>OY720681.1:87042000-87750000 GCA_963170755.1 Amphimallon solstitiale | reverse complement strand
TCAGTCTATGAGAGTGATGAGACATAGACATCAAGAAAGATGTATTGATTATTAATGTGCTATTAGATACACTACAGAAATTCAAGTGCATCATAGTAATTGTTTGTTTATACTGTTTGCTATACATACCATATGGGCGTAAATTAGGCTTCATCACGTTTTTATTTTCATGAATGGTTTAATCACTCTAAATTTAAAAAAAAGTTAACAACAATAAAAATTATATTCAATCACAAAAATGTAATGCTGATTAATTCCACAACTTTTTCTAAAACATTCATGTTTCAGTGTACATCTCGACACACAATTAAATAAAGGAACACAACAGGAATTTAATTAGTTCTTTACATTGTTGATTACGCAACATTATATTGAATAATGTAGGTACGTAGACAAATATAAAATAGATGTTTTATTCTTATATATAGCCAAAATACTAAATACTGTAATTTAAGTAATTTTATTTGCATTCTTAAGCTTAAAATACATAGCAAAACTATATGTTGAAATATAATACAATCTGACTTATATAACATACCTGAATCTATTCGATTGTGTATGTAAAACATTAATTTATGCGTTTTCTGTAAATCAAAATGAAAGAAGCAGTATCTATATTCAATAATTTCACATACACAAATCAATGTACACAAGATTTTCTGTTCAAAATCTTTTCAATAAGACGAAATGAAACGATCGGTATTTACATTTAATAATATAATTTCACATATACTAATAAACACGTACAAATCAATGTATTAGTTGTAAGTTCACAAGTTTTTCTGTTCAAAATCTTTTCTGTTAATCAAAATGAAACGATCGGTATTTACATTTAATAATATAATTTCACATATTCGAGTAAGCACGTATCAATTGATGGAATGATATGGTCTCTCAACAAATTCAAATATTTCACTGCAGTGAGGTTACCGTCAATAAAAAATGGGCCAATAAGTCTATCGCTTATTATTCCAATCCAGACATTAACTTTTTGAGGGTACTGTGTTCGGGTCAGGTTTTGAGCGTGTGGATTTGTACGCGACCAGTACCTAATGGATTAATGGATAGGAAATTTAACAATTTTTCATGGATAAATGTAGGGTATAAACCGAAAGTTCTGAGAGTTGACTTCACCGTTTACGGTAAATGTAGCCTCATCAGTAAAAATTATTTTATTTAAAATTTCTTGGTTTTCATTTAACATGTTAAACATTATTTCACAAAACTCAGTTCGTTTTATCTTATCCTCTTCGAAAAGCTCTTGATGATTTGATATTTTGTATGGCCTATATTTAAATTCTTTCAGAGTTTTGTATACCGAACTGTACGATACTTCAAAATGTTTAGCTACATCTAAAAGAGATCCTACAGACCGTTCCTCTACGTAACACAGGATATTTAATTTCATGTCTTCTGTTCGAACATGATTGGTTCTATTTCTTTTTTTGTGAGAATTTAGAACACAACCATCTTCTTGAAATTTTTTAAAAAAGTTCAGAATTGTTTTTGCACAAGGTATAGGCCTGTCTGGATAATTGACGGAAAACATGTCTCTAACTTGCCTTAAACTATTATTTTTCTGGTACCACATTACTATAGCCACCTTTTCATTTCTGTTGTATTTATCCATGATTTATAAATAAATTATCTATTTTTTAATAAAATGTATTTAATTTATGACTTATGTGTGAATAAAAATTCAGAAATATTAGACATAAAAATGTTTTTCCCGTCATGGCAACCTGATTTAAAAATTAGGGTATGCTATACGTAAATTCTTCATTGGTGTATAACTGGTTGTCTACTATACAGTGACTATATCGCTAATGCATTGACAATTTTTTTTTATCATTACACATAGGGAAAATGCTATGTGTAATGATAAAAAAAGAGCCCGGTATATATGACTAAATCCTAAATAAACCAAGTTCCATGGTGAACTTTAAATGTTTGGAGAAACACAGTGCTTTTGTAAACACATCAGCTATCATTTCATCCGTGGGTAAAAACTTAAGATTAACCAATTTATTTGCTATAGCCTCTCGATAAAATGAAGACGTACATCCACGTGTTGAGTCCTCTTCACTGTTGCCAACCCATTACAGACGATTCCCCCTGAATGATCTGAATAATGCTTGAAAAATCCCTAAATTACATGACTAAACCCCTAAAAACCAGTAATTCAATTGTTATAAAAAAAAAGTAACTCCTTTATAGGTATTATTGTGACAGTTATTTGTATAGACAAATGCATGTTTCCAGGAAATTCATATTCATATATCTTAATTTGTAAATAGGAAAATTTACAGTTGCTGGTGCTTGCTGCTTATTACTCATGACTATTATTTTAACATAATAAAAATAACCTTAAATATTTCTTTCTCAATATGCAATACTCAAGTATAACAGTTTTCATTGTCCTCTATAAATACCCCTAAAATCCCCCTAAGAAATAAAACCCCCCAAATTTCCCCCTTGGCTCAAAAAACCCCTAAATCTAGGGGGTAAACCCCCAAGTTGGCAACGCTGGTCCTCTTGTGACACACAGGATTTGAAGCTAGTCTCTGAGCGCTCTGATTGGCATTCCAAACAGTGCTTTCATTCAGCAGACGGATCGGGAACCGATCCCGCTCCAACCGTTCACTCACAACAGATGAGTCTTCGCTGCACAGGACCGCTCACATTTATGTCACCGTCTGTCATCTGGTACTTTTCATTGCTGCCATATATTATGTTAAAATTATAGAGATTAAATCGAATAAACAATAATAATAAATTTTTTTTCTGCATTAAGTTTTGGGAGTAGTTTTTAGTGGAAGGACTGGTTTTTCCAACCCCGAATAAAATACTGGGTGAACTTCAATATTTTAATACATTTATTTCAGCACAATACCGTTGATTGAAGGAATATATAAAGATGCGCAACGCTAAAGTAAAATAGCGCGTCTTTCCGTTAAGTCGTCCCGCAAACCCCTTGCCGAGAAACATCACCGCTGTCTCGGGCTGTTTCGAATATGGGATCCAAACGACTGATGCAGTCGATATAGATCTCGGATCCAGTTTGAGTACGCTCAGTGCTATGTAGTGGCGCAACTTTATGTATTCCTTCAATCAACCACAACCTTTAATTTGCTGTATCTTACTTTTCTAGTAACTTTCTTCAAAATTATGTATTAGGTTGGTCTTGGAATGCATCAATGGCGAATGCGTACAGAATACGCTCATTAAGTGAGCGTAGAATTTTTCCGCTCACAAAAATGGCTGCCGCCATGTTCAGAGTGAACGCTCGTCTACTGGACATGATCACTAATCCAGTTGCGCAACTGTTGTATCTGCTGAATGAAAGCAGTGATACATTCAGAAGTGCCCTTTTGCCTGATCAAAAGTAACATTTTTATCCACGGGCGTACTTACAGGTTTACATTCACTCATGTTAAATCTTTCTAAAATTTGATTAATGTACTGCTCTTGATCTAATATAATTATATTTCTATCTCTAGTCGTTCTAACCCTCATACCCAAGCATTGCCTGATCTGACCCAAATCTTTAATCTTAAAGTTCAAAGTTAACTGCCTTTTCAAAAATTCTGCTTCTTGCATACAGTTAGAGAAGATAAAAAAAATCACGCTTGACAGAAATACAAGGCTCATAGTCACATTTTTTATAGTTTAAACTGATTAGTACAATCTCTACTTCCTTGTACCATACGCGTGAAGACTGCTTCAAGCCATAGATGGCTTTATTGAGCTTTAAAACTTTGTTTTCTTGGTTTTTAGAGACCTTACTACTAGACCCTTCAGGCATTTCCATGAATACAGTTTCCTCCAGTTTCCCATTCAAAAAAGCTGTAACGACATCTAGATGAAAAGTATCTAGACCTACCTGAACTGAGAGTGTCTGACTACTGGGGAAAATGTCTCATCGAAATCTATACCCTGTCTTTGACTAAAACCTTTAGCTACTAGTCTTGCTCTATGAGTAACACTACCGCTATTCAATTTCTTTCTAAAAACCCACTTGCACTTCACTGGTGACTGACCTTCTGGAAGGTCCACTAGATCCCATGCACGATTTTCGTTCAAACTTTGCATTTCACTTTCCATAGCACTTATCCATTTCTGACGATCTGGTCCTGAAAGAGCTTCTTTAACTGAACTAGGATCTCCCACTAAAACTGGAATTTCTTCAGTGACCAAAGTGGGGATCAGATCAAATCTGACATACGTAAAGCGACTGCAGGCGCAATAGAGACACGCAGAGTCAATTTGAATGCGAAACCAAATACATACCGTTGGTACTCACACAAAGTAAAGGAAATAACTGAAGAAAGATACAGAGATACCTTCACTTCATCTCAACACAAACACTAGAAGCACGCGAAAGATATAGCACAATCAGAAACCGGGTGAATAGCAGAGTAAGAAGAGGTATAAAAAGAGACTATTGGGAACAATTCAGTACGCATATGGAGAGTGATATGTATAGAACACAAAAAAGGGTCTGGAATATCCTAGTGGACATGAAGCGACAAATAAACGAGACGGTACAGCTCACTGATATAAAAAAAGAACAATGGGTTGAACACTTTGAAAACATGCAAAATCTGGACTAGGAGCGGACACAAAGAAATAACCTCAATAGGAAATCACGAAGGATGACCAGGAAAACAATGACACAATAACACAGAGAGAAATAGAAACAAGCACCAAAAAACTGAATAACCGAAAAACACCGGGCGAAAACAATATAACCAATGAGCTGATCAAGTACGGTGGGAGTGCATTGTCGTCAAAGCTTTACAAACTCTACAACTACAATATACTACGGCGAACAGTTCCTCAAGAGAGACGTCATGATCCCTTTATTTAAAAAAGGTAAGAAAAAAGACCAAAGGACGCCTACAGAGGGATAGTATTACTAAATACAATAGGGAAACTGTTTACGAAAATAATAGCACATAAGCTCGAACAAACCATTCCTCTGGAAGAACAACCGGGATTTCGACGGAATAGGTCAACTATAGACGTTTATTTGATATACGTCAGATTGTGGAAAAAGCTCTGGAATAATACACCCTAGCCTATATGTGTTTTATAGATGTCACTAAGGCATTGAGGTAGTAAGAATATCCGACGCGTCAGAGATAATGAGAAAGGCAGGAGTGGATATTATATAAAGTACCAGTGGCGGCTCTTTAATGAGAGCAAGTGAGCAATTGCACCCCCTGGAATTTTGAAACAAAACAAACCAAGCGGCGACTAACTGTGAAAGTATTTATTTATTACGTATTCATAGTTATTGAACAGGAACGTGGTGTGTACGGCACGCGAAACAACCTACATGCACCGATAGTCGTCACAGATATAATGACGACTAACAGCGCACGGATGTAAAGACCCCTTCCACCGAGAGAAATATACCCATGAGCAAAGCGCTACTGTTGCTGCGTTAAGCCATTCAACATTACATTGAAGGTGGGGAGAACTGTATTTTGTTCTAGTTCCATATCGTATAATACATAGCGTGTGAGCAAGATTCCCGTCTGCTCAACGCTGTTGTAAGATGAATTTCGTGTCTGCGATACAGAATAACACGTTTTCGCGGTTAACGTATAATGAAAAAATCTTAAACGGCCGATGCCTCAATTATGTTTAGAAAATAAACAATCTGTTAAAGGTAAAGAAAAATATATTTAGTCTAAGTAAAGAATGTTAGGAAAAAATAACATTCAGAATGTTTTAGATCATCATATAGAAAAGCAGTTCAACAACACAATGAACAGGTAACAAAAAATAGGCATGTGTTAAATTTAATAATAAATTGCATTAGATTTTGTGGCGCATTTGAACTGGCACTTTGGGGTCATGATGAACGGCAAACGTCGTTATAAGAAAATTTAAAATGAATATTTATCAGAAAAATGACTGGATTTGTGGGTGTGAAATTAAAAATACTTTGTTTTGTTTTCCGTGTCTTTTGTTTGGTGGTGAACCGTCTTGGTCAAAGAACGGAATAAAAGACTTAATTCATCTTAGTGCTAAAATTACGAAACATGAAAATTCCGAAGGGCATTTGAAAAATATATTTAGTCTAAGTAAAGAATGTTAGGAAAAAATAACATTCAGAATGTTTTAGATCATCATATAGAAAAGCAGTTCAACAACACAATGAACAGGTAACAAAAAATAGGCATGTGTTAAATTTAATAATAAATTGCATTAGATTTTGTGGCGCATTTGAACTGGCACTTTGGGGTCATGATGAACGGCAAACGTCGAATACCAAGGGCATTTTTCGGGAATTGATAAATTTTACGGCAGAATTAGATAAATCGCTCAGAGATCACATCGAAGCAGCACCGGTTTTTAATTGAATTTATAAATGATTTCCCAAATTTTAATGAAAAAGTGATAGAACTGTTCTGCAAGTCAAAGACACGCAAAATGGACTTCGTTTATCGTCAGATGTACCTAATCAAACTGTAGTGTTATATTTATTATTCCCTCAAAACAAACTGTACAATGAACAGTACCTGTCTGGAACAGTATGTCGGTGAAACTTATAAAGATTGGGTAAGCGTTCTTGTATTATACTTTTTAATTTTGAAATTATGCACTCCCTATGTGAACCACCCCGAGCCGCCACTGTAAAGTACATTTACACAATTCACGAATTTAATAAGCACGTAACCACGAAAATAAAAGTGAAGAATGCACTGACGAGGGAAATAACCACCAGGAGATAGCTTGAGTCCAGCACTATTCCATTTAATTATGAATAAAATAATACAAGTCGTCAGAACCAAGGAAAGAGAATATTGGTTCCAGAATAACAGTATCAAAATACTCTGTTACGCAGACAAGGTAATTTTCTTATCTGAAACAGAAGATGATCTCCAGTACCTACATGCTGCACATACTTAGCAAGGAAGCGGAAAGGTTCAATAGGAGCATCTCCACTGATAAAACGAAGTGCATGGCAATAGCTAAGGAACCGCTCTGCTGCAAATTGTTGGTCCATTATATACCTATAGACCAGGTTATGGTATTTCAGTACTTGGGTGTCGGAATGTCGGACGATTGATTGGTAAAATCAGCACGAAACCGAAAACCAAAGTGTAGAAGACACCCAGGACACCCCTATAAAAGATGGTGTGATAGCTGGCAGTCAATATTGCAACAATAACATGCTTGTCTAGGCAATTAATTAGCACTTTGCTTAAATTACGAAGAAGAAGAAGAAGAAGAAGAAGAAGAAGAAGAAGAAGAAGAAGAAGAAGAAGAAGAAGATGTCTACCTAGTTATTTACTTAGCAGTTACAATGTTGATTTGTTGATCATAATTCCACATTAATAGGTGAATATGTTGTAAAAAGTGAAAGTAGCAATATGTATATCAGATATTCTTTAAAAGGAATAAATGGAGAACAGAGTTTATAATGTCAATAACTCGATTATTTTGCAACTATCTATACATTTAGGTACTTCGTTAATATCTAGTATATTAAAATATACATTTTATATTAATATACAAATAATCTCATCTTAATAATAATAAAATTAATTAACTAAGGTATATCTCTAGAGGCTTCCGGATTTTTCTTATCAACCTGTAACAAAAACAGATATTACTGGTTACTTTTAATTGAAAAGTTATCGATATAGATACCTCATAGTTATAATCAAATTCTGGATTGTTTTCTACCCCAACAAGATCTGAATCTCCACTACCTACGCTCATTGCGTCATCATTTTCGGGTGATCTAACTTTTTCCTCGTTGTATGCTGGATTCGACCCTTCAATTGCGTGTTTATTGGTAGTGGGAGCTACTTTTCTATTTAAACCTGAATCTTGCGAGCCATATTGTATAACGGAAAGTTTATTTAAACGTTGCGTTAAACTGAAAAGGGAAATATTTCGGTAAAATGTTTGGACGCCTTATATTAATTTAAGAAAATAAGTATAGATACATTCGTTTGCCATTGGCATTGAATACATTATATATTAATAAACAATAGCAATAACAATTCATTTTTCAACATTTCCAAACAGCTAGCTAAAGTATTGTTGAAGATGGCCGACTAACTGTAAAAATATTTGCAACGCCCAATTTTGACGTCCGATAGATTAAATATATATATATATATCGTCACCCCGGAAGAAAAGTGACACAACTCAAAATATTCAGATTTTGAGTTATCTAGTTGAAACGATCAGAAATTCGATCAACTTTCTGGTAGAAAAAGGTCATAACTTCAATACTAATTCTCAGCGCTAGGTGGCACTTGTGTCACTTTTCCCGCCGCTGCAACTATGAGTCACTGAAACATCAACAATGTCACAGTTTGAGTTGGTGCATGTTGGTTTGTGGTTTTACTCGTTAAAAACGACATAACTCGAAAAGTGACTTATTTAATTTAAATTCTTTTACAAGAAAAGTGTCATATTTAGTGTTGTGACGGTTTTCGCGTTAAGGTGGGTAAGAATAAAATTGTATTAGTTAGACTTCTGCCACTTTTCGCGATTCAGGTGTAGGTTAAAATTTTTTCAACTTGTTTTTTTTTGTGTTATCTCCTTATTCTTCTTAGGATGTTCTTAGAAAAACGTATTTCTGAATTTGTGAATAATGCTTTTAGTGTTGCGTCATTATTCTAGTAAATTAATTCTCAATTTTTGTATTTTAGTGACAATGTTGAATAGGACAACATTGATTTTAGAACTTGCCAAAAAATGTTCAAATATAGATGAAATCGTCGAAAATGAAGACAACACAGACGATCAGGGCACAACCAGTTTTGAAATCTCCGGAATTGAACAAAGTAGTAGCTGCTGTGTACCAAATGAGGGGGGTTCACCCAGTTCAAAAGATGGACCTAACGTGATTTGCAATGTAAATTCGGGTACTATTTTGGTTTTTAGATATTTTAGACGATTTAATAAACGTTATTTATTTACAGAGCAGCTGTGTTCAGACAGTTCGAAGGACCTCCAAGCAGAAAAACCGACCTGCCCAAATAATGAAAGGGGTAATTCGTCTAGTTCGTCCAGTTCATCGAGTTCGTCCAGCTCATCGAGTTCCTCAGCTTCAGATTTCAACGAAGATTCTGATGACAGCGTAGCAGATTCTAATTATAACTCGACTGAGTCATCAAGCAGCCAAGAAGATAATGCCCCCAACGTATCCAGAAATTCTGACAAGAAAAAAGTACTGCGAAAAGTAAACAATCCATGTAATACAAAAAAGCAAGGGAAAAAACGTGTTGCACAGCCAGAAAATTGGATAAAAAATAAAGCAAAATGTGCAAGAAATTGTGGTAAATCCTATACGTCTTCATCTACTTCCAAGAAAGTCTTCCAAGAAAAGAAATTATTGCCTCCTTGCACGGATAAGTGTCGGTTGAAATGTTCCACAAAAATTATACATGAGGATCGGATGTCCATTTTTAAAGATTATTGGAATTTAGGCAATTTACAACGACAGCGTGATTTCTTGCTTGCAAGCATTAAAGAGATTAAACCAAAATATCGGTATATTAGAGAAGATAGAACAAAAGTACGTAGTCATAACAATGCTTTTTACTTTGAGATTAATGGGCAAAAAATCCAAGTGTGTAAAACGTTTTTTAAAGCAACTTTATCCATTAACGACAGACCAATAAGAACTATTTTAAGTAAACGAACTTTTTCAACAAACAACATGATTTCTACTGACTTAAGAGGTAAGCATGGGAAGCATGCCAGAATAGATGACAATATTAAAGAGGGTGTCAGAGTTCACATAAACTCTATACCCCGAATACCCAGTCACTATTGTCGTGCTAATACATCAAGAGAATACATAGAAGGTGGTAAATCATTGGCAGACATTCACAGAGATTACGAACAAAAATGCAAAGAGCATAATGAGCCGGCTGCAAATTACATGATGTACTCCAGAATTTTTAATGAAGAATTCAATATCTCTTTCTTTATACCGAAGAAAGACCAATGCGAACTGTGTATCGCATATTCAAATTCAACAGATGAAGGAAAAGCCGAATTACAAGATAAGTATGAGACCCACCTGAGAGAAACCAAATTAGCACGTACAGCAAAAGATGAAGACAAAAATTCACAAAACACAGCTGTTGCTGTATTCGATTTACAAGCTGTGCTTCCATGTCCTTCTGGTCAAGCTTCATCGTTCTATTATGTTTCAAAGTTGAGTGTTTTCAATCTTACTGTGTTTGATTTAAAATCAAATAACGTTAAATGCTTTGTTTGGCATGAAGCCGAAGCGCACAGAGGATCTAATGAAATTGCCACATGGATAAAGCAATATCTTGATGATCTGGAAGAAAAGGCCAATAACAGCAATGATCCCAAAGATATAGACGTCATCTTTTACTCCGACAATTGTGCTGGACAGCAAAAAAATAAATTCTTGTTTGCAATGTACATGTATGTCCTTTCAAAATATAAGTTCATTAAAAGCATTACACACAAATTTTTGATAACGGGACACAGCCAGAATGAGGGAGATAATGCCCACTCGGTCATAGAACGACAGTGCAGCAAAGCCAAAAGAGCAGGACCTATTTATACTCCTGATCAGTATGTTCAACTGATAAGATCCGCCAAAAAAACTGGCAATCCTTATCAAGTTATTGAAATGTGTCACGCCGATATTTTCGACTTGAAGTCTCTAGTTGCTGACCTTGGTTGGATAAACGCACCCAAAGATGCAGAAGGAAATAATTTTAAGATAACCGAGATAAAAGTGTTGAAAGTAGTCAAAGAAAACTTTGGAAAACTACTTTATAAAACTAGCTATGAACAAGAAGAGTTTCAAGAAGTGGAACTTTTAAAAAGCAGAAGAGGCAGAAATTCGGTCGATATTAAGAATATCGTTTTAAAAAGAGCTTACCAAAATAAAGTAGGTATTCCTGAGAAAAAAAAGGAGGGCCTGCTATCGCTTTTCACAAAGAAAATAATTCCAATGTCGTATTTTGGGTTTTACAATACCTTGTAAAATGAAAGCATAACTGATGTTGTTTATTTTTCTGGGAATGTAGTTTTCATTTGAAGCTATTTTTTTATAAATTGTAGTTTCTGTTTGATGTTACTTGGTTTTATTAAATTATAGCATTTATATTTTATTTCTTGTTCAAACGTTTAATAAAAGTTTATTAACATGTGCACTTTTTATTTATTTCGACGAAACCATAATTATTATTAATCGGATTATCTCAAAATTGTGGAATTTACGTTTTCGAGAAAAGTGACCTAAGTCAAAATAAGGGTGGAAATTTTAATTTTTGAGGGATAATGACTTGAAATCGCACATTGCAAACCGGGACTTTTATAAAACTATTTAATAGCTACGTAATCGCCAAAAAAAAAGTTGGGTTTATCTTATTACAGTACACTCAAGAAGAATTTGAAAAAGTCATGAAACTTTAATCGGGTTTTCTGAAGAACCATGGTTTTTGTGTTGTGTCACTTTTCTTCCGGGGTGACGATATGTTCTCTTTCAGGTTTCCGCGGGTAGTAGTATGTGTTGTCACTGGATTCCGGGCTTTCTTCCGCGTTTCCACTGCTTGGTCTTTGGAAAGACCGAAGCTGGTTTCTTGACGACGTTTCGGCAAAATCACACTTGCCATCTTCAGGTCTGCGAGTAAAGTTCTGAAAGTAAATAAGTAAGTAGGTAAATAAGTTTACGAATAACAAGAAGCAGAAGCAGACAGTTATCGCAGACCTGAAGATGGCAAGTGTGATTTTGCCGAAACGTCGTCAAGAAACCAGCTTCGGTCTTTCCAAAGACCAAGCAGTGGAAACGCGGAAGAAAACCCGGAATCCAGTGACAACATATATATATAAATATACAAATGTATTGAAAAATTGAAAATCTTCTTGGTAGTAGTGGCATAAAATGAATTAAAAGTAATAACAATATGACAACTGGTTGTCAATTAGAAAACAATGACAAATATAAAATGTAAATCAAAATGTATAAATGAAAATGTAATCAATAAGCATAGGACAGTCGAGATTATTTCTATAATCACATTAAAAGGCTTGGGGTCTACCACAAACTGTTCAGTCAATCCAAATATACAAATAACAACGACGCAACTATGTAAAGAAAAATTAAGAGTAGAACTGTTGATAATATAACAATATAGAATGTAAAATAGTCAAGTATAAATATAAATGAAAGCAAATAAGCATAGGACAATCGATAATTACTCATGTAATCCTATTAAAATGGCCTAGGTTCACCTAATATATTTTAATATATTTTATAAATATACATATATATATATATATATATATATATATACATATATAAGATGCGAATTTTCTTGGGTGTAGCGGCCTTTTTTTGGGACAAAAGGTAATTAAAAATGGTAATCGAAAACATATATTTGCTTCTTTATTTTCTTTTATCTAATGTTACATTTAGGTCAACATTCATGTTGCCTTTTTCAAACAATCTGTAATACATTTTAAAAAAGAATTAAAAACAAATTAAACTTCTTGTTATAGGTATTTGTGATTTTTATTTTAAAAACCCTACTGCAGTACATACTCATTTGTTAGTAATAGTGAGCATTTTCTCGTTTATTTACAGAAATTCTGCAGTTGTCTCTAAACACCCCATTTTAGCAGTATAATTTACATACAAAATTCACTATAGAAGAAAGATAAACAAGACTAAGTAAAAACGAATAATCCAAAAGGAAAGCAGTAAAGCAAATGCAAAAGAATAGGATACCAAAAACAATTGATAGACTCGACAGGAAATGGGATAAATAACAAGAAAAAATAAAAGGAAATAAAATAAATGCAAATAATCAATAACCAAAACACTGATAAGAAGAAGAAGGGAATGAAAACTGGATAAGACCAATGCAATGAAAACCGACATAAGATACGGAAAAAACGTAAAGATATTATGAAGAATAAGACAATGAAAGCAGAAATAAATACAACAACGCAAAAATAAGGTAAGATGACTATAAAGACTATGCGAACTTTGACCATTAGAGGGATATGGTAGAGTAGCAAATAGTTTATTATGGGCCAAATGAGAACAAAAGAAAAATTAAATAATTAGGTGTGGGTACCACATGACTTTCTTATACATATGAGCGTTTCGAATAATACAAAAATTGTTTTAAATTGCTTTAAATACTTTTATCTTCTTAGAAAAATAAACCTGTGAGTAAGTAGTTACTTCAAGTCCAAATTTTAAGAATTTTTTATACAAAAATTATTCAAAATCCTATTCTAAATACTTCTATTCTCTTAATAAATTTCTATAGAATGCATATGTTGCGAGATATTCGAAAAAAGTGTTACTCGCTAAGAGTAAAAATGTTATTTCTGGTTCGAATTTTAAAATTTCAAGTATACAAAAAATATTTCAAATCCAGCTCTAAATACTTTTGTTTTCTTGATAAATATACACATAATGCATAATTTATAACAAAATCGCTATACTATGAGATTAAAAGTGTTAGTTCCGGTTCGAATTTTGAATTTCTTTTTATACAAAAGGTATTGAAAATTAAGTTTTAAGTACTTTTATACTCGTAATGTACCTGCCTAGAATGCATTACTTGCGAGATATTTGTAAAAAAACACATTTTCGATAGGAGTAAAAGACCTACTTCCGGTAGGAATTTCGAAAAACTGTTTTAATATTACTTTTGAGTACATTTTAATTCTTTATAATTTTTTTTAAACTTAGTGGTTGACGAAATATTGGTAGAATTCGATTTTTTCACTGAAGTAAAGTACTACTTCCGGTCTACGGATTTTACTA
This sequence comes from Amphimallon solstitiale, assembly GCA_963170755.1. Classification (NCBI taxonomy): domain Eukaryota; kingdom Metazoa; phylum Arthropoda; class Insecta; order Coleoptera; family Scarabaeidae; genus Amphimallon; species Amphimallon solstitiale. The sequence continues at coordinate 87,736,190 of OY720681.1, read as the reverse complement.
AAAAAGAGAGAGACTTTCAAAAACAACTTTTTCGGTATCAGGGAACTTCAAAACGTGGACATCTGCAAAAAATAAATTCTTCAACAGTAATAATGGGAATCTAAGTATACAATAGAATGTTAAAAAAATAATTATGGAAGAGCAAGAAAATGTCAATAACAGTAGAAGACATAATAAAAGTACTATCAAAACTGAAATAAATCGTAATAATATTTGATACAATTTAACATACAAAACTGAATGCATTTTTGATATTCATGTGACACGAATGCATTCTAGTTTATAAAAATCAGTAATCAATTTTAATTACCTCTAAAGTTCTGATACAAAGATGTTCATTTATATACGCGGTTTTTCATGTACACTACTTTTTAAATACATACTTCTAGTAACATATTTCAGTATTTAATAACACCAAGAGTAGGATGTCCTAATTTGAAGTTATGCTATTGTTGTAATTTTATCACTCTGTATAAAAACTAGAAAAATATCTAAATAATAATAGGTAAATAACGCATTAAAATTAGGCATTTTATTTTGACAGAACATTTTCACACAAATTCATTTGTAAACTATGTAAAATTTAGCTGTGTAATACAGCCTTAGTTTAGAAAAAGTTTGTGTTTCAATAAGTAGTAATTGCAAGAAAAGTCATCTATTATAAAATACCAACTCTGCTTATATAGAACACAAAAAATTGTTCCTCAGAAGAGATATATCATGAATTTTTGGAACCGAATTTGTTTGGAATATGTTTATTTATTAATTCATAAAATTTTCTATCTCACTATATGGGTAAGTTTCTTAATATTGAAGATAGGGTATCGGTTGAATTAGCAAAGTTGATGTGAAATTTGAGGAATATTTGTTTTGTGATCAGATTTGTTATCTATCGTCAACTTTTGAAGATATTTTGAAATAATGAAAATTGCCGAATTTTTCAGTTATAGGCGCATAACTTCTTAACCATTGAGAATAGAACAAACTTAAAAAATGTGGTGTGGCCACCACACGATTTTCTTATACGTATCAAAGTGTTACTTCCGGTCCGAATTTTGAAATTTCATTTATACAAAAAATATTCCAAATCCAACTATAAATACTTTTGTACTCTTCATAAATATATGTACATAGAATTCATAATTTACGACATATTTGCATAAAATCGTTATTCGGTAAGAGTAAAAGTGATACTTCCGGTCCGAATTTTGAAATTTTTTTTATACTACTTCCGGTAGGAATTTCGGAAAACTTTTTTAATAAAATTGTTCACAATTTCAATTTTAAGTACATATGAATTCTTTATAAATTTGTTTAAACTTAGTAATTGATGAAATATTTGCAAAATTCGATTTTTTCACTGAAGTAAACTACTACTTCCGGTCTGCCGATTTTACTCAAAATCTAATCAGTTCTCAAGAGGGAGATTATATTCGTAAATACAAGATTTGGAATTGATATCTGTAGCGGTTTGACCGCTATCGAAACCGCTATCGTGGTCACAAACACACACACAGACATTTTTTAAAAACCACTTTTTTTGGTATCAGGAGACCTCAAAACGTGGACATATGCAAAAATCTCGAGGTCGAAAGTTTTCATCATCACAATACTTCCTTATACTACGTATAAGAAAGTAAAATGGAACTTTGTAGTAATTTTTACGTGGAATTTAATAATCTTAATTAAAAATTGATGGTGCACTTAATCATCAAGATATAACGTAAACTTCGACTCCTTAGTAAATATATTTTACTAATTCTGTGATAAAAAAGTACATACCTCCTGGTTTTTACTATGAAAATAACAAGTAATAGTACACATAATGTTCCTAGAACAATTGAGATCCCAATAAGCCATGCTTTGAGAATTTGTTCCGTATTGTCCGTTTGCTCTGCGTTATCAAGGGATCTGGCTAAAACTAAATTATGTTCCCCAAATCTGTTGAATAACGTAACGAAGTTATCGACGACGTTGGCCGCTCTGAAAATAATTTTCTCACGTGGTGAATTAAATAATATTTTCTATATCTACTCTTCTATTGTGCCCTTAATGACAGCTTCGTTTTCGTCTGAATTAACAAAATACACTTGAACAATAGTTATACCATCCATAGCGTTACCATCATCATCTGTACTTCGAATTATTTGTTCAATTATGACGTTATACCCGAAATGTGATTGGAGTATCAATTGAATCTAGAAAATCGTAGCATGTAGTTATTATTTCTGCAAGCCTACCTTTTTGAAAAGAGTACTTCTCTCCGAGCGTTATTTACTGTGGTTATGTCGTTTGTAAATACGAACTCGACTCTATGAGCATCGGATACCATATAGATATGTACAGTTGCAGAGTTGTTCCACTCTGAAATGAAGAATTACATTAATAAAGTTTCTTTTCAATTTTATTGTAATTAATAAGTGTGCATAATTTTTAGATAAAAGCAGCTAGCTAGAGACATTGTGGTGGAGGCGCCGGATAAATGAACAATATTTAATCAAGGTTAAATAAGTATCAAATAATAGTCAGCCAATAAGTCAGCAAAGTTATCCTTTATCGAACTTGTCTGATTATGAGCCAAGTGAGCGAAGAGAGCAAGGTGAGTACCGGATGAGTTCGATAAAGGCACTTTACTGACGTGGTACATAAATAACTATTATCGCCAACCGTCAGTAAAGCGGTGCGTTACCATAGCGTTTTACGGAGGTAAACAAACACTTTATCGTACTGTACAATAAAGTACTTTACCTGCCGCTAATATCTGTCAGTGTAGCCATGACTGATGACTTTAAACATAAATCGTTTGTCACTGTCATAAACTGTCAAAAGTTATTACATCTTTATTTCTTAAATTAACAATTTTCACGGTTGGCGATAAAATTTTGTATGTACCACGTCAGTAAAGTACCTTTACCGAACTCGTCTGTTACTTGCCGCGCTCGCTTCACTCGCTTGGCTCGTAAATCAGACTCGTTCGATAAAGTATCACTTTACTGACTTGGTACATAAATAACTATTATCGCCAACCGTCAGTAAAGTGTTGCGTTACCATAGCGTTTTACGGAGGTAAAGAAACACTTTATCGTACTGTACAATAAAGTACTTTACCTGCTGCTAATATCTGTCAGCGTAGCCATGACTGATGACTTTAAAAATAAATCGTTTGTCACTGTCATAAACTGTCATAAGTTATTACATCTTTATTTCTTAAATTAACAATTTTCACGGTTGGCGATAAAATTTTGTATGTACCACGTCAGTAAAGTACCTTTACCGAACTCGTCTGTTACTTGCCGCGCTCGCTTCACTCGCTTGGCTCGTAAATCAGACTCGTTCGATAAAGTATCACTTTACTGACTTGGTATATAAATAACTATTATTTGACATTAATCATCCCTACCCAATATCGTACGAATTATAAAATTGATATATCAGGTCAATGTCAATTTGCACCGTTAGATGGATATCCGAACAAGATTGTCTATATTGCTAATATATTCGTTAAATATCGGATACTGATATTGTTTTGACAACAAAAAATCTACCTCTTATTAATATTAAAGGAAAATGTCTACATAAATCAAGCTCACAAAATCATTGTGATGTTGGTTGTAGGTCAGTGCTTGATATATAGTAGACTAAAGGTGGCTATAATCTTTTCATTTTGGCAGAAATACACGCCATAAATAATTGACGCTTTAGATATCACGTAAATAACACTAGCCGACACGATTTTTATAACTGACTTAACAGTCTAAAATTTTAGTATTTTGCATTGTTTTAAACATAAACACTGTATTCTAAACATGGTATAATGTTAGGTTTTCAAAATAAAATTTTTATCTGTTTTCACTAAGATTAACTTAAAATTTCAAATTAAAAAGGTATTTTAACAAGTCGAGCATGTTCGCGGCCGTACCGTGAAGGGCAGCGGCAACTACAAAGGATACGACTTCACGCATTCCAGAGAGACGTAGAGAATTCTAATATAACAGTCATCGCGGAATATAGTAAACTAGAAACTTCTTGAATCGATACGTGCATATATGAAGGTTGCAACCGGCGTAGTGATTCATTTATTGTTTAGTTGTTGACGCAGTCTGGAAAGGGACAAACGAAATGTCACTGAATTGTCACTTAGTTAAGAAAATTTGAAGCAGTATTCCACAAGTTGTGTTGCGTGTGACTTTTAAGAATGGAGAACTGTGCAAGAGGCTGAAAAAATTCTTTGGTGGTTTTTTCTTTCATGTTTGTGGATTATGTTACAAAAGCGCAAAAGAAGCCCATAAGTGAAATTATTCAAAGATATTCTGAACAATATTTTGTCTTCAAAATTAAAAATCAAGACAAAACATGGTACCACATATATGCTGTGTTGCGTGTTATTTCAAATTAACTCAGTGGAACAAAAACAAGATTTCTTCCGAAGTTCTGTCAGAAAGGCCAATTGATTTGCCGTGAACCAGCAGATCACGTCACGGATTGTTGTAAAAATTGAAGGGTTTTCAAAAAGAAATAAAGACAAAGTAATGTATCTAGACATTCAATCTGTAAGCAAACCGTTGAAAAGGTCTGATTGTGAGCTTCCAACTCCAATGCATTCAAATTCTTCAGCTAATTCCACCTACGAGGAAGATATAAACGATGCCTTGAATGTGTTCTTTTCAAGCAATCTGACATATATTCTTTCTGAAGAACCACATCTTATTACTCAATCAGATATGAATGATTTGATACGGGATTTGGGTCTAACCAAAGAAGAATCAAAAATGTTGGGATCTCGATTAAAAGAATGCAATCTTTTATATTTCACTACCAGAACCTGTGTACTGAAGAATCGTCACTAAAAATTCAGTTCATTCTACAAAGTTGAAAGACATTTCTGTTACTGTACTGATGTAAATCAACTTTTGTATGAAATGAGTATTGAATATAATCCTGCAGAATGGCGATTGTTTATCGAAAATCTCAAAGCCGTTTTACTTTGTAATGGTAAATTGAAACCAACAATTCCAATGGCTCATTCTACAAACACGAAAGATATGTGTGAGAGAGATTAGGAAATATAACCTTAAGGTCACCACAGATTTGTGAAAGATGATTTGAATATTGAATGAGATTTAATATAGTTGACATACTGTCTCTCACAAGTAATAACTTGGACTGCAAGGAGGGTTAACCAAATATTGTTGTTTTTTATGTCTGTGGGAAAGCCGAGTTCAGTATCATTACCAAATAAAAGTGTGGCAGCCACGGACCTGCACTGTTCCTGGAGAATTTAATATAAATTGCCGAATGTTGCTCAAAGTTCATATTTTGCATTCACATTTGGATTTTTTCCTGCTAATTTAGGAAAGACGAGTGATGGACAGGGGGAAAGATTCCATCAAGAGATTGCAGAAATGGAGAAATGATATTAAGGTAGGTGAGATCCCGTCATGATGGGAGATTTATGCCGGTTTCTCATTAGAGAAGGCAACAGGCAACATAAAAGGAAGAAATAACTCTATTTATGGCAAACTTTAAAATATCAGCAATTCTCCTTTGTGGGCAGTTTTTGTATTTTTGATACTAATTAACTTGTATAAAAAATGTTCGACTGTGTGGATATGGAGGTTCTTGCCGATAAACTGTACAGTATAGGTTTTAGAGGAATATCGCTGGACTGGCTCACGTCATTTATGTTGGAGAGGCGTCTGGTCGTTTCCATCGATGGTGCAAGCTCCGACGAGTATAGTGTTCCTCTTGGTGTACCCCAGGGTTCGGTGTTGGGACCCTTATTATTTTTACTGGCTACGAGGGACTTGCCAGAGTGTTTCGAATGCGGTCATCCAGTACTTTTCGCGGACGACACTTCCGTGATTGTGTCGTCCCGAAGTGCTGGTGAACTTGAGACTAGTATTGGGCTTACGATTGCGAATATGTCTAAATGGTGTGAAATAAATAGATTTGTACTGAACCGCGAAAAAACCACTCTGGTGTTTTTCCATAATCGGAGACCGATGCCAGATCTGTTGACGAAGTTTAATGTTAGTGAAAGCATAAATTTATTGGGCATCAAATTGGATCAAAGGCTTGCATGGAATGAACACTTGCAATATGTGTGCGGCAAACTTAACACAGTGTATTATGTGATTTCTCGGGTTAGATTTTCTCTAGACAGGAACGAGCTATTAGATATCTACTATGCTTTGGTTTACAGTGTGCTATCTTACAATATTATCGTTTGGGGAACAGCCGTTGAATGGGAGCGGGCATTTATCGCACAGAAGCGCATAATTCGGTTGATTTTCAATATAAAATATAGGGAAACCTGCCGAGGTGCATTTGTGGATAGTGGTATTCTACCCTTTCCATGCATATTAATATACAAAAGCGCAGTTTATGTGAAGCAACACGTGGGGGTGTTTGATGCTCGAAGGATTACGCACGATTATTCTACGAGGCAGGCGCATGATATACCTTCCATTAGACACAGACTAACACGAACGGAGAAATCTCCGTACTATACATGTTACAGACTTTATAATAGGTTGCCTATTAGCTTGAAATCTATAAGATCACTTACTCTTTTTAAGCACAAGCTTCGAGCATACTTGTCATCACATGCATTCTACTCCATCACCGAATATTTTAATTCTTAGTTATGTTTTTATGTGTGTGTTTGTATATACATATATGTGTGTGTATGTGTGTGAGCATTTGTTGCATTTACTTGTGTTTGCATATGTGTATCTTGTTTTTATATCTTTAAAATTGTACATGTACTGTATTGACAATGTCTATATCATGTTTAGTGATCAATGACAATAAAGATTATTATTATTATTATTATTATTATTATTATTACTAATGTTTGAAATTGAAAATCCTAAATTATTAATATAGTTTTTAGTAATAATAGTAAATAATGTATCTGTTTGAAGTCATAATAATAATATTGTTTTTAAACACTCTGTATAATTTTTAGATTTCAACTTTAACTTAAAGTCTGATGCTTTGAGTAAACAATAGATACAATTTAAAATAATTCGCTCAAATATGTAAGACAGAAATAGTTAAATGTCTCTGTTAAGTTATGTATAGTGTATAGGGAGTATAACAGTAAGTAGCCTTCATTTAGCCTATAATATCAAAATATGCCATAATATACAAGGTGTTCCATTTAAATTTTCATAACTTTGGTACGCAACATTTTATTGAATCACTCTGTATATTTCAAAATAATTTTAAAACGTACCCGTAATGTGGCAAATTGTTAAAACATTTTGCCACTTTTCATATATGTAAACCGACGGAAGTGTGATGCGCCAGCCTGTATATTATCTGTGCTATATATAAGTGTTTACATTAGGATATTTTCCAGTTTGTTCACTAAAATGAATCCTCTTCCTACCTTGTATTTTTATAATAATATTCCCCCAAACATTAATCTTACTCAAAAAGAAGGAGCTCTTGGAATTTATAGTCAATAAATCATATAAATAGAAAAAAAAAGTGCGCACAAGATAAGTGCCTAGTTGATGTAACAGTTTTTTGTGCAGAAATGATTGCAAGCAACTATAGACCTTAAGTCTTATGATCATATGGGTAGAAATTAAATGAAATTTTGAATCCTATAATTAGTAAAATTGTTTTTGTCAATTATTGGATAAAAATAATTATAATATTTTCAAATAACAGAAAAAAATATATGTATACTAACTTATTCAGTACCGAAATAAATTACCTAAAATTATATTTTTTTAGGAGCGTCATCTGTCGTTAACTAGAATACCAATTGTAGGTTTCAATCTCTTAAATTACAACTAAACTGCAGATTATATAAATTTATCAAATATTCAGCGCCTCTGGTGGTAGTAACCGGGCGACGGTGGCGTAGCCTGGTGTTCGTAACCATTTTAGGGCTACAAAAATTTGTTAATCATGGGCCATCTGGATATTTATCTGTGGTGGTGGTAAGACTTGGTTTTTGGTTATGCCTTTAGTTAAAGACTGTAATAACTGTACACCGATTTTTACAATAGTTATTAAAGAAAATTGAAATTATCGGCTTGTGTAATTATGGATTGATTACTTTGGATATTCCTGTATTAATAACACACAGAAATGCTGTAATTTTTTGTATGTAGATTTTTACTTGAACAATTTCTTTTTCTATGCAGAATTCTTTTGAAAAAGTGCGTGGATATGTTGCCCATTGGTGTGTGCATTTGACATCTGTTTATTATGTGTACAATAGGTTAGATATATACCATATTAAAATAAAAGCTCTCACAAAACATATTAAATGCAATCCCACTTTGTACCATCAACATTAGAAAATATGAATGCAACAGTAGTTGAATTAGGGCACAACGAACAATTATTATCTACACTATTAAATAAAATAATACTCGCAATGATAATTGTTTCAGGAAAAATTAAAAATTCTAGTGTAATTGGAAATGAAATCCAAAATCACATCTCGTTATCATCATTCTCAACATTTTTCAACTCTCGTACCCCTTGTGTTAATAACTAAGCGTACCACCAACAAAAATAGTTATAGGTATAAAAACAAGAAATATTATTTCATTGGGCATTTTATTACAACGTTTTTATTAATTACACATAAATTTAAAAAAGTCTGAGAAAACAATTAGTGGGAACGCTGGGCGTGTTTTTGTTTACATAGTTCATCAATATTTGACTCCAGCTTGGTCAAATACAGTCGTAAATCATCTTCTACATTAAGCATGTTTCTATACTTGTTCTTCAGGTAAGTTAAACTTGAAAACCATTTTTCAGTCAAGTAAGTTGTCGTAAACCCCAACAGATACTTTACAGCTATGTCTGCTAGTTCTTTGTGTTCTTTGTCAATACCAGTCCAGAAGTTAATTAACAAAGTATTGCAATACTTTTGTTTCAATGTAGAATCACACGATATTTCGATTAGCTATTCCTTTTGCGAACAAGGCAAGTTGGTAAGATTTTGTATAGTATCAAAAGAAAATGGATCACGAATCCAGTCCTTTATCTTGTCTGGTGCTGGAAAGTGGTCTCTAATGCTGCCTTGCGGTAATTTTAGGTGAAGAGAAAATTAATTTTTCACAATCTGCAAATGCAGAGATGGACTGGCACAAAACTTTAAAGTAGCGGGATTTTTGAGGGCGAGTTTTAATGAAGAGAACTTCTTTTAACTGATGAGGTAGGTACTTAGCTGCCAACGCTTCACAGTAAAGTACATAATGATAGAAATTACAATTGGCCATTAATTTTTTTTTTATCACCTACCAGGTCCGGTGATGTGATCAGCGCCATGGCGCCATCTATGCAAACTGAGACAGTCTTTACACTGAAGATTGTTTTCATCTTAAAAATTCTATACCTTTGTAGAAGTTGTAAGTGGTTTACAAACTAGTATGTCCTCAAATACTTCACCTTGAAATATTCCTCATACAAAAACTATTAATTGTATTAGACCAACGACATCTGTTGTTTCGTCGAGTTGTATGTTTGTGGCAAACCAAGGCTAGTATGAGCTATTCTTTTGTGTTACGCGCCATATCGCCAATTCTTCGAGAAGCAATGTCGTCTAACAATGGATTTTTCTGACACCTGCAACTTTCGTTTTCACCAAACATACAACAGACAATTTCTACTGCAGCAGGAAGGATAAGATTTTAAATGACGTTATAAAAAAACGATTTTATAGAATTTTTTGACAAAATTTCCTAACATACTACGCACTGTGAAGCAATGTCGTCAGAACTCCCAGTATAAGTAAATACTAACCGTAAATATAACTGATCATACTTTCTTTCCTTGGCTTTTACATCTTTATTTGCTGTTTAGCTGATGTTTTCTATTTTAAATTCTTGTCTCGGAAGTTAAATTTTTAGGCCTACTTACAGTTTGTGGCCTTGATGCCCCAGAGTGTTGGTCTTCCTCAGACTTACTTTTCTTTCCAAAAGCAGGCCATATATCCATTGTCTTAAATTAATAAATATAAACACTTATCGTTCAATATTTAAACACTTTTCAAAGTATACGACCTTTATTTATTACTACTGTAATAGGTCCACGCACAAAGAAAAATGGAAACTGGAAACTTACTGAGACTGAGCAGTTAGTAACGACTAAACAGACACAAATAAAATAGCCAAAGACGGAAATGAATGCACGGTGGCCAAAAGCGCCCGGTGGTGGTGTCTCGTCATTGCGGCAGTGTGCCGGTAGCCAGCGCTGCTCTCCCTGCCTGTGACTGTGTGTTGCGTACAGGGCCGGCGCTAGTTTATTTTGGGCCACGTGCAAATGAGAGGCGCGAGGCTGGAATTAGGGGTATACAATCTGCCAAATTGGAAAGTAGGTTGTAAAAACAGACCTCTTTTTAGAAAATATAATTAAATAAAATGTATTTTCTCTACAAAAAAAGCAATAACAATAAAACTAAAAACTATAAAAATAGAACAAAACTCTAAAAAACCTAGAAAAAAGATAAAATTCTAAAAATAAAAAGAAGACTAAGTAATATATGTTTTTCTTGATTTTGCAGAGGCAAATGTATCTACTATTTTTGTGTAGTCAAGATCTTGAGCAATTTCGTTTTCTATTGCAAAAAAGATAGACCTACTAGCCGCTCTTGCGAAATTGTCGATCGTAAATAGTTTTTTATAAGCTTCAATTTTGAAAAACTTCTTTCTGCAGAAGCAACTGTAACTGGCATAGTAAGCAAAATACGGATTAATATGTATGTGTTGGGATACACTTGGTATAATTTCGTTGTCACAATATATTTTAATATATCCAAAAGAGAACTTTGATGAGTGTTAGGAATAAGTTGTACAAAAGAACGTAATTCTTCAAACAATTCAATATTGTCAATGTCAGAGTCATCTGTTTCTCCTTCTTTTGTTTTTAAAATTGAAAAAACAGTATCACAATTTGTTTTCAGTTCTTGATCAGTCATATCCTTAATTTTTTTAGTCATACATAAATCCAAAATTTTTTTTAATGTCGTTGTATAAATCGTTTTTTAAACGATTCGTTGGCCTGGTCCACAATTACTAAAAAATATTCAACACGAAACTTTTCTTCCTCATCAAGTAGTACGTCATCATTCGCTTCATAATCAAAAAATCGTTTTGTTTTTGCGATTCGTTTTTGAGGAAACTCAATTTCAATTTATTCTCCTCTGAGATGCTTTTGGCTTTTTCTACACATTCGGTGTAGCCCTGTTCTCTAAACGTGCTTAGTTTTTGTAAAAGAGCATGTAATAAAGAAAGAGCAAGATCCATTTGCATGTCTTTTTGTTGCAACAGTTTAGACACTCTATTTACTTCTAATAGTAATTCGTACCAAATAACTGTGGACAGTATGAATTGATAGGACTGAATTTCCTGCAACAGAGAAATTGCTTCACTGCGAGTTTTAGCATCTTTGGATTCATTTGAAATTTCTTGAAATATTTTTATGAGTTCTGAAACTTGGTATCTTATTACTTTTACACTGTCCACTCTACATTCCCATCTTGTCTCTGATAAAGGTTTTGGTGTAAATTTTAAATATTTTTTTGCAATATCGTATCTAAAATTAGAGGCTGATAAAAATGTATAAACCCGCTGAACAATTCCAAAAAATGTTATAGCTCTAGCAGATACACTAGCTACGTCTGACAATATTAAATTTAAGTTGTGACATCCGCATGGAGTAAAAAATGCTCGTTTGTTTTCTTTGAGCAAATGGGCTTGCACACCAGATTTGTATCCTTTCATGTTCGCCCCGTTATCATACCCCTGCCCCCTACAGTTTGCCAAATCCAATCCAAGATTACCAATATGTTGTTTTAAAATTTTTGTCAGTCCTAAGCCAGTTGTGTCTTTAATATTCAAAAATCCCGTAAAATTTTCAACAATTTCAACAGTGTCATCATGTATGTAGACATATCTAATGATACAAGAAAGTTGTTCATCGTGTGATATGTCAGGCGTACAGTCCAGCAATACGGCAAAGTATTTTGCTTCATTTACTTGTACAACTATTCTGTTCAAAACTTCTTTTCCCATAAGGGAAATAATTTCATTTTGAATATCCTTGCTTAAGTAGTGCACCGATCCCTTTTTCTGGCTTGCTTGGCTCACATGTAGCGATAAAACAGGATCGTACCGGGACATCAGTTCTATCAGCCCTAGAAAATTACCGTTGTTAGCAGAAAAAAGCTTGTCAGATGATCCCCGTAATGACATATTATGTTCCGCCAGGTACTGTATTATAGAAATAATTCTTTCTAGAATACTTCGCCATTTTTTTTTCTCTTGGTTAAAGAGCTTATCGGACAAGTGTTTAATTGTACTTTGATTTATTAGGTTTTTCTTAGCTTCATTCCATTTTTCCATTCCAGAAAAGTGTGTTTTGGAAGCCTCATGTTGTTTCAGCCTTTCGGAGCTATGCTGCCAGTCGTTAAACCCAATTGTCTCAAGCTGTCCCGATGAACTTTGAAACAATTTACAAGGAAAGCAAAAAATTTTCTTTTTTTCTTTTGAATATGCAAGCCACGTTCTTTCAGTCGATTCACCATTGCTTAATTTTCTTCTGTATAAAATTTCTGAAAAACATCTGTTTTTTGTATCTTTCCGATAGTTATTGAACTGTACTTTTTTAGGGCCATGTTCCAAAATAAACGATATCTGTAATGAGGTCAGATATTCTGGCCAAGTGCCTATGTCTTCCAAAATTTCCAAATTTGTTGAAAGTGGCTCAGTCTGTAAAAAATTAAAATATGTAAAATAAGTATATAAATATATGCATAAATAATAATATAGAGGAGTATTATATTAAAAATAATATAAAAAACAAAAAAATGAATTAACATAAATAGTTGGTTAACATAAATAGTTTGTTCAATTAAATACACATACTTGCTCAGTCTCTAAATCTGTCTTTATAGTGTCTTGAATTTCCGTGACTTGCATAGGCACAGACGATGTTTCTTGCTCACTGCTGGTACTTGGAACTTCCGTCAAATTATTAAAATTTTCCTCAGTTTTATCTATCTTTAAATATTTATTTAAAGCTCCTTTCTGTGTTTCTAAAAATTCTTGCTTTGCTTTTCGTTTCCTCTCTTTTTCAGCTCCACCCATATATTTTCGTCCCAAATCCCGTTTCCTGGATGACATTTTATGCGAAATCTTAAATGACATTACCTTGATAAATAAAATGTATCTATGTAATTCAGTAGTGAAACCTACCTCTCTTTTTATATAATACACAACACCATACATAAAATAAAAGTTAAAAAATGTCTCTGATTTTTATGCTTGGTAATATCTAATTCAAAATTTTTATACAAAACACAAACACAACACTATTACACTATACACAAAATAAAACTTTAAAAAAATGTCTCTGATTTTTATGCTTGGTAATATAGTTTACTAAATTATAATTATTATTCATTTCCACTCTCAAGACGTGCACATTACTGATTATTGTTTTTTTTTGCCAACTTCTGTGTAATATTAGGTGTGTAGCTCCTACACTTGGTATTGTTTCACTGAATTTTGTTTTCCCTTAATATGTATTTTGACCTAATTCGGTCATCGTCAGAAGGGCAAGATTGAATACATCTGAATCTGAAGAAAAAAGAAAAAAGGGGACTCCAACAAATATATACAAGTTTTTTAAACGTACATCTACAAAATTCCTATCATGATTTATGGCTAAGAAACTGCTATTATTAGAAGTTTGTTTTCAATGAGTTTGTCTCTCTGAATGCAGGGGGTGTAAAACCCTTCTGTATATCATAAATCAATTTTAAGCGTAACAAGCAATAAGGTTGGATTTGGATGTATACCATCAAATACGTGGCTTGCCATAATCTCGAAAAGAGTTGTATATACTTATAAATACATAGATTCTAGTAGAAAACTATGTAAGATATATAAGATAAAACGAAAACATTTAAGATATTATATAAGATAAAGAGAACAATCAGAATCATTAATAATTACCCGGTATTATATATTTCAAGAACATTGTATTTATTGAAATATGTGCCAAAATAAATCAAAGCAAATGTATTACATACAAAATTAAAATATTTATAAATAAATATTTTGTATTTTATAGTTTTTCTTTTCAATTGTCTAAATAAATTTACATAAATTATAATAATAGTAACAAATAGGATGTTCTCGTTCTCTATATTGCTGTACAAAAAGCAATTAATTTGTACATTTTGAGCAGGCGCGTTGTACGTTTTGTTTTAGACTGCTGGTAACGCTGTGCATTAGCTGACTTGCTTTGTTGCAGTGCAGCTGCAGAACAGACAGTGCGGTCGAGTATTTATTGGCTAAGAAAAAGTGTATCCACTTTAAATAAATACTTATAAAAAGGATAAACATATGCGCTGTACCGAATGCATTCAACATTCGTTTACCATGTTTCTATATATCACTGTTGAAAATGCCGATACAAAATACTTATTCGCATAAAATGAGTACTTTAAATAAACCATATAAAAATGATTATAATTGTTGCTTGGAGTGCTGATAAATATGAAAACCAGATTAATGTTAATAATTTAGTTTACAAATTATGAAATTTTAATTTTTAATACTACTATTAATATGAATATCCAAAATAAACAAAGAAATCACTGTTATTTTATACTTTTAAGTTTTCACTTCTAACGGCAGTCCTCAATGACTGTATCGGTTTTTTTTGCATAAAAGTATTTTCGGCCTACAATGAAAATTTTATGAGCTCTATGTCCACCAGTATAATAAGTCTAAGTTTTTTTTTGTCGAATCAAAAATTAAAACAGGACCGGACCAGACCGAACGCGGGGCCGGTAAAAGCGCGGGGCCGCGTGCGGGGCACCGTTTGCACGTGCCTAGCGCCGGCCCTGGTTGCGTACTTGCACACCACTGTTTTAATTTAGTTCAGCCACAAATAAAATACAGTAGTAACAAGCGACGTGTTTGCTTCAGTGGCGGTTCCTCAATAAACGCTCATATGCACTTGCCCTCCCAAATTTAAGGAGTATTCTTATTAAAAAAACATATTTAAAATTTATCATTCTTCAAATAATTTTATAATAACACTATAACATGTCTATTAATTCCAAAAACAATTCGTCCAAGACGCAAAGATCAGAAATTAAAACACGACATGCAAATTGTTCCAAGTCATCTAAGCGCTACGTTCACTGCACATGTGAATATTAAATCTCATTAGTGGAACCTTTGCCGCACGCACTCTTTGTTTCCCGGGACAGTCCGGCGATGTTCAATGTTTTAAGCTGTTCCTTGTATACAGGTAATCTGTGCACTGGAACGTTGTTTTTCCACATTAAGAGTCTTCACGTTTCACATAAATTTTAACATGAGATAATTTTAAAAATAATTAGACTTTCATATGTACAAGGGTGGGATAAATAATTTAAAAAAAAAATTGTATAGTTGAAATATTGAAAAAAAAATAATAATAATCACATTACACACTGTTGCATTTTGGTAGAGAGTAATAACAATAATAATAAAGATTTTTTCCCTCTTGATTTCATATTAATTTTTGTTTTAAGTATAGTTATAGTTTTGAAGAGTTTATAATAAGCTAATACATGTACGAAAACGCAGACAAATATACAAACAATGTAGCAGGTAAAAATAATCAGTATCATGTTTGTCAATTATTTCATTGGGAACTATTACTTTCTTTTTAACGTTGTTTCTTCCTTCCTACACTATGCAGTGCTTATTTTTACTTCTGAGCAACTGTAGTGAACAAGGAAAATCGTAGTCCTAGTGGCACAGAAATCAGCCTGATGGGCAATGAGAATTTAGTCCTATGAAAAAGATTAAAAAAAAATTAATGTAAATATCATAAGTAATAATAATAATAATAATAGACTATATATTTGTAAGACCTCTGTTACATAAAATTGTCAATATTCTCAAACTTGTAATGCATTACAATTGTCAGATCATGATAAGTATAATTAAATAGTGTAGTGTATACTAATACTAACAACACTCTTAACAAATAACAAAGAAGACAGAAAAAAAAAACACAAAATAATAAAATCAAATAATAAATCAAATAAGATCATTTGTATATAGAAGAGGAATGACTAGTGTCTAAGGAATTCTTCTATTGTGTAGTATTCTCCATTAATCAAGTGGTTCTTCACTTTTCTCTTAAACACGCTGATTGGGAGGCCCTTAAAGCTCGGCGGCAGGTTATTGTATAATTTCGACCCCCAGTAAAAGATGGATTGCTGCGAGGAGCACACCCTATGATGTGGGATCCTCAGCCAGTCCCTCTCACGGGTTGAATACCCATGATTGTACCCATTCGTGGTAAAGGCCTCCTTATTGTTGTGTACATACACCACTGCTGAAAGTATGTAGATCGATGTTAATGTCAATATTCCTTCCTCCCTAAATCGTGTTCTACATGTTTCATTCACCTTCAAGCCACACAGCATTCTGATGGCTTTTTTTTGTATCACAAAGATCCTCCGAGCCTCCGCAGATGTTCCCCAGAATAGTATCCCATAGCACAAATGCGAATGAAAGTTCGCGAAGTAAGCCAGCCTTGCAGCCACATGAGTTGCAATATATTTTAATCTTTTGATGGCATACAGTGCTGAGGACAAAGTGCGTGCCAAACCATCTATGTGCTGATGCCATCTCAAATGCGAATCAATAGTGACACCCAGAAACCTTGCAGAAGTATTTTGGTTCGTATTTCTGGTACTGAAGACAACGTTTTGAGTTTTATTTATGTTTAACTTTAACTTGTTGGCGGTGAACCAATCACTCACCACTTGCACTGCGTTTTCCGATCTTAGTTTAGTTTCCTGATTGGTTTTCCCCTGCACCACAACGGAAGTGTCGTCTGCGTAAAGACACAGCTCTGCTCCAACCACACTAGTCGGTAGATCATTGATATATATAATAAATAGCAGAGGGCCCAGTATGGAACCCTGTGGTACTCCAAAGTGTATTCTCTTGAGCTGTGATTGTTTGTTGTTCCATTCCGTTAGTTGCATTCTATTTGCCATATAGGATTTCAGTAGGTCCAGAGGTACCCCCCTTACTCCATAATACATAAGCTTCTCGCATAAAACATCAGGACTCACAGTATCAAACGCCTTGGTTAGATCCAGTAGGTTGATTTCAGCGTAGTTGTTATTGTCAAATGCTTGATATATGTATTTGGTGATTTGCATTATTCCAGTAGTCGTCGAACGACCCCTTCTATATCCATGTTGCTCGGGAGATAAATATCCCTTTGCTTCCAAATAGCCTACCAATCTCGATGCTATCGCTTTTTCAAAGATTTTGGAGATTGCTGGTAGAATACATATTGGGCGATAGTTGCTACAGTCACCCTTGTCACCCTTCTTGAACACAGGCAATACTTTTCCCACTTTTAAAGGTGTTGGAAATAGGCCATTTTCTATACATTTGTTGAAAAGTATGGTCAGTGGTGTTCTCAGTTCGTTAACAATTTCCTTAAGAAAATTTGTCGAGATGCCATACACATCCACTGTATTCTTGGATTTCAGGCTCCTTATGATCATCTCTATTTCATCGGGTGCTATCGGGGCAAAGTAAAATGAGCCAGCTGTGTTTAAAGACAGAACAGACAGTAACTCACTGTACGTTTGTGTTGGCTGTATGCCATTAGCCACTTCCTCACACATGCCACAAAAATATTCATTCATGTCCTCCGCGGATAATGACGAAGTTACTGGCTTTTCTACATTTGTAGGCCTTCTCTCAGCATTGATCAACTTCTAGACCGCTTTTATTTTGTTGTCGCTTTTCTCTAAATAGTCAGTATTAGCTTTTTGTTTTAGTTCTGTAATTTTTTTACTATATTGGTTCTTGAGCTCTCGATATATTTTGTAGATAGTTTGGTTCTTAGTTATTCTTGCTACACTCGCCCACGCGTTCAGTGTGTTTTTCAACTTAATGACTTCATCGCTCACCTCACAACTCACTCGCGTATCTTTTTTTTGCTTTTACCTTTTTTTCGGGAAAACAGTACTCAAATGCATGAACGAATCTCCCGTGAAATTGTTCGAACATCCTGGCAGCGTTCAATGTTTCGTCCATCAAGAGAACTTCATCACTAATAAGTGCTTTGAATGCTACAATATTTTTTTTGTTCATAATTCTTACTTCTTTTGCTGTTGTTGTGGGTTCTTTTGGTGTGGTCGAACCATTATATTGAACAATCTGTGCCATATGATCAGATAGATGGAGATTAATTGTTTGTTTGACTAGATTTTGAGCTTCAACATTTGTGAAAACATTATCTATGAGAGTACAACTCGTATTCGTTATTCTGGACGGCTCTTCAAAGATCTGCTATAAACAATAAGTGTTAAGTAGATTACGTAAGTCCTCTATCGTTGTGGTGTTTATAATAAAGTTAACATTGAAATCACCCGCTATAAAAACTTCTTTTCGTATCTTTTCCATATTTAATAGGAAGACCAATTCATTGATTTTTTGTGTAAATATATTCATCCTTCCCGTTGGGGGCCTATACAATGCAATAATTATTAGTTTGGAGGTTGTAAATTCAACTGCTGATATTTCAATTTCCTTTTCCATAGATAATCCCACTATATCCTGTCTTTCTACCACTTTATCTCTTAATAATAATAATAATAATAATAATATAACTTTATTATTCCAACAGTAAAACCAATTACAGGAACAATTATATGAACAAAACACGTACATTATAATAAAATAAAGTTCTTAATTATTGAATAAGTCATTCATTCATACATAATGTAAGAAAAAAAAAGAAAAATCACAAAAAATCAAAAGGTAATCAATGTATCAAAGCTAGAAAAGAAAATATCCTCATAATGTAAATCCGCAGCCCTACACATCGTAAATATTGGCGATCCCCGAAGGAGATTAGTTCTCGAGAATGGCAACAGAAACGTGGCGGAGGAACGAGAGGCAACTCGGGGAATAAAGAAATTTATGCAAGCCAAGAGACATGGGCAATCAATTAGTCCATTACACAATTTCCACATAAAGCGCGCACCATGAATCTCCCGGCGATCCCGCAGTGTCTGAAGGTCATGCGCCAGCAATAAGAGATTATAATCAATACCACGCTCAGGATAAATTCCCGTATCCTTGAAAGACAAGTACTTCAAAAATCTTCGTTGCACCCTCTCAATGGCTATTTGTAAATATATGTATTGAGGTGACCAGACTTGTGACGCATACTCCAGTTTACTGACAACGAAACTGAAGTATAGAGTTTTCAAGAGCAGCGAACTTTTAAAAAATTTACAACAGCGCATAACAAAACCTAAAGTTTTTGAAGCCGAACTGCAAATATTATGTATATGGCTGGAGAAGCCTAAGCGCGTATCAAAGTACACCCCAAGATCCTTTATGCTGGTCACTCGCTTGAGCTGGTTATTTTCAATAGAATACGTAGATGGTATATTGTTATTTTTTCGTGAGTAGGACATATAGCAGCATTTGTTTATATTTAGTTTTAAATTGAAATTGTCATAATTAAGGAACCTCCATGCTTATTATTAGTTCTACAGAAACAGCTTATTATATTAAAGTGTTTTATTTTTACATTCTCCAGTCTTTCTTTATTCAGAAAGTGTTCCGTTAAGCACGCTACGTTTACCTTGTTAGATAGTAACTCTATTTCCAATGAGTCTGTCTTTTTTTAGCAAGCCCTGTATATTGTAGTTAAGTATATTTAATGTTGCTGTTTCTGTTATATTTAAATTTTTTTAAAATCTTCTTCCGTGATAAGTTTTTGTGCGTCTCGTGTTATTATTTCTCGCGCTCCGGTAGTGATAATTTTTTCTGACAAAGCCCCGAAAAAACCGCACGCAAATGTTGTTTGGCCAGTTTGTGGCTTCAAAGATTTTGTCGTCTTCCAGCATGCCCGGAAATCCTATTTTAAAGGCTCTATAGTTCTCTTTAGTTGTGTAATCTATCTTTGTAAATGTTTCCATTATTATATCGTTTGTATTACATTTATTGCTTAAAAATTCCACTAGTTCATTGTCCGTATAATTTACTCTAAATCTGTCTGCATATATCCATTTCCTCTCCTTTTTTCGAAACGCTACGTTTTCATGAATATTACCAATAGTTTTTCTTTGAGAGTTTTTGTTTGCATTTCTTTTATGTAAACTGATACTGTCCTCTTTCGATTTATTTTGATTCTCGGGTTGTTTGTCTATTGCGTTCACGTCAATAACGCCATAAGTAATGCTGGGAGTAATTAAAATACACAGAATCCCGTCATCACAAACTAGATGGAAGTCATATTTCTGATTCTGTTTAGGTACCGACTAACCAAGTAGAGTAAAAAATGCATTGAAAAAGAAAACTTGTATCTTTGGTGTATGGACGGAAGACGAATTCCCTATGAGGATAACACACATTAGTAAAGATGACGTATTTGGAGAGAAAATATCAAAGAAAAGTTTCTGAATTGATACATCCAAGATATACGAGAAGTATGGTAATCTAAGAACTGCAAAGTGTTCTTGACGCTCAGCAGCAACTTAAAGAAAAAGATAAACTGAAAAAAACCACTGTTGTTTGTCATGCAACCAATTCATTATCATTTTGTCATAAATTTTCATATATTTTGTAGACGAAAAGCTAATCAGCATACTTTGCGTTCTCCATTGTCGCTTTAGTAGCTGATCTCGGTATATTCAAATTCAATCGCTCAAAATACAGAATTTTAAGGGATCATCACAGTGTGACGGGTCGGAAAATAACTGATTTTTGCGATTTTATTTTTGACGATTAAAATATGCTAATCAATCTGATTTTTTTGTGTCGTATCAAAACACTCACAAAGAACAGGAAATAAATTTTCAAACGTTTATTCACATTTTTGATAACATTTTTTCAACGGACGAAAATGTCTTCGAAAAAAAAGAGTCCTCACGAACGATTGTAGCCGCAAATCTCATCTGAAACGAAATCTGGAAAAAGGTTATTAATCAGTATGAAAACCTTGCTATGGAGGTTTTTTTATCATCAAAAGTGACAAAATGGCAGCGATTTGAAAAAAAAGTATCGAATTCAACCTATTTTTCTGATAGTTTTTTTCGTTATGAAAAATAGAAAGATTTCGAAAAATAGAAAAAGCTTCCATCGCAAGATAAAGAGTAACGTAAAGAATGTTGAGTTAAAATTTGAGATCGATAGCTTGAGAACTCTTCCTTTGAGAGTGTACACCGTTTTGAAAAACTACATTTCGAGAAAAACGCGTTCAAAGTTTCGAGTGCAGAATTTAGCTGCTTGATAAGAAAGGCTGTAGTGACCAAAATAATTCGAATTTCACCCCAAAATTTGAACAGCATGTTTATAACCATCTATACTATCTGATAATACAAAAAAAATTGCACTGTGTTGATCCCTTAAGTTGTCATGTTTTAGTTGCCGTGAAGTAAATAAGCGTGGAGGTGTTGGCATTTTCACAAGTAAAAATTAAATGTGTTACACTAAAGGACTTATCACGTTTTCACATAAACAAAAGAATTGAGATATATGCGGTTGAACTCTGAATTACCTCACTCCGCTGTGTTAGTAGTCCTTTACCGACCCCGGATTTTGATGTATTTTTGGAAAACTTTTCTGGTACGTTAGACACATTGGACATAAGAAATCAACCAGGTATTACCGCCGGTAATTATGGAGATCATTCCTGTCTCCCTTTTATCTATAGGTCGTCGTTTCTCCACATTAAACCGAATAAAAACTTTCCTTAGAAGTACTATGGGCGAGAATAGACTAACTGCCCTCGCAGTGTTATCCATTGAGAAACAAATGATTCAAGAAATTCTTAATTTTAATGAATTGGTCATTGAAGAATTTATCTCAAAAAGGGAGAGTCGAATTGATTTTCAACACCAAAGTGTTTGTAAAATATAAAAACTATTATACATGTATTTATAAAAACAATTGTTTGGCGAGGCCAAGATACTCAGCGAGGTAATTTACTTAATTTCTAATTTCTTAATAAGTTCCTTTAATTTCTACTATTTGATAACCCAAGAAAAGTATTTTTGGGCGTGGCCTCCAAAAAATGTTTCGCTTCCTGCCATTTTCCAACAACACTTTCTTTTATTCTAAGGTTGTGCACCCCCAAAGTATTGAACCACACGCCGCCTCTGGTTTGCTGGTTGCCTTACTGAGAGTTTTCAGTTTGAAATCATTACTCAAACTTTTGTCACAGTTAAATTCTAACATGTATCAGTATAATTTTGTATACTTTTTGGTAGTTAACCGCGTACTCCTTACATATTTTGGTGTACCCTCAAGAGGTACACGTACCACCGGTTCAGAACCATTGATCTACACAATCGTTAGTTTATATATAAAAATAAACATCAGGTTATAAATTACAGGAGATTATTGCGAGATGTCATTATTACATTTAATCACGCATTTAATAGATACACTTTCCTGTGAAATGTAGTTAATAACGACAAATTAAAGAAAATTCAAAAAACTAATAGAACAACATATGGATATTAGCCGCTTCATTTAAAGAAAATTTGACAATATCACGAAATAATTCAAATTTTATTTAGGGATCTATTATAGGGACGGGTATATGACATTTGCAAAATCAATGTTATTTTTTTATAAAATCATATATTATTTCATCTAGAAATGCCTATATTAGCAGCGTAATTAAGAGTTTTATACCAAAACTGGCACGCACCTATAAACTTGAATACTCGAACGATGCAATTTGGTAAGCCAATCTCTGACAATATTTCAGCAATAAAATTAAATTTAATAAATAATTCGATAGCACTAAAGACAAATAGTCGATTAAAAATATATTACAACAAATTAATATACATGGTGTCTTTAAAAGGTGCGGAAAAAACGCTACCACACATTTCTGAGGGCAAAATATGGCGATCTAACCCAACTTACCTCAGTCCAAAAGTGGATGCACCATTGCATTGAATTGCCACAAGAATAATACCCAAATTACAGAAGCATATGTGTCCATATACGGAATGAATTTTTTATATCAAGATTACTCATAAACGGCTGCTCCAATCAACTCCTACCAGGTATACCTTTTCTAGGTAAAAAACATTGGAGAATAAGAATTTTTATTTAAAAGTTAAATACAGTGTGTCTCAAAAAAGTTATTACGTTTTAAATGGATACAATATGCCGCAGGTGGCGCCCTCTACATTTTGCAATGAAAATGAGAGCAGATTTAAATTTTTTACCCCACGAAACCTCCCCTACCCAAATATTGTGACAATATACCAATTATTACAGAAATTATTTATAAAAAACTAAAACCAAATTGAACTTTTGACACTCTGTATCTCCGAAAGCATCCACTTTTGGACTGAGGTAAGTTGGGTTAGATCGTCATATTTTGCCCTCAGAAATGTGTGGTAGCGTTTTTTCCGCACCTTTTAGAGACACCCCAGTATATATAAAATGATGAACGTTTTAAATTAAAAACGCTAATATTCAGTTACGTTTTGTATGGAATGGTTATATTGAATATAAAAATAGTTATAGTTTTACTTGTGAAAAGAAAATGTTACTTTTATCCTGTTATTTATTATTGGATTAAATAGTGAAAACAGCTTAAGGGGAGGCATGGGACTCACTTGCCAACCCTGAGAAATTTCCGAGATCAGGCACTCATTACTGATCTAAAGATCGCCCCATGAGATATCGTGTATGGTGATTAAAGATCACTCCCAATGTCTTCCACTGTTACTTCAGTACTTTTTTTTCACTATTTATCTATTTTTAACGAAAAAGATGTTGATGCAAAAATTACCTGTTCAAGCAAGTAAATGTTTTTAATTAATATTATTACTCTCATTACTACTTTATTTTTATTTTGTTGTATATTTTATGGTACCACAAGAATCGCCCTAGTAAAATATTTACGTACGTACCCGTTGTTGCAACAATTGCTGGATATTGATTATGAGTGAAAAATTCTGTGAATTTTATCTGTATAGATACGCCTCTCAGGCATTATAATCATACTGATATGTAAATGTCTTACCTCCATCATTTACTCTTATGGTGAATAAAAAGTATCCATCGCCAGTTGATGGTATTTCGACGTTTGACGTTATAATACCAGTCGAACTGTCTTCTATCAGAAAAGGTTCCTTACTGTTGAGACTATTTGGAATGACGTTGAACTCATCTATGTAATAAGTAAGAGTATTGCCATCATCCGCATCTGTAGCCTAAAATTGTAAGTAGGTATAGGTAAAATTATTAAAGTAATATAGTAAACAACGATATATAACTAGGTTCATTAAATTTTTAATTGTGTAGGTAGGTATATAGCAAAATCCATAGATATATAACATTATTTTGAAATCTTCTTTTCTATTATTAAATATGTATATTTTTTTCATATCATGAAAATAGGATTACATAGAAAATGATTCAGTTTTGATTTGAATGTTTCAGTTGAAGTGATTCATACATAGAAATAGATATAGAGGTGATCTATGTGACGTGGCGCCCTCTGGTGTATATTTCGTCGTGGCTATTCAGATCATCGATGCTTCAGATGCGAATAATCACGAAGCCGGTATGCTGACTTATTAATCTAGGGCGCGGAATCGAGCGAGCAAAACTACCACGGAGCTACAACCGAGCAAAGAAAATTCATAGGGCGAACTGCAACATCTGTTTACGCTCGACAAGAGTCCGAGAATCAGAGAAAAAAAGAGCAATAAAATAAGGAATTTTATGAATAAAATCCTTTCTTCATCGGCGTAGGTACAAGGGTGACGAGTTTTTAAAATTTATTATATTTACCTCATATTTCCCAATATATATAATATGTACGCGAATGTTTCAATAACATACGCGTACATGTTTAGTTATCATTTATTTAGATCTAGAACGTTGTTTATGTTACTTTTTCTGATATGAAAATTAATTGTCAGTGATTCCGAAATTTATTGCAAAGTCTGTAAAATATCGTCACTTAGCTTTGCTAAAACATACACAGAAATAGTTTTTATGCAGAAAATTTCGATAGTTTACAAAATTTCGTTACATGTTTAAATGACCATGCTCGAAGTATTTCTGAGTGCAAGAAACTAACACAAATCCTAAATTTAAAAAATCAGTTGTTATTCCTTCAGGAGCACTTTGGAAATTTGCCTAAACTAACCACATATTTTGAAAATCGAATCTCAAATTAAAAAATGAGGTGTGGCCACCACACGACTTTCTTACACGTATGAGCGTTTCAAACTATACAATTTTAAGATTTTTCTTACACAAAAATTATTCAAAATCCTATTCTAAGTACTTCTATTCTCTTAATAAATCGCTATAGAATGCATACTTAGCAAGATATTCGAAAAAAAGGGCTACTCCCTAAGAGTAAAAGTGTTACTTCCTGTCCGAATTTTGAAATTTCATATATTCAAAAAATGTTGCAAATCTAGCACTAAATACTTTTGTACTCTTGATAAATACGTATATATATAATGCATAATTTACGACATATTCGCAAAAAATCGCTGTTCGATAAGAGTAAAAGTGGTACTTCCGGTCTGAATTTTGAAATTTTTTTTGTACAAAAGATATTGAGATGTACGTTTTAAATACTTTTATACCCGTAACGTACCTGTCTAAAAAGCATGACTTGCGAAATATTCGCAAAAAACTGATTTTCGATAGGAGTAAAAGATCTACTTCCGGTAGCAGCTTCGAAAAACTTTTTAAATAAAATTGTTCTCAATTTTTATTTCAAGTACATATGAATTCTTTATAAATTTGTTTAAACTTAGTAGTTGACGAAATATTGGCAAAATTTAATTTTTTCACTGAAGTAAACTGCTACTTCCGGTCTACCGATTTTACTGAGAAACTAATCATATCTCAAGAGGGTGATTAGACACATGAATACAAAATTTGGAATTGATATCTACAGCGGTTATCGTGGTCACACAGAGACACACAGACGTTTTTAAAAACCACTTTTTCGGTATCAGGGGACATCAAAACGTGGACATCTGCAAAAATCTCGAGGTCGAAAATTTCACAATACTTCCTTATACTACGTATAAGAAAGTAACAATGGATTAACCACATTAGATGTGGCTATTAACAATTCCAAGTGACTTCGGATGTGGCTTTCGGCAAAAGTTAGACGCAGTTTTTAATAGAAATCCAGGTTCAATAACATTGCGGCAATTGTGTATGCTAAATACGCTGAAATAAAAGAATATTTCCAGTACGCACCTAAAACCAGTTGCGATGTAGAAAGGACGTTTTCTATCTACAAGGATGTACTTAATTCAAAGAGAACAAGTTTTACAGAAGAGAAAATGAACAAATAGTAAGGTATTTTGTATTTTATAATCACCAGCCACTTGTTATTCAATTATATAAATAAAATTAAATCCCCTTTTTTAAAATACAATATTTCAATAGCGCGCCCATGGACGATGAGTCATGCCTCGCTCGATTCCGCGCCCTACTTATTACTGACAACACTACGAAACAAGTTAGTTTTAACATTTGTCATCCCGATTGTGATTTGAGTTCATTTATTAAGTTTCTTAATTCATATTCCATTTAACATGTTAAGTTTTGCGATTTATATTTCCGGCAGTCACACTGGATGTCGGTAAAGTGGTATTCTTAAAGTCAATCCTAAAAACTTAGGGTGTTTAAACGGTGTTGCGTTACGCAATTGGCTGCATTTGGCCTCATATCTAGCACATCTACTTAGCAATATTTTGGAAGTAACCAAGTAGGCTATATACATAATATATTTTATAAATTGTGTAAGCAGGTTAAGATCAATCCATATAAATAGTAGAAATAGGATAATCGTAGGGAGTGTCTCTGTATTATCATTGTTAAAATGGCACCTCTTATAAGAGCACAATAAAGATGTTAACAAAAGTATTGTGTTTAACTAAAGGTTTGTTCGAACGTCCAATTCTGAACAGTTCCGGAACTGTTCTAGAATTAGTAGTTCTGATAATAATGCGCATGTCCGGCCAAATCCTGGTTCTAGAACGGTTCGAAATCCTGAAGGTTCGAACAGTTTTAAAATTGGAATTTTAGGGAAACTTGTACTACCAACATTAGTAATAGTAATATTAAAAAACACCAATCTTATTGGAAGAAATATCAATCGTAATGAACCAAAGTAATGAACGTTTAATAGCTAATGCATCTGACTACCAAAATT
The DNA here is from genome assembly GCA_963170755.1 of Amphimallon solstitiale. Classification (NCBI taxonomy): domain Eukaryota; kingdom Metazoa; phylum Arthropoda; class Insecta; order Coleoptera; family Scarabaeidae; genus Amphimallon; species Amphimallon solstitiale. Next base: position 87,708,935 of record OY720681.1, on the reverse strand, counting down.
GCGATAGGATTTAAAAAGTGATGAAAAAGTTGTTTATATGAAATACGTTTTTCTAAATTTTGTAATGGATAATTCTGCATTTTTTATATAAGCAATATATTTATATATTACAAAACACCAAACTGGTGGACAAATATCAATCGTAATGAACATTTAAATGTTACTGCATCTACATCTAACCACCAAAATTGCGACAGGATTTAAAAAGTAGAAAAAGTTGTTTATAAGAAATACATTTTTCTAAATTTTGTTATGGATATTTCTGCATTTTTTTAAAAAAAAAACACCAAAATGGTGGACAAATGTCAATCGTAATGAACATTTAAATGTTACATCTCAAAATTGCGACAGGATTTAAAAAGTAATGAAGAAGATGTTCAGAAGAAATACATTTGTCGAAATTTTGTAATGGATATTTCTGATAAACCGGGTAAATAAAACAAGGATTTTTAATACAAGTTGTTATTAATAATTGGCACGTGCATCAAATGCACACACACATTAGTAAATATGTATTACATAATTATAAAATCAACAATCATAATGGATTTAAACAAATATATTGCAATACATTTTCAATGTTCAAAGCCAATTCTCTTCTTTTTTGTAATCTGTGAAGTAGTACACTCTTTCAATCCATTTTGGAGAATTGAAGCCTTTTTGGTAATTTAAATTGCGATACCTACATGATTTGGTACTTACATTAATCAGACTCTGAACGTTTTGTATCACAAGTCTGGAAGTCACATTAACTTGCAATTTATTATACTTTTCATGACGTAACAGGCTGGTACAAATACATACATATAATAGATTGTTCGGATATCTAATATATTGATATCACAGATTCCCATTATTTTTCTTAAATCTCAACGGGGCACATCGAATCAAAAATTATAAGTTTAGTTTACATAATATTAAATACTATTTTGTCTAAGTTTAGCAAATATGTCAGTTTCTCTACGAATATATGATAATTATAAATTAACTTTTCACATGTTCGCAAGTTCCTATAATTGTACCATTATATTCACTTTATTCTTAGAGGAAGAATCACTTGCTAGACTCAAGAACATGGTAGGCATTGAAGTAATTTCTAAAACAATAAACCACCATTTGAAGAAACTTTAATGATTAGTCACATACTTATAGCTGTTTACTTTGGCTATTACAAAATTGATATAATGGGTGTGAATAAAAACAACTGTAAAAAAAATTAAAAATAGGTTTGATGAACCGAATCACACCAATACTCTAATAATATCACAAACTAAAATAAAAAACAAATAGGTACTTGAACAACAACTTAAAAACTATCCTACAACAACTCCAAACTCTGAAGTTCAACATAAATACCATAATCAATACGATAAATATAACCAGTAAAATGCGTAAGCTGATACGAATGACAATTACGCATGCTCCGGATTTATCAGAATTTCAAATACTAGCCCACCATCCAGAACTGTTAGAACCGTTCCGAACATTTCCTGAATTACGCTTTCTGAGAGACCGAACACAGCACTAGCAGTTCTCAGAATTTTCAGTTCCAGAACTGCATGGTCCGAACAGTCTTTTTCTTAAATGACATGTGCGCTAGTTCTAGAACCGTTCAGAACTGCAGCTTCAAACAAACCTTAAGTAAAGTACGCTCGCTCCCAAGTATCGCAGTGAGTCAGAGACACAAGTGTTTGAATTACATTTTTAATACAAAACGCAAACAGTTTACTTATGGATTGTGGTATTTAGAGTTATGCATTAATGATCTGTGTAAATTTATATTGAAAATTGTAATCAAAGCATGGATAAATTTTCATTTTGTGAATAAAATTATTGCGAAAATTAAGTATTATAGTGTGCAACTAATTATTGATCTACTCCGTCGCCATTTGCTTTTTACTAATTCTTACGGGTTACAATTTCCACCCCTCCGTAAATTCAAATTAATTGTCAAATTTGACATTAGAATACCGTAAGTACAGTTTAAAGGTTTTTTTCTACTCCCATACTTTAATTGTATTATTAGATATGCCGAACCTGTACTATAATGATGTTCATTACGATACAGATTTTCATTATGTTACAAGTTTATATCCAATAGGAATACAGATTTTTCATTACGATACAAGTTTATATCCAATAGGAATGCGACATTTCAATATTCAAACAATATTCAATATGGCGACTGCATATCTGACAGATATACAAATTAAATAAATGTGACAGTTCTCTGCAATTTACAAGTAAGTACTTAAAATTTGTGCTTTTTTGAAAATATAAACGGTAAAAATGAGTGATAATGACAGTGAAATGTAATAATTGACTCCACCAGAAATTATGGAACAAGCCTTAGTAGCCACGAACAATTTATTACCAGCCAAATTCACAAAAACGTACGGAAAATTTTAACCTCAATTTATGAAATGGATTGTTCAAAAAATATGTTTTATTATGGGGTCGTAGAAAAAATAGTGTATGCAACTCGCATTTAATGGCTATTAAGACACTCGTATTCATTACAATACTCGGCTTCGCCTCGTATTGTAATTCTCTTACTCGTGTCTTAATAGCTATCATTAAATGCTCATTGCATAATATACTATTGTAGTAGTGATTTTTAAAATTATGGACTTAAAATAATCAACTTTAACATAATATGAATTGGAAATCGCGGGTAACACATCATCGTTAGTTCAAACATGTAATCTCAGAATGAATCGCCTATACCTGACAGAATGTTTCAAAATAATATTAATTAATATTTTTAACTAAAACCTTTTAAGAAAATAGATTGTAACTTACGTGTACTGTTAGTATAGTAGTGCCAATACTAGTTGTTGTTAAAATTTTCTCATAATATGTCGACTGATCGAAATTTGGAGGGTTATCGTTTATATCTAAAAGCTGCAACATTTGCTATTAGTATAATCCTTACTGATATTTTGTGGTTATAATAATAGCTTATTTATTCAGTTTACCTCGACTGTAAGATAAAGACTGGCTCCATTATTACTATAACGGTATGCTTGAATCTCAACCTGGTGAGTGGGTTCTGTTTCTCTATCAAGATATTCATCGAGAGAAATGAAGTTTTCTTCATTATTTTTTATGGAAAAAGGACTCCGATCAGCATCAACGATCCTATAGTATACTGTGTATAAGTCTTCGAATCCTGCTGGAATATTACTGTAATTAGCTTTGACGAATTCCTCTAATTGACCCGTTGTATTTTCCACAAGAGTTATCGTTTGTGTTGTCGGATTGAATGTAGGTTCTTCAGTCAAGTCTAGAAATATTATATTCAACTCCAGAGGTGTTGTTTGTTGGGGAATGCCAAACTCCGCAGTTACTGATATTGTTATCTGTTTGAAAGAAACGATTGAATTTATAATTAGTAATATTAATGCAATATGCAATTTAATAATTATAATAATGTTAGTAATATTTATTTATGTTCAAAAAATAAAAACAAAAATAACAAAAATGATCATTAGGGAAGCAAGTTAATTAAGTAAAATTATTGGAAAATCTTTGATTTCTCAAAAACTTTATCCAACAACATTACAAGGCAATAATGCTGACCTATGACTTTAATGTAAATATTTAAACATAGAACAACCGCTATTATCTATGTAATTTTACAAAAGATCCAGATTTATCATAGTACTGCATTTAATTCCACAAATAATATCGACGCGAATTGTGTAATTAAAAAAGTAAATGTAAAAAAACTAGCAGTAGAGCAGTACCATTCATGACTGATCAGAATCTTAGACGACGCGCGATGTCCAATCTTATCACACAAATAATACTGACCATGTGTCAAATATATTATAATGCAGAATTGTGTAAATTAAACTTGAAAACGTATGTTTAGATGAGTTAGGTGGTACTATCACCTCTTCATTTGTTTGAAACCTTTTTCCATCGAGCCTTTTTTTAAATTTGGAAATAAAGAAATATCACTGGTATCCAGATCTGGTGGATATGGCGGATGAGGCAGCAATTCGTAATTTAAATAAATTAATTTTGGTGCATACACACCCAAGTATCAAAAGCTTGGGGTTTCTGAAGGTACTGTACTTTTCCCTCTCTTATTCGTACTATGTCTTATTGACATTTACGAAAGAGTTGTTCACAGTGTCGCTTTCTGGATGAATGCTGTCGAACACTGGCTACAGACAAATCATCTACAAATTCGCCTTGACGAAACAAATCTACCTAATTTTATGTAAAACTAAACACGACAGTTTTCCGAACAACCTAAACATCAGTTCCTATACCTACGCTATTCCAGATTCTATCCGTTTACTTGGTGTAACTATTGATAACCACCCAAAATGGTCAGAGTATATTAATCTCACCTGCAAAAAATTATTCCGGCAATCGCGAGAATCTATGAATATACATGTTTTACTCATATTAGATATTTCAATATTGTGGCAGTAGTGATATTTATCCTACCGTTATTTTTTAAAAAAGAATACCTCGGCTCTATGTTATGTTTATGCCATAGGCAGTCTTGTAGAAGTTATTTTAAGAATCAATTCTGTCTTGATTGTTTTTGCCGTCTATATAATGGAATGTCTAGTTTTCATTTTTAAAAACAGTCGCCTCCTTTATTAGCACATTAATGCTCACGATTACACCACAAAGTTTAGAAACAAGTGTGTTCTAACTAAGCATCACCTATTCTTATTATTATATTTTCAATTACATTGTATATCTCTATAATCTCAACTGATGCATGGACATTGTATTTCATTTTATTATTATATTATTACCTTTGTATCCATGGGTTTTGTATTACGTACAGTTTGTTTCTCTTTTATTCGGACTTTTGCCTAAGTACAACAAGTGCCATAAAGATTTATTATTAGGGATTGGCCCTAATTATTATTTTTATAATTATATCTATGCCGAGTTTTTTCATAATTATGTACACTATGTCCTTCAAGTTTTCTTGCTATCCCAGCAATTATGATGTTGTTTACTTTTTCTTTCTCCCATCAGTTGTCCTTCCGAAATATGCACCTCCGATTACACATTTATTAATACGTAGCTCATTCAGTAGCGTTGATTGGAGTCATGCACTAAATAAAGTAGTAAGTTGATATATTACTAAATTACTTAGAAATAAAAAAATTATATTTAAAAAACCTTTGAACTATTATTTATTAATTTTTCGTTCTACGTATTCCTTTCTAAGTTTTGTTCTTCTGAAATCTATGTTTTTCCTTTAATATTATTATATAGAGTTAGAATAAGTACCTTGGTACTTCTCAATACGTAAAATCTCCTGCTGACAGAGATGTTACATTTCCTTTAGTAATGTGGAGGAAGTATTTCTATGTTGTTCTCACTGTAAACATTCTGCATAAATTACTTACTGGAAATGTAAAAAACTTACCCAATGCTTAAATTTATCATTGGCCTTAGAATTTATTATACTTTTGTTTATAGAAAAATGTATACCATTATTATACAATAATAAATGTATGAAATTTTAATAACCTAAATACAATAAATAAAATAAATCCTGTTATGAACAGTTTGTGACAAGAATATATTTACAGACATCTTAGTTATTGATATATTTACTAATAATGCGCTACAAACAATCTCTTTGAAACTCTTGTTATGAGTGTTCCTTGGGTTTTTGAGGAAAAATGGTGAATTATGATGTGACAGAAACAACAAATAAAAAATTATACATAACATTGTCAGCATTATTATTTAATTAATATTTTAATTAGAATTGAGACGATACTAGTCATGATGATTATATTATAAATGGATGATATTGTTTCATTAATTTGCAGTATTCATAGTGACGCTCAGCGTATATAACAAATGAATTTGATTCTATTTCTTTCAAGCTACTCACAGTGTATTCTTTTTCTGTTGGTTCCTCCTTTAACTGTAGTTGACTTGTTGAACTTCCCATAGGGGCAAGTTTGAATACTATAAATTAAGTGGAAAATATTATTTATAAAAAGAAATTTAAATAGTTTTTAAAACGAAAATGAATAGTGTAAACACATGGATGTTAAAACTAACATCAAGCAGTAAATAAATACTGTGACTTACATATATACATTTATACGTAAAACGTATATCTCAAATACATGCATATATGCATATACGTTTTACGTATAAATGTATATATGTAAGTCACAGTATTAGTTTTATTTATTTATTAATTAAATTTATAACAAACGATCACAATGAGAAACAGCATTACCCGCCATCCTATGAAGCACACACGTCTATCAAAGTATATCATAGTGACAGATATTCCATAATCAGGAAAAAGCACAGGATGAATAATAATATACCAAGAAAAAATAATACAGGAACTATTTACAAATTATTATGTCATAAATGCAGAAATATAAACCATTAGTACCTTTCATATTGTCAGTTTTAGAGAATATATTGTCAACTACTAAAATATTTCAAGAATACTGAAAGCATAATTTAGATCAACCTCTTTTCATTTATTTTCAAACGTTGAAACATTAAATATTTTGAGGTGGACGATAATGAGGTGTGGAATTTTTATATAAATGATATTTCAAATTAAGTTTCAAATACTTTTTTCTTCATAAAACGGGAATAATAGTATTTCTTCTGGTTCGAATATTGAAATTGTTTTTATACAAATATTTCTTCAAATCCAACTCTAAATACTAAATACTAATAAGACCTAGAGTAGGAATTTCAAAAATTTTTTATTGTTTATTGTTATAGTGTTAAAAATGATAAGAAATTATTTCTCAAGCTTGCAAAGATCCTCTCCGTAACTATATATACAAATTTCGGTAGACAGGAAAATGAATACATTACAGAGCCGAGCTGATGAGTATTCACGTTGTAGTGGTTAAACGAAACTGATGCATATGTGTTAGTCCTCGGAGTAATGTGTTTCTTTTCCTTAAAATCATTAACAATTAAAATAATGCAAGTAATTGTCATCAATTAATTTAAAAATGCCGCTAATTCAAGAAATTTCTCACGACATTTAAAATATATACGGCAAAGAAACAGATTATATGTGTTTAATATATACATTAACCACATATAAAATATTAATTGTAATTATCCAGAATGAAATTTGGATTTCTGTGTTCCAACACAGAGTGCACTGAATGTGCTGTAATATTGTAGAAAGACAAACATAGTAATTAATATGGTTCCTTCATTAAATGAGAATGATAAGAAATTATCTCTCAAGCTTGCAATCATTTAACAATTAAAATAATGCAAGTAATTGTCATCAATTAATTTAAAAATGCCGCTAATTCAAGAAATTTCTCACGACATTTATATATATATATATATATGTTCTCTTTCAGGTTTCCGCGGGTAGTAGTATGTGTTGTCACTGGATTCCGGGTTTTCTTCCGCGTTTCCACTGCTTGGTCTTTGGAAAGACCGATGCTGGTTTCTTGACGACGTTTCGGCAAAATCACACTTGCCATCTTCAGGTCTGCGATAACTGTCTGCTTCTGCTTCTTGTTATTCGTAAACTGACGTTTTCGGGATTCGGATGGTGGTTATATACCTCGTTAGCGTGTCGGTTGGTTGCCCTTGGACGAGTGTGTGCATGGTTCCGTGTCGTTGGGCTCGTGTTTGGAGTGTGACGGCTGGTTTGCGATGTAGAAGTATTAGTTTGGTGTTCTTTGTTGGTATCTGTTCTTGTTAGTGCTGGTTTCCATGCTGTTGGTAACCTCTGGGTATCATCTCGTGAATTCAGATTGTTCGGATGTTTTTCAATTTCGATGGCTTCCCTGATGATTCTGGTTTTAGTATGTTCGATGTTCGCTAATAGCTTGGTGTTACTGAAGTCTATCGTGTGGGATGTTTCTTTTACATGTTGAGCCAGAGATGAAGTTTTCTCGTCTTTTCTTACGGAATTTTTGTGTTCGTCTCTTCTTGCGTTTACCCTTCTGTTCGTTTGTCCAATGTAAGTTTTTTCACAGTTGAGGCACGGAATTTCATAAACTCCTTGGTTTTCCAAAGGTATTTTTGTTTTAGGGTTTCGAAGGACTGTACTGATTTTTCTGTCTGCTTTGAATGTTGTTTCAATGTTGTGTCTTCGTAGGATTTTGGATATTCTATCGGTGGTGCCTTTCACATAGGGTAAGTAGGTTTTGGCAGTTGGTGTTTCTTTTTCCTCTTGTGGTGTTGTTGGTTTCGGCTTGGATGCTCTTTTGATAGCAGATTCACTGAAACCATTCTGCTGGAGTGCCTTGTGGAGTTTGTCCATTTCTTGGGTGATGTTATCTTCGTCTGCTAATCTCTGCGATCTTGTCACTAGGGTTTTCACTACTGATTGTAACTGAGCTGGGTGGTGGTGAGACTGAGCGTTCAGATATCTGTCTGTATGGGTGGATTTTCGGTATACCGTGTGACTTAAGTTCCCATTTTCTTTCTTCTTGACCAAAACGTCGAGGAATGGTAATTCGTTGTTCGATTCTATTTCCATCGTAAATTTTATTTTTGGATGGGTTTTGTTTAAATGTTCCAGGAAGATGTCGAGGTGGTCCTTTCCATGTGTCCAGATCACGAAAGTGTCATCGACGTAGCGTAGCCAGAGTTTGGGTTTGTGGGTGGCCGTCCTTAGTGCTGTTTTTTCTAAGTTTTCCATAAAAAGGTTCGCTATTACTGGTGATAGTGGAGAACCCATAGGGGCACCTTCTATTTGTCTATAGCGGTGATCTTCGTAGATAAAGTATGTGTTTGTCAGACAGTGTTTCACCAAGTTCATTATGTGCACTGGGGGTTGGTATATTCGTTCGATGGTCTCTAGAGCTTCGGCAACTGGTATATTGGTAAACAGTGATACTACGTCGAAGCTTACTAATAACCATTCTGGTTCTACTTTTTCTTGTCTCAATAGATCGATGAAGTGGCTTGCGTTCTTGACGTAAGATTCGGCTTCTTCGACATGAGGTTGTAGTTGTTGGGCTAGGTATCTAGCCAATTGTTGAACAGGTGATCCAATGGAGCTGACTATGGGTCTTAGGGGTGCACCTTCCTTGTGGACTTTAGGTAAGCCGTAGAATTTGGGGTATCTTGATGAATTCTCCCGAGGAATGAGTGCTGTCTGGATTTCCTTGTCGATGGGACTCTCCTTGATTTTAGTTTTGGTTGTTTTCTCCAGGTATGTTGTTGGATCCGTGGAGATAGGTTGGTATGCTGGATCCTCCAAGAGGGTTATTATTTTGGCGTCGTAGTCGGTTGTGTTCATTACCACAGTAGCATTTCCTTTATCGGCTGGTAGAATAATAATGTTTTCGTTTTCCCTTAGTTGTTTCAATGCCAGGAATTCTTCATGTGATAGGTTTTTCTTTGGTGGTTTGGCTGTCCTTAATATTTGCGATACATCTTGGCGGATAGTCTCGGCCGTATTCTTGTCAATCCCAGCTATAGTTGCTTCTACTCCACAAATTATTTCTTCTACTGGTATGCGGGCAGGAGCTATTGCGTAGTTAAATCCCTTAGCCAAAACATTGTGGGATGCTGCGTCCAATCCATGGGTGGATAAGTTGTATACCACTTTGAGTGGTTTGTTCTCTACTCTGGTGTCTCTGGGTTTTTGTTCTGCTTGCAGGTGGTTGAACTTCTTTATTTGTTTTGCTTTTGTCCAATCGGTATTTGTCTCGGAACGGAATTCACTGAGCTGGTCCAGTATTCTCCAAATTATCGGGTGGATAATGTTGCTGAGGTTCAGATGTAGTTGCAGTAATTGTTTGTTGGTATCATCCAACATTTTTCTAGTCTCGTGGATGGATTCCCTCAGTAGCGCCATACTTGCTTTCTTCAGAATGTTCTTGGTTTGTCTGGTGTTTCTGTTGAACTTCAGTTTCAATGTCTGTGGCACTATGTTTTCCTCTCGGCAACGTTGTAGAAAAATCAGGTCACAAAGCAGTTTGCTTCTTCTTGTTCTTAGTTTTTCGAAGGTCTTGGTTTGGTGTAAAGTCTTCTCCCCGTAAAGACGTAATATGTTCTCTTTCAGGTTTCCGCGGGTAGTAGTATGTGTTGTCACTGGATTCCGGGTTTTCTTCCGCGTTTCCACTGCTTGGTCTTTGGAAAGACCGATGCTGGTTTCTTGACGACGTTTCGGCAAAATCACACTTGCCATCTTCAGGTCTGCGATAACTGTCTGCTTCTGCTTCTTGTTATTCGTAAACTGACGTTTTCGGGATTCGGATGGTGGTTATATACCTCGTTGGTTGGTTGCCCTTGGACGAGTGTGTGCATGGTTCCGTGTCGTTGGGCTCGTGTTTGGAGTGTGACGGCTGGTTTGCGATGTAGAAGTATTAGTTTGGTGTTCTTTGTTGGTATCTGTTCTTGTTAGTGCTGGTTTCCATGCTGTTGGTAACCTCTGGGTATCATCTCGTGAATTCAGATTGTTCGGATGTTTTTCAATTTCGATGGCTTCCCTGATGATTCTGGTTTTAGTATGTTCGATGTTCGCTAATAGCTTGGTGTTACTGAAGTCTATCGTGTGGGATGTTTCTTTTACATGTTGAGCCAGAGATGAAGTTTTCTCGTCTTTTCTTACGGAATTTTTGTGTTCGTCTCTTCTTGCGTTTACCCTTCTGTTCGTTTGTCCAATGTAAGTTTTTTCACAGTTGAGGCACGGAATTTCATAAACTCCTTGGTTTTCCAAAGGTATTTTTGTTTTAGGGTTTCGAAGGACTGTACTGATTTTTCTGTCTGCTTTGAATGTTGTTTCAATGTTGTGGCACTCCAGCAGAATGGTTTCAGTGAATCTGCTATCAAAAGAGCATCCAAGCCGAAACCAACAACACCACAAGAGGAAAAAGAAACACCAACTGCCAAAACCTACTTACCCTATGTGAAAGGCACCACCGATAGAATATCCAAAATCCTACGAAGACACAACATTGAAACAACATTCAAAGCAGACAGAAAAATCAGTACAGTCCTTCGAAACCCTAAAACAAAAATACCTTTGGAAAACCAAGGAGTTTATGAAATTCCGTGCCTCAACTGTGAAAAAACGTACATTGGACAAACGAACAGAAGGGTAAACGCAAGAAGAGACGAACACAAAAATTCCGTAAGAAAAGACGAGAAAACTTCATCTCTGGCTCAACATGTAAAAGAAACATCCCACACGATAGACTTCAGTAACACCAAGCTATTAGCGAACATCGAACATACTAAAACCAGAATCATCAGGGAAGCCATCGAAATTGAAAAACATCCGAACAATCTGAATTCACGAGATGATACCCAGAGGTTACCAACAGCATGGAAACCAGCACTAACAAGAACAGATACCAACAAAGAACACCAAACTAATACTTCTACATCGCAAACCAGCCGTCACACTCCAAACACGAGCCCAACGACACGGAACCATGCACACACTCGTCCAAGGGCAACCAACCGACACGCTAACGAGGTATATAACCACCATCCGAATCCCGAAAACGTCAGTTTACGAATAACAAGAAGCAGAAGCAGACAGTTATCGCAGACCTGAAGATGGCAAGTGTGATTTTGCCGAAACGTCGTCAAGAAACCAGCATCGGTCTTTCCAAAGACCAAGCAGTGGAAACGCGGAAGAAAACCCGGAATCCAGTGACAACATATATATATATATATATATATAAAAATACAAACATGAAAAATAAAATTGTCGGACAAATTCCAGTGTAGAGCAACCGTAGACACGTGTTATGTGTCTGTGATAACTCCTTTTCAGATTTGTCTTTCCTGGCTTCGAAAGGCACCCAGGTTCATATTTCTCGTGGCGATGTTATTTGATGTCCTCAAAACCGAAGATCTTTAAACATAAGCTTAACGTGGCAGTCTGTCATCTGTTGGTCTTCTGTGTAAGCTTCTTCTCTTCAGAGTTATATCACCTTTTCCTAGAATGATCACGACCACTGAATCAGAAACACGACCCTGTGGTTCTATACAAGTTTTCACGAGCATTTTCTTGTTTTTTTTTAATGTAATGTATAGCAACTAAGTAGATTGAGGAAGTAAAGTTAATTTATATGTTGCTATAAAGGTGATAATATGCATCGCTAGGATGTTATGGAGAAAAACAGAAAAAGTTGTTACGAGATAATTTTTCATGATTAAAAACATTATCAACTGATTGCAAGTATTCTAATAAATACATAGGTATGAAGATTGGATAAACTATAGAAATGGACCGCCAAGAAGATTTGCAAGTTGGAGAATCAAATAAAATTGGACTGTCTATAAAAATAAATATCACTAATACATTATAGAAGGAGGAGAAATGCTTTGGAGATTTGCGATTCATTTTTAATGAAGATTGATTAGTGTTGGAACGTCAGAATTTATGGTTTAATTAGAACAACGTCACTAAAAGTCTGATTGGGATATTTATCTGCATAAATATTTATGTTTTCAAAGATAACACCTAAAGACTGGTTAGATTTAATAGAACACATGCTGTTGCAGAAAAACGCAAATTCTGTTATTTTACAAGAAATAGTTTCATACACGGATTTAAGTACAAACCAAAATTGTTTCACCTTTTATTGAGAATTTTGCAAACAAATACGAGATCTAGCAATGGGTTTACCTCGAACTCTTCTTCTGACAGATTTATATGAAACATATCACCGAAAGAATCAGAACCCGTTAAAAAGCAAATCAAATTCTGGAACCGTTATGTAGATGATATTTTTGCTTTACAGTTTCACATAGATAACAATATACTTTTTTCATTTCATTAATTTAATCTACCCGGCCATAAAACTTAAATCGGAAGCAGAAGAAAACCATTGCATTAATTTTGTAGAACTGGGTAAATCGTTAATAAACTTTGGCATATGTCGCAAATTCACCACTACAGATTGAGTTATTTCTAATTTTTCACTTCACCTGCACGCTGAAAAATTGTGACTAACCGTAAATGATTCAACGTATTCAAAAAATATTAAAATCAAATGCATCGTCGGCGTCGCCTCTATGTTTAATAGCCAATATAGTGAAATTGTTTTCGGAACACACCTGCTCAGAGACGATTTTCGAAGTAGAAAGAAATACATATACTTTTGGCATGTAGTCAGTTCAAAAACTATAGCATCTAACATCTATATAGGACTGATCGTGTGTTTTTGGTGTTATAAGAAGTTTGAAAACATATACCACATACCCAAGAAAGGATTTTTTTATCTAAATAGCTTGGCAAAAGAAAATAATATCTATCTATATACAGGGCTTATGACTCGCCCTGTATATAGATAGATATTATTTAGATAGAATTCTCAGCATTGTATTGTTGTTCCCACGAGTATACATATGATAAGGTCAATTGCATCAATTTGAAATTGTTATTACATTGTATCACATTGTGTGTGTATATGTTGTTATGTTGACGTTTTCTGTGTATTTTACAATATGTAAAATGGAATTAATAAATGAAAACAAACAAACAAAGGTTGACGTAAACTAAAAAAAAATGCCTAAAGAAAAAAGTTGTTTTCAAAATAAAGTGAGGGTTTGGCTCATTAGAATTGGCACCAGCTTTGAAACTGGATGCTATGAAATATGTGATTCCAAAAATGAAATGTTGTTTTGTAAATATTGCGTGTAAAGTGTAAGTATGTACATATTAAATTAATACTAGGGGTGCTTTTGATAACTATATAGTGCCTATTTATATTGTAGTTCCTATGCAAAAAAATATCACACCTGGAACAGTATGAAAAATCGAGCGTTCACCATCGTTCTGTTAAGCTGTCTGAAAGACAAACCCTAATTATTAATATTCTTAATTCAAATAATGAGAGAAATCAGTTTAATGCTGACCTATGTAATGCTCTTGTAGCTTCCAATATTATATGGAACAAGTTGAACTGTCCAGCATTTAAGGAATTTTTAACAAAATATTGTGGCAGGCACATACCCAATTACGTAAAGATTATTTGCTCCCCTGTTACAATGAAGTAGAGACGTGAAACATTTAGTAGTGCCAAGTTTGAAAAAAATAGAATATGTTTTAGGCTATTGACAACATAAGAAAAGATATCGGAAAAAAATAGATATGTACAGTGGTTCACATAGGGAGTGCATAATTTCAAAATTAAAAAGTATAATACAAGAACGCTTACCCAATCTTTATAAGTTTCACCGACATACTGTTTCAGACAGGTACTGCTCACTGTACAGTTTGTTTTGAGGGAATAGTAAATATAACACTACAGTTTGATTACATCTGACGATAAATGAAGTCCATTTTGCGTGTCTTTGACTTGCAGAACAGTTCTATCACTTTTTCATTAAAATTTGGGAAATCATTTATAAATTCTTTTTCACAAGATAACATAGTAAGGGCATTTAATCTGTCTTCTTTCATTGTATTTCTCGGGAAAGTTTTTATTCTTTTCAGCCGTGAAAACTGGCGTTCCGCTTCAGACGTTGTCATTGGGATTATAATGACAATTTTTAAAAGCTTAACAACTTCATTAAAGGTGTCGCTTAATCCATACAGCAGAAGGCCTAGCAGACCTACAGCACTGACTTCTATATTTTGCCTAAATTCTTCTCTAGAATATAGAACACTTAATTCAGTTCGTAGTCTGCTTTCATTGAGGCATGGATAAAATTTTACTGCTTCTTTAAGGCAATCTTCCGGAAATTTTTTTTTAAAAGAGGAGAACTGTTTAAAAGAAATTAAGTTTGCTAATATTAAGTGCCCTGTATACCGAAATCTAGTTTTTATTTCAAGCAAAATGATATCGCTCACTTCAATAGTTTCCCTCCGTCTTTGGCTACCATCAGTTACTCTTCGTCGCGTTGATAGTCGAGGAGTCAGTTCTGAGTCATTTTGTTTAACCAACTGATTATCTGTGTCAGCGATTTCGGTTCGAATTTTTCCAACAGCGCGTTCAAAATTATCTAAATTATTCTTGATTTTTAATGCATCTGTATTGACATTTTGTAATTGATTAAACAATATGTCCACATGTGGCATAATTTTATGAAAGAAAGTTAACAAATAGATAAAATTTTCCTCCTCTAAAATTCGCAAATTGGCACCAGCTTGATGAATGGTAGTTTGTAAACTAGCTTCTCCCTCGATTTGTTCTAGAGCTTCAATTATTTCTTCTCGGTGCTCATATATTGTATTCACTGTCCTAGAATTGAAGTTCCATCTTATTTTTGAAGAACGAGGTAAGCTTTTTCTCTGCAATTACTACTGCCTGATGTGGCATGTGACATAATAAGATTTGTCTGATGTGCATAACAATGTATAAAATTGGCCCTTGGATACTGGTCTTGGACATGTCTTTGCACGCCGTTAATAGCACCACTCATGACTGCTGCCCCATCATAGCTCTGTGCAATCAGTTTTTCTGGGTCATCAACAAGCAAACTAATTTCGTTAAGGATGGAGGCAGATAAAGAATTAGCATCATGTCCACTAGGCAGAAGAAATTTTCAAAATCTTTCGACCGGTCTCGCGTTCACAATATATCTTAAAACAACCACCAACTGAAACTGATTGGACACATCTGTGGTTTCATCAGCTATCATAGATATGAAGTCGGTTGCTTTAATTTCACTGGAAACTTGTTCATGATACACGTTCAACATTGCATCAAGCAGCTCATTCTGTATCGTTTTTGATAATCCCTTAAAAACCGGTGCTGCTTCGATGTGATCTCTGAGCGATTTATCCAATTCTGCCGTAAAATTTATCAATTCCCGAAAAATGCCCTTGGTATTCGACGTTTGCCGTTCATCATGACCCCGAAGTGTCAGTTCAAACGCGCCACAAAATCTAATGCAATTTATTATTAAATTTAACACATGCATATTTTTTATTACGTGTTCATTGTGTTTTTGAACTGCTTTTCTATATGATGAATCTAAAACATTCTGAATGTTATTTTTTCCTAACATTCTTAGACTAAATATATTTTTCAAATGCCCTTCGGAATTTTCTTGTTTCGTAATTTTAGCACTAATATGAATTAAGTCTTTTATTCCGTTCTTTGACCAAGACGGTTCACCACCAAACATAAGACACGGAAAACAAAACAAAGTATTTTTAATTTCACACCCACAAATCCAGTCATTTTTCTGATAAATATTCATTTTGAATTTTCTTATAACGTCTTTACCTTTAACAGATTGTTTATTTTCTAAACATAATTGAGGCATCGGCCGTTTAAGATTTTTTATTGCGATTTTTTCATCATACGTTACCCGCGAAAACGTGTTATTCTGTAACGCAGAGACGAAATTCATCTTACAACAGCGGTGAGCAGACTGGGGATCTTGCTTACACGCTATGTATTATACGATATGGAAGTAGAATAAAATACAGTTCTCCCCACCTTCAATGTAATGTTAATGGCTTAACGAAGCAATGGTTGGGCTATGCTCATGGGTATGTTTTTCTCGGTGGAAGGGGTAAACATTCGAATAGTTTCTCGTCTTTACATCCGTGTGCTGTTAGTTGTCATTATATCTGTGACGACGACCGGTGCATGTAGGTTGTTACGCGCGCCGCATACGCCACGTTCCTGTTCAATAACTATGAATACGTAATAAATAAATACTTTCACAGTTAGTCGCCACTGATAGACACTACTGGGCGATATATGGCAAATATTATGGTCAGTAAATGAACACGTCATGAAGCAGGTACTCCATATTTGTTAGCTTTAAAATCATTGGTAAAAACAACTCATTTAACTATCACCCGTTTCATAAATGAATCACTGGGTAACATTGATTTTTGATGTATTTTAGGTTAATATAATTATTATAGGTATTTTGTGGCCTCATGGCATTCAGTACAGTAAAGTAAAATTACTTTTAACTGACGGTTCCGCATATATGTTGAAAACTGGGCTGAATCTAAACATTTTCTATGATGAATTAATTCATCTAACATGTATGGCATATGCATTGAACTTGGTGCCGATAACTTTGCAAACATAAAAAATGTAAGTCCTTATTGTGATATACACATATACTATAGACTGTAATGCATTTTACAAATTTTAGGTCGTAATGGAATTTCCAGTTGATCAGTCGGACGCAATTGCAAAAGCGCAAGAAGTATGCAATAGAAGGTATATTGTAAATAAACTACAATATATAAAAGAAGATTTTGCAGTATTACCTTCAAGCATAAAGAAATTAGAAGCAGTTGGATTACCGCTCTCAGAATCCTTACAGATATTGGAAAACGTAAAGCAATTATTAAACACCACCCCAGGGGAAGTAGCAAAAGCTGCTAATGAAAAATTACAGGCTACTGTTTTAAAAAACCCTGGATATGAACAACTTACATAACGGAGATGCTGTAAATGTATCTGTTGTTAAATATGCTCCCATAACCAGTTGTGATGTGGAGAGATTATTTTCGGTTTTGAAAAACGTATTAACTGAGAAACGTATTCATTTCAGAGTAGAAAATTTAGAAAAATATTTAGTCTATTATGCAAATGCAAAATATTCATAAATGGTTTGTTTACGTATACATTCTGTTTTTTTAATGTTTTAAATTTAACGAAAATATCACCAAAATATCTACACTAACAAATACTTCTTAATACATATGTGGAATTTATTATTATTGCAATTTCCACGCAATATTAATAAATTCCCATGTCACTTACGCTTCCTCTTTTTTTTTTACTAAAGTTTAACCAATTAATTGTGCAATTTTTTTAGAATTAGTTTTATAAGGTATAATTAGGTACATTTTTATTATTTTACTTATGTTGTAGAATTTGTCCTATTTTGAGTTTTTTCTTTCCTATTATAGGACCCTATTTTTCAACGTTTAAGTTCCTAGAAATCCGGACTTTAATCATCATTAATACTACGCTGCACACTATCAATCCGTTGTTGTTTGCGCAATGTACGACGTCTTACGGAATGAGTATTATTCTTTAGAGCAAAGGTATTGCGAAAACGATCAATAGTTTCTCAAATTAATCGCTCTGATGGACGAATATGAGCACCATAAGATGCACGTAATGTCCGATAAGTTTCTCGAATTGAACCATGTTTTTCAAAATAAGTTTGAACAATTTGCAATCGTTGTTCCGGCATGAGTTTATGCATGATGAATTACCAAGCCAAACTAGCCCCAAAACAAACGAGAACTGTCAAAACGACTGTCACAGAAAACAGTGTTGCCAATTTAAAGTTCTCCGCCTCCAAAAAAAAAAATCTGTTAAATTATGTCATGGTTCAGAACTTTAATATTTACTACAAATAGGTAAGTGTTTCTCGATATGCATTAGGTATGTTAATTATAAGGTGTAATTTTAAATTATTATTTACACAAAGTTACGTATTTCCCAGTAGGATCCCTATGATTGACAACCGTGATTTGCGAAACTTATTTATGACTTATTTTGAAAGGCAATTTTAAAATATCCTGTTGTGGTGTATATCAGATGATGTTTTGGTCTTACATTATGTTTATCGTATTTAATTCAGTCAATCCTCCTACAACGCAGTATTATCTCGTACCACCGCTTTTACATCAAATTTAGAATTTTTACTCTCATAATAACTTCATGGTACAAGAATACTTGCGTTGTTTGGTGGTATCAAAGTCTTTTAACACGGTAAGACATAATCGTGTTATAGGAGGGTTTAAATGTTTAATATACCATCAGAATCCTCAACGGAGAAAATTAAATCATATTTTTCTCCTTGTCGATCAGTAGCCGCGAAGTCTTCTATTGGATTACTGTTATAATCAAGTAGCTGTCTATTTAGAGTTTGTTGTTCCTAAAAATGTATTTTTGTTAAACTATTGTTTTAAAATTATATTTTTATATATACTACCCTCAGATACAGTGTCGTTTCCTTTGGAATAATAAATGACGGCGGTAAGAAATTGTACATTTCAATTGTAACGGTAATTGTATATAGGCCTGATTGTGGAGGTTCTCCTAAATCATATGCCTGAAATCAAAAATAAATGAATAAAATACAGTTCTATATTGTTAGGTATGCATATTACAATACGCATTAAACTATTTCTACATATTAAAATATATATCTATATAATAAAATCGCTTTAGCAACCGACACCCGCCAACATTTCTAAATTTTAAAATGGCGTAAAATTTGAGATATTGTATAATTTTACACTTTTACACGTAATATAACCTACAAAAGCCATCTCGGACTGTCATAAATAAGAGAGTTGTCCAAGATGCTGTCAAATTGAAATCAGTAGTCGCCTGTAGCTATGCTTCAAAGCTTCTTATATGCAATAATACTACTGGGCCAATTAAGAGGGGCGTTTACTAACAAATAGAACCTTATGCAACTTATATTACTTGCGGGACGGGTAGACGCAAGGGGGTATGAGTAGGTGGAGGTAGACGATATTCGGTTTTATTCACAGATTCTGTCATAGATAAAGGAATACTATAGATGGGAAACATAATGTATAAAGAATGAGTACTTACGGAACTGTTGATGTTGTTGATGTTTTATAATAAGCCAATTTTGGCTTGCCCATAACTTATATTATTAAACACTCGAATATTATAGGTATATATGACATTTCTTTTTAATGACAAGCTGTCACTCTGACTTAAGTCTGGAATAGCCGACCGATTCCGATAGATTTTCTTGGCTAGGACCGGTAGAGATACCGTAAAGTGGGGATAGACGACGCGATTAGCTTGGAAAAACCTCGTGTAAAATGTGTGTGACAATGTTTACTGTTTAATGTTTTTTATCTTTAAAAATAATTACATAAATTTGATTTTTTCTTTATATCGTACATCAAATGTGCAGCTGGCGCATAGAGGTCGTTTTTTTCTTTTTTGTACCAGCCTAAGTTACTAGGCATTAATCAAATTCATGCATTTTTGTGGTTATTTCTAAAACACATAACTTTCTTAAGAAAATAAATTAGTACAAAAACTGACCTTGACATTATAAATTTATGCCTTTTGCATCACTAACCCAAATTTGAGATTCTAAAATTACAAAATAAGTTTATAAAACGCGAAACGGCTGCGATGCCTTAATTTTCGATAGGTAAACGCTCCTCTTAAGTAATATTTCTATTCTATAATAATGTTAATTTCAATTCAATTGATTGTGCTTTACTTTTTCCTTTTGGTCCATATGCTTACACTGTGCAGTGCTGTAAATTGTGTAAGTCGTGATTATATCGATGATATTACATTATTCAAAATACACTGTGAGTTATATTTTCCATGTAAAGAAATTTAAGCGAACATTCAAAAATCAGAAGACAATATTTGAAACGATTGATTTTGCAATTAATTATAAATCAACTCATACTGAGATTTTTACAATTTATTGCTATATAACACAATACACAACATAAAAATTGATTTCCCAACACAGCAACTTCATTTTGTACATATAACGGCTTTCTATTATTATATATGATTTTATATGTTATTAAATTCTGCTCTACCGCCAGAGTCGTGCTTAAATATTTACTTATATAAAAAAAGAAATTTTAATTAACAAAATTCATGTATCTATAATATTGCCAATATATATATTTTAGAATTCATATTTTGTTAAAGTTGATTATTTTATGCCTATCATTTTCAAAATTCAACTTTCTTTTCAAAAAAAAAAATAGATTAGTTCGTATCATTCTATTTTCAATGTGTTTAATTTTTTTCTTATTTTATAATTATACGCAAATCTTTACAAAATATTTTTATCTTAGACTTTTGTAAGCCTCCAGTTTAATGTATTAAATATGAAGGATGAATTACGAGCAGTTATGTTATCATGTGGAATATCCTCAGTAGATAAGTTTACAGAAGCAGCGTTCGTTCCTTTTGAGACTAAAGTAAAAGAATAATATATCCAATAACCAATACTAATAATTTAATCTTTATATCGTGTTGCACCGTTTGTAATCTGCAAAAATCGTTTTAAAATACATATACTAACGTAGACAATTAACTTATTACCAACCTCTTGGATATGGAAATAGTGCAGATATATAGTAGTGAGTGGAATAAAATGAAATATTTGTATGTCTACAAGGCTACATACATATATATCCATATACATGGTTATAGGCGGTCCTATTTCTAAGTAGAAATCACTTACTCTAAAGAACTCATCATATTCATACACCTTTTGGAATATGTCGTAATTACCTTTTGAGCTCTTATATAATAGTCATCAAAACAATACATTTTTTTCTACAATGCTTTCATACTACACAGAATAGCCAAAAATAATATTTAACAACTTTATTGATAATATTCAATTTGTAACTGGCTTTCATGTAACAGTATTTTACTAGCGAAAGCTATATTTCTTCAAATACGAATTAAGTAGTTTAGTTTTTTTATTCTAAAATTACTTCGGTCAATGTCAATTTGTAGTGGCATTGTTCTTTGTACTTTGACTGTGTCCGTTGCAAAATGATTTTAGTATATGTAACAAAGTTGGGTATATATTTTCTTTAGTGTGTGGACAATGTTTCCCATTCGGTTGATGTGTCACATACACGGCGACAGATGTGCTAACTCTGATGTAAAAATTGCAAAATGGGTGTCTGTAATTGATTTACTCATCGCAATCTAGTAATTTACCTGTCCTTGTAATTAGGAAATATGTTCCTTCACTTGTTCTACAGTCAGGGTCCTGCATAAATATTTAATTTACAAGAATAAACACCATTTTATCATAATATGAACATGTTTATATGTAAGTATAACCTAGCCAATATGATGAAATAGCCATAATAATCCCTAATTTTAATTTATATTATAGTAAAGCGGATTAGTTTATTTCGACAATTACTCTTTAAACCGCGCGTATGGAATTATAGTCAAATTTGACAATTATGTTTGGATTCAGGCAAGGTAAGAAATTGTAAAACCTAAATTTTGCTATAAAATACTCCTCTAGTTCTTTTGCAACAAACCATTGAATAATGCTGTATTTTCGTAATTATTTTGGAGACATCAATAAGAAAGAGTTCGGTTTCAATTACAACTCGTAGCCCAAAATTAAACGGGTATAACATCTCAAGCGTTTTCTTTTACTTCTCACGCTCATCGACTAGTGATACCCCTGCACTGACCATATTACACCAGTGGCGGACCGCGAGAAGCTACAGGGACCGCTTAATTAGTTTATAAATTAAAGACAAAACAAACCAGTATCAACAATATTTCAACGTCATGGTTGGAATGTGAACTTGAGGTAAACGCAAGCGTATTACACATTTACAAGAGTGTTTAAGGGAAAACGCGCATTTATGAAAAATACTCGAATTTCACAACTTAACTAGTTAAAGGAGAATTAGCGAATGTCTATTTACATAGATATACATCCACATAATCTTAAACGAATGTCAAAATAAGTACCTTTACAAGTTGTCCAAAATAAATAACAAATATAGCCGCATGTAACCATGTAGCCATATGTAGACATAGATATTATCGGAAATTATTCATTTTATCGCATTCGCTACATCTGCAATACTTCCGCATATAACAGCTTGTATTTAGTAATAAATTAATTATTTACTTTAGTATATCATATGTTTCTTAATAACATGCTAATATTTAAGGGGATTATTCTGGGGTCCATTTTGTGAGAAACACTTATTATGAAAATATGTCCTAAATGTCTTAACTTTTGAACTGTAGTGTACTAAAGGTTAAAAGTTTTTTTTTAAAACTATGGTATTACCTTAGATATTTTTGTGAAATTTTGTACATGCCTTTTATGCATCAATCTTTCATTTTTTGATGTACAACCAATTTTATAATTTTTACCTATGGTGTCTTGTCCGTTTTTTTTAAATTTAAAGAAACATATTAAAATAATTTTTTTTAAATCCCCATTTGTTTCTGAGCAAATGTGGTCTCTTGTTTTTATTTGACGTACGGTTTTCGCTTAAAAAAATAAAATTCATTCATGTGCATATTTCCAACATCTGATTTAATTTATTTCTTTGTGCGTTCAGAATAATTTACTGTTACGATTTTAAAATGTATGTAGATTACGTTATTCTCGTAAATAAATTGGTGTTCAAAGTTACATAAATAGTTGTTTCTCATAAGTGGTCTAGCGAGACGCACATGATTGAATTTTTTTAACTTTAGCACCCTGCAGTTCAAAAGTTAAGACATTTAGGACATATGTTTATATGAAGTTTTTTTCATAAAATAGACCCAAGAATAACCCCCTTAAATATTAGCATGTTATTAGAAATACTCTGTATATCTTTTTATACTGAATTTTAAATATAAAAAGCAGTATCGAGTCATTTTAAAAGAAATGCAAATATCTGTCTTATGCCCAGAATATGATAATAGAGACATTGCAACATGAAATAAAGACTAAATTAGTAGTATTACACAAGCTGCTTCTGTAAAACATTTTCCATTGAGGACAAAATCAACATGACATCATAAATGATTATACCTCATCATTTCTATTTACTGCAGAAAATTGTAGGCTTACATTAGTTTCAGATGATACCAACATGCTGTAATGAGTTGCACAACAAATTGTGAACGTATAGAAAATGGAATGGCACAAATTAATTTTTATGTACCTCTTATGTAGGACAATTTTATCTGTCCACATACAACTGTATCTTCTGATAAAGCATCAGTAACAGTTGAATAGAAGTTACACTGACATAGTGTTAGAAGGACAGTACTATACATTTAGTTCGTTGCATCTAAATAGCAGGTCATTCTGATATAGCAGTCATATTGCTTCTGTATTTTACCCTCTTATGAAACATAAATATAAGATGAAATCACTATGTTGGCGAATTGTTATATTATGATGTGTATTGTGATATATAGGAATAATTTGTAAAAATCTCTATACCACTTGTGATATAATTAATTGCAATAAATGAGGTTGATTATTAACTGTATTAATTTCTGACCTTTTTTAAGACAATTTATATGGAAAATGTAGCTCACTAAATATTCTAAATAATGTAATAACATCGAAATGACTATATTTCCAGAATTTACAGAACAGCATGTTGTAGACATCTTTTCCTAAGAAGCACCTATAAAAGAAACAAAATACCTGGAAACACATTTATTTCGGACATTCAAGTAAATCACAATAAATTGCTTTCACGTTATTGTAGATTAGAAATATGATTTAAAAGTGGACCAATAATGTACATTGAGTATAGAAATATTTAAAGCATTGCTACAGGAGGCCATATTGATTTCAATTTGACAGCATCTCGTGCAACTCTATACATGTGAATATGTTGACTTCATACAGTATTCATGAGGTTTAGTTTAAGTAAATGGTGGAGTAGATGCGCAACTTTAACAAACGAAAAAAGTGTTAATGAAGTTTCAGGCTATATTCAATATTTAATGCAGCATACTTTTCAATGTGATGTTTCTACTTCTCATATTTTGCTGCTAAATTGAACGTAAGTTTAGTGATTGAAAAGCATTGAATTGCTCAATGATGTTTTGCCATATACGTATTTTAAATTGAAGAGGTGATTAATAGAAAAAGAAGACCTTAAACAACATACATACATCCAATAATGGGTGGAGACTGTGGCTAAAAATCTGAAATAAAATGCAAAAGGAAAATCCCTTACCACAAAAAATATATATCAAAAAATCTAAATACGTATTTCGGCAACTAAGTTGCCATCTTCAGTAGATATCTGTATAAAACAAAAAAGAGTGTTAAACGTGGTATTTTTGGCTAAGGTGTAACCTTAGAAGATATGCTCTTCACCAAATAACCAGTGTTATCCCAATGGTGATTTGGTGAAGAGCATATCTTCAAAGGTTACATCTTAGCCAAAAATACCACGTTTAACAGTCTTTTTTGTTTTATACAGATATCTACTGAAGATGGCAACTTAGTTGCCGAAATACGTATTTAGATTTTTTGATATATATTTTTTGTGGTAAGGGATTTTCCTTTTGCATTTTATTTCAACATACGTACATGATTATTTACTGTTTTACTCTGTTTATTTTCTAATATCTTTTTGTAACTGGCTACAAGTGACAGTAAATTGAGCGACTCTTGTTCGCTAAAATTTTTGCAGCGACCTTTCTCATTATTCATTCTTCGCTTTGAAGATATTAAAACTAAATAAAAAGAATTGACATATATAAGGTCAACAGCAACACAAAAATATAAAACACAAAAAGACATTTGGTTTATAGGTCTTTTAAGCATAACTGCTTTTAATAAAAGTCGATACTACTAATCATTTTTAAATAAATTCTTCTCAACTAGACTTTGTTATTTTGTTGAGAATTAAATCAATATAAAAATTATTATTTTAATCCTATTACACTTAATTAGTGTCTGCATAACTGGCATATACTAATCATACCTATTTCACACAAAAAGGTACATACTTAAAGACTTAAACCAAGAAAACCTTTCGTTGATGTGAGCAAACACGTTTCTTGAATCAATTAATTCTCACTTGATTTTTACTTTATTCAAGTTAGTGATTTATTAAGGGAAAAACTATTTATTACAAGCAAGTAAGAATTACTCAACTCAAGTAAGTGATGTATTTGCTCATATACAAAAGAGTTTTTTTTGGTTTAAATATCTATCACTTATCTGTGTGTAGGAGGCAGTCATCAGGATCGAGGAGATAATAAAGATATGCGACTCCTTTCACATATCATTGGATTTTAAATGAAAAAAATCATTGTTCATCAGAGCAATGTACCTGCTTAAAAAGGTGTTTTGACAGTTGGAAACTTGAGGTATTTAAATACAAAATTGTTGAAACATCTAGTAAATAAGGTAGTTTCCATATGTCTTTCCTTGTGGATTTGATCCATTTTCAAATGTAAAGAAATTTACGGCTGTAAAACATTTTCAACTATATGACGAGGCAATAGTCATAGATGAGTATTTTGCAGATATTCAAAAATATCTAAGGCTAGAATTTATTCATTGGAGAAACGTTGAACAAAGTTCATTAAACGAAAGAGATGCTACCCGGAAAAATAAATGCATTCTTTAACTGAAAACTGACTTTTTCACCTTGTTTTGTTATAAAAATATCATCGAATGCCATCAAAATATTATAAAACTTACATTAACGACGATTGAGTAGGTGCCGTAATAGGTTTGTAAGTCAATGCCAGTTTTAAGTATACAAGTGCCTGCAACATTGTCACATTCACTGAGTACAAACATGTTCACTGGAGGATCTTTTGAACTATCATCTGCGAAGACACTCATAATTTCGAAATCGATTTTCGAATTATTGGTTCCTGCCTGGTCAGCATCTGTCGCTAGAATTGTACCAATTGTTTCTCCCTAAAAATTAAATGATATGAAAATTAGTGCAGCTCGCTTATGATTTAAAAGTTTGAATTAGCTTGCCAAGACTACTTCAGACATCTACTGTAATTATTGTGCGTAGAGTATTACAGTGCTTTGTTAATTCGCTTCGACGCTATAAGTGCGTAAAACGTAAAAAAAGATTTCCAAACTAACAAACCGCCATGAAATTGCATTAAAACGGAAGAGAATTATTAAAAAAGCATACATGGCTATCAATATTTCGCACAACAAACAAAAGAAAATTCGTCACTTTGGTGAGTAGTAATTATAGAATCTAGTAAGTTAGGAATAGTATTCTCCTCCAGACATATACAGTGTGTCCCCATTTCGATGCTCACCATAACATTGGTATATCGGTTATTAGAAGAGATAAAGCAACGGTTAAATGGGGGATGTTTTGCAGAATTTAATGCTCGCAACAAATCTCATTTCAAATTCATGCGGACTTTTTACAATTTTGTGATATTTTGAAAAAACCAATATTTGCCGATTTGAATTTTCCTCAATAACTCGATAACGCCTAATGCGATCGCTTTTAAACTCTAACATTGTTACATTGTACATAATTTATATGCACTATATATACAGTCTGTCCCCATTTCGATGCTCGCCATTGCTATATCGGTTATTAGAAGAGATAGACCAACGTTTAAATGGTGAATGTTTTGCAGAATTCAATGCTCGCTAGAAAACTCATTTCAAATTCATTCGGACTTTTTACAATTTTGAGATATTTTGAAAAAACCGTTTTGAATTTTTTCCAATACCTCGATAACGCCTAATGCGATCGCTTTTAAACTTTAACATTATTCAGACACTTTTTTTAAGACAAATTTTTTGGTGTTAACGTAACCCCCGATTCACATGTTTCCAAGTTCTTAACGCTATCTTTTGTTTTTCTTATGACGGCCATATTGGATTTTTAATTAGTTAGAGAGTCCTAAAAAATATCTTTTCAATAATGTGCAACATGCCTAATAAATCTTTATTTATACGAGCGATATGGAAATTTAAATAATATTTCACTCCAATACGAAATTAATTGGCTATGAAATTGAATGTTACTGTAAAACAGACGATAAATAAATGTAAAAACGCAGTGCAATTGGTGGGAGATTTAGAACTATGTGTAGTAATTATTAATAAGTAATTACCGTTTAAGCATTGAGATTAATAAGAATTGATAATGGCACATACATTTTCAAATGAAGTAAAAGTTAATATGTTGGAAGTTTATTTCAAAGTAAATAGAATCTCTGAACATGCTTGCACAAATTATGCTCAGCGTTTTCAGGAAAGACCACAACCACACCGGACAGTTTCTAAAAGAATAATCAGAAATTTAGTGAACTATGGAAGCTTCGAACAAAAAGGATCTAACAATAATGTTAAAAATGCTGATATACTTCAAAATAAAATTTTACAAAATGTTATGAACAATCCAAGTACATCAGTACATTGAGTGGCGCGAGAAATTGGAATTACAAAATCTAGTGTTTATAGAACGTTGAGAAAAAATAAATACCATCCATACAAACCAACAATTGTACAAGGTTTAAGCGATAATGACTATCAACGAAGATTACAATGTTGCAGGTGATATCTACAAAAATGTGAAGATGATACTGATTTTCCTAGGAAAATACTTTGGACAGATGAAACACGGTTTACCAGCTGTGGAATGTTCAATAGGTATAACTATCATCACTGGTCTATTGAAAATCCACATTTGTCCTACTGAAGTACTTGGATTGTTCATAACATTTTGTAAAGTATTATTTTGACGTATATCAGCATTGTTAACTTGATAGTTAGATCTTTTTTGTTCGAAGCTTCCATAGTTCACTAAATTGCTGATTATTCATTTAGAAACTGTCCGGTGTGGTTGTGGTCTTTCCTGAAAACGCTGAGCATAATTTGTGTAAGCATATTCAGAGATTCTATTTACTTTGAAATAAACTTCTAACATATTGTAACGTTTTCGGTTCCAATAAACAACTCGTGCAATTATTTATTTAAAAACAGTCTGTATATTCATATACTTAAAATTATACAGGTTGTTCCTAAATATCATGTACATAAGGAAGGGGGTAACTATTTGGTTTATTTTGTGCCTAAAATTTCATATAAACATAGGTCTGCAAACGCTTCGTTACCAATATGCAGGGTGTTGAAATTTCAAGAATTTTTCACTTTTTACTGTATAGCTCCTGCAGTTTTTGAGATATTCTGATCAAATTTGGAAGGTAGGTTACGCTATAAGGCCTGCATCATTAGCCATGCCAAATGATTATGTAAATCTACAGGGTAATAATTTTTTCGGGGTCATACCCTCTTTTCTCACCCTGAACTTTTTTGCGATGCGCCACTGCTAGATTCTAAAATACGCAATAAATTTTCTGTCTTGTTTAGAAACTTTTTGATCCCTTATATTTTTTTCTTATCTCTGACCGTTATCGAGAAATAAAATAGAAAACAATTTTCTGTAATTCGCCAGAGAAAATTAAATTTTTTAAAATGGTCTAGCAGGTTCTGGCTTTATTCAGATAATCACTTGAGTTTATTAATTTGACAATTGACATTAGAAATCGTAACTTGTGTCTGTATAAGTAAAGTTTTAAATTGCAAACTGTAAGGTGTAAAAGTGTTTTAAATACTCGTTATAATTTTGTAAATATGCCAAATTTCACGAATTCTGAAATGACTGACATGCATTTTATCTACGGCCTTGCGAATGGAAATGCAAGAGAAGCCAGGCGTCTGTACATGGAGCGCTATCCCAATAGAATGATACCCGATCATCGAATATTTTCAAATATTCATAGGCGTCTTGGAGAAACTGGAACTTTTAAAAAGAATACTAATGATGCAGGTAAACCACGTACTGTTAGAACACCACAGATCGAAGAGGCTGTTCTGAATGAAATAGACAGACATCCTCGCACCAGCACCAGAAAAATCAGTGAACATTTAAATATTAGTCATCAAGTGGTTTGGCGTATTCTACGTGTTTCCCTGCTATACCCTTACCACATTCAGAGAGTGCAGGCTCTTCTTCCCCGAGACTTCCCTTTAAGGTTTGATTTCTGCCAATGGTACCTTAATAAGCTAGCAGTAGACCGCATTTTTGATTGTAAAATCCTTTTTACCGATGAAGCGAATTTTTCAAGGACTTCAATTATGAATTTCCACAACAACCACACGTGGGCAGATGAAAATCCACATGAAATTGTAGAAACGCATTTTCAAGAACAGTTCTCATTAAATGTATGGGGTGGTATAATTGGAGATAATTTGATTGGTCCTTGTTTTTTGCCTGGTCGACTTACTGGTCAGTCATACAGGCTGTTTTTGCAGAATGAATTGCCTTTATTACTTGAAGACTTGCCCCTTTTACTTAGAAATCAAATGTGGTATATGCACGATGGCGCCCCATCACATTTTTCTATTTTGGCTCGGGAGTATTTAAATGAAGTATATGAGAATAGGTGGATAGGACGAGGTGGACCTCAGCCATGGCCCCCTAGGTCCCCTGACTTAAATAGTCTAGATTTTTTTTTGTGGGGACATCTCAAATCTCTAGTGTATACAACACCTGTGAATACTGTTGATGACTTACGAAATCGAATAATCGATGGATTTGAAACGATAAGAAATACTCCAGGAGTATTTGAGAGAGTGCGAGCATCAATGAGAAGAAGAGCGGACGCATGTATAAGGGTTGAAGGAGGACACTTTCAACAATTGTTGTAGCATAGTTTCATTGTCATTGTTATTACTTAGGGTTTTTATTGTTATTAGTTATGTTACTTTGTATTGTAATAAAACAATGTTACGAAAACCGGGTCATCCTATTTTTTAACAGGTAGTAGCACCTTAACTCTTAAAATTAATAAACTCAAGTGATTATCTGAATAAAGCCAGAGCCTACTAGACCATTTTAAAAAATTTAATTTTCTCTGGCGAATTACAGAAAATTGTTTTCTATTTTTTTTCTCGATAACGGTCAGAGATAAGAAAAAAATACAAGAGATCAAAAAGTTTCTAAACAAGACAGAAAATTTATTTCGTATTTTAGAATCTAGCAGTGGCGCATCGCAAAAAAGTTCAGGGTGAGAAAAGAGGGCATGACCCCGAAAAAATTATTACCCTGTAGATTCACATAATCATTTGGCATGGCTAATGATGCAGGCCTTATAGCGTAACCTACCTTCCAAATTTGAACAAAATATCTCAAAAACTGCAGGAGCTATACAGTAAAAAGTGAAAAATTCTTGAAATTTCAACACCCTGCATATTGGTAACGAAACGTTTGCAGACCTATGTTTATATGAAATTTTAGGCACAAAATAAACCAAATAGTTGCCCCCTTCCTTATGTACATGATATTTAGGAACAGCTTGTATAACAATATAAAATATAAAACTAACTTATCACACTTAAACTACTATTAATAAATTAAAATTAACACTTGTATTTATTTAGTTCTATTACTAATATCACTGTCCGTATTTATTTATATAACACTTCTATTTATTTACACGGCACTACTATATTTATTTCTTTGGCTACCACTATCGCACTCGAGACTACTTAAGGACTTTCTTTCCCGAAACTCTGCAATTACTTCTCCGCAATGAATTCCGTAATGTGAATCATCCATCGGTGACCCAGTCGCCTTATATACACCTGCATGAAATGTTCTCGAAATGTACCAGTAAGTTCGGTACTATACCAGTGGAAATCTGGACTCTTCCTTGCTTATGTCGTACATCTGTGAGATGACATAAAAACGACTTGTTTACATATCGTTTTTATACGCTGCGCCGAGATGATTTATGGGCTCTGCTTTTTGTCGTCGTACACTCATTTCGTTACAATACTAATCTTTACTTCATTTGAAAATGTATTTGCCATTACAATTCTTATTAATCTCAATGCCTAAACGGTAATTACTTATTAATAATTACTACATAAAGTTCTAAATCTCCCACCAATTGCACTGCATTTTTACATTTATTTATCGTCTGTTTTACAGTAACATTCAATTTCATAGCCAACTAATTTAGTATTAGAGTGAAATATTTTATTTAAACGTTTATATCTCTCATATAAATAAATATTTATCAGGCATGTTGTACATTATTGAGAAGCTATATTTAAGGACTATCAAACTAATTAAAAATCCAATATGGCCGCCATAATAAAAACAAAAGATAGCGCTAAGAACTTGGAAACAAATGAAAATCGTGGGTTACTATTAACACCAAAAAATTTGTCTTAAAAAAGTGTCTAAATAATGTTAAAGTTTAAAAGCTATCGCATTAGGTGTTATCGAGTTATTGGGGAAAATACAAATCGGTTTTTACAAAATATCTCAAAATTGTAAAAAGTCCGAATGAATTTGAAATGAGCCTTCTTGCGAGCATTGAATTCTGCAAAACATTCCCCATTTAAACGTTGTTCGATCTCTTCTAATAACCGATATAGCAATGGCGAGCATCGAAATGGGGATATACTGTATATATGTATAGTGCATATAAATTATGTACCTACTCGTTTCTCTTTAAGTTGGTTGGCGAAATCATAGCCTATATGCCTATATAGATGAAGTTACTTGATTTGTATTCGTAATGTAAAGTGCATTTTCTGTATAACACCGTATTAACTATAGTTCCGCCAGGATTACATTGCTACGGAAAAAGAGAAATTGCTTCCAAACGTAAAAGTTAGTAAAATAATACCATAAAACACTATCTTATAGAAGGAAAACTACACTGTTATATTAAATGAAATGATGCAAAAAGTCGGGTGAAGCAAACAAGGTAAGCAAACATTAAAGTCTCCCATTTGTTTTCGCAGTTGTTACTAACAAGCTATTTATAATTAATTTTCTGAGCACAAGTCAGTTCAAAGTTTAAAAAGTTGCGATGAAATAACGATTGATGATGAAATACCTATTATGGGCTCAATTAGTAGAGATATCCTTTCAGTACATGAAATTAATATATATTCGACATACCTATACGCATGTTCTTTAGAATTATATACTGTTCGGTTTGAATTACGCGCTACACTACAGGGGACAGTAACACATACGGGTTGGCAGTATCGATATATATGTCAAGCAAGTTCTAGTTCTTACAGACGCCAAAACAGGTGTGCTTTATGTTAAGTTGTTTGTATGCTTATAAGTGTGTATTCAATACTATAAATGAATATAAGTTTCATTTAAAGCAGTTTACTCTGTCTAAGTAGTTTATTTTCATCCTTCCCCTAAAAGGTTATGTGGCCCAGGACGTAAAGAAAATTTACTAATTTACTGATAGTAGTTTCAGACAGAAAGATACACATTTTTAACATGACAGACAAAATAGATGTGGCTGTAGTCAACAAGTTTGATGGAAGAAACTTCCAGCAATGGAAATTTCAGTTAACCTGTGCACTTAAAGCTAAGGGTGTATACAGCATTACATCTGGCTCAACAAAGAAGCCAGAAATTGATCTGGACAAACCGGAGACAATAAGAGAGGTGGAACAATGGGAGAAGAATGATGCTGTGGCAATGTTTACATTAACAGCAGCTATGGAATTAACCCAGATTACTCTAATTGAAAATTGTAAGACATCAAAAGAAATACTAGACAAACTTAGTTCGATCTATGAACAAAAAACAGAAACTAACAAAATGTTAGTTCATGAAAGATTCCATCAACATAAAATGGAAACAAGTGATACTATTGCTCAACACATTGCTAAGGTAGAAAATCTTGCCCGACAGATTCGAGAAACAGGTGATACAATCAGTGATGCAGCAATAATGAATAAAATTTTAAGCAGTTTGCCAAGCAAATATCGTAGCTTCAGACAGGCCTGGTTATCCTTGGACGAAAATAAGCAAACCATTATAAGTTTGACAGCCAGACTGTTAGATGAAGAAAGCAGTTTAACCGCACATGAAGAATCTGAAATTGCTCTAGCAACATCGACAAAAAGTTCAAAAGACAAAAAGAATAACTGGAAAGGGACAAAGAAACATGATAACCCCAATAGAAAAGAGGACTTTGTTTGTTATTCTTGTGGCAAGAAAGGGCACATGGCCCGAAATTGCAGAAATAAAAATAAGAATTCACATGTCAAACCTCGTGAGAAGAGTGCAGATACAGGTATGTCTGCATTTCAAGTAGAACAAGATATATTGGACTCAGGTACGAGGAATTACCATGATCATGACAATTGGACATTAGATAGTGGTGCTTCTGCACATATGTGTTATCGTGAAGAATATTTTTCGGAATTAGAACTGACAAGTGAAAAGAATCATGTGACCCTAGGAAATAACGAGTGTTTAGATATAAAAGGAAAAGGTACTGTAAAAATAAGAAAGTTAATAAATAAACAGTGGCATGATGCAATCATAACAAATGTGTTATTTATACCAAAACTAAAAAGAAACTTAGTCTCCGAAGGTGTACTAACAAATAAAGAAATGAAAATAGTGAAAGAACATAATTATGCTAGAATTTATGACAATAAAAATCAACTAACAGCATGTGCAGTGAAAGAAGAAAATAACTTGTATCGAATGTTGTTCAAAACAGTGATGCTTGAAACAAATATTGTGACAACTAATTTCAAGACATTACATGAAAGACTTGCTCATGTGAATCTAAAATCACTACGTGAAATGTTAACAAAGGAACTTGTATCAGGAGTGAGTGTTGACAATACAGAAGATTTTTGTTGTGAAGCGTGCATTTATGGTAAGCAACACAAATTGCCGTTTACCAATTCAAATAAACATGTAAAACAGAAGCCTGGAGAATTAATATACAGTGATGTATGTGGCCCTTTTCAAACAGAATCAGTAAGTGGTTACAAATATTTCGTTCTTTTCAAGGATGATTGCACTAGTTACAGAGTAGTATACTTTATGAAACATAAAAGTGATGTCTATGAATGTTTTAAAACATTCTATAGTATGGTAAAAAATAAATTCGGCTACAACATTAAAACACTACACACAGACAATGGGAAAGAGTATGTAAATCAGCACCTACAAAACTTTTTATGTCAGAAAGGCATTACATTTGAAAGAACGGCACCATACACCCCACAACAAAATGGGCGATCAGAAACGGAAATGAGAACCATAGTTGAAAGCGCACGTTCTATGATGTACTGCCGAGATACCCCTACTTACCTATGGGCGGAAGCTATTAACTGTGCAATATACATACTTAATAGGACACCTAATAGTCAGGTACTTAACAAAACACCATATGAAGCCTGGACAGGACAGAAACCGTTGCTATCCCATGTTAGAACTTTTGGAACTACTTGTTATTGTCACGTTCCAGAAGAAAAGCGGAAGAAGTTAGATCCAAAAAGTGAGAAATTAATAATGGTTGGATATGAAGGAAACAGTACAAACTATAGATTGTTCAATCCTACAAATAAAAAGATTACTATTTCAAGAAATGTGTTTTTTGTTGAAGAAGAACCAAGTGAATCAATGATACGTAAAAACTACGTTCCCATCGCAATTGGCAATGAAACGATTGAAGAAAATCTTACCAATGAAGATGATGCAATCCGAGAAGATGTTACGGCTAACAACAGCAACGAGGAATTAGAACATAACTTGCGTCCTCGTAGGAACATAAAACCGCCAAAGAGGTATGAAGTAAACCTTGTAGAAGTCGAGGCTCCGAAAACATACGATGAAGCGATGGACAGCGAAGACAGAGAATTTTGGAAGAAAGCGATAGAAGATGAATTACTTGCTCTAAAAGAAAATAATACCTGGACTGTCGTAAGAATGCCACCTGAAAAGAATATAATCAGCTCAAGATGGGTATTTAAGATTAAGCAAACACCAAACAAGAAGTATAAGGCTAGACTTTGTGCAAGAGGTTTTTCCGAGATGGAAGGCATAGACTATACAGATACCTTCTCACCAACTGTCAGATATGATTCGATTAGGGCTTTGCTATCACTAGCTGTAAAATATAACTATAAAATGATTCAGTTTGATGTAAAGACAGCATTCTTAAATGGTGACCTCAGTGAAGAAATATATTTAACACCGCCCGCAGGTGTGAGGATTGAAGAGGGTTATGTATGTAAATTGAATAAAGCATTATACGGCCTAAAACAAGCTTCACGGTGTTGGAATAGTAAATTTAATGAATTTTTATGACACCTTGGATTTGGAATAAGTTCAGCAGATAACTGTGTTTTTTGTTACAAAAACAATCATACAGTGATATTATTGACATTGTACGTTGATGATGGCTTAATACTTGCAAACAGTAAGGAAGCTTTATATTTTGTTCAAGAGGAACTAGCAAAGGCATTTCAAGTGACGTTTGTCGAACCACGTTATTTCATTGGAATGGAGATTACCAGAAATATTGATGGTTCAATTGCCATACATCAAACGAGTTACATCAAGCAAATATTGAAACGCTTTGGTTTCGAAAATGTCAACCCAATCAGTACGCCATCCGACGTACACACAAATTTAACTGACAACTCAGGAACAACACTTGAGGGTTCCGTACCCTTCCGAGAGGCGGTTGGCTCTCTGATGTTTGCAGCCATGGTCAGCCGTCCGGACATTGCTCAAGCCGTGGGAGCGGTGAGCAGGCATGTAAATGAATATTCAACCACTCATTGGAACGCTGTCAAAAGGATTTTTAAATATCTGAAAGGAACCATAAATACAGGTATAAAATATGTGAATAATAATGATAATTTAAAAGGTTTTTCAGACTCAGACTACGCCAGCGACTTGGAAACCAGAAAATCAACGTCTGGCTACGTCTTCACACTGAATGGTGGGGCAATAACCTGGTGCAGTCAACGTCAGAAGTCGGTGAGTTTGTCAACAACCGAATCGGAATATATTGCAGCTTGTCAAGCAACTAAAGAAGCTGTGTGGTTGCGTAAACTACTTTCCGACGTGGGAGAAAATATGGAACTTCCAACTAAAGTATTTATCGATAACCAGAGCACTATAAAGTTAATCAAGAACCCAGAATTTCATAAGCGCACAAAACATATTGAAGTGCAACATCATTAGAGAAAAATTTTATAATAAAGAAATCGATTTGGAATATATCTCAACAAACGATCAGCCAGCCGATATGTTTACTAAGCCGCTTCCTAAGTCACGTTTCTCTAAATTATGCGAATCCATAGGACTCGAAAAATTGCTTTAAAAGAGGGTCCAACTTTTTTTTTAAAAAATTGTAACGCTTGTTACATTTGCAAGTGTAGCGCATATTCCGTGGGAGTGTTCGGTTTGAATTACGCGCTACACTACAGGGGACAGTAACACATACGGGTTGGCAGTATCGATATATATGTCAAGCAAGTTCTAGTTCTTACAGACGCCAAAACAGGTGTGCTTTATGTTAAGTTGTTTGTATGCTTATAAGTGTGTATTCAATACTATAAATGAATATAAGTTTCATTTAAAGCAGTTTACTCTGTCTAAGTAGTTTATTTTCATCCTTCCCCTAAAACATACTATTCCCTAAAGTTAAAATTTTTTAAAAAAATTAAATGGAGCACCCTGTATATTTATGTCATTGAAATGTACTTAAAACTTACTAATTAAAAATATATACTTTCTAGTGCCTGTGGGCGACATTGCAAAAGTTATAGGATATTATATTGGAATAAATCCGATTGCGATTGAAAAATATGAGTTGCCATGGCTTGCACTACGACTATAACTAAAATTAATCGAAAAGAGTTACTTTTATTTTCCTTTAACAAATAAGTACTTTTTATTAAAATTTTAAAACACATGAAAAGTATGAAAGTGCGTGAATTAGCAATAATATAAAAATATCGCAGACGCTGTGTGTGAAAAATTGTGTAAACGTCAAACTCAGATTTATAGCTTCAGTTTAAAGGGAAGTAAGTACATGAATTTACGTTAAGTACAAAATATTGCTATGGTAATACAATATATCCAATTTTTAAATAAATATGTGGATATAGAAATGAGACACTTACCAAGATTATAAAAGAAAAAGAAAAAAGAAGAGTTAATGTTATATTATATATTTTTAGAATGCAGTTTTATAAACAACTCAAAATATGCAGCTAGTAAATTTTTTTTTTGTAATTACCCCAATCCGAATAAAAAACATATCTCTAAGCTCATTTTTAGAAAAATTCATTATAAAATAATGCTTATTAAATGGCATTCATTCAATTATCAATGTTGCAACAAATATCATGGCTCACTATACATTAAGTTGGCAAACTTATATCAAAAAACGACAATAGCTCTGTAATAGCCACGTTTAAAGTATTAACGTCACATGTTTCTGATGTGAAATCAAATAAGCAATTAAAAAATGAGCTGATATACAGGATGTTCCATTTAAAAAAATAGACTTTTATACAAAAACGTGTCATGTAACTTTAATCCAATTTTCTGCACATGCAATTAGTAACTGAAAATAAATAAATAAAATATGCTTCTATTCAGACGTCTTATTATGAACAATGCTACAAAAGATTGTGTCCATCTAATACGTCGATTTCGAGAAATTTAATTTTATATATCTTTGAATTTTTCAGATAAATGGGAATAAGTCGAAACCTTTAGACTTTAGGCCTATACTATCTTATTACTTTTTGACTAAAAATTATACGAGGAATACAAAAATGTCGTAATATATAGGCTGTTCCATTCAAAAAACTATAACTATGGTTAGCCACCAAGTTATAGAACACTCTGTATAATACAAAGTATTTTTAAAATGTGCTCCTAATGAGTAGCTACCACAAGAAAACACAGCTTCGAAATATCTTTACTCCTAAAGGCAGAATCGGCCTTACCCGCGGAGATGACTCACCCTGTATATGGGAAGATAACCAAAATACATGAAAAAGTAAACTATGTATAATCAATAATATAAAAGAATTTAAGGTAATTTAATTATAGGAATAACAATGCTTGATTCACGAAGAGCAGGTGACAAACTTGTTTAGTATATACACTAATAAAGGATCTAAACCGTATAAAGTATTATTTATTATCTTTATTTAAATCGGTGCAGTAGCAATGTCATATCAAAAGGCTAATAAGAAACACATTGGTTGTACTTCACGACTATTGTAATTTGCGGGCAGATGACACTAACAATAACAATAACACTTATTAGTCACAGTCACGATATATTAATTAACTGTAAACTGTAAACAAATTTGCGAGCGGATACCTTGATCTTCATTAAATGTAAATTAAGAGAAGCTAAAAACCCCAAATTACTGACACATTATTATACCGTATGCCCTCCAGTAGATAAATAATTACAAGCTTTTTATCTTTATGGCATAACAAAACTTTATAGGCTCCATCTATTGTTTGATAGCCTGATAAATGCTATGGAAAGCCTCTATCATTAGAGTTGACGGTGAGGAAGTGGTTTAATAAATTTCGTCGTGGTCGCACAAGCATGAGTGATGCTGATCTTTCTGGACGATCAGTTACGATCACATCAACCGAAACAATTGAAAAATCTGCGATATGATTAACGCCAATCGGACATTGAAAGCGCGGGGTGTGGTAGAAACCATAGGCATATGGACTACGAATTACTTATCCTTATCTCAAAGGAAAATGCTGAAAGTGCTGAAAAACAAAACTTTTTTTGTCGAAAAATTAGTTTTCATATTAAAAGTCACGTAGATTACACTGGTCAACAGTGAAATTGCTTCTTAGGTGAAAGTACCCAATCCTGAATGAATTCAACGTGCTGAACACGAATATCACATTGAAAGAAGTTGATTGGCTCACGTTCAAGAGATATTGACGTTTTGTCCATTGTATAGATGCTATTGCATAATGTAATGCAATTTAGTGAGAAATTACGAAATTTTGCGTCATATTGCATCACCCCTTCATGCAAAGAAGTTAATGCAGCATTTACTGTAAGTTTCCATTGAGAGTGTTGCGAAATTGATTGCGCAATATCAAGCAATAGCTAATTATAGTTTATTTATAAATGGCCGACGTGACAGTTAACTCGTGCAATGTCCGTTCATTCGCGCATATTTTTCGAAGCTCTAGCATACATAAGTGATTGCTATAGTGCACTAAACAGTAGCAATGCCTCGTAACTGTGTTAATAGTGCAAATAACTTCTGTTATATTTGCGGAGAAGTGACATTTGCTGCACAGAAAAAGAACATCAGTGCAACAGTTAAGAAAGCGTATCATTTGTATTTTGGTTGCAAGATAGGCGACCAGGACAAAGACTGGGCCCCACACGTATGCTGCCGTACTTGTGCCGTAAATCTTTCACAGTGGCTTAATGGCAAAAGAAAGGCAATGCCATTTGCTGTGCCCATGATTTGGAGGGAGCCCACCAATCACGTTGACGACTGTTATTTCTGTATGGTACGACCAGCTTCTGGAGGCATCACCAAGAAGAAGTGGACAGTTGAATACCCTAACATACCATCTGCTCTGCGACCTGTCTCTCATGGCGAAGGACTCCCAATTCCAGAACCTCCTACAGATTTTTCTATCAGTTCAGACGATGAGGATGGCCATGCGTCGGCGAGTTCTCCTCAACGTGGCAGTAAGGATGATGACTTTTCGTGCTTTGACGAAACATCTGCACCACATAAAATTACCCAGGATGAAATGAACGATCTTGTTCGCGATTTGGATCTGTCGAAAAGCAAAGCGGAGATACTGGCCTCAAGACTTCGACAGTGGAATCTTCTGGAAGAGAATGTCCGAGTGACTTCATTTCGCACTCGCCATCAGCTCTTCGAATCTTTCTTTAAGAAAGAAGAAAGCCTTGTGTTCTGCTGCGATATTGATGGTCTACTACAAGCTCTCGGTATTGCACATGATCCCCACGAATGGCGGCTGTTTATAGACGCTTCAAAACTGAGCCTAAAGGCGGTTTTGTTGAATAATGGGAACCAGCTTCCATCCATACCTATTGCACATGCGGTCTACATGAAGGAGACTTACGGCAATCTAAAGCAGCTACTGGAGACGATTAACTACAGCAAGTATGGCTGGCAGATATGTTCTGACCTGAAGGTAGTATCTCTGTTGATGGGTTTGGAGCAGGGGTATACAAAGTACTGCTGTTTTCTTTGTCTGTGGGACAGCAGAGCAATCGATTTGCACTACATCAAGAAAGACTGGCCTCCGAGAGCATTTTTTAAGCCTGGAGAAACGAATGTACAGCACCCACACAGCCACACAAAATCATCATTCCTCCTTTACACATCAAACTCGGTCTTGTCAAAAGCTTGGTAAAAGCCATGGATAAGAATGGACCAGCATTCAAGTACCTGCATGACAAATTCCCTCGACTCAGTGAAGCCAAAATTAAAGAGGGCATCTTTGTGGGGCCTCAAATTAGACAGCTCTTCCGAGACCCCAAGTTTGAGGAACTTCTTCAAGGTAAAGAAAAACAGGTTTGGGATGCATTCTATCAAGTGGCAGCAAACTTCCTGGGGAATGACAAGGCAGAAAATTACAAGTGTCTGGTTGAGGATATGTTGGCTTTGTTTCATGAATTCGGCTGCAATATGTCCTTAAAGATCCACTTTCTTGATTCCCACTTAGATTTCTTTCCTGATAACTGCGGGCAGGTCAGCTATGAGCACGGCGACCGCTTTCATCAGGACATTGCCACCATGGAGCAACGGTACCAAGGCAAATGGTCTACGTCAATGCTAGCTGACTATTGTTGGACAATCAGTAGAGATGCTCCACAAGTCCACTACAAACGGCAGGCCAAAAGAAGTCGAAAGCCGGAAGCAGACTAATGTTTTCTTACCTTGTATTATAATATTGACATAAGTACACTTTTTCTGAAATATGCGTAAATGTTTTCTTACCATGTATTATAATATTGACATAAGAAAACCCGTAGCCAATTCAGCTTTTTCTTAGTCATTTTCGTGTTCAGCACATTGAATTCATTAAGAAATGACTATTTTCAGCTTGGAAGCATGAACTTTTCGAAAATTTGTTGCCTAGTGTTATGATCCACCCTCGTCTATGAATATAGGTATGGTATTCTAAGATATTCTAGTAGGGGCGACATACACACAAACACACACACACAGTCTAGATAAATCATAGACATGCATTTAATTACACTACACGAATAATATCAACGCAAATTGTGTAATTAAAAGAATAAATGAGTGAAGAGACTGGTAGAGCTGTCGTGTGCCATTCATGTGGGTCAATCAGAAGGCCTAGATCTATCTTAAGTGAACATACAATTTTCACACACAAATAATACTAACTACCTATGTGTCAAATGATTTTTAAATGACAGTTTTGGAACTTGACTAATTATTTGTTAATGCAGTTGTACTGTATATAATTTATTATTTTTCTGACGCTGTATATATTTTATACCTACTTCCTTCATTTCCTCTGATGCCGAGAATTCTAATATGTCTATAACTGGTACTTGATCGTTTATATCCGTTAATATAATCGTAAAAGAAACTTCGGAACTTCTGCTATCGCTCGCTACAAAATAATATTCAAATTTAATATGTTTTATTATACGCATATTCGTGACACATACTACTTCCATCATAAGCAGTTATTCGAATACTGTTGGTAATGGCCGGCACTTGATTGTCTCTGTCCAGTATATAATTACCATCCATCGTTGATACGATAAATGCGCCATCCTGAATATTAAAAAAATTCCGTAGCTGACTATCGGTACTGCTACTGTAGAGATAGTTTACCACATTATTGGTATCTGAAAGCAAAAATTATGATAATGTAAATTTTATTTCTTTTTACACCTACATGCAAGCTTGCTTATAGTAAATAGAGTGTCTTTTATAAAGACTGAAGGCATACGAGCGCGTCCGCCATTTTTGTGATAATTTGAACATATTTTCTATACGATCTTTATAAATAGGTAAATTTTTATGAATTATTGCTAATGAATATTTTTGTAGTATTTTGTTAACTAAAGGTCAATAAACACCTTCATTTATATTAAAGGATTTTAATCAAATAAATTATAATAATTAAGAAAATAAGCATAGAAGCTGATTCAAATTAAGTGCGCACCATTGCTAACTGTTATTATTAATTCTAGAAAGTAGGTTAAATTAGCAAAGTAGTAGTGTTTTTAATGTAAATTAATATGCAGTTCATGAATAAAGAATTGTATAACGCATTTCCGAGAATACCCTATATATTTTTAAAAATATTGATTAATAATTGAATTTGTGATATAAAAGGTCCTCACTATTGTCTTAAAACGGATAATAAAGAAGTTATACAAATTAAGTGCGCACCATTGCTATCTCCGTTATTATTAATTCTAGGTTAAAGTAGAATCGTATTTTTTATATGCTGACTAATAGGCAGTTCATGATTAAACGATAATAAAGGAGTTATTGTTGATTGCTGTTGTTCTTATCTACCCTATAAAATGAAAGTGGCTTCTTTCACTTTACACCAACAAAAGAAAAACAGTATGCTATTTGACATTGTCAACAACGTACTGAGTATAAATCTTTCGCACGCATTTTTGCGCATAATAGTTCTTTATTTTAATTTGCGTTGTGTACTTTTGTTCTATTTTTCCAGATTTACGTTGTTTAGTGTTAGATATTTGACTATGGTGTTTTCTCATTTGGAAAAAGGCGATATATTGGAAGCACACATCGTGTCCACTAAAAATTCAAAAAGGACTAGCGAACATATGCTGAACGATATCCTTTACGACAGCAGCCAGATCGCCGTTACCTTCGAAAACGCTATAGTTAGTTTAGATGACATAATTGCTTATTTAAAAAGAAAAGAACTAAAAAAAATATCATCCTCAATGAAAAGTAGAAGCTATGGTGTTTGCATATTTTGAAGCTCAGCGTGATTTTTTTATTAGGGATGCTACGATAAAATTGGGTTTAAGTTATTCATCAATCCAAAGAATTTTGAAAGAGCATAAGTATATCCTATATAAGTTCCGAACCCCACAAACATTACTACCCGGAGACTTAACTTAACTTTCTGTCAATGCTTCGTAAATTTTTGCAACGACAATTTAAACGGAGCACAATGTATTTTATGGAGTGATGAAAAGAATTTTTCAAATAGAGGCATGTTTAATAGTATAGGAAGAACAGTCGCTACTGGTCCCAAGAAAATTTACTAATAGTCCGTCCTAGGTTCGAGAGTAGTCGGTCCAGTGTTCTATAACGGTACGTTGACGGGAGAAAGTTATTTGGCATTTCTTCGTTGCGTTTTAAAAGATTTCCTTGATAACGCCAATTATATGATGCGCCAAAATTTATACTTTTAACAGAACGGCTCTCCTGCACACAACTGTCACCTAGTACAAAACTATCTCAAAGCCACCTTTGCCAATAAATGGATTGGTACCAATGGCCAGTACGGTCCCCGGACCTCTCGCCTTTAGACATTTTTCTTTGGGAATATTTAAAAAATAGGGTGTACAAAACGCGGTACAATACCGTACACGAATTGCAGAACAAGCTCAGAGATATTTTTAACGAACTGGTGGAAGAATAATATTAAGAGCTACCCAGAGTCTATTTAAGCGCGCACGGAAATCTATTGTGAATGAAGGTGACTTCGAGCATTATTTATAAACTATGCAGTTACTATCTTTTTAATTTAACTTCAGTGACATTATT
This sequence comes from Amphimallon solstitiale, assembly GCA_963170755.1. Classification (NCBI taxonomy): domain Eukaryota; kingdom Metazoa; phylum Arthropoda; class Insecta; order Coleoptera; family Scarabaeidae; genus Amphimallon; species Amphimallon solstitiale. The sequence continues at coordinate 87,664,868 of OY720681.1, read as the reverse complement.
TTAAGCTACAATACTTAAAATAAACATCAATAAATATTTACATATTGCTGTGTGCTGTACCAGCAATATAATTTATTAAATAATGATAATTCTTACTATATTCGATGTATTAACTTATTTCTTAACAGCACGTACTTTGTAAGTACGCGTGAGTTCCAGCAGTGTATTAAGCCCCTCTTTCTCCTTGTAAATCTCTTGCTTAGTATTATTCTGGGATATGGTTATAATTTGTATAAGTTTAAGTTCATATAAAAATCATATCTGTATATTTTTATTCAAATATCAACTATAGATAGCATCGCTATACTATATCCACATTAAAATTTACAATACACGTAATAGAAAGAAAACATTTCTACCATCTTTCGGTTATAATGTTTTGTAGAATATATATTTATAATTGTAGTCATAAGAAAATTATCCTGTTATAAATGATGAAAAACTCGATTCTCAATAGGTAGTCTATTAATATTGAGCTAATTCTATTTTACCAGAAACATTATATTTGCACGTAATGCCCTGATAATCTAGAAGTTCGCAATGGTTAATGTTCAAAGATTAGCATCAATTGATCACTAGCCGCAACCATTCGCACGTATCGTTGCTAGCGCTTCAATATCTGCCACACAGAAACATTCCCTTTTTAAATATATAATTATATTTTTTGAAATTTTAAATTAATGATAAAATGCGAAAAATTAATTATGCCTGATAATGTATTCGAGAATAAACATTCGCACGTTGTATTCTCCCAAACACCCAACACCATTAATGATCCTTTCTGTATTATAAATAAAACTAATTAACTATTATTTAACAGGATAATATCTATTTAATTCATACTGCTCAACGTTATACTAGAATAAACATTTTCACGTTGTATTCAAAGAAACACATTGCAGCATTAATAATTCTTTACAAATTGAACGACTTACTTTGTTTCATCAAACATCGATTCAAACTCTGCCTTAGGCATCTCCATATTTAAATATAAAATTATCAAAAAGAAAATTATTCTAAATAGAAATGAAAATGAAAATTTAAATTATATTCTAATACAAACAAAATGCTTATACTTTGTATCGTAGTGTATTCAACCCTACGTTATAATTCTTTATTAGCTTTCAAAAAATTGTCTTTTTCCTTTGAAGTTGAAATAAGAATTCATTCTTGTTCATTCCTGTTCTTTGAATTTATACCCGAAACAAAAGAATAACGCCTGTTGATTACGCCCTCCTTTGAACTAAACTTTAGGTTGGCATTATGCATCATCGGTGAAATCTCTGCCCTTCATTTTCTGCAAGTTGTCGTTGTTACACTAACACACACGCATATGACGCATATATTGTCTTTGACAGTTCATTCACTAAACGTCAACACTTTAAGCCGTTTTCTTATTTAAAAGTCTTTTCCTAAATTGTTCTGTATCTCTAACGGTAGGTATATTTTCCTTAATACAGTCCCTCCTTGTATTTATTTATAAACTTGTTGCCTTTCTCATTATTTGTTAGACACTTTCTCCTCCTATTCGCTATCATAATCCTTGTTTTTCTTTTAGAAATGTCTGGACCTGGTAAACTCGAAAACACATTGCAGATGACAAGAATTCTTCTTCCCATATCACTTATATTACAACGAGTAACAACAAGTTGTGCGTGTGACTCCGACTTGAACAGACGTGTTGTGATATTTTGCAATAACAGCAGTAAAATTTCGCTAAATAAATAATTTATGACAGACTATTTAAAAATGAAACACCTACGTAGTGGTAAAAATACAGAGAAAAATCAAAATAATGAAGAACTGGAATCCGATCAGATGATTTCAATAGTTAAATCTACTATTAAAGAAGAAATGCATGCGTTATTAGACGAAATAAATTCTTTGAGACAAGAAGTAATAAATCTAAAAGAAAGTAATATTGACATGGTAAGATTACTTGCAAATAAACAATGTAACTGTCTAATCAATAATAAAGAACGAGGAAATATTAAATTTATCTTCATCGGACGAGAATCCTAATACTAACCTTGATTCATCGATAGAGACAGTTATACCGCAAGAAATTTACGCTGAGAAAAAGTTATCGTCTGTGAACGTAAAAACTATAAACAAACAAAATAAAAGTGTGAACAAACACAGCTCTCATACAAATAAGAAAGATGATAAATCTACAGGGGTTAAACATAAAATTATTGGTGTAAACAACGAACCTGTATCTAATAGCTTTGCGGCGGCTAGTCCTAGATTCTGGCTGTATGTGGGCAAATGTAAATCTGACACGACTGAGGAAGATGTGAAGAAATATCTACAAATGAAAATTGCTAACGGAAACGTAACTGTGGAAAAGCTTAAATCGTTAGGTTCTAATTCAGCTTTTTGCGTGGGAATTGAAGGAGAGCGAGAAGAACAGTTTTATGACCCTCAGCTGTGGCCAAGAGGAATAATTGTGAGGCGATATAGGCTTTTTCGAGGCAGTCGAAGGGACTTTAGACAACTCTAGAGTAAAGAGAATCAAAGATGCTCAGCCCCAGCCAACAAATACGCGCAACTATAAATTTGACAAGCATCATAAATCTCAACTACTACAAGCAGAAATCAAAGACCGAACAGAAAAAAATACAATATCAATTTTTCATCAAAATGTTCAATGTTTAAATAACAAAGTTAATCAGTTTGAAGTATTTTTTAGTAACAATGGTTTGATGTGTTCTGTGTCACAGAGCATTGGTGCAAGAATAACTATATAGAATTTTTAAAAATTAGTGGTTATCATGTAGTTAACTATTATAGTCGAACAACACATATACATGTAGGTGTAGCAATATTTGCAAAAAATGGTGTAGAGGGTAATAGTATCGATTATTTCCTTCACCCGTCATATTTAAATTTTGTCAAATCACAAACAAAACTGAAGTTGAAATTAACCAATGAACGGTACCGGTTCTTGATATCAGCGACTATTACAAATGTAGGTAACAAATCAAGTATGTATTTTTTCATTAAGTGGCAAACGTGTCAAATAGATGAAAATGTCCGACAAAAAGAGATTTAGCGATGTTTCGGATGAAATTATTGATAATTACATCGATTTGACAACTCATTTTTTACTATGAAACTTGGTTTAGGAAATAATCTTAACAAATATAGCTCGAGCTTGATAAGTAGTCGACTATTACATTGTTTCAATTTTTCTCGTGTGCCTCCTAATTTTACTTAACCAAAATTGGCATTAATAATTAAAGACTAAAGCCCTCGAGCTAAAGCTCTCGTGCTCTAGTCAAATTATTAATGCCAATTTTGGTCTCGTCAAATTGACCGTAGCGCACACTCGAAAAATTGATCACAATGAAATAGTCGACTATTTGTCAAGATCTCGTTATATTATCTTTGATGCAATCGAAAAACTATCGGTAGACTTACATTTTGAATGTGTAGCTTCAAAGTTTAGGACCGTAAATAGTAAGATTATTGTTATTGTCATATATAAAAGTGGTGTCGGTGATCTGTATCTTTTTCTGGATAAGCTGGCACTGGCTCTCAGCATTGCTGTGTCATTTAGGGATTACAGGGTCTGTGTCTGTGGCGACTTCAATATTAACTTTTTAGTATCTTCTAATGAACTGAAGAAACTCACGGATGTGTTAAATTCTTACTGTTTAAGAGCAACAATAAGCGAGCCGACACGTTTAAATAACTGCCTGGATAACATTTGTATAAGCGGAGAATTTTGTGTATTTGAATCTTCCGTGGTCCATAACGGCCTTTCCGATCATGCAGGACAGGTTCTGCTTTTGCCTATTGAGAGTGGGAATGATTCTAGCCAAATAATAAGTTATAGAGAGTTAAATAGGGAAAGCAATATATCAATATTTAGGAACCTCATGGAGCATAGAAGCTGGCATGATGTTTACAGTGAAACATGTGTCAATCGCCAGTACTCTAAGTTTATAGCTGGTTTTCAACAAACTTTTAATTTAGCATTTCCCTTAAAATCAAGGAAAGTAAATAAAGCTGCTCCGCGGAATTACTAGATAACAAACGGTATCAAAATTTCGGCACAAAAATTAAAAGATTTGTATCTGTTAACATTAACTGGTAACGAGGAAATTAAGGAATATTATAAAAGATACAAGAAGGTATATAGCTCAGTTATCAAAAAAGCTAAAGAATTATACAATAATAACTTAATCGTAAATTCAAATAACAAAAACAAAACGGCTTGGGAAATAATAAAAGGTAATAGTTCGAATCTTAAAAGTAAGGACATGAAAATAACACTAAATAATGAAATAATTTCAAACGCTGAAGTATTATCTAACTGTTTTAGTGATTACTTTACAAACATTACCTGCGGCCTGTCTCAAGGACAATCAAATGAATGTAATATGGAAATATCAATGAATGATCTGACGATCTTCTTTAATCCCGTTCATGAGATTGAAGTAGAGAGAGCAATTATTCAATTAAAATCAAGTGTCTTAACAGGTTATGATGAGATTTCCTCTCTAATTATCAAAAAATGCATAAACAGTATACTACTCCGCTTACTTTTATTATAAATAATTCCTTGAGTTCTGGTGTATTTCCGAATGACTTGAAGCTTGCAAAAATAATACCTATACATAAGAAAGGAGATGAAAATCTGATGCAAAACTACAGGCCTATCTCATTACTTTCTATATTCTCTAAGGTTATCGAGAGGATAGTTGCCGATAAGTTGTTATCATTTCTGAACAGATGTAATATCTTGAATGATAATATGGATTTAGAAAGGGACGCTCCACAATGCATGCAATAGTTGAACTACTAAACAATGTCTACAGAAACATCGATGTGGGCAATGAATGTTTGGCTATTTTTTTAGATCTGCGTAAGGCTTTCGATTGTGTTAACCACAAACGGTTGCTGGCAAAGTTATACAGGTATGGTGTAAGGGGAATACCCTTACAATGGTTTAGGGGCTATCTGGAAGGCCGAAGGCACTATGTGCAGGTGGGTTCGTATCGATCGCGAGAGCAGCCTGTGACTTCTGGGGTTCCTCAGGGATCCGTGCTCGGCCCGCTATTGTATATAGTATATGTAAATGACGTGCCCTCCAAAAATGCTATATTATTTGCCGATGACACAACGATATTTGTAGCCTGCGATAGGAAGGATAATGTGGCGGCACCAGCGAACGAAGAACTGCGGAACCTGGAGCTACGAGGTGTGATCAATATATAACCGTTATTTTCAATTTTTTCAAAAAGTATTTATTTATTCATCAATAACAATCTTGTCCCCTTCAAAGTAATCCCCCTCAGATATAATACACTTATGCCAGCGTTTTTTTTATGCCTAAAACATCCGTAAAAATTGCTTGACATGAGCCGAACGATATGCCAACATCATCAGCAACCTCTCTGATAGTGATGCGACGATTATCCAAAATCATTTTCTTCACTGCTTCAATGTTTTCATCGGTTGTTGACGTGCTCGGGCGACCCGGACGAGCATCGTCATTGACATCTTCTCGGCCTTTCTTAAACCGGTTATACCACAATTGAACTTGTGTTCTGCTCATAGTAGACTCGCCAAACGCCACAGTCAACATTTCAAATGTCCTTGCGCATTTAATTTCATTTTTTACACAAAACTTAATACAATTTCTTTGATCCATTTTTTCGAATAGTAAAAAATCGAAGAGCACACCAAAACACGACTAACCTTTTTATCTGTCAAAAACAAACTGACAATCCAAAATGGCTGATATTGCCAACATATATAACAGACATGTGTACCAACATAACAGAAACAAAAATGCGAAAATCGAACATACGTAACTCACGAAATTTGAAAATAACGGTTATATATTGATCACACCTCGTATATTTCAATGATAATGGTTTGCATCTAAGCTCATGTAAAACAACATTTATCAATTTTAACGTATCAAATAGAGAAAAGAATTATAGTTACCTAATTAAAACTAGTGAAGCTAGTATTACTCAAAAAGGCACGGCAAAATTTTTAGGTGTAACAATCGATTCAGGATGTAACTGGGAGACCCATATCGACGGCCTATGCAAGAGGCTGGTATCCGTGTGTCTTGCACTAAAACAGTTGAAGCTGTCAGTAAATTTAGATATTTTAAAAAGGTACTACTACGCAAGTTTTCACTCTTTAGTATCGTACGGTACATTGGCATGGGGCTCCTCAAGTGAGAGTGTGAGGGTCTTCAGGTTACAAAAAAGAGCAATACGGAACATGGTGGGTGTAAATGAGGGGACGTCATGTAAAGGTTACTTCACTAGGTTAAATATTATGACTGTTCCCTGTATCTTTATTTACCAATTATTAACTTACGCCAAGCAAAATCTGTTCGAATTTATGAAAGTTGGTGATCACCATGAATATGCCACGAGGCGGGGTGATGCTTTGGAGGTGCCCATACACAGACTATCGATTTATAAAAAAAGCCCACAGTATTTAATGATAACTGCCTACAATAGAATCTCCAAAAATTTAAAGAGTCTACCGATGGAAAAATTTAAAGTAGAGTTAAAAAAGTCACTGATTGCTAGATGCTATTACTCTTTCAGTGACTTTGAAAATGACAGGCAGATCTTAGATTTGCATATCTAAATTGTTTGTTAGTGATTGTTGTATTCATTTTATTTTTATTTTTTACATGTTGTACTGTATTGCATTGGTTAGTGCTTATGCTTGTATCATTATTTGTATTGTTTGACTGTTTACATTTACATTTACACTATGTTGACTTGTTCTATACCATTTTTTTGTGGTCAACTGAACGAATGAATATTATTATTATTATTATTATTAGTGAGTTCCACCACGTCAGTTCCATTTGTACCTAGGACTTTTCCTACAGTAATACATTTATCTGCAAGAAACTATAAACAAATTTTATACTATATTTCTCTTTGTAGGTCTGCAAACCATACAAGTCTTCCACAGTCTATGAAACTTCTGTGTTTACACGTACAATTTCATGAATGTAGATTTTTATTCATTCAGCTGTTGTTTATATAAAACCTTATTGCTGACCATATCGTGTTAGAATATTTTAACTTATATCCCTTTTTATTTATAGTCATAAGTTTGAGGTAACTTTTACAATTTTTAAGCATGATTTATAAAAATCCCTCTTATAAAATGTATTACATTATGCACGTTTTAAATTCATTATTTATTCTGCAATATTTTCGTCTCGTGTAAGACGAATGTGGACTCATTCATACAGTTTTTATAGTGTTTATATGACTCACTCTCTTTTATTAGGTTTAAGTACCTTTTTATCTTTATTTTGTACTTATATAATACTTAATTTTAATACATATCTAACCTATAATGTAATAATAAACAAAATCCTATTTAAATTCTCTATATTTAAATATATGCAACCCATCATACACTTGTGTTATTAGTTATTAGTATTGCATGATGTTGAAATTTTTAGTATACATTCTTTAAACTTAAACTTAATATTTTCTTTAACACTTAAACTAGTTCTTAATACTATTCTTATTTTTAAATACGCATGGGACCACGGCAATATGTATAACTTCTTTATTATCCCTTTTAAGACAATAGTGCATAAGAACTTTTATATCACAAATTAAATTATTAATCAATATTTTTAAAAATATATAGGGTGTTCTATTTTAGAAAAAAAAATTCGATGTTTCTCAGAAATACGTCATTCAATTGTTTATTCATGAACCATATTAATCAACATTAAAAACACTACTACTTGCTAATTTAGCCTACTTTCTAGAACAAATAATAACGGAGTTAGCAACGGTGCGCACTTATTTGAATCTGCCTGTACACTTATTATATATTATATATTTTCTAGCGAATATGAATTTACAGTAACAGACATCTCATCTACTTTAAATAAATAAATCTTACACATTTGCAACTCAAAAATATCTGATTAGAGAAAAAACAACTAAACGAAAGGTAAAAAGAAATAATGTTATACAACATAACTATTACTGTATGGCAAATAACTTATCAAATTGTGTATTTACAGGTACAAACTTTTGTTCTTTAGTTAATTTGTCAGATTGTGATTTTATTTCTAAATAAAAAAAACCCTTTAATATTCCAAGATGATGTAAAAATTTCTAAAATGTTTTAAACTTTTCAATAATAAAGCAAATTAACAAAAGAAATGTCTAAGTAATAATTTGATTACAATAAAATAAACAGTTTTTAACTTTCTCAAGAAATCTGGTGTAAGGTAATTGGGCGTGCTTATTTGCTCCAACAGGGGCAATACACGAATAACATACTTCGGATTGCTTCTTAATATACCGCATGTGTCAAATATCATTAGGTATAGGGATTTAATGTTTACTTGCGATCTATACGTATGAATTTAATACGTGGCAACGTGGTACCCCTACTGTCCGTCACCAATGCCGACAACAACCGACATCACAACGATATTCTCCGATCCCGACCCAGATTTTACATTCAATGTTTAGCTGGGAACATGTTGCGGTCCCTGGCCTTCTTACTACTGGAACGGGAAACATCAAATAGCCTCCGCGATCTACTAATCTCTCTCCAAATGATTTTTTTTGTGTGGATATTAAAAAATATTGTTTATACCCATGAAGCTGGTAAAGCAGAAAACATAGTTGCCTTGAGAGAAAAAATAATTGAGGCTGCTAATTCAGTAACTGCTCACATGTTAGAAAACGTAAGAGTAAATTTCTACGACCGCCTAGGGCTATGTCTTGCTGTGCAGGGAGGAATCCTTTTTTATTTATTTTATTATGGTTATTTTTTAATTTTATTAGAATTACGCTTTTGTTTGTGTCATGCAGCGTGAATGCAGCTTAATAATTCTCTGCATTTACTGAAAGGAAAAAGAAAAACAAATCCTTGCAACTCGTAAATATTATTTCTGAACCCATTAGAAACACCCGAGTCGGTGGTCCAATGGTTAATGCTAACTTGTATTTGCGAGCATGTATCGCTTGTCGCGTCGCTGGCATTGGAAAGGAAAGTAGGGGCATCACGTTGCCACGTATTGTATGGATTGATCGCCTATGGCTAATGAAAATTGACACATGCGGTATACTAGTACAGAATAATGTATCTCGCAATACTGTATGCACAATGTTGTTCAGCATTATTTAAAATAACTGATTTTACATTTAGAATTCATTTGTAATTTCTTTAATCTTAAAGCATGCAATATTAAATCAATTATGTTTTAAAAATACTATAAAATTTTAATAGCTATAAATATCTTAAAATTGACATTGAAGAACTTGTGAAACAAAGACAAACACACAATTTTAATCTTTCTTTTTTGCTTACCATCTCTATCTTTATCTATGGCTACAAGATCAGTCACATGTGTACCATCGATTGATTTTTCCATCACATTAAATACTGCTGTACCTGAGGGTACGGTCCATATAGGTTCATTATCATTTACATCATTTACGAAAATTGTGATCTGAAAATAATATACAAAGTTGTATTTATAAAAATTCAGTTCCCTTGATAGAATAGAAATATAAAACGGGCTCACCTAAGTAAGAGGCAAATGGGTAATGTGGTTATTATTATGCAGTTTACCATACATGAAGTACGCAGTTATCTACAGAGACATATTGTTGGCGATATTTTTTAAAGAATAATTTGAATATTTATGTTTTTCTCTAATGTCAGAATTGAGAGTGATCAAAATTCCAAATCCACACAAACTGTCATAATAGATTTTAAAGTGTGTTTCGACTGTCTGATTTTCTATTTGAATATTAATTCGATTTATAAACAATAGATTTTTTCCTTCACACTATTCGATTTCGCATTTGACTGAGACCGTTCTAGTTTGTATTTGATTTTGAATTCCCATGTCGGTATAATTTTTCTAGAGATGATCATCCGCAATACAATGTGTGGATAGTATTAACCTTTGTTTATTTTAGAGCGCAATAGTAAAAGTAAATTCAACAATGGAATGATGGAAATGGTGTTAGTTATCTATTCAGCCGCTGCCTGTGTTAGTATCAGAGATATAGAGAGGGGAGAATGCTCTTGAACCACTGTGCATCTAATTTTTACGCGACGCAACGATCGCCGCCATTTTGACCCATGTATGAGTGGTTTTGTTTATGTTCATCTGGGTTATGTTTGTGTGTGTGGTGTATTACTAAATTATTGTGTTTTTGTTTTTGACTTTTAAATGTAGTTCTCAGACATACTTGTTTCTGGTCAATCGTGTGGAAAAAGTAGTTGTGGAAGCAATATTTGTTTCATGTGCTCAAGTGTGTGGTTTCATTATTGTATAAATCTTTTAGATATTAAATACATAAATATCCATATAAACATGTCATGCAGTGCTAAAAGCTGTCCCAATAGTAAGAGGTTTAAAACTGAAGGATAAAGTTTTCACAGGTTTGATGGCAAGATTATTTAAAATTTGTTGAAATATCAAAATTATTTCATATTTTCAGAAGGTGTCTTGTTACCGATATGCTTGAAAGCTTTGAATATAGCAACTGGTTGGCTATGGTCAGAGAATAAATATGTTTGTTTAGAACATTTCAGAGATGAAGATTATCTACCAATGGAACACCAGCGATTTCGATTGTGTATCAATGCTGTAGCATCTTTGAAAATAATACTGGAAACATCTGCTGTAGATGAAGTTTCAAGTATTAGTTTTGCTGGTGTTAGTGGACAAAATCTCACTGATGAATCGTTAGCAGGAACACATGAAGTGCCTTCATTAAGTTCTGAAAAGGAGAGAGCTTGATCGGGTGATCCCATTAGACCAAGATTAGATAGAAAATTGAGAGCACTATAATGTAATAAATTAATTAAAATGATTATCAGATTAAGTATGTAATAGCACACTTTTTCAGAATGTTTTCTGGTTATGAGACTTGTTCTGACACGAGCTGCAGGAAAATAAGGCAAAGTTGACAAAGACTTTTCATAATTTTGCAAGTTTTTTTTTATTGTATTTAAGAAATATTATGTAAAACAAAATCAATTTATTTTTATGGTATCTCCTGGTAAATATAAAAGAAAATATGAAGCTTGGAAAAGAAGTCAAGCAAAATCAAGAAAGAAGCTTTATGGCACAACACGAACTATGAAAAATCTAAACTCTTACCTGTGGTGCAATTAATATTTTGTAGTTTCTTATTTTATTGTATATGGATATATGGAGTATTTAATTGCAGTGTAAAGATAAAGTGTTTAATACCTCAAAAGAAATATCTTTAATAAATATAATATCTATAATAAAAGTAATAAGCATAATTTCATATTGTTATTAATAAAAACTTGTAAACATGAACAAGTATTTTTATTTCACAAAACATTACACTGAATAACAGAAAGCATGAAGAGAATAAAAAGTACATTTCTAATTGTTATTACAATAAGTAAAAGAAAACACTAAAATTAGCTCTTGCAATTTTACACTACTGTTATTTGCACCAACTTAACGTCAAAACATGAATGTTGATCATTAAAATTACATGTTTTCAAGATCGGATATTGTCAAGAATATTTCAGTACCATACACTTTTTCTTTTTCCATCATGACAAGATAAAATCAGCATCAACCATGTTTAAACCTAACAACAAATTCTGAATTCTGTGTCTAATTTAAATGAAATCTTATTGGCAGTGACATGATGTTTAACTTGAACCCATACAAGTTCGATGATTAAATTACAGTGATATGGAGCAAAGCAGAACAACCTTTTTTCCATACTATTTCATTAACACCATATAAAGGTAAATGAAAGGTTGTTTTTTGCAAGCTCCAGTCATTCAGGTTTTAGTATACTGCTATTACCAAAAATTCCTCTTGGTAAAAGTTATTCAACCTTTCCTTTGACATGTTCGTTTTATTGGCCATAAGCCACCATTGGTATTAATAACTTAGAATCAAAATACTCATATATAATTTATACGATAACTCACAGAATATGTACATATATATTAACTAACATTTTTCTACAATTTGGTAACTCATTCCTCAAGAAAAATGAAAGCACATGTCGTCCAAATGATTTTTTTATGCTTCATCCAAGTTATTGTTTTTCCTTGATTGACAGTAGTTGTTTTAGACATACTATATATTTATGCTTAAAATACACATTATAAGCCATTTGCCTTTGTTCAAACCTTATATACGTTTTCCTTTACGATTTTTTGAAGGACCCAGTAAAGCGCTACCACCATACTATAAAATATTAGCGATTACAAAAAGAAAGCTAATGAAAGTGCCAAATACCTTCATAAAGGGAATATTTTACTTGCGCCTTCTAAAAAGGACTATTTTTTAAGAATGCTAATAATAAACAATAAACTATGTAAAATACAATAAATAAATGTTTGACAAAAGAAGCAAACGCGATTACTTTGCGGTTTAAATGCATAAACCAATCACCCGAACGTTTCTTTCCACATTCCTTTCTCATTTTTTGTTTGAAAATTCGTTCTTTCAAGAATGCCTATGATTTGTGCTTTTTGACAACCACCGCATTTGTAAGAGCATTCTCCCCTTTCTATATCTCAGGGGCCCGATTCTCGAGTCGAGAGAACAGAGATTTCGAGAGAACAATGGAGGGGATTCTCTTGATATGTTAAAAATCGTATTCTTGAACTTGAGAGAACGATCCCTTCTCTCAAGAGTTGGGAGAATATACATCTATCGGTTCAAGTCAAGCGAACATATTAAAAGTTAAGAGAAGCATGCGCATATCGACTTAAATTTTGTACATGTGACAGCGATCAATGTTGATGATACAGAAGAGTAATATAGGTTATATGGTATAACTAGTCGGTAGTACAGTAGAATAGGTATACTATACGTGCATTAAATTATCACACATTTTTGGAGTACCATCTTATTGATACAGGTCACAATACAGGTCACAACTTCAGCCTAGAAAATGTTAGATTAGTTAAACAAAGCAACAATAGAAACTTAGATATGTGGGAAGCCATATACATGAAAAAACCTAAAAATTATCTCCTGAATAATGATATTTCTCCCCTTAATAACAAACTGTTATCTTGTATACCGACATCGGTTAACACTTAAGACACTCTTGAAATATGTATTAAACTTTTGAGTAATATTTTATTTAGAATTGTTAATCCATAATCCTGTCACTGTTAAATTAACCCGTTGTCTTTCTCAGAAATATTTTGTATTTTCCATTGAACTAATTCACAGAATGATATATTGTTAATATTCATTGTAATTTTGCTTTCATCGTTTTTCAACTACCTTTAAAATTGTTGTGTATAACATGTATTTTTATTATAAAATGTCTCGTAGATAATAGGTTTAAATAATTATATATTAAACTTTTCATTAATATCCTATTTAGAATTGTAATCCGTAATTCTGTCACCGTTAGTTTTACAAGTTTCTTCTCATTAATATTTTGTTTTTCCCATTGAACTAATTCTCAGAATTCTATACTGTTAATATTCGTTGTAATTTTGCATTAATCGTTTTTTCACTCTACCTTTAAAATTTGTCTGTATAACATGTATTTTTCTTATTATAAAATGTCTCGTAGGTAATATGTTTAAATAGTTATTAAACTAATTTTGTGAAAAAGGTGTTTTATTTTATTTTATTATTTTTATTACTTATGTTATATGCTATATTATTTCTACATGTATGATATGTAGAAAGCAATGTTCACATTTCGATATTTAGCCTAACACTTTCCGGAAATCCAACTGATATAACCGATAAATCCTTTCAACATTACACACGCTATTTAAAAGAAATTGTTTTCGTATTACATATTACCTAATATACACTGTTCTATACAACAATTGTCCTAATCTGCCTTCATTTGCAACCTGGCAACATTGCACTGCTATTTCCTACACGATCGACACACATCCCTACCTAAAAACAGCTATTCTTGAAGTTAGGAGAACGAGGGATGGGAGTGTGATCTATCACTTCTCTCAATAGAACGTTCACTTCTCTTAAGTTCGAGAATCGGGCCCCAGGTTAGTACGGTTAGTATGAGAAGTCGACATGCTTAAGGCGTTTTCGGAAAATGTATAGCATTAACCTGACCCGGTTAGACAGTACCTAACAGGTTCAGTAACTTTACCCGGTTAAATGAAATATTTCCGAACGCAATTGCGGTCACGTTGAGTAACGTAACGTGTTGAACCCGGTTACTTTTTAGATTTTACGAACAAGGTTGTTTTTACCCGACTGAATTAACGAACGCATTCGTGCTAACCGTGTTGTAACCCCAATGACCGGGTTTAATTTCCGAAAACACCTTTAGATTTCCCAAATTTCCTGAATTATTTAAAATAACAAAAACACCAAGTTGAGGTTATTTATTTCTGAAACACATGCATAATTAGAAACTAAATCAGATAGTCTGAATATCGAACGAGAAAGCATTTGAGAATGTTTGAATATGTTTACAATTATATTTGTCAAATGGAAAATAAAATAGAAAATCAGATAGTGTAAACAAACTTTTATCTCACTCAACGTATATGATGTGAAATTAAGAGTGTGTGAACTATGATGTTTCAAAGATTTACTGCAGTTTAACATACAACACACTTTTGTTTTCAGAGTTACAGAAACGTATCCTTGTGTTTGCAACAAATGTTGGCTTATTTCTGAACGATTTTATTCGTACTTATTAATGTAATATTTTTATATTGTAACTTCTATCTATTGTAGAACTGTATTAAATTTGCAATTCAATTTATAAGTGGCCGCAAGCAGTAAAGGTTCATTCATTAAAACAACAAATTTACTTTAGTGCATTTTTCTAAATATTTTTATGAGAACAGGGGACAATATGATTTTACATTATGTTTACAAGTTTTTAGTAAATTTTCCTTTATGCCACGGAAATGACAATTACAGACCAATGCACTGAGTTAGTGTGAAGCCAAAAACATTATCATTTTTTATTCATACATACACAAACACACACACGCGATTGATTTACACATCCTATGTACACATCTATCATTTGCATTTTAGTGATTCTACGTTTCACAATTTTCATCCTTGTTTGAGTTCAAATGAAATGTCAAATTTGACATTAGAATCCCGTAAGTGCAGTTTAAACTTTTACTACTTGCCAGCACTTATAAGAAGTAGGAAAGAGCGGCAAATAAAATTCTGTACTAAATATTGAAGGAAACATATATTTGTTTACAATATCCCACTCTTCCCATTGTTTTTTGGTCGCCGGTGAGTTGTCATGAATCCATTTTTTCCCATGGCTATGAAACGGCGCAAAATTCTCCCGGATTGGGGTTAAACAATGTGACACACTTATTTAAATTTATCACATTATTGCGTTTGTGATCAATTATGAGAAAACGCGGCACCCGTTTTGCAGATCGCTTTCTCGTTAGCAAGTGATTATTCAATATCAAAATCACTGAGCTATGTGATTTATCTATGACTTATTCAATTCGCGCACTATCAATCTCGGCCAACAATA
Organism: Amphimallon solstitiale; assembly: GCA_963170755.1. NCBI lineage: Eukaryota > Metazoa > Arthropoda > Insecta > Coleoptera > Scarabaeidae > Amphimallon > Amphimallon solstitiale. The sequence goes on along the minus strand of OY720681.1, from coordinate 87,649,350 downwards.
AATAATAAATCGTGAATTTTTTCAATTATTTCGGGTGTAGTGCCTGAATTTGGCATCATGAATGTGTCAATCGTGCTTGTGCGACTAGAACAACATTCAGTAAACCAATTTTTACCATTGATTCTGATGATATAAATAATATAGGGCCATATTATTTATCAAGCATAGCCTTGGTTTGAGTGATTGTTTTCTTCTGCAAAATATATTGCTTCATGAACACAAAAAAATCCCTTTTTTCCATTTTCGCCAAAATGCACGAGGTCTTCTGCTTTGGCAGTAATTTAATTAGATAGATAGGGGGTAGTATACGGGAGCAATATTGGTTTTCAATTTAAAACTGAGGTCACGGGCATCATGACCTTCGTATAAATAAACTCCTACAGAAACATAGGCACTGTTTTTTGCAAACACAAAGATGTTAGTACTATATTATCAGTATTTCTGAAAACACAAAGATTTTGTATGTTAAACAATATATACTTAAAATTCGTGTGTTAGTAAATCATTAAAACACATTTGAAATATAGTACCTAATACTAAAAAATAAGATGCGGGGACTACCCGACTTTCTTATGTCTTACTTCCGGTACAAATTCTGGTTATTTTTAACACAACATTAATAAATTCGTATAGAATACTTTATTAATTATTCAAAAACAAGCTTTAAATAAATTGTTTTTAATTTACTTGTAGGTATATGTATTATTTCAAGAAAGTAAAAAAAAATTAACCGGCAGTATAATATACTTTTGAATATTTCATTGTTTAAATTTAGGACATATGCAATACTTATTACTTTTATATTGTTTCCATTTTGATAATTCAAATATTTTTAAATTAGATATGAGAGCAAAAAATGTTTAATTTGTTATTTTCTTTAAGTGTTTTTATAAAAGAGTACAGTAGTTTTTGCCTTTAGTCTATGATCACGTAATTAAAAGCGAAAGCCTAACTGCATCCTTTTTTTTTTTGTTAAAGATGCAATAGACTTTCTATCTTTAATGTTGTCAATACTATACTTATACTGCCTGTGTTAGTATTATTAGGTCAATGTTTTTTTGTCCATTTCTTCTGCTGTTACAAATGTTCTACAAAAAATAGTTTTTCCAACAAGCAACGTAGACTTATTGATCATATATTTCAAACCAAAAAGCATGTAATTCTGGAAGCACTTTAAAAAATTGTCAACCTGTTCCTGTAATTAGACTTATAGCTATTGGAGACAATATACTATTATTATTACTAAAATGCGGTGGTTGTTATCAACAATGCATCTTGTTATCATTGTAACGATGAAAAGGTGCCAAGAATAAATCCAGTACTGGTTAGAGTGGAAGTAAATATTGTTCTTGTTGAAAATGTGTGCACGGAGCAGTTTTCTTTGACTTAATTAAGCATCTCAAGTAAAAGAAATGTTATTAAATGGTCTAGTAAATTGTGCCGAAGAGGAAAACAGTTCCATACAATTATTTAATAATAGAAGGATAACAAGCCGGAATATTTAATTTTTAACTAAGTTAATTCGAGATATTCAATATTTCTTTTGATAATGTATATGTATGTATATTACTTTATTGTAATAACTTATTTGAGTATATTGTATAAAAGAATATATTTAAAAGTACATACATTCTGAATAAGCAAAAATAAAAAATTTTGATAGTACCTCTAATATAAATTCGTCAAAAATAGGGTGTCAAACATGTCTACTAAAACAACATAGTGTAAATTTGACAGTCGCCAGTACTTCGGGCGGAATTAAAATACAGAGTATACATATCTTGAAAAAATCTTTTTTCTATTCCGGTGCTATAAAGTTCACTTTACGACACCCGTTTTGGTTGCATAAGGTATTACTTTATCGCACGCTAATTTTATTTTTTTGAAGTTGGTAACAAAAAAAATGGAACCAAATCGTATTTAAATGTCAAAATATAAGCCTTTAAAGTAACAAAAATGTGCAATAAAATTGTACACAGAATAAAAAGCACACATGCTAACATTTCACTTACTAATTAGCAATATAAATTGTTAAGCAGAGTTGGATGATAAGTTTTCGGATGCTACTATTGACATTTACTTACCATGTTGAATAGTACAACTGTTATAAAAGTTTGTTTTGATAAATATGTAGAGAATTTGTGGACGAAAGATTTTGTAAATTGTCTTCTGCTATTTTGCGAATCTCTGGGGGCGTACAGTTATTTATTTCGTCCTTTTTGCTGATAATTTGAAATAATTTATTGTATAAATCAGTCTGAATTTTAAACACAATTACATATAGCACCACCGATATTCAAATATTTAAAACGTTCTACTTAAAAATCAGAGTAACCAACAAGCAAAATTTCTAAAATATTCGAACAAAATATGTCTCTTATTTTAAGCTATTTTGAACTTTTAATAACCGAAATAGAAAAAATAGCATAAAATACACGTTTCATAAGACATTTTGCGCACTTGTTCTTTAGAAAACGAGCCGCTAGGCGAGTTTTCTAAACTTGAACGCGTGCGCAAAAATCGTGTCTTATGAAACTTGTATTTTAATATACTATTTATATCATGTTGCGTTGAGAATTTGGAATTAGATTGTATTAATATCAACATTACATCTTCGTCGGTAGGGCGTTGTCTATCTGAAGCAGTCACTGTGTACGTCAAATTGTATAGTTTAGGTTCATCAGCATCAATTCTGCCAGATACATAAAGTTCTCCTACTTCATTAATATCGACCAGGCCGGTGGGGGTGTCGCCAGTAGGTCTAAGGAAAAACAAGATATTTATTTATACTAAAATTTACATAACAACAAATGTAATTTGGGAATGACAAACGATTATTATGTAAAGATTGAAAAGTACATAGTAGCTTAGTTTGAAATTTATGTGAATAATTTACGAACACACGCACACTCTCTCACACACACACACACATATATATTGTGCTTTTTTTTTGCCTGAAGAATATTAACTATGTGTTTATTTTGTGGGTAGTTTTGGCATGTGAATAAAAATGCTTTTGTAGAACAAGAGGGAATTTTTATTTGACGTTTCGACCTTATAATTTTTGGTCTTCTTCGGAAATTTTTAATAAACTCTGTAACAATGTAATTTTATGTTGCAAAAACAGTATAGTTACATTAAAATGTATTTGCAATAAGCATATTGATAACAAAGTAGTTAAATTATTTTTATGTCGATTTAACATTAACTTTTGACACAAATATGATGAAAATTCAAGTGAAAGCGAACTATACACTGTCTAGTGACCCTCTTAAATTTAAAATAAAATTATTACTCCCAATAAATAAATAAATATATACTTTTTTTGGATTATCTTCGTCAAGAAAAAAAGGTAGAAACTTCCGGTTTTCATAATTCTCTTCAGTTTTTTATGTGCTTCGATATTACGATATTAAAAATATACCGTTCTATTTATAATTTTAAAGAAAAAACAAGTAATATACATAAATTGAGAACAGTGCCCCGTTATTTTTTTTGACAACCACGCAATTTCGTACTACATATTATCAGTCAATTCTTTGAGAGGTTCTCTATCTGGTGAGCCTAGAAACATTAAAATCCGTTGAGGCAAACCGAAATTATACCTACTTTTGTACGCAGACATACCCCCTCCACCTTCCCCTTCGTATGGGACTTAGATCAAAAAGTTTCAAATGAAAATTGTATAGAAACGTCTGAAAATGTTGCTAGTACAAATTTTAATCTATCTTAATCTAGAATTTAATAAAAAATCATCAAATTTTTAATTGATCTTGAGAATTTCGCCCCCTTGCGATCATTTTGGAAACTTAAAAATAATTTTGTTGAAATTCACGTGGTCCATCCTATTATCAAGATTTTTGCCGCCAGGTTGTACGATAGACGGTTGCCGGGATATGACCGGTGGCCGAGCTTAAACAGACGGCATATATAACAAATGTATTAAAAGTGAAGCGGTCATCTAAAAAGTTTCAATGACTACCATGATGTAATGCAAAAAAATTAAATGTATAAAAGCGAAAATGTGAACAGTTAAGCATAGAGCTATTGCTATTATCAATGTAGTATCACCAAATGGTATTGATTTATCAAATACAGGCATTCAGTAACACCACACAATAATATCGACGCAACCTGCAAAATTAAAAGAATAGATAATGTAATAATAGGAATGGGACTGCCGCGTACCAATCATGTGGGTCAATCAGGTATTGTTTAATTGTATTTTTCTAATCACGGAGTGAATTAGACAACGGGTTTTTTAGTTACTGGCTGCCGTTAGCTCTACGTTTTTTAATTGCAAAAATCAATTGAAATTCAACAAAGTGGGTTGGCATTTGTCATAAATTTGTAAAAATAACACGACGTAACGCGACAACATACGTGTTATTTTGAATATTTCGATTATTTGCTGTAGTAGAAAAAGAGTAGTATGAAACTCGTTGGTCACTACTTTTATTAAACACCCGTTCCGCTACTCTTCGGTCGTGATTAATAAAACTCCTGACTAAAATAATAGTAGTTTATACAACGAGTCAATAATGACAGTTATTATTCCCGAGAGCTGAATTTACTCCCGAGCCGCGTAAGCGGCGAGGGAGTAACTCAGCTCGAGGGAATAATAGTCATTATTGCGAGTTAGTATACACTACTTTATCGACGACTAACTGAAAATTACTAAAAAAAATCAAAATAAGTAAACGAAAATGTCAGATTACTATATCAATATGACGTTTGATGGTTAGGCAGTCAGTAAAATGGCCGGACTTGTCTATCGTTACTATGACAACGTTAGGAACGTTATGTTCTTATTGGCGGAATGCTGTGAATAATGGTAACGTTATGGCCCATTATATGTTCTTATTGGCGGAATGCAGTGAATAATGGTAACGTTATGGCCCATTATTCACTGGTCGCATTTCATTATTCCCTACGGGTATTATGAGTGTTATTATTAGCCAATATTGATTAATATAATACATACTTTATTGTTTAGTCGTCGATAAAAATTATAATATTTGATGCAACATACATAATACACTCTTTATTAATGGCAATAAAACTTCTCGATTTATACAAATAAAAAACTGATATAATACTACTTAATTACCGTATAATCGTTGGGAGAATTTGTGAAATGATCATTAATTGTTATAAAATGTGCGTCATAAATAAGGCAAATCGAGACTGAATTCCTTTTAAATTGTATTGTAAAAAAATAAAATATAATTAATGTAGGAATCTTAATAAGCTAAACGACCACGTAAAAGTAGTGAAGGTTTGATTATGTAGCAGAATTTAAGAGTTAATTACTGAACATGTTTCGGTAATATTACATTTCCTATGCCGTTTTCCATGTTGTAGAATATTGGAACGTTGATTAATGATATTAATCTTAGTCCCTTATGTTGCTGAATTTTCACATTTTCGTGCCGCGGGTTGTAAGGACGCTTGTTTTAATTTAGAGATATACGAGGTAGGCGCCATAAATTCTCGGCCTGATTACAAAGAAGAAACTTGGAACAATATAGGTATTTTTATTTTTCAATGTAATCTCCCCTAACTTCTATACATTTATTACAACGATTAATTAATAATTCGATACCCTTGTTAAAATAATCTGAAGTTTTTTCGTCAAAATATTCTATAATAGCGGCTTGCAACTCACTGTCGTCCTTAGAACTACGTCCCCTAAGGTCTTTTTTTAAATTAGAAAACAAAAAAAAACTCACAAGAAGCCATATCCGGACTATACGGTGGATGTTCCAATTCTTGAAAGCCGCAGTCGCGGATGACAGATTCTGTAATGGCGGCAGTAAGAACGGGAGCATTGTCGTGCAATAATCGCACACCTTTTGTCAATTTTCCACGACGTTTTGCACGAATACTGTCCCTTAATTTATGCAATAAAGACGCATAATATGTGCCGTTCACACTTGTAATGCGTTCTTTAAAGTCAATTAGCAATATGCCCTCACAATCCCAGAATATTGTGACCATCACCTTTTTGTTGATTGAACGACTTTCACACTTCTGGGACGAGGTTCATCAGGTCGCCATCATTCCATGGACTCCCTTATCGATAGAGAATCGTAAAACGGAACCATTGTTTCATCCCCTGTGACAATGGACTCCAAGATCGGTCTTGGGTCGTCTCCATACATGTTTAAAAATGCCTGCGCACATTCGACTCGACGTTCACAGCAGAAAGAAGTCGCGGTACCCATCTAGCACTAATTTTATTCATACCCAAATGGTTATGGAGAATTCGGCGAATACTTGTTTCGGAAATATTTGTTATCACTACTAATTCCTTCACTTTCAAACGGCGATCTTCTAGCACTAAATGTTCAATAATTGAAATTTGTTGCCGTGTTATCACTTCAATTGGTCGACCCGACCGATCAGCATCTTCCAGGGATTCTTGTCTCAAACGGAAACATTTTGCCCACTTTTTTACAGTTGAATACGAAGGAGATGAATCACCGTAAACGTCGTCTAAACGTTGTTTAATGTGATACGGTGTATGCCCTTCTTTTGTTAAAAATTTAATGATCGTGCGATATTCAATTTTCGTTTCTTCAGACATTTTCGTACGCTAGTCACGTACTGTGTGCGTGTAGTTGGTGTTCATACAACAATTTCCGCTTTACATACTAGGGGAAGAGAAAGGGCTGTTAAATATGCGCCTATATAGAAGCCAATATGTGTATCAAATATGGAAATCTTGCAAACTGGTTTTGCCCTGCCTACTACTAGCAAAATAACTGGATGTTCCGTGACTGATTGTCCTATCATTTATTGACGGACACTGCTAAAAATGGACGTAATCTATTTAATGTCGTTGCACACCTGAAGATGCGTGTAAAGGATTGGTTTCGTAGTAAAGTTTATCACATAGATCTGGCTGCTCTGGATCGTCAGCCCTCTACCTGACTGGGGAATCCTTGTGGTTGTTCCTCAAACAACCTTAGCTTTATCTGTACCCTAAGGTAAGTTAGTAACGCCTAGAAGTACTCTGAATGGATGAGTACCTCTATAGGTGTACTAATTGGCTAAGTTTTTGCCCGGCCGCATCCTTTTTAAGGCTTAGTAGATCTACGATATAAACTTCCCAGCAAAGTGGTTACCTCTGTAGTACCAGATCCCATTCAATTATTCTCGTCTAGAGCCGTCTATTTTGAGTTTGATAAATGAGGGATAGTGCTTGCATGCTAAATGATCATCACAGTGACCCATTAAACGGATAAGTCGTCCTAGTAGAGGTACTCTGAAGAGAGACAGAATGATTTTCTGGCTAACACCCTTAAGTTTGGTGGAGTGTTTACCCGATACCGAGCATTAACCGGGTTAACGAAAGGTACTACCAGCATTCACACTGTAAATAGATCGGATTCGTTTCATTGATGATGTCAGTCTGGATTGTAGCAACTTCTAGATACTGACTTGCAATCTCCCAAGCCTTAGGGAACTGCAATAGCACCTAGAGGTATCCTATTCCAGAATTTACTGGAAGAAGGATCTCGAGAAGAGTATGAATTGGGAAGAGCTTTGATCCGACCTCTGACCGTCTTTAAGCATGTACACAGTCCGGCATAACAACGCTTCAACATCATGTCTTCGGTTATCCGCAAACTTGCGGTCTCGGAACGACAAGTGGAGTAATGGGAATGAAATTTATCATGCTTAGTCACTTATAAAATGGTGGAGAAAGAATCTTTCTAATATGAGTATTGTAGAAGGGGGTGTGGTTTTGAAGGGAGGGTGCAAAACCCCGCGCTTTGGTTTAGTTTATTCAATTGTTGAAATCGCAGAGGCTTTGGTTTCGTTCGGATCTGTGGGAATTCTCGATGCTGATTGATTATAGGCTAACGCCCTGGTGTCACGCACGCTTTTCGGAAGCGCAGATGTAAGTTGGTTGTTATCAGGGGAGGTTTGTATTCATACATTAACCTGCGCGTAGCGGATATGCCCAGGCCAAATCATTCCTGACGATCACTTTTGTTTCTTTTCAGGCCTGTTCGACTTACGTACAGTTTCCACTGCAGCCAGTACGGCTTATTGTGCTGAACCTCTGCAGCTTATGATTTCCACTGCAGTATGTTTGGGTCATATACACGTCTGTACAGGTCATTTGGTGATACAGGCCTCTCTTGTAAGATGTATGGGTGCATGGCCAGTTAAGGAATCAGTTACTCATATGTGGTCGTGCTACATTCCTTTTGTTGCATGGTTGACTAATAAATTTCTGATGTTTTTCATATACCCCGTCTTTGATGTGGCTTTGGGTCGTACTTTTTGGTACTCCCAGAGCCAGTTCTGGGAGTATGAGTTTTGTTTCTGATGCTTTTGTAGCGGTTCATTAGCTTTTTCGTTCGATTCCTCCATATTCTGCTCCAGATTAATTTCACCTTGTCCGTCATCGATTTCATTTCTTCGAGGCAATCCCAAACAGTATTGATGACACCTTGATGGCTTGATATTGCCCTCAATGCCACTTGACAGTTAAATAATATTTGAATCCGCCAGTGAACGACGGCGTTTCTATTGTTTTCTATAGCACATTGCAGTATAGCATACACCTCCGTTTGAAACACAGAGGCTACTTCCCAGTGCATAGTATTTGCTCTGGCTGGCAGAGTAGATTCCTGACCCAGTGCCAGCATTTTACCATTTAATGCTTTCAGGAAAGCTTACTTCAAATGATCTATTGAGGCTAATCGCTTTACTATGAGGTCTGTATTCATGTTTAGAACATCTCCACCCATAAAGTCTGCAATTGCTTCGTGTCTCGCCTTTTTTTTGATATTCGAGGTATTTAATTGCAGCATAAAGGCACCCATCATGGCCTCCTCTTGAACCACAAAGTTAAGAGGCGGGAGGCCCAAGAGGACATCCATAACTGCATTTGGAGTGGGCATTGAAATTGTTGTGGTCAAACAGGCAAGTCTTTGCATCTTGCCTAGTTGTAAAAGTTTTTTGTTGTGTCTTCGGCCACCACACTAGAGAGGCATACGTTAGGATAGGTTTTACCACCATGTTGTATAGCCAGTACATCATATCCAGCCTTAAACCCCATTGCTTCCCGTGTAAGCGTTTTGTTATCATCAATGAAGTTACCGCTTTCGTAGACATGTTTTCTCAGCTTCAGTATAGTGTTACTCTTAAATACTTTACCTTTTTTAAGTTCTATGCTTTTCCTATCAGGGTAAGCCGTCCAAGATCCCCACCGCTTTTAGGTAAATTCTACAAGGGCAGATTTGTTGTAGAGTATGATCAGTTTATATACTCTTCATTATAAATTAGTGAAACTTCTACATAAGTTTATTGAGAAAGAGGTAAAACTTTTAAATATGCTCCTACACAGAAGCCTATATGCGCATTAAATAAAATAAGCTGGTGTTCTAGTTTAAGAGTTTCAAAAGAAAATACTTTATGCCCAAGGTCATAGGGAGTTATAAAGCAAGGCTCGTAGTTCGGAAAATCGTTGCACGAAGAAACCTTAATGAAATTTTTTATTATTTGGTTTTCCGAAAATCGTAGATTTGAAAGAAATTTAAATATCAAGCAGGTATGAAATTACTTTAAAAGCACATATACATTACAGGGTGTCCAGACCATGCGAGGACGTAAGATTTCGGCTTTATTATTAAAGTTAAAGAAAAGTGTTTTAGACAAAAGTTGTAGTCACTCCTAAAATACACATTCTAAAATTATTTTCAACTATACAGAGTGTTGCGTAAGAGAGTGACGATACAAACTTGTGTTTTTTTAAATGGAATACCCCATATATTTTTCCATATTTAGATGCTACTCTTAAAAAAATGAGGTGTGGCCACCACACGACTTTCTTATACGTATGAGAATTTCAAACTATACAATTTTAAGAATCTTTTTATACAAAACTTATTCGAAATCCTATTCTAAGTGCATTCATTCTCTTAATAAATCGCTATAGAATGCATACTTTGCAAGATATTCGAAGAAAAGTGCTACTCGCTAAGAATAAAAGTGCTACTTCCGGTCCGAATTTTGAAATTTCATGGATACAAAAAATATTGCAAATCCAATTGTAAATACGTTTGTACTCTTAATAAATATATATAGAATGCATAATTTACGACATATTTGCAAAAAATCGTTATTCAGTAAGAGTAAAAGTGATACTTCCGGTCCGAATTTTGAAATTTTTTTTATACAAAAGATATTGGAAATTAAGTTGTAAATACTTTTATATTCGTAGCGTACCTGTCTAAAAAGCATGACTTGCAAAATATTGGCAAGAAACTGATTTTTGATAAGAGTAAAAGACCTACTTCCGGTAGTAATTTCGAAAAACTTTTTAAATAAAATGGTTCTCAATTTTAATTTTAAGTACATATGAATTCTTTATAAATTTGTTTAAACTTAGTAGTTGACGAAATATTTGCAAAATTCGATTTTTTCACTGAAGTAAAGTACTACTTCCGGTCAACCGATTTTACTGAAAAACTAATCGGATCTCAAGAGGCAGATTATACACGTAAATATAAAATTTGAAATTGATATCTATAGCGGTTTGACCGCTATCGTGGTCGCACACACACACACACACAGACACACACACAGAGAGAGAGAGAGAGAGAGAGAGAGGGAGAGAGAGAGAGAGAGAGGGAGAGAGAGAGAGAGAGAGAGAGAGGGAGAGAGATTTTTTAAAAACCACTAAATACTAAATCGAAGATTGAATATTCGGGTCCAAATTCATTTTGTTTAACATAATGTTGCAAAAACTTAAACGATTTACAAAATCATTTCCACGAAGGTCCTGATGTAATGACATATGGTAGGAATGGTACTTATTTTTCTTTATGATGCAATTGATAGTACTCTTGCTTATTCCAGTCTGGATATTCAAATTTCGTCTACTTACTTGCGGATTTTCTTCCAACGATAGCAAAATATTTCATTCATTTTCCTCGATTTTTAATCTTCTTTTTGGAATAACCTATATTTCCAGATGCTTCAAAAGGTTCTTTTGATTTTTGAAATGCTTCGATTCTAGGAGGTCTTGCATTTGGATAACGTTGACAGTAAATCCTATTGGCTAATAAACAGTTTCTTTCGCTCTCACTCAATGTGTAAATCATATTTACCATTTCATCTTTCATGAAATTAATCGTAAAAGTAAATACAATTATCAGCGTTAGTTTGTAAATACAACGTAAATAATGACAGATATAAAATTCAGATATTATTTTAATTAAAAATTCACAGGTGTCTGCGACTTTTTAAGTTTAGAATCTATTAATAATACGAGTTAATAAGTTATAAAATACTAAGTGTGGCTAGGGAAACATGGTATCATTAAAAAGCTTATAAAAAATACTGTACTTTGGAACGAAATATACAGGCTGTTCTATTTGAAAAAAAGCGTAAATGTTAATTTTGCGTTTGTTATTCCTACAAATTCATTTATTTAAAAGTAAATATATTGATTAGTTGGACATGTTGAGACACAAAATTGCGAATAAAGCTACAACGGAAAGAGATACCCTTACACATATTTATATCCATGTCCTTCTTTTTAAGAGTAGCATCTAAATATGCCAAAATATATGGGGTGTTCCGTTTAAAAAAACACAAGTTTGTATCATCACTCACTTACGCAACACTCTGTATAGTTGAAAATAATTTTAGAATGTGTATTTTAGGAGTGACTTCAAGTTTTGTTTAAAACACTTTTCTTGAACTCTAATAATAAAGCCGTAATCTTCCGTCCTCGCATGGTCTGGACAGTCTGTATAATCAATAAAATTCACACAAGAAATATATAACCATATTGTTTCGACGTCATTGTCTATCAATGTCATTTCAAAATTAATTTTGTTTTAGTACATAGTTTATAGTTCATTATTTAATGTGCAAAATTTTTGACAACAGAATTACAACAAATTTGTGAAATGGTAATTATAATCCTAAATAAGAAATTGTTCTCTTACGTTAGAGTGTAGTAGATTCGGTCACTATCCACATCGGTAGCTATAATAATGGCAATTGTGGTATCTATCTCTACTTCTTCGTTGACAGATTTATATGACGATATGGTACTCTCCGTAAATACAGGTGCCACATCATCTACGTCATCGATATATATAGGAACAATTACTAAAATTATTTAAACAATCATGTTATGGACACGTAGTGGTCATTATAAAATATTACCTGATACTGTATTATCATTTTCCTCCTGATTCTTATCAATTGCGGTCAGGTGTATGTATAAAATATCAAAAACTTCAAAGTCTGGAGTATCACCAGATACCACGTCGTTTATACGAAGCTCTGCTGTGATTGATTTTCCTCTTCCTGTTGCTGTGTCCGTGTCTTCCCATTTCAAATTAATACAACTGTAAAAAAAGAAGTTAAGTGATGAATAATATTTTAATTTATAATGTTTCAACCCTCATAATACCACGGAGACACTGAGGACCCAATGCGTACAGTGGAAGTACTTTTTATTGAAATTTTTTAACTTAAAATTCTGAAAATATTTGACATTTCCTAACATTTTAATTTTTAAGTTTGACCGGAGCACAATTTTTATTGCTGGAGTTACCAAGTGACCCTTGTTATTAAATATGATATTTTATCATGTCACTTCTATTCTTTTTTAATTACTTTCTGAGGTGAAGGGTTTTGAAAAGTATTCTCCTGCCGTGATTTTCTTGTTTTTGCGTGGGTAATTAAGTTTCAGTAGTTTTCACTAAGAAACTTTCATTTTATGCTTTTCTCTGTCTACCGGATGCTTTTCCTAATTCTATCAAACTGTTGAGAAATTTACATGCTTACCATTCGTAATTATCTTGTTCAGTCGTTCAGTCACTATGGCTGGTAAAAGCTTAAATCGAGTAAATTATTAATAATTAAGTTGCGTAAGATATTTTACGACAGCGGTTTGAAGAATTTGATAGTGATGGTGAAAGTAACGAGTATGTTTCTGCCAACAGATGGTAGTGATGAAGGCGATTTTGCTGAAGTACAATCAGAATACGATCCCGAAAACACATTTGACGCAGAATATACATCCAGTGATAATGATGATAAACAAGACAATTTTTACGAATAAGTTTTTACCTTATATTTACAACAGTAGGTAGAGAATATGTATTTATAGTACTGCAAGTCGAAATATAATCCAGAAAACTGGTAATTAGAGCCTCAAGCACTAGGTATGGGACATCAACCCCTAGGAAATGTTATACATCAAGAAGGAGATGGATATGCTAAGAGAAACGTAGGCACAATTAACAGAAGTCTTCAGGTATCTACAGAGTGGAGATTCATAAAAAAATCTGGATGCCAATGAGTTTCTATTTCTATTGGATTATTGATACTGGGAGTATACAAATCTCATAACGAAGGAATTACAAATTTGTGGAATGTAGCAGATAGACGCCCTATATTCAACAAAACTGAGCAGAAACAGGTTAACCACAATCCCCCAATGTCTGCATTTTGATAATGCTGTTGCCCGAAGAATAAATCGAGATTCGCCTGATAAATTATCGCCGATTAGAGCTCCTGTTTAATTATGCCTACCCGTACTACAATATTTATACATTCCCTACGAAAACCTAACCGTAGACCAGCTGTTGTCTACTTTTCGTTACAAGGCCTTTTCAAGAATTATATACCTTCTAAACCAGGGAAGTATGGCGTGAAGATCTGTGCAGATTGCGACAGTAAAACTTCATATGCTTACAATCGCCAAATATAAAGTGGTAAAAGAGAAGTGTAGCGTGAATGTGAGCGTGAGCGTCTTAGAGGTGACAAAGACTTTGGAAAGATCAGAGAAAAGTGAGATAACTAACAATTTTTTTACAAGCCTTGATGTAGAGAAATGGAAGGGGAAAAAGTTCCTGGGCAAAATTCGAAAAAATAAACCAGGACTTCCCAGGAATTAGTGACCATGCGCGAGAGGGATGTGTATTCAAAAATACACACACAAACAGACATTTTTTAAAAACCACTTTGTCGGCATCAGGGGACTTCAAAACGTGGACATCTGCAAAAATCTCCAGGTCAAAAATTTTCATCACAATACTTCCTTATACTAGGCATAAAAACGTAAAAAGAACGAAAATTTTTCAAGCAGCACGGAAAGGAATTAGTTGCTACTGGAACAGGCAAAAAAGAATATATAAATACATTTGAGATCACTTCACGAGTTTGACTGTGTAAAACACATTTATTTAATTTACTTTTAAACTCCATTACTCACTACCTTAATACGGCACTGCACTACTGTGTTTATCGCTTAAAACGATGTAAAACACTGAATGGCAGAGCTTCCCCTACCTATGAATTTCGTGCGCATCTCGAGGGCGGTACTTCTAACCGTCCACATGAAAATCGGTCTGCTGTACAATAAATTGTCTTCTAATATGGATATTTTAAATAGTACTTAATTTAAGATTAGACTAATCAACGAAAATTATTACAAAAGTACAACACTTATTCAAGATATTTATCATTTAAAATTTTAAAAATTACACTTGTTCAAAATGCTGCCCATGTAAATTCAAACACAAATTCACTCTTCTTTTCATATTGTCGAACACATTTTGTAATATTTCTGGTCTAATGTCATTTACAGCTTCCGAAATTGCATGTTGTAAATCCTCCAATGTATGGATACGGTTAGAGTGAACTTTATCTTTTAAATAACCAAACATGAAATAATCCAAAGGGGTCAAATCTGGTATCCGAGGAGGCCAGCGGTCTCTACTTATCAATCTATCCCCGAAAAACTGTTGCAGATAATCTAATGTTCTCCGCGCAGTGTGGGCTGTAGCACCATCCTGTTGGAAATAAGCACGTTGCAACTCATCATAGTGAAGTTGTTCAATAAAAGGATTTAAAATTAGATATTGATAGGTATTCGCATCAATATTTTGATGGAAGAAGATAAGACCGATGATTCTTCTTCTTAACATCGCTAATCATACACCGATCTTTTGAGGATGTAACGTAGTCTCTATGAAAATATGATTTTCTGCAGATCAAATTCTATTGTCCTGTGAATTTACATATCCACTGATATGGAACGTTGTTTCATCGCTGAAGAAAGTAATATCCAAGATATCGTCATTGTTTAAAACTTCATTGAACCATTTACAATACTGAGTAAGACGAGGAAAATACAGAGATAACAATTCATGAGACACAGTTATTTTGTACGGATGTAAATGAAGAACTTCCTTGCCTTTTGACAGGTACCTAGTGATAAATTTGTTTGGGCTAATAAGCACCGTAAAGGTTTTTCAGGACTCGTATACATTCGTTGACTAATATTCGCAACAATTTGTTCGGTTACAACAGTAGAACGATCTGTAGATTTTCCACCATTCCCTGTTCTGCGAAATATGTCTATTACACGTGTAAATTCTACGTTGGGAAATTCTTCTTGAAATTGTTGGTGGCAATTTTGATAGGAATAATCCCATATTCCTTGATGATTGCTTATTCCTGAACGAAAATATGCCTGAACAATAAAATTGTTGTGTAGATCTGTGAAAACAATCATTAACCTGAAAGCGAATGTTGATTATATTTGTACGGATCTATTATGACTACTTCGTCGCTTACCGTTACTAATATGCGGATGTAAAAAGTGGCAATAAGAAAAGCCTTTCTAGTAACAAAGAAGTAAAGTATTAAAATAAGTAGATAAAAACAAAAATCAAAATAAAAACAATAGGATATTAAGACGCTACTGATTATTACCGGTATATCTGCTACAAGCACCAACTTTCCGACAAAAAAAAAGCGCTGGCGATTCAAACTCCTTTCAATCATTGTTGAACACAATGTATTAGCCAATCATACTTAGTAGCTTCCGTTTTCATTTTATTACATTACACATTATCTTTTTATTAATTTTTATACTTTGTCATTCATGTGTCATTTTCGCATAGATAAGCATGTTTACAATGTAGTGAAGCTGGTTATTTTGTCTGCAATAAATTGTGGAATTACCGACAGAAGCCACAAATTGGCTCTTGCTTTTCCTATTTCTCAGTTTGTAATTAGTGTGCTATATTGTATTAAAAAAGTTCCTACGTTAAGATGATTCGGTTTATATAATATTAAGTATGTAGTTTTTAGCAAAATAGATTTTAAAACTCCAATTTTAAATTTTTGGAATAAATGTCAATATGTAGCCATATAAATGCCAACGTTCCTTGAACAAAATCTATACTTAAAAGACGAGAATGTGTAAGAAAGGATTATAATTTTATATTAATACATGGTGTCTAAGACGTCAGAAAGCTTTAAAATAAATATTGTTTCTTTTTTAGCCTATATATAGCTGTAATTACATATGTAGTGTTATTTCATCATTATTTAAAATTTGAATATATTTTTTCTGAATATAACTTATGATTAAATAGGTTAATAAAAGAAGGAAATATTATGTACTTATGGTATTCTGCAAACGCTTCATCAGACAATAGCTGTCCAGTTTTTGTAGCATAGGAATTGTTCCAGTCTATTTCAAACTCCAGAAAGGCGGTTTGGTCATCATCACTTGCTACCAAATAGTTTTCTTGCGCATTTAAAATTATCGTATCATGCTCTTGGTTTTCAGGAATTCGAATTTGATTAGATGCCTACAAAATAAAAGAATACTCAAAGATATTTAATGCAGTATTTACGCATGTTGATATTCAATTTTGAAATACTAGGGTCTTTCAGATGAAAATTCGGCTAAAGCAGGTAAATACCGGTCGCTTTAACGAATTAAGCAATCGTGTTGCTATAAATTGGTATTGGATAATATCCAGCGTTTTTCCATAAAACAAAACCAAAAATTTTAAATGAATATATTCCAACTCGCGCGTCCTCACTGTATAGTCTGTTTCAAGGGCTGGATGTAAATTGGGCACTAACCTACCTGAAATTTTAATCTCGTTGGTAATTCGAGCACTAGCTAAAAATGTACTCGCAGAGGGTCTATGTAAACTGGGCACCGTATAAAGCAAACAGAAACAATAATATAAAAATAGTGTATTTCAAGTTGAAGTACAGCAAAAAGATAGAAAATAAAAAATATGTACTCATATGAAAACATTAATAAAAAAATATTTTTTTCTGTGACGGGAAAAAAGTTGACATTTTATCCTTCTTGACAAGTAATAAAATGTCACTTTTTGCCCGCTTAAATTGAAAGATATTTGATTATTTTACAGGTTTCCATACCAACGCAGGTCTAACGTCACTTGAAATGTCACATCGATTGATTTTCTGACTTTAATATATAGTATTTACGTGTTTTTTTCAATATTAAATCGGTGTTCTTCCCATCACAGAAAAAAACTGTGTATTATAGACGGAAAAAAAATTAGATTTTAGCTCTCGGTAATTTATCTCCCTCCGCTTCTTACCTCGAGCTATAATCTAATACTTTTTTCCCTTGTATAATAAATAACTATAATTATACAAAAACATTAATATAAAAATAGTGTGTTTCAAGTTGAAGTACTTATTGTCAAACAGCAAAAAGATAGAAAATAAAAAATACTTAATTATATAAAAACTATAATAAAAAAATAGTGTATTTCAAGTCATACTGATGAATAAAATGATATACACTTCACAAAGTGTAATCGTGATATTGTTCCATTATTTAGTTGTTCACACAGTTCATTTAGAGTTCTCAATTTTTGTTTTGCGCGTGTGTCTTTAACTCTTGCTGGTGTGTGTACACTTTGACTTTTAACATAACTGTCTATTTGAAATTCCTTAAGCTTTTCGATAAAAATATAAATAGATGGATGTGTTGAATAAAATGACTCATTTAGTTTGGAATGAAACGCTTTGCATGCGTTCGTGGTGCTAGTGATCGATGGAGTTGCAGTAGCCCACATATGTGGAGGAAACGTAATAAGTTATCGGAGTGTCCGTCAGCCTGTGCATGAGCAGGTTTTTCGGCAAACAAATCTAAGGCGAAACAATCGTCTACTTCGTCAGGATTCAAATACGTTAATCCAAATGTATATCGCAGCCATTTTCCTACTTCGGAATCTGTGTTCCTAAATTCTGCTGTTAAACCCAAACTTTGGATTTTCCTGAACCACGATTGGTGCAAATGGAAACGACAACCATAGATTTGTGCTGATGGCCATATAGCGCGTACGTATGAATGCTTTTCTCAAAATCTACAAAAACTTCAGCTGGTCGTATTATTGTAGAGTGATGTCGAAAGATTTCTTTTGTTAGCATTTCAAATAATGTTGCATACGTTTCACTGCGTTTATCAGGCAACAAACAAAACATCAATGGAATATAATGTCCATTATTAAGTCCGTGGATTGTAAATAATTGTAAAAAATATTTTGTGCAATAGGAAAGTGTACCGTCCATGTACACTTTACACAATCCACATAAACTTGTAACATTCGTTTCACAAGAAAACACTACGATATTGCTCACTGGATAGTTTATAAAAACGAAACTTTCATCCTTGCTTGTTTTAACATTAGCAGCTTCCACTATATTATGGACTTCTGTCTTATTTTGTGGTAACGGCCCAGGAAGAAATTTTCTCCTTGCATTGTACAAATTTCTTCGGATGTAAGTGAAATATGTTATCGTAATTGTTTCCGGCAGTTCCGACAACTTCCAATTTAGGTTAAAAACTAACGTTCCAATATGTAATACTGTTAACTTCCAATCAACTTTTGATTTGCACCTCTAATATTGGAAGTTTATATAACGTTATTTCTGAAAGTGTCAGAAACGAGACCTTATAGTCAGTTTGTACGACTTTCTTTTTATACCAAGAAAGAACGTTTCTGTAGGTATGAATTTTAACTTCAATACGACTTTGAATGCGCACTTTGACAATTGGAAGTGCGGTTAACGTTGTTGCTAAAAGCTATAGTGACGAAGCGTCACAGTCGTGTACAAGACTTCCTTTTTAGTCTAAAACATAATGTTTAGATAAATATAAATGGAAACTTCCAAATAACTTCTAATGAAAATATTAACAGGGAATTGTGATTTTGCTGCTTGGGAGCAGTGCTACTAGCAGTAACAAACACATTATAACACGAGCAGTGGTACTAGTAAGTTGTACATACGCGGTAAACATCTGTTTAGGTATGTATATTGTAAAAGTTAAGTATTAAATAGATAAACTTCAGCGATTTGTTTAATTTCCATATAATCAATCCCACAAACAATGGGACTAAGAAACAAAAGACGAATATTCAAGAATTTATTCAAAACGGGAGAGGAAGTTCATAATTCCACTAGAAGGGCCGTAATTTCCAGAAGAATCAAAAGTGAGTACCAATGTACCTCTATTTAAATTTTACAAGAATCAAAGAGATAAATCAGTACGCGAGTGCAATAGGTGGAGACAGTAGTAAGTCGCATCATCTGCCCTGACATCACAGACAAGCAAAAAGGAATAGACAAATATTTAACTAGGCGTCTGTTTTTCTGTTCTTTTTTTTTTTTTGGTAAACATAAATTTAAGCTGAATAGATTCACATTGCATTCCTTTCCAATTAAACTTAATATTTCAGAAAACGTTTTGTAATTTTAGACCATAAAAACATTTTATAATATTTTGCCGTTTTATATTTAAGCATAATTACATAGGGTATTAGAAAATTTATTATTTGTTAATAAATGCATGCAAATATGACAATGTTAAAAGACATTTAACCTATTTTGAGCTATTTAAAAACTGCTAAAATGGACACAATAAGAGCTCTGCATAAATTAGTTTTTGAAGTAATGGCGACAGAGGTAACCAGAAGACTTGTGATTCTCCTGCAAAAGCATTTATTTGAACATAAAAAAATCATAATGCTGCGATAGCGGTGCAAAGTGTAAGGTAGAAGGGGATTTCATAAATAATCGAATAACATTTAGAGAAACCACTTCATCATTAAGAACTGACACAGAATTATTCAACTATATTGATGAAAATCTTCATAAAACTAATACCATATTGAGGCAGCTGGAAATTGGCTTAGTCTCACATACTTGTTTGGATTATATGCATTTAATATTTAGTATGCTTAGGTTTTGTGAAACGTTTGATTATTTTTTAGGTAAAGGGAAACAGAGAAGTTTGAGTTTGAATGACTGAACAACAAATGTCAAACGTATGTGGGCAGTTAAAAGAATTTAGAAATTGTATGCCAAAAGAATTTAATCGCCTTCCACGATCAACTTTAGAAATGGATCGTTGGAAGACAACATAATTAAGACAATTTTTGTTATATACTGCCCCAATTGTATTAAAGAGAAATTTAAGTTCAGATCAATTTAATCATTTCTTACGCTTTCATTGTGCCATTAGAATTTTAGTGGATGAAACTTTATGTCATAAATATAACGAGTTTTCCAAAACATTGTTAACTTACTTTATAGAAAATTTTGGTGCTCTTTATGGTAAGGAATATGTCAATCATAATGCACATAATTTAATTCACTTACCAGAAGACACACAAATTTACAAAAATTTGAAGCTCTCGATAACTTTAAGCGCATTCAAGTTTGAAAACGTAATGCATGAAATAAAATTATATATGAAAACATCAAACAGACCTCTTAAACAACTTATTAATAAAGTATATCAAATCAGAAAATATAGCGAAACAGAAACTTCCGAACATATCCCCAACTTGCAAAAGAGATTCCAAACTAGTACCTACGCGTATGTATGTAATTATACACATTTTAAAATGAGGTAAACTGTGTAAAAGTTATTATTATATTATTTTTATATTCCGGTTTTTCAGTTTTCGTCTGCTATAGTACAATTTGGCGATGCGTCGTATTCTATCATACCATCATTTTGGCTTTTGGAAAATGGCAAATCCTGTTATTGGCCGAATAGTAGGTCCTAGAAACTTAATAGTTCGTGCAGTAGAACCAGAATCAATTTGGAAACTACACGAAGTTAAATTTTGGTAAGCTGACGTTTAACTTTTTCATATTCAATACAACATATTTTTCATATTTTAGATTTCTACGAAGAATCATTTTATAATATTTATTTTCCCCCTCCTCTTCTTCTTCCGTCAGAAATCAATTTTTCGAATAGAAAACAATTTAAAAGGAAATTAAAAATTCAATTGACGACGACTTACCTAAACTTGAGGAAGAAATTTCTGGTAAATAAAAAAATAACATTTTGTATTCACTTTTTAAACTATGTTTATAATAATATCAATTTACAGGTGACAGTGACCCACAAAACACCGATAACCAAATATTTAATATTGAAGAACCGTTTGACAATTTGCGAAAGGAAATTGATGATACTTAATACATATTATTTTGGGAACCATTCAAATACGATTTTATTTACTATTTATTTTAGCCACTGGTACGTTACTAGCCCTAGAAGAAGTAACGGAAGGTGCTACGTCAATTCATGCCATCCAATCGATTGCGTCAGGTACTGAAGAAAACAACATACAAATTGATAACAGAGAGGGTAAGCATTTAATTTTGATTTTTAGCTGCAACGCATGACATACATAGGTGGATACAACGAAAGGAATTTTGTTAACACATACCTACAAAATTTATTAACCAACTATATGGCAACTTTTTGTAGCTGGACGAGCCAAAAAAAATAATTTTCAACTTTCCAGCTTAAAATATATATGTATTATAAAAGGTACTCCAAATTTTCTAGTAGTTATGTTTGAATTGTAAAATCGAAGCTAATACTTATTTCTTATAGGCCGTAAAGGAAAATTATCCAAAAATTACCGATAGATGGTTCCATCTAGCAACGATGGAATGTATGAAACATGCTAACCAAGGTTACCAGCGGGCGACGACAAATTGAATTTTTTTTTAATCTCAAATTAGATTTTTAGTATGTACCTAAATTTAGAAAATTATTATTATTAAGGAATTGTATGCTATTCAACTGTTATATTAAAATATTTTATATTTCAATAATACAAATTTTCATTTCTCCTAGAAATAATTAATTAATTATTGAATAATTATTATAAAACTGACGCTAGGAAAAGTTTATTAAACTTTCAAATGCGGCGGATTTTTTTGTACAACGCCAAAACACTTCGCCACTCTTCAACACTTTCTGTTTTGAAAAGGTGTACTTGTTAACCACTAGCAAACATTTTCCGTTGTTACTGTCCACGAAAGAGACCTCCATAATTCTTAACAGTGTGCAACAAAACCCGAGACTGAGAAGCGGATCTAATTTCTTAGTTTAAGCAAAATCCGCAAACAAGATTGAAATAACTAAATACACAAACTAAATGTTTCCTTATATATAGAATATATTATAGCATAATACAATAGAGGCCCGCCCACAATAGATGTACAAATAAAAATACATTTGAAATAATCTATTTGGTCATTAGAAAATTCCTTAATTTATTACTTTAAGCTTTAAAGCGATCATTACCCGAACGGTGCCTAGATTACCTGTAGGATTAAGCAATCCTTTTTGCAGGGCAGGTAAATCCATATACTTGGTGCCCAGTTTACATCTGCCCGTTTCAAGACATAGTGCGATGTCGTATATAAAATCATTAAGGATCTATTGTGCTAATCCCTCCATAATCCGGCGATAGTAAACAAAAATTTTAAGTACCTGAAAACTATATGTGCCGGCTTAAGGGTATTAAGAAAATAAAGGAATTAATATAAATTTATAATGTTAACATTCAATTCAGCCATAATATAATTAACAGAATAAATTAGCGAGCAAAATGCATTCTTATATTTCACAGGGGCCTGTAGAGTGTTTCTCACATCGATTACTTTTATTGCATACGCCTGTCGTGTTTAAGCAACCTGTGGGTGCTTGCATTCGCACTATATCTTGAAACGGACTATACAGAAAAATCATTACATGTTTTAAGCATAAGTGATGACATGATTCTAAAAAGTTCTTCGTTATTGATTGCAAGGAGATAAAAGGACGAGCAAGATATATATGTATTTATAAAGTCGTGAAGAATCCTAAATGCTTGTTGAAAATTCGACAAAATAATGACGAATTTTGTGTGCTATCGACTCTGAGATAGGAGTTATCCAGTCGATTCATTTTGGAATGTTTGCATTTACCGTATTTTCACTTCAGATTTATGAATCCAGATTGTAATTTTACAGGTTTAGCGTTAGTCATGGCCAGGTGAGAAGCCAAGCACTTCTCGAGCGCATGGATATATTCATTTCCCAAGTTCTGATACGTGGTGTGCACTTCTTATTTGTCATTGCCAAGAACTAACTGTTTAGTTAAATCCTCTGTTTATGTTATTTGCCGAAAGTTTATCTTTACCTCATAGAGTTGAAATGTTTTGTGCCATGAACTAAATTGTAATGGATTGGTATTCCAACAATTTTGTTTAGACTATTTCTGCTCCTTTTATTTTGTTTTATAGACAGACTACAGAGATTGCGGATGTAAACTTTATAGAATACATAAATGTGAAGAAATTGTTAGTGGGTTTATTTCTTGATTTTCTCTTTACGTTCGATTCGGTTGGAGTAAGTTCGTCAAAGATACGTTGTGCACGATCGACATGCAATGTAACTTGCTAGCTCTAATGTTATCATTTTTAAAAGAAAGGCATATAAGGGTAGGAGTGAATGGTGTGCCCTTCGATGAATATGACGTGAAACTTGGGGAATGTCAATGATCTATATTGGGACCACTTACTTTTTTACTCTTTGTGAACGAAAATCTTCAAGACGCCGTTAATAAAATAACTGCTTGGTGCCACAACTGGCGAATAGCCATCAATGGCGAAAAATCACAGGCCATAGTCTTCCGACGGAAAATCAAACCAATAACTGGTAATCTATACATAAACCACGAGCAAGTCCCATGGACTCCACAGGTCAAATACCTCGGTGTTACACTTGACCGCAGACTTAGTTATTCAAATCACTTACGAAATGTCTGCAAAAAGACCAGAATTGCCAGAGGAAGACTATGGCCTCTCCTGGGAGCAGCCAGCACATTAGCCAGCAAGATGAAACTCCGCATATACACACAAATATTAAGACCGATGATGTTGTACGCCGCCCAAATCTGGCTGAACGCCGCCACGACAAACATCCAAGCAATTCAGCGCATTCAGAACACCTCACTGAGAAAGGTACTGAAGGCACCATGGTTTCTTTGAAACTCATATCAGAAAACTCACGTCAGATTTCTACCATAGGATGGATGAAAACACAAACATCTCCCTCACCCCGGAGATGAAATACGATCCACAGGATTACCTCCCGCATAAACGGCCCCGGCTCGCTCTCATACAATAAATCCTCTAAAGAGTACATAACCAATTCTTCAAAGTAAAGATGAAGCCAAAACAGATTATTAGTAAAAGGCCTAAGGCCTAACTAGAAAACACATTAAGAAGAAGAAGAAGAAGAAGTTGTGAACGAATTCATAATTACGAGATCCGTCTATTGCTATGGTGGGAAACTAGCAGGTAGTATAAAACTTAATGTGTAGGATTGGTAACGCTTTAGATGAGACTATCCCTTGAATTTCTATTAAACGAAGAAATTCTCGGTGTGGAAAAGTGATCGGGTAAATTGCGTCAGTAGTAATCTTCAAGGGTTAGTTGCATTATGCAAATTGAGAATGTTATGTCAAGAATGAATAACAGCTATGGCTTCATTCTTAAGTTAAAAGACTGTTTTGAACGTGATCGGATTGCTGCAAATGTACTACTTCATGACATACTCCTTTAGTATTATTTTACCAAACTAATATCTGTCATAAAAAATGGAGGTTCTTATAAGAATGTCTTTCATCAGGACAGTATTATGTCCACGTCTTGTATACATCTCTGTAAGTGTACAATGTATGCTTCTGAGAATAAATGGCAGTTTCCCACTGATGTGTTTAATCATGAATATAAAACACACAACAGCGACATATGAAATATCTCCGTTTTATACCACTATTGCTTACGTATAAGCTTTTGCCGGAACATGTAAAAAACTATAGTGTAAAACGTGTTAAGATTATGCAGCCAAACATATAAAAAATATATATGTCGAGTGCTTCTTGTAAAGCCTCTAATATTTGCCAAGTATCAAATTGAGCAAATAGCATTTTCACTTATGATATCATATCTGTTTATTTGGTTATTTCTAAAAACCAATATAGAATGTGGATATTTAATAACTAATTTTTGATATTAATTAATTAAACTGGTGTCTAATACACGTATATTGCAAGAGAGTGTATGTGTTTGAAGTAGATTAAATAACAAGCATGTAGCTTTGCTGAATGAAGTTGTAAGAGATTATACAGTGATATAGTTATATTTTCCTTACCACACTAATCCTAGGTGTTTCATCATTGACATCTATGACATTAATAGTTAGTGATGTTACAGCAGTATTTAAAGTTGTGTTGTATTCATCTTCAAATATATCAGTAACTTGAACTTGCAACACTACTTCTTCTTGAGTTTCATAATCGAATGCTCCATTTATTGCAGTACTGATTACTCCAGTTTCCGAGTCTATAGTCAATATTCCATTAATATATGTACCTAAGATCTCATACCTGAAAATAGAACAAAAGTAATTATTTGTGTTGTTTATTAGTTGTTTTTTTTTCAATGAAAGCATACCTAACGGAATCACCTATATCAGCATCTGTTGCTGAAATTTCTTTCACAATATCGTCTATTGGGGCCGTTTCTAGTACATATGCAATGTATGCAGACTCGTCGTCTTCATCGCCATAAACAAACTGTGGGACTTCATCGTTTACATTTTCAAGGATTATTGTTAAATCTACGCTGTAGAGATTTCTGGGTTCTGTTACATCTCTTGTTATTAGCTAAAGAAAAGTAATTTAGGTAAATTAAGAATATAGCGAACTATAAATCGGCAAATTATTGTTATTTAGATTAAATTATAATTAGCATATGGAGTCTAGGATACGGAGTTAATATGTTGGGGTAATATAAATGAATAATTCAAAATTAGTGGCAGTAATACAATAATACGTAACAAGCTACGGTTGTACATTATGTATGTAATGTTCTAATTCATATATATTTATATACGAATTTTTCCAACCCGAGTTCAAAGATGTTTACAACTTACGAGTCGTGGCGATTGGAAACCTGCGTGGTAAAACATGTGTCCTCGCGTACATACATATAAAGCACGAATTGCTGGCCCTGTAATTGCGTATGAACGCCAGAAGGCATTTCTTTCGGATCAACGTAAAGTCCTAATAGTGTTTAGCATTGCATGGTTTACGGTGAATCATTCTGAGTTTTTCACTTTTATAAAATTGTGTTAACAGTAAATATAGTGACTTAAGTCTGCCCAAGGAATACACCATGAGAAAATTATTTGTCGGCGATGTACGATGAAATGAAGACTTCAATTGTCAATGACATAATTGATAAGCATATTTGTGTGTTAATAGATGAAACTACTGAAGTTAAAGGACGTGATTTTGCAAATGTTTCGGTTGGGGTGATGGATACTGACACGTCAATATCTACACATTTACTTGCATCTAAGAGACTCGAAAGATACTAATGCAGAATCTACATCACTTACTTCTCATTCACAAATATTGATTGATAATATTGCAACGAATGTCAGTCTGCGTGGGCAAGACTATTGAGACCGGAATGTCTGATCATATGGCTCTCCTCGTAGAGTGTTATCTACCGTTGGCCGTGTCAGATGAAACTAATGGGGAAGTGTATAATAGTATATTATGCAATGATCATTTAATGATAGCTATTAAGACACGAGTAAGAGAATTACAATACGAGGCGAAGCCGAGTATTGTAATGAATACGAGTGTCTTAATAGCCATTAAATGCGAGTTGCATACACTATTTTTTCTACGACCCCATAATAAAACATATTTTTTGAACAATCCATTTCATAAAAATAGCGTAAAGTTTTCCGTACGTTTTTGTGAATTTGGCTGGTAATAAATTGTTCGTGGCTACTAAGGCTTAATTTCTGGTGGAGTCAATTATTACATTTCACTGTCATTAGCCCTCATTTTTACCGTTTATATTTTCAAAAAAGCACAAATGTTAACTACTTACTTATAAATTGCAGAGAACTGTCACATTTAATTAATTTTTATATCTGTCAGATATGCAGTCGCCATATTGAATATTGTTTGAATATTGGAATGTCGCATTCCTATTGGATATAAACTTGTATCGTAATGAAAAATCTGTATTCCTATTGGATATAAACTTGTATCATAATGAAAATCTGTATCGTAATGAACATCATTAAAGTACAGGTTTAGCATTTCTAATAATACAATTAAAGTATGGGAGTAGAAAAAAGAATATTTTGTGAATCAAATATTGCTCGGTGTGTTGCGGTGAATCATGAGTGTCTGGTGATTTAGACATTAACGAGAACTTTGAATATTTTTTTAATACGTTCTTTTATTTTTTTGACCAGTCATTCCCGACAACAGTAGTTGTTAGGCCGAGGCAGTCTAAGACTTGGGTTACTCCGGACGTATGAGATTTCTCAGAACGGATGGGGTTTATGTATCGGCTTAATAAAAATGAACATTGTTCCTCTAACGAGTATGCAGCTTTTAGACGACAATATAAAAGCAAATTGAGGAATGCGAAACAGAAGTATAATGACAACTTAATGCTAACATCGACACTTAAAACGAAATGTGCTTAGAACATAATACGCGGGCAAAGTAATTCTGTTTTTAGGAATACTGTACTCATTGAAATTGATGGTCAACGAATTAATGAGCAAGGTGTGTTGGCACACTAATTTAATAATTACTTTAATAGAGTCGGTACGGATTGTCAAGAGTTACCGACGTTTGACAGCGAAAACTTTTATATGTTGACTCGATTTTTTTGGATCCAATTAGTGTAGGGGAGGTGTTTGATTTAATAATGGCCTCCACGAGAAAGTCATCCTGTAGCCTTGCGTACCATGCAATATTTTGAGGCATGTCGGCAGAGAATTAGCGAATTCATTGACTTTTTTGATTAATAAGTCGTTTGTGCCAGGTGCGTTTACTGCGATGTTAAAAAAAGGCAAAAGTTATTCCTGTCTACAAGAGGGGAAGTAAGCATGACATTAACAATTTTAGACCGATATCTTTACTTTCGGTTTTTAGTAAGATATTCGAAACGGTGATGTGTAGTAGATTAGAGAGATATATAAAATCGCCATTAATATTTAACCCGAATCAATTCGGTTTATCGGAGGGTAAGTCGACAAATAGTGCTATTTATACTGCTTTAAATAGGATTTATGAATCTATGAATAATGTTTATAAAGTTGCAGCGATCTAATTTGACCTATCCCAGGCATCTGATAGGGTGCATCACGGGATATTATTGATAAATTATTCTTTTATGGAATCCGGGGATGGGGCTGCAATGGATTGCTTCGTATTTATATGGAAGAAGTCAACTGTTGCGTTGACTGATAACACAGGAAAGGAGTTCCTGTCGGATCCAGTGACATTAAAACAGGTGTCTCTCAAGGTTCCGTGCTGGGACCACTCTTGTTTCTACACTATGTTAATGACCTTCCCGTCAGCCTTCCAGTTAATGACGTAGTGCAGTATGCTGATGACACGTCTATTACGGTATCGTCAAATAAACTATCGGAGCTGTCGCCGAGATGTAGTGAGTCTGATTCTGTTATGAATGCATGATGTAGGCGGAATGGGCTAAAGTTGAATTGTAAAAAGACTACTTTATTGCATTTTGTCTCCTCTGGTTTGGCTGGGGGGGGTCGCCTGTGCCGGACGCCAGCGATTGTGGGTTCTTGGGTTGCATTGTTGATGGTCGACTGTCGTGAGAAGAGCATGTTGTTGGATTGTGTTCTAAACTCAGTAGTCTGTTGTACGCAACGCGGAAGCTAAGAGAGTCTGTTTTGACGGACATTTTGCTCACATTTTATCATGCGTCGATTATATCGATTATCCGCCACGGTATAATGTTTTGGGGGTATTCATCATTCCGCGACCATGGTATTCATTTTACAAAAGAAAATACTGTGAGAATGATATTTGGGCTGATTATTACTCATCGTGTAGGCCAGTTTTCTTGAATAACATATTATTCACATTACCTTCATTATTTTTATATGAATGCGCAGTATATGCAAGACTGCATCGGAATGATTTTTTTTAAACAGTGATAATAATAAGTCCACAACCAGGCATGGTGGTGATATGAGTGTTTCGATGCACATACTTCCATTCTCTGAGAAGAGTCCGAATTATATATGCATTAAGGTCTACAATGGATTGCCAAGTGATTTAAAGAAAGTTACGCAATTTCCATTATTTAAGAGGAAAATTAAAAAGTACTTTTTGGATAATTGTTTTTATAATGTTGGGCAGTACTTCGATTGACATTTTGACATTTTATTTGAAACAACTTGGTTGCGTATAGTATTTAGCACATGCGTTTCTTTTTCAATTTGTATGAGAGGTGATACTTGATATTTTATATACTTGTGGTATTGTATGTAGATTATGATTTGTAATTGGTGATATTATCATTATTATCATTATTACTCACTAATAGAGTTTTTACAATAATCAAACCGAATGTATATGTAATTTACGTATGTATATTTTTACCCTTGTGAAAATTTAATATATTTCTCACTTCATATATACTTTGTTAACTGATTTGTAACCCACACATTTGGCATCATGAAACAACTGCCGAAGGTGAACCACGAATATGCCACTAGGCTCAGCGAAGGAGAAGGTGTTGTCAGAGGTGAAGTTCAAACGAATGATATGATGTATGGAGCTAGAAAGTGGGAAATTATGCTGCCGCGGTTATTCAATGAGCTGGCGGAAGACCTGAGGAGGCAACATGCTCTGGAACTCTTTAAGCGTGATCTAAAAGAATGGCTGTTGGAACAGGGAAGTTGCCATACTGTCAACATTAGATAAAGTTTATATTGTAGACTCCTTCATCAATGATAGAAATTGACTTCACTTAGCCGGTATTTCTTATTGATTGTTTTTCTTTTTTTCACAAATCGAATACATAGCCCACTGTCAAGCTCGTAGAGCTAAGTGGCTTAATACATTTAATTGAAAATTTCACGTTATGTTAATTTAAGAATTTGATGGTGAATTTGAAATTATTATTCTTGTTGTTGTTATTATTGTTGTGGAAGAATTACTACTGGGGGGGGGGGGGTAAAAAAATATTATTATTATTATTATATAATTTCCTGTTTAAATTCGCTATGGGATGAAAGGCACGATAAAAATAAAGAACAAGTGGAGCTGCATATATGTGAAGGCGGTTGGTCAGTTCTTACAACAAACATACATGATGTATATTGCACGTCTCGTACAGCTTTTCATTGAGTATCAGACGAAGGTACAAAATGATACCCGAATGCGGATAAATTTATAAATTCTTTCAAGAAAGTTTTTGTGAAGGCACCTGCACGCAAGAATTATTTCGTGAAAAACTGCCACGAGTGCCACTACCACCAGCATCCCTTCTGACGCGCTGATGCGCTAGATATAAGCAGTATTCTATTATCACATACAATTTGACGGCCTTGAAACTATAATAAAAATTGACACAAAGAAAAAACATGAGATGTGTCCACCACACGACTTTCTTAAACATATATGCGTTTCGAATCTTTTATATAAAAGTTTAAAATTTAGTTCTAAATACATTTATCTTTCTAATAAACTTGTGAGTAAAAGTGTTACTACCGAATTTTGAAATTTTGTTTATAACAAAATAGCTCCAAATTCAACTCTAAATACTTTGCTACTATAGTCCGTCTCAACCCCATTATGCAGTACATATTAAATAGGGATATTGCATCTCTTATTATCTTTAGTAGTCTCTTAATAACTCCATATTTATATCCGGTTGACTTGTTGCAAATTCTACTATGCAAATTATTTGGCTATTATGGGTAATCGTTGGTGTCAATTGTCAGTTTTTGCCGCAGTGTGTATACTTTTATATTGTCTTTACCTCTATATAATTTCAAGCATTTAAAGGTAAGTATGCATACCTATATCTATAATTCTGATAAACATGATAACCTATATACATATTTTATTGCAGTATTCACTGTTATTATGGAGCTCGCAGACAGAAAGCGACAGAATGGAGAAAATTTTAGTCGTACGGAAAAGCAGATGATTATGAATTCATATAATTATTTAATATATCCATGACCGTGACCTCTGCTGTTCAAGAAGCAAGTAAAGCTTTATGTTGTTCAGTGCGTACCATATACCATAGTCGTCAAATTTGAATTTCGGTTTGCACTTCTATCATATGCAGAAGATGACCTTATGATATGCAGCGATGCCTGCTTGCTAACAGTGGTGGGAGAGCAACGCAGTGGCGGGGGACCCCCACGCGGCCACGCCTTACATTTCATAGCAAACGTTTGTCGAGTGTGGCAGCCTCGCTTATGTTTATCTTTAGTTTATTTCGTCGCGCTCTTTTCCTCTTTCTACTTTCGTATCAGAAATTAAAATATGTCGACCCCGGTATGATGTAAAGAGGGAACAACAAATGGGTCAACTATTAAGTCCGAAGAAAGCAAAAAAAGAGCACATGTACAAATAAATCGACTTCATTCATATGATGACAATACACAGGCACTTATTCGACGTAAAGTGCATGACTTTTTTATACAGAATACTCCTCCAACTTGAAATACTATTCTTGTTGCTGTTAATATTGATGACCTAACTTCGCACGAGCAACATTTCACATATTGTTACATGATATGGGTTTTGAATTTCAAAAAGTGGGACGAAAGAGTATTCTTATTGAAAGAGATGA
This sequence comes from Amphimallon solstitiale, assembly GCA_963170755.1. Lineage (NCBI taxonomy): Eukaryota > Metazoa > Arthropoda > Insecta > Coleoptera > Scarabaeidae > Amphimallon > Amphimallon solstitiale. The sequence goes on along the minus strand of OY720681.1, from coordinate 87,617,488 downwards.
CATTATTAGGTGGAGACATAAATACTTGCGAGACATCAGGAAATTCAGAGACGAAGGTCATTACCATTTAATTTTTTATACTTCTATGTTCATTACGCAATTCATCATTTGCTTGAGTTTGATTGTTATTGTTTTATTTTCAGGTATAACTATAATATACGAGTATACCGATGAATCATGGGTGAATGTAGGACACTAAATTAAATCGAATCAAAGCAGTCGACAAGCTTTTACACAAGGACTCAGCACTGGTTTAAAATCATCAAGAGGTCTTGGACCTCGATTTGCATTACTTTATGCTGGAAGCGATCAAGGTTTTGTTGTTTGTGCTGAACGTACATTTCTTTGCAAGCAAAATACTGCTGATGTTCATAGCGAAATGGATGCAGATACATATGAAGATTGGTTTAAGAATAAATTGCTTCCAAATATACCAGATAACTCGGTTGTTGTTCTCGATAATGCCTCACATCATACGAGAAAATTAGAAAAGGTTCCAACAGTAGTATGGAGCAAAAGACTGGCTTAGCGAGAAGAATATACCACTAGATATGACATGTTAAAAAGAGATTTACTGGCTTGTGTGTCAGAGGCTAGGTCTCAGTATGACAGAAAAAAAATTGATGAATTTGCAAAGAATAAAGGGCATTATGTTCTTCGGCTTCCACCTCATCATTGCGAATTAAACCCAATTGAAATGGTGTGGGCACAAGTTAAGCACTACGTTAAGATGCACAATACGACATTCAGACAAAGATATATTGAACAATTAATTGTTGAGGGTTATCAGAATGTAATAATGAAGAATAACATTGGCCACATAAAAGACATCGAAAGCAAAATCTGGATATTAACTTATTAGACGATGTTGAAGAGTTTAGAATTAATGTCACACATTCATCATTAGATCAAGATTTCTTTAAGTGATTGAGGAAAAATAAAACAATATGTGTACCTACTCCTTCGTATGGTCATGGTTAGTTTTTTCATAAATGTTATCATGTATTTATAAACTTTTTGAAAAATGAATTTGTGAGGAATTTGTGTCTTTAAATGTATAATGGAATATATGTACATTAACATATTAATATTCAATAAGATTACATAAGTCATGCAATGTAACATATTAAAAAATAAAAATATATGTGTATGTGTGGTTATTGTTATTCTTTTCATAAATATGAATTATTTAAATTGCTTTTATAAATGGAAAAGTGTTTTTATAAAAATAAATTTGTAATTAACTGCCTTTGTCTGAATTTATAGGGGATAGTAGATTAAGATGTCAATATTCAGTAACGAAGAAAATTGTATACCTTAGGTATTTCTTTGAAATATTAATTTATTTACAATGGCTTACTATATTGTTAGATTTTAAATAAATTTCTACAGAACAATCCCAAAGGATTATATTATTACAAATATCGTGTTTTAACTAATCCATCTTCCCATATATTCTTTCCTTTTAGTGTTTCATATTACTATTAATTTTTTGTATGCATCAATCGAATGACAAACAGTCGAATAGGTTATGTTTTGATTACAAAGAATGTCAGATAATGAACAGGAACTGTAACGACATTATACAATGAGATGATTTGGCAACCACGAAATCAATTGCCATAAGACCTGTACTGCATAATTGGGTTGAGACGGACTATAGTAATTTGTATTGAATGTGTAATTTGCGAGATATTTGCAAGAAAACAACTGCTATTAGATAAGAGTAAAAGTGCTACTTCCTGTCTGGGTTTTTAAATTTTTTGTACATAAATTATTCAAAATCAAGCAGTAGATACTTTCATACTGTTAATATATCTCTTAAGAAAGCATAACTTGGGATATATCTGCAAAAAATATTTTTCAGTAAGAGTAAATAGAACGGTAGAACTTTTGAAAAATTTCTTTTGTAAAATATTTAGAAATTTGTTTAAACTTAGTAGTTGGTGAAATTTTTTTTTTCGCCGAAGTAAACTACTTCTGCTTTTCCGATTTCATAGAAAATGTAATCAAATCTCAAGAGAAGGAGATTTAAATCATGTTGTTTAATTATTAGAAAGATTATACTTGTAAATATCAAGGTTGGTCTTGATATCTTTAGCCGTTTGGCGACATCATAATCACACATACATTCATTTTTAAAAAAACCTTTTTTTCGTTATGAAAACTGTTTCCTGTTTGAAATCCTATCGCTTAAGACATTGTATATAGATTAATAATACACTAAAGAATATACTAACGCAATTACCTGTAAAGTAAATTCCCTCCAAATATCATTTCTATCATAATCCAGCAATGCGCGATCTAGAATGTATATGTTGATATCGGACTTCTGATAACCAGCACCAGGAGCAACAGTGAAAGCTGAGTGCTGACCATCAACCGAATCGAGTGTAATTTCGTACATCGCATTTTCACCCTACAATATTGCCAAATAAATTGTTATTCTTATAAATAATATGTGATGACTAATGTTCTTATACCATATCCATATCGTTAGCAGATATTATAAATTCTAGATTTCCAAACGAATTTTCACGGATCGTGGTGACAGTAGAATCAACTGTGATTACTGGAAATTTATTGTTCAAGTCTTCAACTAAAAATGTAATTAATTGCTGCACACAAGCATCCTCCGTAGATACTTCACACGCAATAACTGTAAATGTATAGATTATTTCACCGTCCGTATCTCTGTCAATTGGTTCCACAGTTATTAGTCCTGTATCTGGATTTATTGATATGTATTGAGGCCCTGAAATATATATACATTTTCAATAGTTAATTTAAAGTTTAATATTAAATGATTAAATAAAAGAAAATGGGTGTGCTTAAAACCACACAGCAGAAGTGTAAACTTCATCAAGGCCAGGTTAATAATACGAAATACACGCGTATAATATTCAGTAACGTATTAAATAAAACGTATTCGCACATTTATTACATTTACACATGTACACACGCGTATAATATTCAGAAACTTATTATAAGACTGATGCGTCATGCTCTCCCATGTAACGGTCGGTTGGACGTATGTATATATATAAAAATAGACGATATGAACACTCGCTTACGATCCCCGCGCTTGGTCTAATGGTTAAGTGCCGGCCTCTGACCCAGGCAGCTCCGGTTCACATCTGCTCTGGGACATGAATTTATTTATTCATTTAAATTTCAACTTAATTGAAATTAAATACCTCTATATGATATATTTATCATCTTGTTCCCTTAGTCGACTCGAGCCGACATTACCCGAACGAGCGTTACATATCCGAGCGTGACGGGTCAGTCATGTTCAGTGACTACAATCAGCGCAACGCGCCCAAAGAAGTTTACACTTCAAAAGAAAACTTTAGTTAGTTACATTACTAGAAGTATATTTCAAAAATATGAAGTTTTATGTTATAATAGTCTTTTTTAAATATTCAATATATTCAAAAATTAATGCACGTTATAAACAGAAAAAAAGAATTTAATACATTATATATTTATCACAAAGACTGACAATTCTTGTTTGGGTTTTAACATTTTTTAGAAATCGATTTGCATCCAGTAGGTTCCCACCTTATGAGATACAAAAACAACCTTTCATTTATCGATACATAGCTCAACCAAGTTGCCTATGCCAGAATTGGATTTGAAAACAAGAAAATGGTTTCAATAAATACCGTAGTCACTAACTACGAATATAATAATAAAAGCGCGCCAACTATGGCAAAACAGAAATGCAAAAAACATCTTTCAAAAACAGCATGACTCAATAAAACAGAAAAACAATAGATATGGCTAAAATTAGGAAAGATAAGTTCATTAGTAGTTGAAATAGTAATGCTTTCGTTAGTTTCAAAGCGTTGAATTAAAAACAGAAATTCGAATCTGTTGTTTAAATCACTTGCGTCTTTGCCTCCCGTAAACGTAGAGTAGACATACATGGTAATAAAAGATAATGACCATATAGTAACTCAAATACAAGATTTGGCAGCTATATGGTCATGCAGTAGCGAGTAATTTTTTTTAGTACGCCTCAATAAATGTTGGTATAAGTAAATAGTTGCTGTACGTGCAGGAGGACTATCAATAAATGATAAAAAATAAAAAAGCAGATAGACCTTTATAATGTGAAAATAGATATACAGCTTCAAAATAGTCGTTTATAGTATATCAATATTATAATGTTTACATAGACCAACCATGTTTACATAGACCAACGTTCTTTTGACGTTTGTCTCTGGTGTATTTAAAGATGTGGTAATTCTGTGAACCTCAGTAAACAAATTTGGCAAATTTTCTGGTCAGGTTTTTGTTGATAATGACGGTCCTTAGAAAGAACAAACTGCATGTCAGATAAATTGTTGAGCATATAGAACGCAATTAACCAAAACGGAAAATCTGAAACGGAAAGAAACTATTCTATTATCTACTATCTACTAAGATTTCTTTTCTTTAATTTGACTTGCGTATTTCATGACAATATTCTGAACTATTTGCCTGATATATATATGTTACGGTAAATGTACACTCTTGGGAAATGTACACTTTTACCGTAAAATGTGTACATTTCCCAAAAAGTTAGGTATATGTGAACTGAATATAATGTATATGTACATTTCCCGGCAAATGTGTACTCTTGCCTTCACGTTTTGGTAAATGTATACTCTTACCTTCATGTTTTAAGAAAAGTTGGAATACAAATAAATTAAAAATGTTGTTGCAGTAAAAAAATATTTATTTAAATAAACATAATTTCAGGACCAATACGATGGGAATCAAACAAATAATAATAATAACATAGTTTTCTTTATTATAACAGTTAAATTTTATAAAACTATAAAGGAACATATAGAAATTTCATAATGAGAAAAGTTTTATTTATTTGGGCAAGAATTGCTATTGTGGCACTTGGAATTACATAATATTCCAGCATTTTTACAACTGCATTTTTTTGAGGAACATGTTCCTTTACAGATGCATCTTTTAAAACCTTGTCCACCAGTAAGGGACTGCATTCCTATAATTTCTCTTACCGATTTCTCAACATCTTGAGGAACATCTTCGTATGATATAAACTTTTGTTCGCAAATGCCGAATTCATGCCTAGAATAAGATTGTTTTAAAACTCCCTGTTTAGTTCCTAATTTATATAAATTTTTATCGTTATCTCTAGACAAAACTACGCAAATCAAATTTTTTGGATCCGTTTTACCACGATCAACGTCTGGAATGGAAACTCTAACATTGTCACCAATCACAGCAGCAGGAAATTTTTCTTTCGAAAAACTACACATTTTGATAGCTTGATTTTCTAAATTTTCCCTTGCTTTCTTTCGAGCATTATCAATTAAAATTTTCTTCTCGTTTAAAACAGAATTTAACTCAAAACTTCCATCTTTATCTTCAATTTGGTTGCATAATAAACCATCATCCAAAATTATGTCTAACGTTTCAATGGAAAATTCATCGTTTTCTGCGACTTTGCTATGTGGTGAATTGGCTGTGTGTACTCCTTCTAGTAATTGCTCTAACTCTTCTTCTGTTTCCAGCTGTTCAACAGATTCCATAGGTAAATTTGATGTTTTCAAACCCAATTTCATTCTAGTTCCGAATAAAGCTTCATAGGTAGTTTGCTTTATACCCTCATGAAAAGCTCTATTTTTCATCAGTTGAACATATTTTAAACCTTCTGACCACTTGGTTGTTTGGTTAGTGATAAGCCAGGTTGTAAGCATATTTTGAACATCTTGATTCGCTCGCTCTATCGAGCCCTGGCTTTGGGAATGGCGAGGCTTCCCGTGTATTATTTTCACACCATCCCACATATTTACTAATTCTTGGATAATTTTATTTGCAAACTCCCTACCATTATCACATTGGAGAATGGATGGGGCTCCCAAAAGAGTGAAAATGTCCATAAGTTGTTTTGCTACTTCTGACGCAGTTTTTGTTTTTAGTGGGCGCAGCACAACAAATTTGGTTAAATGATCTTGATAATTTAAAATAAATTTAAATTCATTATCTGGTTGTGTCTGTAAATCTATAAGATCCACTTGACACCTAGAATTCATTTCACTCGTCAAAATTGGTTTTATCACAATTCCTTTTTTCTTGCCCTTTGCCTTTTTTTGACATGCTTCACATAAAGATAAATACAACATAACTGCTTCAGTAGTAATGTTGTTGTATTTGTTATTAATTTCTTTCACTAATCTGTTTCGGCCACCATGGCCAGTTGCCAAATGAGCATCGTGTATAATTCCATAAGTTTCTTCAATTCTTGCAAAATATTTTATGCTACCCCCTTCTTTTAATGGACTTATTAATTTTTCTTCTTTCCCTACCACTATTATATCGTATCTTTTCAGCCGGCGGTAATCTACATCACTTTTATTCTTTTCTTTTAATTTTGCTGCCCTTACTTCCAATAATATTTTTTCATACTGATGTTGGTTTAAATAAATATTATTTTTGTTTTTTTGTGATACAATCTGTTCTAGTTGGTTTTTAAATTTTTCTTTTTGTTCCATTGTTTTTCAAAAATTCTAACTAAAAAAATATTTTTTTTGTAGAAAAATTAAAATTTTAAATCTATAATTATGATAATTTTAACTTACCTGAGTCTTATTTCTCTAAATATCTTATATTATATCCAGAAATCTTCAGTACTATGGCATTAATTTGTAATGTAGTTATTGTAGGGTACATAAACATAATAACATTAATATTATAGGTAGAGCACTTGCACGAAATGTGTAACGTGAAATAGCAGCGCGTACTGAACTAGCCGAAACGGTAGTTCGCGTACCACTACAAGTGCGCATGCGCACCACATTACTAGCACTTGCGATTTCGTATTTTGTATGCTCACATTTACCAAAACGACATGGTCATTGTGAATTCAATGTACATTTCCCTTCTTTGAAATTGTAAATGTTAGTTGAATGCACATTGCCCAAACGAGGAGGCAAATGTGCACATTTACCGGAAAATGTGTACATTTGCCTCAATATCTACTTTTACCGTAACATATACACAGTTTGTCCTCTATACATGTTCTTCTTGATGTTCACTCTTTCGTTATATACTCTGTATAGGTGATATGTCGCATATCAGTTAAGTTGTCAGTTGTTCAGAATATTGTTAACAAAAGATTATTTGCAGCTGCTGTTCATTTATTTTGTCTGTATAAAAATCCTTAGTATTTCTTGTGTTATAAGTATGTCTTTCATGTACATAAACTAATTTTTTACATGTATACGTGGGTATTACACCTTGTTTCCTTCTATAAATAAATAACATCGCCTTGCATAATATTCCTTATCGTACATTCATTAATTTCGATGTACTCAGTATTAATGTAACTGCAGTATATTTGCTATACTTGAGAATTGTTTTAACTGCTCTATTTTGAATTTTTTGCAATTCCTGAGTTTCGTAATTGTTTAACTTAAATAGTAAAGTTGTACAGCACTCCAAATGCGTCGCAATTATCGATTTGTATAGCTTCATCTGTATATACGAGGTATGTTGATATTGTTTGACCTGTTTTTTGACTTTTTAAAATTTAAATGTTGATCTATAAATTATCCCTAAATACTTTTATTCTGTTTACTATATCTAGTAACTACTGTCTATTATGGTGTTTCATTTATACGCACTACCTATGATAATAAATTAAGATTTACTTATATTTATACTTTTTTTTATTATTATTTTGTATATAATAATGTCAAGTATTCATTTACTTTATACATCATGTCATTTAAGTCATTACCAGTATCATATAACATTCAGTCATTAGCAAACATATATAATTTACTATTTTTGGTCCTAAGCATAACGCAATTCACATATAAATTAAAAAGTAAAGGTCCTAATATTGGCCCTTGTGATACACTATATTTTATACAGCGCACACCTGGTGTTGTTCCACTAAACTTTACTCTTTGGTATCTATCAGTCATAAATGAGCGGCATCATTTCAGAACAATACCCTTGAAGTCAATGACTTCCAAATCCTTTATTAGTAAATTCGAAAATATAAAAACCCAGACGACATCATTTTACCATTGCCTATTTCCCTCGACCAATTATCACAAATGTTGACCAAGACTGCTTCAACGGAGTGTGTTTTAAAAACCTGACTGATTTAATAATATGACACTGTCTTCACAACATTTTTTCCCATCAACTTTCGGGACAGGTACTAAATACCGTATGTGTCAATTTTCATTAGGTATAGGGATTTAATGTTTACGTGCGATTTATACGTATACAAGTAATACGTGGCAACGTGGCACCCCTACTGTCCGTCACCAATCCCGGCAACAATCGACATCACATCGATTTTCTCCGATTTTCCCACTTCTCTCCACCAGATTTTACATTCAAGCTGCGAACACGTTGCGATCTAGTCTGCAATAAAAGCCGTCTTATTAATGGAACGGGAAACATCAAATGGCCGCCGCGATCTCCTGATCTAGTAGTTTGTTATTATTTTCAGAATCCTTTTTTATTTACCATATTTTTAATTTTATTAGAATTACGCTTTTGTTTGTGTCATGCAGCGTGAACGTAGCTTAATAATTCTCTGCATTTACTGAAAGGAAGAAGAAAAACAAATCCTTGCAACTCGTAAATATTATTTGTGAACGCATTACAAACACCCAAGCCGGTGGTCGAATAGTTACTGCTAACCACGGTAACTTGTATTTACAAGCATGCATCGGTCGTGCTGGCATTGGAAAGGAAATGTTGCCACGTACTGTATGGATTAATCGCCTATGGCTAATGAAAATTGACACATGCTGTATGATATTTTCCAATATCTAGAGAATACTCCTGACTGCATTGAAGTGTTCTATTTGCTGACGCCAAACATATATCCCTTGTTGCTCCGTTACCAACAACATCTCCTCTACCATTTAGAGATTTAATTACATCTTTAATTACTATCATAGTTATGTTTTTAAATTTACTGAATTCTGAATGCTGTGGTATATTACGCAGAACTCAATTGTAACTATTACTATTTTGTCTCTGTACTTCATCAAGTGGTGTATCAATACTTGTTAATTACAAAGTACCTACTAATTATTTGTTTCATAAATTTCCCAATCATTCTCTATTATCAAAAACAAGGCATTTACTATTTTATTTCTTGTTAATTTGTATTAATTCTAGTGCTTCTTATGTTTCGTAAATACTGTGACTTTATATTTATCGTCTTTAATATTTATCTGTTCGATTATTGCATAATTCATCCACTTATTTCTTAATTACTTTTCACATAAGACGAATTGACGTTATGGACAATTTTTTTCAGAATTTGATACATAGTTTCTGTCCACTCATTTACCATAATATTGACATCATTTTTCGTAAATGTGTTTGTGCAGTTTATCAATATCATAATGTCTGAAACTCCTTATAACATTCTTCTTCTTTTTTTTTGGCACATCACTTTTTGGGTGTAGTATAACGTGCAGAACACAGAGTTAAAGAAGTTAATTTAGAAAATGTTAGTAGATAATCGAAAGAAGCAATTGATTTTTTGTCTGTGAGCAGTGTTTGAAATTATTTTATGGTTATATGACGTGTGTATAGATGGCCGCAAAATCTGCACGCAGTAACATTCTTCGTTCGGTTCTGAATAAAAAATGTTAAAATATCGTATCATGCTTTGTTTGTTATCACGGGGTTCTAAAAGTTCAGACTTTTAGTGCGTAACCCTAATCAGGGATGGGCGTTTACGCGTCGACTTTAATAGATTACATCTACGCGTCGACAATGCGTAGACAATAAATGTACACGTCGACAATGTAGACAATCCGTGCGTTCAGGGAGTTACGGCGCTGGAAGCGAATATCGCTAGAGCTTGTGGCTAGCGCCTGAAGTCATTGAACGGGTCACAGTAGTAAATTTTAAAATTATAGCTTGCGCATGCGTACATTTACTACTTCCGAAGAATCACAATTTCTGACAGCAGCAATATGGCGTTCTGAAGTTTATTTTTATTTAATTCCATTATTATTATTATTGTTTGAAGTATGAAGACGTGACACACGCACTTTTAAAATCTAAACTATAGAAATAAAGTCAACGTATTTGGTGTGTAAATAGGTTGTACCGTGTACGATAGCAAATATAAAATCCTTATTTTATAATTGAGACCAAGGTGATGGTAAATTATTTACTATAATATATAGTGTGTCTAAATATTTAATACTACATTTTACAGTGGATTATTATATGAATTATGTGGAAGTTTTCGATGAAGATGTATCTATTATCTATATTAGCAGTTGTGGTTGGAATATTTATCGGCACTGTGAACAGTATTCATTTCAATTTTAATTAGTTGATGAATTTTCTGAATGATGTTGCAGTAAATCTGGCCAAATTTGTTGGATTATTTTGAGGTTTTTGTTGAAAATGATTAACACTATTATATTAGCAGTTTTGGCAGAAATATTTATCGGCACTGTGAATAGTTGTTCATTTCAATTTTAATTAATTGATGTATTTTATGAATGCTACTTTGTAACACGTGTATAATTGCAGAGTATACAATTGATAAATAAATATGACATAAACTGATAACATTGTGTGTTTGTTTTATTGTTGCAGTTGAGAAAGCAATATTATTCATACATTTAACGTATTGGAATCTGATAGCAGATTTTGTGTAAAAGTCTCAACTTACATTATCTAATAGACTCTGTCACTCTATCTGTACTTATACATAGGAAAAAAGTTTACAAAAGGCAGTACTAATGTTTTTTAGACCACGAAAATATAATAACACGATAAGGCCCAAAAATAAGCATCATTATGTATATAGCTCATTAGTTTCTGTAGCAGCTGTTAATATTTTTGATTAAATTTAGTGCCAAATTAGAAGGAATTATGCTGTTTATTAGAAGGAATTGTGCTGTTTGACATTACTTAATAGTTATATCTATTTCAAAATACATTTCAATATATAAACAGATCAAAAAGCACTATTAGGCACTATTTAAGATCTATTGTGCAACATAATTGAATATGTTTCTATTAATCGTATTATTCACAAGATTCAAATTTGAATTTTAACCGCTTTTACCGCTGCTTAAGTCATCGAGCCAAATTTATTTTCATATACTACTTAGTATTCACTAACAGTTGTTTATTTATTAGAAATAAATAATCTATTTCAAGTAGAAAAAGATATTCACTTTATATGTAAACCGAATATAATAGTACTTATCAATATCTATTTTATATGATAAATTTAGCTATAACTTTCTCATAACTTTAAATATAACAACAAGTACTAACCGTAAAAATGATATTTACTACTACAATTAATAAATTAATGTTTTTATTAATTCGGGGGTTTGAATTTTTAAATTCACATTTGAATATTCACCGCTTATCCCCACTTCTTTCTTGCGCCGCTAGGTCATCGAGCGAAATTATTTTCGCTAGACAAGATGGCGACCGCTAGCTCCAGCGCCGGCACTCAGCAGTCGCGTTCAGGACACCGCTCGACTTAGCACAGCTCAGCGCTAGCGGCGCCGTAACTCCCTGAACGCACGCAATGTAGACTATCTCAAGTAAATAAAAATTGTGAGGTTATATTTTAATGTCTGTTCTGCTCTTAAGCGAGGATACTCATTTTTGGCGCTAGGTTTTGTGTTATAACAATATGACTGGACGCAAACGAATTAATAATTTTGTAAAATTAGAATTTGAATTAATTAAAGTGGGCGGAAGATATGCCGCCAAGTGCCTTGTTTGTACAAACACTTTAAAAAACACAGCTGCAAATAGGTTACAATCTCATAGGTGAGTAGTAAGTAGTGAGTTCCTAATTGTTGTTTAAATAAACATATATGTGAGGTTTATTCTATGCTGTATTAAAACATTGCTAAATATTTTTTTTTGCTTTTTAGGAATATATGCATTGATAAAAGTGAGACCCAGTCAACCGTCAAACGTATTGAAGAGTCAAGAGCTGCTGACAATAGTAAACAAGTACGTATAGTTGTTGCATTATGAAGTACATATTTCATTTATTATTTATATTCTATTATTTTAGTGCGAACAAGAAACCGCTGATTTAGAGGTTATGCATACATATGTGGTTTCAGAGGAAGGACTCACGCCAATGGATGCAACAACTAAACCGATTGCTATTGTCGATATTACAACACCGACAGCAAACTCTTCCGGGAGTTTTAAAAGAAACTTATCTGCTAGTATACCAAGTGGAACTTTTAAACGACCTAAAACAATTTGCAGTTATTTTGATTTTTTAAAGGAAGAAGAAGAAAAAAAAATTAATGAAGCTTTGTCTAGGTTTATATTTGGCTGCAATCTACCATTTAATATTGTTGAATCTCTCTTATTCAAAGATTTTATTAAATCCATTCGACCGGCTTATTTAGATAAGATTCTCAGTCGAAAGAAGCTAAGCACAACATTTTTAAATAAATGTTATGATGATTGCATAATTAAAACGAAAAGACATGTAAAAGAAGAAGCTGTTATTTTATGTGACGGTTGGAAAAATGCTGCAAGCAATTCTAAGATAGTGGTGACAATGCTTCATAGTACAGATGGTGCAAATGCTTTTCTTGAGGCCTGGGATTTGACTATGTAGTCTGAAACTGGTGATAAACTTGCTGAAATAATTACAAAATCTGCTGATATTGCCAAACAAAAATATGATGTGAATGTGTATGGTATCGTTTCTGATAATGCTAGCGCTATGACCAAAATGGGGGCTCTTCTGAAGCACTCAATGTGGCATAGTACATGCAGTAGCCACACGGGCAACTTGCTCGCAAAAGATATATTGGATAAAAATTGGTCAAAAATGTGAAGCTGGTACTAAAAGAATTTAAACAACCAGAGTTTGAGAAAATAATAGTTATGAAAGGAGGCCATCGAATCAAACTTCCAGCCGAAACAAGATGGTGCTCTTACCGGGATTCCTTCAAGAACCTCTTGGAAAATGTCGATCACATGAAACAAATTATTGCGTCTACGAAAAAGAAAATTAAATCCAAAGTTACCGAATTAGTTTTTAGTGAGGATTTTGTCAATGAGGTTCGACAAAATTTAGAAACACACAATCCAGTTTGTGAATTAATCAATATGTGTCAAAATTCAGATACTTCTATTGCAGATTCGACAAATCTCTGGCTAGACTTAAAATTGCCAGAAAAATTTCATGAGCAATTGAAAACTCAACAGGAAATGGCTCTAAATGTATATGCATTATCAGCATTTTATTTTCACCCAGCATATAATATCAGTAACCTTTCTGCAAAACATAAAAATAAAATGAATTCATTCCTATTACAACAACCTGACAGCCAGGGACTAGAAGAATGGGGTAAATTTAATACAAAAACAGGTATGTAATTTGTTTATTCATATATCATATTTATTAATGTAATGTTTTTTAAATTTAAGGTATATTTCAAATTCTACACGAAAAAGATGTCAAAAAACCTTTAGTTTTTTGGAGACTGGCAAAAATGGAGTGCCCCAACTTAGCTGCTTTAGCAGTTAAACTGCTTAAAATACCGGCATCATCCGCACAGATTGAACGACTTTTTTCAAATTGGGGACACATTCACACGCTATTAAGAAACAGGTTGACATTTGAAAACTCCAAAAAGCTAATTCATATTTATTTTACTTTAAAGGCCGAAACTGCTGAAAATAGTGAATATAATTTCACTGAAGATTACGAAGAAGAAGAGATGCTGTAAGATAAAATATATAACTTTATAATTTATCTATATTATCTAAAAATGTGTAAGATTCATTTAAATAAAAAGGTGTAAAATTAATTTTGCTATTGTTTACATTGTCTACATGGGCAGATGTGAAAAAATTTGTCTACGTCGACATCATTGTCGACACGTCGACAATTACATTGTCTACGGCATGTAGTCTACGCCGCCCATCACTGTGCGTAACTAAGCCTTCCTCTTTGGTATCTGTGAATAGAGATAACTGCAATTTAGTTTAAAAAGTAATGTTTACAAGTATTATTTCATAAATGTTTTTGTTTTGATTAAAAATTTGTTTCTAACATTTCGTCATTAACGTACCTACTTTCACGAAAAACACATTTGACAACGTTGTAGAGCAATGACTTTGTATTTAAATGTAATTTCAATAAATATTATTATTGCCAATTTTTAACATTTACCTACGCATTTAATTCGACTATCGTGTTTCATTTTGTGTAAACACTTCGCGGGTATTTGTATTGTTTTGATCAGTTGCCGTGCTACTGTGTTTCATCGTTCCTTTGTTGTTATTTTATTTTTTTACCATGGATTTTACATTTCATGAATATGCCGATATGTAGATGGTGATTGGTTTTTGTATTGGAAATGCTAATATGTCAGCACACGAATATCACATCGTTACCCAAATCGGAGACAACCTAGTGGAAATGTATTTGGAAGGTTGGATCAACATCCACGTGAAACTGGTTCGGATACTAAAAGAAATGCTAATGCTGGTCGACCAAGAGAGGCGTACAATAAAACTAGAGGAGCAAATTGTAGCAGTACAAGAAGATCCCTCCGTTAGTACCCGACAATTAGCTTTAACCTTAAACATTCCTAGTAATAAAACTGTTCAGTTGCTTCTACGAGAAAACCTTCATTGTCCATATTACGTTTGTAAAGTTCAGCCAGTCTATGAAAACGCCAACATTTTTCGATTATATTTTTGCAACACAATTTTAAATAGGATTCAAGAAGATGACTACTTTTTAAGACGTATTCGTTGGAGCGATGAGAGTATGTTTACCACAGGTAGTGTATTTAATAACCATAATTTTCAACATTGGGAAAATGCTATTGCAAATACGCCATAACATAATTCACATGCATGATAGAACTCCTGCACACTATGCTCGTAATTTATGGTAAGAGTTAGATGAGAACTACCCAAATAGATGAATTAGTCGCGGCGGTCCTATCTTATGGACTGCGAGATCTCCCGATGTCAATAGACTGTTTGGGGTTTCATTAAGGAGATAGTTTAAGTAACACGTTCTCAAGACGCTGACAATTCCAACAACTACGTAAGTAATGGTGTCACTGATTTAGTGTCAAATAAATACCCAAACAAGGAAATAATACTGGTGTAATTAGACATTCTTCTATATGTATTATTTTGACAATAAATAATTTGAAGAGCAAATTATACCTGGCGTGTTGAATTAAAACGTCAGATTTGCCATTCGATTATACTAATAAGATCGAAATACGGAAATTATAGCGGTATCTACAATTACAATAGTATGCAGCTACAGTGTTGCCAAATGTATGTTTCTTTCAAATGATTCCTGAACGCATACGAAGCAATATACGACATTTTAGTAATCACATTTTTTATTCAGAACCGAACGATGATTGCCGTTGCGTGTAGCTTTTGCGACATTTTTTACACACGCTGTATAATAATTTCATATCTTGTGAGGAAGGGTAATAATATGCTGGCACGAGAACACTGACTATGGAAGAAGGAATAAGGAACATACGAAGCGGAATAAAACAGGCGAAGTAAGGTTTCTGTAAGAAAAAATTTTGAGATTTTATATATTTTCAAGATAAAAAAGGAAATCCTTTTGGGCCGTAGCACAAGATAATCTTAACGCTTGAACAATTGCTACAAATAAGAAAGAAGAGCCACAATATGAATTCGGTGCATACGAGTTGCGCTACAGTTTCTAGGAATTAGTAATCCCTCTTAAATCCGTATACGGCGTCAAAGATACACCTTGAGGGTGGTAAATGTGAAAGTTGGTCATTAAGTATAGGTAGGTAATATTTTCTTTAAATATTCCAGCAAACTTATGGACGATATTAATTTATCGTCAAGTTAGTTAGTTAATTCAATCACTTGGCTTGAAAAGTCAATATATTACAGAAAACTCTGAAATTAGCATTTTTTTAAAACAATTTTTTGGGTGGTCATTATTAAAACCAGATGATGTAGGAGAATGTTTTATGGAGATATTTGAATCTGCACCTGACGATGATAAGGTGATAGAATTTTGCGATTATGTACTAAATAATTATATTGATGAAAATGCTGCATTTCCTCCCAGTGTGCGGGCCCCTGCCTCTTGTTTAATGACTAAAACTACAAATAATTGTGAGTCATTTCATTCCAAATTTGGCATTTTTTTTATAATTCACATCCGAACATTATAAAATTTGTAGAAATGTATGCAAATAAGTTTGCGAAGAAAATTAGAACTGACCTAAAAGACAAGCAAGCATACATAAAACATAAAATCTATGAACTATATGTGTATAAGGTAATTAGTAAAATAGATTTTATCAAATGCGTTTCACATAAATTTTTACCAGCTCTCTATAATATAATATTGATGTAGATGTAATATACATATATATATATTTGAGTTTGTTTTAATTGTAATTACTGGTAATTATTTTAGTTTATTACTTTAATTTCAAAGTGTAATGATAACATAAATAAATTGTACTAAACTTTAAAAGTTTGTTATATCTACTTTACTTCACCCTGAACATTTACCATCCTCCTGGTGTATCTTTGGTGCAACCCGTATACGGCTTTAAGAGTGTCGGATAATCCCTAAAATTTTATTTCTAGGACTAATTCAGGTGCTTTGGCGCAACTCCTATGAGTCCATGAATTAATAGATTGAACAATTGTTACAAATGAGAAAGGAGAAGAAGTGTTCTAAATATGACGGTAAAATGCAAATAAAACCTGCGGTGACAAATTAGATTTAAACATGAGATGCGGCCACCACACAATTTTCTTATACAATGTTCGAAATAAAGTTTTGAAACTTTACCTGTAAGAGTGTTACTTTAGACTTTTGAGAATTTTTTATACAAAAATTTTCAAAATTCTATTCTCTTAATAAATCTCTATAGAATGTATACTTTGCGAAATATTTGCAAAAAATCACCATTCGATTAGAGTTAAAAGTCTTACTTCCCGTCCGAATTTTGAATTTTTTTTACACAAAAAGTATTGAAAATCAAGCTCTAAATATTTTTATACTCATAATGTATCTGCCTAGAAGCATGAATTGCGATATGTTCTCAAAAAACTGATTTTCGGTGAGAGTAATAGAGCTACCTCCCATAGGAATTTCAAAAAACTTTTTTAAAACTGCTTTTCTAATTCACTTTTGAGCAGATTTAAATTCTTTATAAATTGGTCTGAACATAGTAGTTGAGGAAATATTGGTAAAATTCGATTTTTTTACTGAAAAAATCTGATCAGATCTCAAGAGGGAAACTTTAAAACGTGGACATCTGCAAAAATCTCGAAGTGTAAATTTTCCTCATATCAACACCTCCTTATACTATGTATAAGAAAGTAAAAGGCGTTGGAAGCAACGAATGAATATACTTTTTTCCTATACTTAGTATTACTTACAGTTATTGTCTAGCCTGTAAGTTATTGGATCATTTACACCTATATCTCCATCTCTAGCAGTTACTTGAAATTCCTAAAAGAAATGAATTAAGTTAGAGTAATGCATTATAAAAGTGTTTAATTTCAAGTTTACAGACATAAAATATTATGTACTAAGTACTAACTTTAATTGTCACATACCGGGTAATAATAAAATAGAGAGAGAAATAGAAATTAATTAATTTATTTATTAATATTATCTTAGTTGAAGTTAGTTTGTGAAAATATGTATACATATATAAGTTTTAGGCATTTACATTTATTATTGATTACTTCTATATTTCGAAACTGTGTCATCCTTAGCAATAGTAGAGAGGACGATACAGTTTTAACCAAGAAATCAAGACATATTTCAATTGAAATTTAAATCATTAATAATTTACATCAGTGAGCTTTACTAAAGTATTAAGACCTCAATAGTTATTATAAATAAATTAATGTACTGGTGTACTTTTAGTAAGTATCATAATACGTGAATTGCGCATATGTACATAATAAAATATTTAATACCTGATGTACTAGTTCAGGAAATTGTTCAGAAGCAAAGATTTGTACCCAGACAGGATCTGTATCTGGTAAATCTGTTACTGATACTACAATATTTCCCGTTCCAATAAGTGCTTCATCTCCTTCTTTAATTGGAGTGTCCGTCACGGTCAATTGCATTATGTAGAGAGGTATTGTCTCATAGTCTAGAGGTTTTACGGGTTCTAGGTACAATGTTATTTCTTTTACGTCATCATTCGAAATAGGCTCATAGTCGAATTGGAAGACCTATGAACAGCTTTGAAATAGATATTTGTTTTATATTAACTATTTGGATCACTTACTTTATCGTTGTCATCTCCAAGTGACCACTTCGTTTTTGTCATATATCCGTCATCGTCTTTAATAGTATAACTGCAACTGGATATTGTGTCGTCATTTTCCTGCAAATTCAAAATAGTAATAACATATAAGTATAAGCATATAAAATATAAATAAAGTTGAACCCATATCATTTAACATCAATCCACGAATGCTTATACGAGTCCATTCTGATTCTGTAATTGAATTACATAATTTCCAAATGAAGGGTTCAGTGCAAAAAGTGGCTAAATCACATTTTCCAGAGATATAGAGTGCTATCTACATACATTTATTTGTACTATCGCCTGGTACATTTGCTTAAGCGCGAAAAAGTAGTTATGTGCACAATATTTCCACGGACTAAGCCACTTATAGCCATGCAGGTTGCATGATTATGCTCTCTCAAAACTTAGTTCTTTTTAGTTTATCCAGTTTATTTCGAATTTCTATTGTGTTTATATTTTAAGATGAATTCTAATGGTAAGTAATTACCTATTTAAAATACAAAGTTATTTTTAATAACTTCTCGGGAATTATATTCATTGAGATGAGATAAAAGAAGAAGAACTTGAAATGTTTAATTTGGGATTAAGTAAACTTGAATGTGAATTTTATCTTCCGGATAGATGCCGAAAGTGAACAAAATATGTCAGCAACGAAATATTATCGTAATGAGGAATATGTGTGCAAGGCAGTCAAGTATGTAAAAATACTTAACCGGCAAATAAGTGAAAATTCTAGCTGAAGTTTCAGTGATGCTGAAAGTGAGGAAGATGCAGTCTTTCGAAATTTACGAAACAATAATAGAGTCGTTCAACAGACGCAAGATCACCACGAGAACACACCTTTTACGTCGAAAGGCAAAACAAGATTTAGAAATACAAATAAATGGAAATGCAATATCAAGAAAATGAAAAAGGTTCGTATTGTTACTTTATGATATTCCATAATGAACTAACTAAAACAAGTATTACTTCGTTATATGACTATACTAAACAAAACGTGTGACTGTAGTTTCAACCAACTTGGTCATTAACAAACATTATTACCAGACATAAAGTTATTTCTACATATATCTAGGTGTTACAGAGTAGCAAAGGCGGTAATTATATATCAATAATGGAAAAACCAGAAAATAGAAATTGGAGTGCAATAATATAAAGCCAAGTACAGCAAGAAAACAAAGGTGTATATATTAAATCAGTCTGATAATTAATCAGTGTTATTTCTAGATTACGAGAAACTTTGAATAATTCGAGGGCTTCTAGGATATCTAATTTCTTGCTTTTGGCGGCAAAATGTAAAATATTTACAAAATTGTTTGTGGTTGTTGTTACGTTAATTTTGGACAGTTCTGTATAATACGGGATTTTCTTCCTTTTATTTATTTTGGTAGGCTTATTATTATTGCTTTCTGTCGTTTTGACGTTAGTAACTTTCGCTTTGAATTATTTTTATCTATCATGTTATTATATTTATTAGCAACGAAATTCAGTATTTATAATTTAAATAAGATATAGTTTAAATTCTAATTTATTGGGTTGTCCCGCCATCTTCTGGCGAGCACGGTCTTTAACGTATAATAGACATATAAGATATAAAATAGATCTCTACTTCGCGGGCCTTTTACAGTGGGTCATAGTCAACTGAGCTTATATGCATCTTTAATTGTCCCTGATCTAGTACATTATAAATCTAACTGACACGTTTGCAACTTTAATTGCGCTAGGCTTAGTGACTCAGAATTTAAGAGTAAGTACTTTTACTCCTTATGTCGTCTTAGAGAGTTTTCTTTTATTTTTCCCTTTATTCCCTAGTTATTTTTAAGCTTCTTTTGCTTGTGAAAATACTGCTCGGGTAAACCTTTAATTTCCGTACAAATTGTCAGTTCCTGTTTTGACTGTGATTAGAATTAGATGTCTTCTCGTTCATTTGCATCTTATCGTTTGAATTGTCAAGAAGCGGTCTTAAAGATCACAACGCTTTATTTTTGCAATTTATTTTGGTGTAAGTTACTGTTATCGTTTATTAATTACGCTTGAAGACGGATGTACTACAAAGGTTATTATCATCTCGTGCGATTAGTAGATTTAATTCTGATAAGTGCTTCTTCTTAGTTTTTTTTCAGTTGTGTAGAATTCTTTTTGACGTATTTCGTTTTCTTCGCCCTGCAGGTTCTTATTTTGTGTGAAATCACACGCATAAATGACTGAAAATTTTCCAGTCACGTGGTGACCGCCATCTTAGAATATTTGGAACCTTTTGTGAATTTTAATGTAATTTACTGTAAAAAGAAAATTAACTACCGAATCAGTAGAGCTAAGAAACCTTGAATCTTCTTACACGAAGCTTGCTTTTCCTGCAAGCCGAATAGTAGTGATATTACCAGCTTCCTACCGTATATGTCAGGCTAGGTCTTTGGAAGATAAGATAATTGTTTATCGTTTCCTTCTAATTATTTGTGTTGATTAGAGCTAGAGAATGTTAATTAAATTTTTATTTAAGTATATTTGGATCTATTGTCTGGATTTGTCATTTAATGAATATTTCCTGAGTTAAGTGTAATTTAGTTGTATTCTATCTTTATCGATAGGTCATCTCATCTTTTGATTTCTAAGATTAGTTGTTTTATGGCCTTAAGCCGATGAGTTTGAATTTTGGTTAACGCTGAACAGGGTTCAAACCGCGGACTCTGACGCATTATAAACATTTTTGTTGTAATTAGTTATTATGTATTTCTTTTAAATTTTGGAGGCTTTGACCCGGGTTTTCATTATTTTTGAAGTGAAAACTTCTATGGGCGCGTTGATGCATTGATTGTTGGACACTGAACGAGACTGAGCCGTCACGCTCGGCTTGTAACGCTCGTTCGGGTAAAGTCGGCTCGAGTCGAGTCGACTAAGGGAGCGAGAGACTAGCGGTATTTAATTTCAATTGAATTGAAATTTAGAATAAATACGCGAAATATTGTATTTTTATTTTCTGAAAAATTCGTGTCCGCGTGCAGATGCGATCCCGAGCCGTCCGGGTGTAAGACCGGCACGTTACCATTAGATCAGCGCGGGTACTCGTATGAAAATTATCATATCGTCTATTTGTATATATATACATGCGTAAGTATGCATTTTTGAAGTGAAAACTTGATCAGACCGAGCGAAATGTACTAGAATAATGTATACACAATAATAATAAATATATATTTTTTAAATGTAATATAGAGCAAAAATGGAAAATGGAAAATGTAAATGTAAATGAATATAGAACGAAAAAAAAGTTGTATTTCGTATTATTAACCTCGCCTTGATGAAGTTTTCACTTCTGCCATGTGGTCTTAAGCACACCTATTTGTTTTATTTTTATGTATCCATTTGTCAGAGTTTCACTTCATTCTTAAACACAATTATATTTATATACAGTGTTGAACACGTAATAACACATTTGTAAAATTCTATGTAAAGCAGAGATCTCTTGCTATCGCTAAACATTAAATTTTGAATGAATTGAAAACCATTATTGCTATTACATGTGCGATATATAGGCTTTCCAGAAATAGGGTACCTCTGTTCACCTTAATTTTTCATTGTCATATATTTCTATTTTTGTGTTCTATTTCAGACTGAATAACGATTTAATATCTCTTGTAAACTTATGTAAATATTTGTTTTTTTTTAAATTACCAAATTTTATAAATAATTTGATAACTTAAAAAGCTCTTGACTGAATTTTAAATTATGTTGGAAATATGTGATTTTGTCTTAACTTTAACTACCTTGAATACTTTAACTGATTTCCTCCCGGATCAAGGATCATTTTGGCGAAGGGAATAATACACAAAGGGATAGCGTCCTATATATACCTTAGTCTACAAATTTTAATTTCGGTCATGCAGAAGATGACCTTATAATATGCAGCGATGCATGCTTGCCAACAGTGGTGGGAGAAGCGACGACGCAGTCGGGGGATACTCACATTTCATATAAAACGTTTGCCGGCTGTACTTGCAACCTCGCTATATGTTTATCTTTACTTTATTTCGTTACAGGTAAGGCATCTTTGAAGGTGTAAGCATTCATTTTCCGAAACTTTGCTGCATGGTTTATTAAGAGACGTTACAATCATTTTAGCTTGGCCAATACTTCTTACTAACAGTGTCGAAAGGATGATTAATTTTTTATCTCGCGACGACGCCATATTTGCCTGTGCTTTTGTTTGCTTTGATATTTAATTTTTGGAAGGGCGTAGCATTGTGTCATTATTTCCTTTTTATGCTTAAATGTCGATTTAGGACATTTCCTACTTCTTTAACGCGAATATTAAAACTTCTGCCAGTTTGACCGATATATTATCGTCTGCAATCGAACCATCCAAGCTTATAGATTGCAAATTTGTTTAGAGGGATTGTTTTAGTTTTCGCATTAAATTCATAATCATCTTTTTCGTCAATAAAAAGGTATTAGATTTAATAGTTCAACGTAGGGTATCTTATTGTAAATCAACATGATATAATGTCATAAAAAATCGGATGCCTTGAATAATAAAAGTATATGTGGAAGCATATTTCAATAATTTAATTTGCAATTACCCCAACACATAAAAATATGACTTAGTCACTTTTTGCACAGACTCCTACAAAGCAATCTGAAAATGTTCGGATATACTCTGAAGTTATTCATGAATAGTTTTAATATTTTAGGAATTTCCTTCTGTATCCACTATATTATTATGGCATATAATAATTATAATGAATATCAAATTATAATTAAAACACAAACAAAAACTTGTTATGATGACGATCAAGTTTATCAATTTGGGATATAGATTACGATGTTTTAAGACTTCTAAGAAATTATAATAATTCAATTCAAATATTGCAAAGTTAAAAAAAATTATTCTGCTAACTTTCAATTACAAGTCACATTTTTGCTAAAAGACACCGATTTCAGAGTTCCAATGTGGTACAATATTTACTAAGGTGTTATCTGCAAGTCTTCTTTCTGGAGTTGATTTAGATTATTTCCCTTTTAAGACATTTCTTAATATGTTTCTTTATTGAGGGTTCTAGAATTATCATGGTAATTGATAGCTATTGTTTTGAATGTGCTTCGTAAGTTTAAAAAAATTCTTGAGGTTTCACTCAAGTTGACTTTTATCTTCATACATATAATGATACTATTCGTCTTTTTTAGCAAAATAATAGTCACTTATGCTGAACCAATCAATTATATAGTGTTTCGGTCGAAAATATCAAACATTATTTCTTAATAATTTTTGTTT
Organism: Amphimallon solstitiale; assembly: GCA_963170755.1. Taxonomy (NCBI): domain Eukaryota; kingdom Metazoa; phylum Arthropoda; class Insecta; order Coleoptera; family Scarabaeidae; genus Amphimallon; species Amphimallon solstitiale. The sequence continues at coordinate 87,593,872 of OY720681.1, read as the reverse complement.
TTAGTTATTATTTATCACACCATAGTTACTCGTATTAATATTTTTAGATACCTATGAATTAATTTACCCTAATAATTAAATGAAGTGATGGAAATCTCTTGGTAAAACATGTCGAAATATAAGCAAGTAAAAACAAATAACACACTTGGTATTGTTTCACAAATAAATATAATTAAATACTCGATGTACATTTCGCCTTGCGGCATCGTCAGGAGTTCTCGAGGAACTAAAGTAAAATTTAATATACTGTAACTACCTACTTCTAACAAAAATGTAAATAAAAAATGTACAGAAATAGAAAAGGTCATGGCTTATCTATCTATATTAAACTATTAACTATTAAACTATTAAAATAATTGCACAAAGTAATGGTTATAACTCATCTCTAATAGATAAATTAGTCTATAGAATGAACAAATCAATTACATTAAAATCAGCATTTCCCCCGTCCCAGGACTTGAAATTAAAACAATGGGTTAAAATTCCATATTTAGGTAGTATAAGTATGAAAATTGGTAATGTTTTAAAGAAACTGGATTTTAAAATACCCTTCTATAATAATAACACTTTAAAAAGTCAATTATCGAATAATAAAACAGCGAATCCTAAACTAAACAAATCAGGAATTTATATAATTAATTGTAGTGATTGTAGTAAATTTTATATAGGTCAAACAGGGCGAAATTTCAAATTAAGATTCTCAGAACATATGCGAGCCGTTAAATTAAATTATGAAAATTCAAGTGTAGCTAACCATGTTTTAGACACGGGACATCAATTTTAAATAGACAATTTAGAAGTACTGTATAGTTTAAATAAAAGTAAAAAAAATGAATGTTTTAGAAGGTTATTTTATAAAAGAAAGTTTACTTTTACAACCAGGCAATGTTCTTAATGAACAAACCGAACTCATAAATTCACCGCTAATAAACCCTAGCCTTGTAAAAACGGTCTTTCCAGATAAGCCATGACCTTTTCTATTTTTGTACATTTTTTATTTACATTTTTGTTAGAAGTAGGTAGTTACAGTATATTAAATTTTACTTTAGTTTCTCGAGAACTCCTGACGATGCTGCAAGGCGAAATGTACATCGAGTATTTAATTATATTTATTTGTGAAACAATACCAAGTATGTTATTTGTTTTTACTTGCTTATATTAATTTACCCTTTTAATTTCATAGAGTTACATTTTAATTAATCTTAGTACAAATACTTTTTTTTATAAATATCACTTATAAAAGATCAAAAGGCATTTGTTTATGTTTATTATTCTTACCTCTATTAGACAAGTAGAGTTGTTTACAACAACTAATGGTTCATTGTCATTTATATTAATTAATTTTATGTCAACAAATGCCGACCCAGAATTAGTGGTGGAAATTGTGAAAACGTAAGATTTTTCAATGTCTTCAAAATATGAGCTTTCGTAATCCTGTCGGTTAGTTACGATCATCTCAAATGTACCTGGCGATTCAAGTGATTCGCTAACATCCAAACGAAATGATGAATTAGCATTTTGATTTGGAGTAATGAATGCAATCCTAGGTTCGCTTCCTGTAAAATTTGTTTTTATATTATCATACACATCTAATCTTAGATAATGATCAACTTAATAATATGTGCCATTTTCGGATTCTTTGAATTTACAAGGAACAAAAATGTTTAATGGAATTTCATTCGACACAATTTTCTTCAAAAGTAATTTATCCTAATGGAATTATAGCCGAATGATATTTAGTTGGCTGAAATTATGTTGAATATAAATATATTCGAATGAAGTGCAAAATAAAATTTATATTCTATTGTTTCTGTTAGAATCGGAAAGGTTTTATGTAAGTTTTATACAGAATCCATGAAATTGTCGTCAAAATATCCACAAACAGAATTATGTACTATCTTTGGCAATAGCAAATTAACAACTCGAATATAAATATAAAATGAGAAAAATAGCTAATTTAAAAGATTATTTGAATGCAAGTGATTTTTTTTTATTAAAATAAATAGACGAAAAGAATGGTAATTTTCGATCTAATTATGTCCCCAAGACATATTTTAAGCGTATCATGATTTTAGGCAGGGTAAACAATTTATCAAAAGAGAATTATTTATTTTGAGAATAATAGACAAGCCGAAATCACATAGACACATTTTGTAGCCAAGGAATAAGGTGGGAAAATGATCATGAAATGTAGTATTTATGTAATATATGTAGTAAGAAAGAGCAATACTCTAAGACTAATATGTAAATTAAATAACAAAATATATATAGCTAAAATATGTATTACCTGATGCGTCCTCAAACGTTCCAAATAAATATGGGGGTTCTATTTCTTCATGCATGTTTATTATGTAATAGTCACGATTATCATTTACGTCTACTAGTGATATTTTGTCTCCAAATTTTGTATTATATGTAATTTCTAGTGCAGAAATTTGCGTAATGCACGAAAACAATAGTAAAAATACTCCCACCTCCATATCTGTAATGCACAAAATAATAGGTCAATATAATATTATAGGTACTTAATAAAATGTTGGTGGTTTTCTTCTCTCAAAATATAATTCATATCTAATTATGTATGTATTTATATCAAAATAACTTCTACACTTATGAATTCTTTTATAGTAATATCTACATCCAATGGTGAGTTAGCTTGCTTGTTAAAGCCGACATTACCGGGGCCTAGTAGATATAGTTATAATCAGAAGCAGTTTCGAAAACGCTAAAGGAAGTTTTAAAATTTTAATTATTTATTTTCATATTTGTCTACCTAACTGGTCCGGAAGTAGAATGCAGGATTGAGGGACAGTTATTCCTTAACTAAAACAGCACTGAAGAGACCTAGTGGTCGAAATACTGGTAGTGGATACTCAATTCTTTCTTTTACTTGGACGGGTCAAGTAAATACTAAATAAATAATTCAAAACAAACATTACAAGTAGTAGTAGTAGTAGTTTATTTCGCCATAAAAAAAACTTACATGGCATGTCAGGTACAAAATAGTGTTAACTTAGTAATACGATGAATTTGATTTGGTTAAAGTCTCTATATAAGAAAGTCTGGAGAGAAGAGATTGCTAGTGCCATGGGGACCGAAATGATGTTTGTATGTCAAATTTCAATTATATATAAAATAAAATAGCACCTTGTATGTATGTAACGGCAGCATATACCAAAATAATGTTGTTGAACATGCAAACATATTGTATGGGTACATATAAATCATTCCTGTTTATAAATAAAATAAATATTAATAGCTCGACCATAGCGCCACCTATTATCTCCAGATTTTGTAATTTTTTTTGTCAATAAGTCAACATATATTGTGAATATGAGTCATGTTGATGCATAAATATAGAACGTGACTTCAGCGCTACCTATCGAATGTTTCTGTCTGTTTTACGCGCATTGACGATATAAATATGGTCTGAGAATATCAAGAAGATTGGTTGAGCCATTAAAAAGAATATTGAATAACGTACAAACGCACAAACGCCAACGTTTATACTTATTGCTGTGGTCTCAATAATTAGAATTAAGCTGAATATAAATATTCTCAAGACCACAACTAGATTTAGGTTAATTTAATTTTACTATACTCTTTTTAGAACAGTCTTAGATTAAGATTAAAGAATGCACTTTGTATATAAATATTTATTGTAAAATTACAGTAGGTTAAGATTTCAGTAAATTAACTTTTGTTTAAACGATTAGTAATATCTTAAATAAAACAATGTAACATGTTAAAATTTTTAATTATAAAATTAATATTTGAATAATCCTTGTATAGCAAGTAAATATTGATAACCTGAAAAATGTGACGCCTGAAACCATTCGATGAGTGGAATCTCATGATGGGGCCGAAGTAAATAATGGTTTTTCACCTGATGCTGTCAAATCACGTATGAATCATTTTTCCTAGGTATACGTATTCCGACGATTACGAATGTATTTCCTTTGTTTTTTTATGAGAAAGAAGACAAGATAAATTAGGATTAACTACCCAAATAACATGTGGAAATGGCTTAGGAATCATAGTAACAGCAATGGAGGGATTTATAAACTAATTTTTGAATGGCAGTAATGTGTCACTTCACATCGATTTAATGTTACATCTGTTTGTTTCCGTTTTCATGCAGTAATGTATTTTCACGTCGTTAGTGGTGCTTTTAGCAACTTGATGTTGGTAATATAAGAGTGGAAATAATACACTTACCAGACATGCTTAATTTTTTTTATTAGAAATAATCTTCTGCACGATAATTTTCGAGGAATTCTTTAGCAGGTGAAAATTGCTTCAGAATACAAATAAGCATACTGTGTCTGTATTAATACTAAATAATAATTTACGGAACTAGAATAATTTCTCAATTAATATTTTATAAGGAGTTTTGAGTAATTTTTAAATGCGAACAAGTACATTTGATTTATGTTTAGGAGATATCATTATTTTAATTAAGGGTCGAAAAATTTTATTTTAGGACATGATGGCCATACGCGACTTGTTACGGTAAAAGATTCCCGAGTTTGTAATTAATTTATGACAAATTTATAAAAAAGGTACAGACACGTTATGTTTCTTTTATTTAGTTATATAAATTAAAGTGAATTTTCTTATGTTTTATAATTTTTCATAGTTTTAAGTATTTGGTTAAGTAGGAACATACAAATATACAGTGTTCTTGTTTTGTGTCGTGATTTATATCGATAGTTAACAAGGTTAGTACTTTTATTTACAGTTTAAAATTATTCTATATAAGTTTGTGTTTATGCAATGGTATTAGACATGTTGAGCTTTCTTTGAATTAGGGATGTGTTAAATAAGTTTTGCAATAACGAACTTATAGAATGGAGCCCTAATTGAATTTGTGTTGAGAATGTCATTCAGAAGTGAGAAAATGCATTTGAATGTGATTAATATCAGCACAGAGTCGGCGTTTTAATGCATATATAAACACTTTTATAAAACATTTCTAATTTAATTTCAGATTAATTTTTCATTCTTTATTTTGAACATTCGAAATTGGAGACGTTGTGACGTGGATCAAGGGTGCATTTGGTAAGTTTTAAAAGACAAAGCAAAGCAAATTCACGCTAGTGAATTTGCTTAGGAAATGTTATTCAGAAGTGAGAAAATGCATTTGGGCAGGATTAATATCAAAGCAAAGTCTCTCTTCTAATGTGCACATTATAATAATTTTTTCTTTTTGTTCACTATAGTAATATTTGGTATAAGTCATCACGTATGATAAATTTCTTGATTTTATTTTGTGTTTGAAACGTTGAACTCAACAGGTGCGAGTAGGTTATACCTATTTATATTTTTTTAAGTTTAATATGTCTATATTGAATACTTAATTTTTAGTTGTATATGAATAAAATAATTTAAATTAATCTGTTTATTTTTGTTATTTTGTGTGTGTGTGTATAATAAATGATTTTGTAAGATATTTCTGTTTTTTTTTTAATATATCTGCCCTGTCGAAAAGCTAAAGAGTACAATTCTTTGGAGAAAGACTATTTCTGCCCCTGAGATGGTATCTTATTAGTGATACTATTATCTGAGCTAGTGAAGTGCGATATTGCCTAACCCACATTTTGGCAGAAGTGATAAAATCTCAGGTTAGCATATGGCTAGTTTCTTGAGATATATGTGTGAAACTTTATATCTTTAAGAATATAAACCCTTAATAATTTTCTTATATACTTAATTTGCAAGGGTCACAGCGATATGTATATACAGATATACATATCGTACATCTAGTTCATTGCTCAATCAATAAAATACACAATAGTTCTATATGGCAGTAACTGCTAAAATGTTATTTTAATAGTTCATCAGTAGTTGTCACTCATGGTTCTCACGTTGTTTTTGCATGAGTACGCACCCTTTGTCTAGTGTGAAACCTCAAACAGGGTGTAAAAAATTAATATTATTGTTAGCGTTAAATGTCCCGAGCCAGACGAATAGTTGAACTTGACTTGAAAACTAAGAGTTGTGGAGATATTTCACGCATAATTTGGAAGTTAGTTCTTAAAGCTGAGGAAATTGTTTGTTTAACTCTTACTAATTTGTTTTCGTATAGCCAGCGACTTTATACGAAAAAGTTTTTGTTCGAGATGAAGTGTCTTAACACTGACTGAGGTTTGTAGTAATTAATTAATTATTACACACTTGTTTTGAATTGCGCTCCTTTCACCTTACTCCCGTTACACTGCCGGTATCTGAAAATGAATACCCACAATCTAATGCTATTTTGGATACTGAAATGGATTCTACATCAATCCTGCAAGAACAATATTGTATTGAACAGGTACCAGCAACAACCAAGTGAATTCTCAATTCTGTTTATGTTAATTTTGTAGAGTAAAACAGAAAAGACGATTTTAATTCAGATGATTCAGTAGCAGACAATTATTACAGACAAACAATTATACCTAATTCTGATGCTGAAAATGAAGGCAGAATTGGAGTAGAGGACAAAAACATAGTACACGTGATGCATCGGTGGTGAGGAATAAAATTGTAGAACAACATGCAACTGCTGAAACAGAAGAAGCTTGAAAAAGGGTGTGCAATGTTTACTTCGTAATATCAAGTATTTTATTACACAAGCTGTATAAGAGAAGGGAAAAGAGAAAAACGAGGAAGAACTTTAAACATCCTTGTCAAGATAAAAATATCGAAAGTGCACTCAAACATTTAGCCATGCTGCCAGGGGAAGACATTCATTCTCGTTTTTGGAACTTGCTATGATGACTTACCATACTTCCTCACATTAGATGGACTAAAAGTTAAAGTATGCAAAGAGTTCTTTATTAAAACTTTGGCTATAGGGCAGTTTATTAGAACAAGCTGGAAAAAATCTTATGATCAAGCATGCGTCGAAAAAGACAAAAGAGGAAACTTTAGACGACATGAAAAGTTTCAGTGAAAGATAAAATTAGAGACACATACATTCTTTCCAAAGAATAGAATCACACTAAAGATTACATAGATGGCTCCCTCACATTAGCTCAAATGTATAGATATTACAAGGCGACCTGTGGCAAAGCAGTGTACGAATGAGCACATTTTTAGCACGGAGTTGAACATAACTTTCTTCCAACAATGCACAATGCACACGGCTATCCAGCGATAGAAGAGAAGAATTCTTAAAAGCGGTCCCATAAACGCCCGTCTTTATAAGAAGTTCCATCAAGGAAGGAAAATCATATAACGTGTGGGAAATATTAACAGAGGACTTTTATGATTTTAAAGACCTTAGCTCAAAGATGGCGAAAAACTTTATAAAACATACAAAAAATGTAAAAGTAGTATGGAAAAGCATTCAAGTTAGTAGGGTTGATAAAAATAGCCCTGGTTCATTTTTCTACAAAACAGATTTCGATGCTGATAAATTTGAAGAAGTTGATATCAGGGGAACCACCAGAAGTAGGTCAGTTTCTACAGAAAGTTACTTAAAAAAAGCATACACCAAGCCACCCTCAAAATTCGGATAAAACGAAAGAGCATCGTTTAAAATTGCGTGAAAATTAGATTTTTCACGCAGTTTTTGTTTTTCAGTAAAAAGTTAAGAGACTTTGTTTAATTTTAAATAAATCAACAAAAAGTATATTTTATTTTAATGAAATATCGCCTTAACTTTGATAAAATCTATTGATTAATAATTACATTTTCTAATACATTACAATTTTTAAGACTGTTATTGATGAAATAAAGTTTTGAGCAACATAATTATACAGGGTGTCTCTAAAAGGTCTTTAAACAACTCTACCACGTATTTTTCGGACCAAAATAAACCGATTTACCAAAACTTGGCTTAGTGAAAGTTGCTTAGTTTGTGCGCAATACGGTCCTGAAGTTGCAGTTGGAAAATTGTTTTTTTGTTATAAATTTGAAACGGCTGGAGCGATTGCGCTAAATTTTGTCACGTTTACATAGTTTTATGAGTCAAGAAATTCTGTATCAAAATTGTGATAGTAATCAATCCATAGGCGGAGAACCTGCGTTTATAAATATTAAAACATTTCCATTTTCTACGCCAATGGATAAAAAAGAGTTTGTCTATAAAATTTTAGATTAAGTGTCTTAAGTGCAAGAAAAAAGGTACTCTTGGTAAGACTCGAAAAATTGCATCGTTTTCTCAAAAATCGCATTTTAAGAATTGTTAACAATTTTTTTATGATATGTTTTCTTTTTTAATAAATACGGAACGACCAATACCAAATAGGTCAAAACAAATAGGCACTAGTTAATAAAAAAGATATTCTGTTTATTTCGTCAATTAATACAAAGATGCTATTTTTTTAATAATGTTTTTTCATATAAATTCCAATTGTGTTCTGGTTGGTGAACAACAGAGAATTATTAACAATTAAACAATGTATAAAAGGTGTTCAAAATGTCTACCATTTTCGTGAATACAAAGGTCTATTCGCCGGAGGAAATTAAATTGAACTCTTTGCACAACTTCTACATCACCTCTGAGATTATTGGTTGCTTCTTGAATACGTTGCCACAATTCTTCTTCATTATTTACAGGTGTATTGTAAACAATGGATTTCTGGTGTCCCCAAAAAAAAATAATCCAGAGGATTCAGATCTGGACTTCGAGGTGCCCATTGTACAGGGGCGTCATTACCTCTACCGATCCATCTATTTGGAAAGTGATGGTTTAAGTAGTGTCGTACGTTCATCGAAAAATGTGGTTGTGCACTATCGTGCATAAACCACATATTCCGTCGAATATCTACCGGTATATCATCTAACAAGTCCGGAAGAGTATGTTGTAAAAAAATCAAATAGGCTTCTCCAGTTAATCTTTGCGGTAGTCTGACAGGTCGAATAATAAAATTTCCGATTATTCCAGCCCATACATTCATTTTAAATTCATGTTGAAAATGGTTAATTTTAATGGCATGTGGATTTTCCTCTGCATAAACATGTTCATTATGAAAGTTCGTTATCCCTCTTCTTGTAAAACAAGCTTCGTCGGTAAATAAGATTTTTTTGCAAAAGTTTAGATTTCTTGCTCTTTTATGTTCAATAAACCGGCAAAAATTTAGGCGCCTTTCAGGATCTTGAAGTAAGAGGTCTTGAACTCGAATCTTATGGTATGGATGTAATAATTGTTCTCAATTACTCTATTGACCACATCTTTAGATACTGCAATTTCTCTAGAGATTAGATCTAGATCTTCTTGAACACGGTCTAAAATTTCTTCTTCTACTTCAGGTTGCCTCACAAAGCGCTGCCTGCCATAGTTTGCTGTTACAGGAGCTAAGCGACCGGTTTCTCGAAGGCGTCTCTCTACTGCGGCAAACGTTGGATGACTTGGAACACGACGATTTGGAAACCGTTCCGAATATACTCTAACACTCTCGGCACAATTGCCTTGACAATATCCATATACTAATAACTTATCGGTATATTCTTCGTTGGTGTATTGAACAGCCATGACAAAACGAAAATAAAAGTAATGATGGAAAACACTTTTGAAAATCCAGAAAAGTCGTTGTCAAATATTCAAATAGTCATAACTATGGAAACCAACAATAACAACTAAATACAAACATATGTATTTTACAAAACGCAGGGCACAAGTGGAATTCTTAAAACAAAAAAAAAACATCAAAAAAATAGCATTTTTTGCATCAATTGTCGAGATAAATAGAATATCTTTTTTGTAAACCAGTGCCTTTTTGTTTTAACCTATCTGGTATTGGCCGTTATGTATTTTTTAAAAAAGAAAACATTTTACAAAAAAAAATTATCAATTCAAAAACGACGTCAAAAGACGTGTACATAGTTTAAAGAGACGTCTAAACGGCCTAAGACACGTGTACACGACTTAAAGATACATGTACATGGAGCACACAGTATGCGTTGCCGTCCTCTAGTTAATGTTCTCAAATCTTAAAATGCGATTTTTGAGAAAACGATGCAATTTTTCGAGTCTTACCAAGAGTACCTTTTTTCTTGTACTTAAGACACTTAATCTAAATTTTATAGACAAACTCTTTTTTATCCATTGGCGTAGAAAATGGAAATGTTTTAATATTTATAAACGCAGGTTCTCCGCCTATGGATTGATTACTATCACAATTTTGATACAGAATTTCTTGACTCATAAAACTATGTAAACGTGACAAAATTTAGCGCAATCGCTCCAGCTGTTTCAAATTTATAACAAAAAAACAATTTTCCAACTGCAACTTCAGGACCGTATTGCGCACAAACTAAGCAACTTTGACTAAGCCAAGTTTTGCTAAATCGGTTTATTTTGGTCCGAAAAATGCGTGGTAGAGTTGTTTAAAGACCTTTTAGAGACACCTTGTATATATAGTGTAAACTGTTTTAGTGATTTCTCAACATCTTAGATTTTGGCACGTACAGCACTATTGAATTAGATGTGCGAAATGTTCCCATCGTCTTAGTTGCCTTCCTTAAATTCTATTGGAGCGTATATAAGACTTTTCTTTTCTGTATTTCTTGTTTTATCTATTTCGGTTATTCTCGTGACTTTTATCACATACTTAATTCCAGGGCTTACATCCTGCTTTTTATTGTTTGAAAAATATTAATTATCTATACACCAAATTAAATGGTGCGAATGACTTACTAAATGCTCTAACTACGTAAATCACGTATAATGCTAAATACTTTTAGGCTACAAAAATTAAACACTTTTATAAGGAAACAACACTCAAAACCCATTGCGTTACAATGTAATAACTAAATTAGTTACCTAGGAAAGCAAGTGACAAATAAGAATTGCACAATTTGTCAAGTCGACCTTGAAGGAATTCTAAAATGAACGAACGATGTTTTGGCATGTTTCGAGTTTATTTTGAGTGCGGTGATACTTACCAAAGTTCATAAGTTTATGAGCAATTTCCGAACAGAAATCCTCCAAGTCAACGCAAATTTCAGTGAATAGTAGACAATTTACGCAGATATGAAGCTTTCAAGAAATCGATACGGAAGCAGCGTCTAGTACGGTATGAAAATGTAGAACTTAACGTACTTCTGAATATTGAGGAAAAAGAGTGGACTTCCACCAGAAAGATATCTAATAGTCTAAAAACTTCAAAGGTTACTATGCATAGAATTTTTTGTATTTTATGTATCCGCAATAATTCATTTTTTTATCTTTTCTGGGTCTAGGATGGCACGCAGGTTGATATTGTCTTCCTCGTGGCGATGTTAGTTGTAGTCATCAAAACTGAAGCTCTTCTAGCTGAAGCTACAAATGGTGGTCTGTCATCTGATGGTCTTCCGTGTAGCTTACATCTCCAAGGTTATCCCACCTTATTCCTTGGCTATGCCGTACTGATGACCACCAATGAGCCATAAACACGTGTCTATGGTTGCTCTACAGCGGAATTTACACGATAGTGAAGTACATGATATCCTACATCAATACTAAGAATAGCGAATGAATGATGAGGTTCCTGTAAAACAGTTGGCAAAGTGTAAAGAAAAATAAATATCATAGCAACAAAATCCGAAAAACGAATGACATTTTTCCACAAGACCATGGGGAGCGATCATTAATGGCCACACATGATATGTACATTTTAGTTTTGTCTTAATTGGTTGGGGCGATATACTTTCGATTTATCAAGACCAACTGTATCTCACTTCGCATTAGGTTATTGATTGTTCTGTTATTAGTATTTGTATACTTTTTGGCAATATAGTTATTTATTTTGCGAGTAAGGTTAGCGACACGAGCGAAACGAATGGAGCAAACCTTAGGGCTCATGACAGCTCATAGAAAATAATTTGATACAGTTTGACATAATACATAATCGGTACGCTTGTCAACGCGTAATCAATGAATATAAATTTTCAAAGTATGAAGTTAGATCAAACTATTTTCGCAAAGGGTACATCTATCGACCAAAAAAATCAAATTAGTGGAAATTGACAGGTTTATAGGCAAAGCATCAATATTTGATGTATAATATAGCTGCCGTTATGGGCATATTTGGCGCATGTCGTCTTGATGAACTCTGCCAAATGACATTGACTGATATTAAAAATTTGGAAAATACACTGCTAGTAACTATACCCTAGAGCAAAACCAGAATTCCTAGAACTTTTACTATTATTAGAAACTACACTAAATTATATCGCAAGTATGCTGCATTACGTCCGTCCTATGTAAAACATCAGCGTCTGTTCATGAAATATTTTAATAATAAATGTCGTAGTGAGGTAATTGAAATATATACATTTGGAAAAATGCCTACAGTTATAGCCGAATAATTGCAATTGTCAAATGCTGGCTGTTGCTTCCGACAATCATCTGTCATGTTGTTAGTAGATTCTGGAGCAAATTTATCCACAATTAAGAGGCATGGAAGATGGAAGAGCTCAAGTGTTGCACAAGCGTATATTGAGGACTCTTTAGAAAATAAAAAGCAAAATTGCTTCATCAATATTGACAAGCAATACAAGCGTCGCTTCTCTAGAACACAGGAATCAAATTAATCTATCTGCTATAACAGTAGCGCAAGCGCATTAACGTATGGGATATAATAAATAAATATTACCAATTGTACTAGTTGTATATTTAATATTAATATTTCTAAATAATTTAAATGTAATTTAGTTTGTGTTTAATTAAAGTAAAGTTACTTCACAAAAACGTATCTGAGATATTTGTATTAAGAAAAACACATCATCTCGACGACGCTGCCTGTCATTCTACTTATAACACTCCGTGTTAAAAGTGATTGCTTTATCGCACGCTGCGCTCTAATATCGCATTTTTAAATGAAGTTAGCAATGTCGAAATATCAGATTTTAAAAGTGTTTCTAGAAAAAATGCTTTATGATCATTATCTTAGGAAAAGAATGATTTATGAACAATGGTAGGTACATTCGGTACAAATTTAATTTTCTTTTAATTCAAAAATATTTTAAATAAATGCTTGAATGTTTTGTTATTCTTTGCAATTTTTGTGAAACTAATAATTCTCAAAATATGATTTTCGTGGTTAATTAACTTCTATTTTTGGTTTACTGACATTGTAAATGGTAATCACCTCTTGTCAGTGAGACTGGAAACTTAAGCTTAGATTGCGATGCCCATAGCTTTAGCCACTTAGGCGTAATTATATCCAGGCACAGACAGTACAAAAATAACTACGTTTGTGCTGCCTGGGGCCTCCAATGTTCAGAATTTTTGAAAAGTTTTTCATTAAATATATTACAATCATGCTTCCAAACATTAAGTGTTTTTCGTAAATTTTAATAAAACGACGATTTAGAGATACCCTAAAAGTTGCGATTGAGTCCTAATCATGGTTTCAGAACTGTCTTATACAATATACCATAGTCGTCAAATTTTAATTTCGGTTTGCACTTCTATCATATGCAGAAGATGACCTGATGATATGCAGCGATGCAGCTTGCTAACAATGGTGGGAGAGCAACGCAGTGGCGGGGGACCCCCACGCCTTACATTTCATAGCAAACGTTTGTCGAGTGTGGCAGCCTCGCTTATGTTTCTCTTTAGTTTATTTCGTCGCGCTCTTTTCCTCTTTCCACTTTTGTATCAGAAATTTAAATATGTCGACCCCGGTATAAATATTATTATATATTTGAACTTTTAAACTCTTCATCAAATTAATGTTGATTTTTGGATATAAGAAAAGGATTTGTATATTCTAAGTGCTGGTGTTATTATTATTAAAATAAAGTTAATAATAATCTGTACATTACACTTCAATATTTCAGTTTCCTTTTTTTGCTATCTATCTGTTGTTTAATGCTATTCTATACTTGTACATACGTAATTTTGATATGAATTATATTTTTCATTAGGACTACTTAAGAACTTTTCAAGTACTTTGCTTTTCGCTAAATATACATTCATACAGAAGATATAAATCAACTTACCTGAAATATATTTTAATGAACTTTTGTGTAATACAACAGGCACTGTAATCACCTCACAGAAGAATTACAATTTTTCCTTTTGAAAAACGACATTAATCGTTCTTTTGTGAAACTATATTAGACTAGAGTTTTGCATCGACAGTATAGCACAAAATATTACAACACTGTAACCGATATTTGCAGTATGAGAGACTACTTACAACAAAAATATTTATCTACGAGCAATTCCGAAATTATCTTATCTCTTAATGAAGATCGGGCGAATTGTACTCTCAATTGTGATGTTTTATTGGAAATATCTGTAATTTCAGATTAGATATTATCGATAGCATTCTTTAATTGCCGTGAAAGAATTTAAATACATCGAAGCCCTACTATTATTATCTTATTTAAAAAAATCTATATCAAAAATATAGACTGATAAAAGAATTTACTTTGAATTTTCTTTGTATTTGTGTTATTACCGATAAATATTGTAATTGAATGTCATAGATATGTTTCTGAAAGGTACGTTTGATTAGATTGCTAGAATACAATTACCAATAATATATGATTAAATTATTAAAACGCGTGAAAAGGATAAGATAATATTATAAATCTCTTTATCTAAAATTAATGCGATATCGTACAGTTTTAGCAAAACGGTTTCATCGTTTTTGATCAATTCTATGAATGATAAACTCAAGTAACCCACTAGAAATTATGTTGTTTCTTAAATGTTAATTAATTAATAAGGAGTCAGTAAACTGATGATTCTTCGTACTTAATCTAAGTAATATACACCATTAATCATCATTAATCACACGAAAGTGAACAAATGTGCTTATTTATAATATTCTATTAATTTTTCATAACATCAAACTCCGCCTGGGGCTGTGGAGGGTAGTGGCATAACTTTCTGAGCTCCCCCCCCACCCCGCGAAAAGTACAGAGGGGCGCCCCTGGCTTTTTTTTTTGTCCTATGAGGAAAGAAGGGTTTATAATATCGGTAATACCTATAATAAATGAGGAGTAGAAGTAACAAAGGGGCTAAGTACCATTTTTCCGAAAAGTTAGATATTCCTATAGATAGGTTCTATGTGCCATCGACTATGTCCTATCAAACGGGCGAAGTGCCCGGACAAAAATTCCTAGAGAAATCTACTGTGTAAGTTGGCGTTTCCTACATGTGCCACGATAGTTTTTCAACAAAGGGGGTAAGTGCATAGTAGGCGCTGCGCTGCTTTGTTGAGTATTTATTTTGCAAAATAACATACCCTAAAAGTTATAACTATCAGTTTAATATGAGTACAGAACGTCGAAAACAGGGATTAGGAAGACTAAGTGACGAACAGAGGCAACTAAAAACTAGTGGAAAACAATACAAAACCAGAAAGGGAAATACAGTGTCTGAACAACAGAAACCTAACCTAGAAGTAAGTTGCTAACTGTGTAAATAATATTTTGACAGAACCCCAACACGTATATTGTTTCCCGCAGGTGCTATGTAAATGTAAATTGAACTGCAAATCTTTGACTTACGCGCAAAGACTAACCCTTTTTGAAAAGTATTATGAAAGCAGACCTGACGTTCGTGGAACGTATATCATGGGCTTAATACAGATTACTGGCGTCAAGAGAAGGAGGCATGGTTCCTATGAAGAAGCTAGTGATAGTCGTCGTCAAGCCACTATCCATTATAGCATTCCAGATGGAGAGGGCAATATTGTGATTGTTTGCAAATCCACTTTTATGAAAACATTTGCTTTGACGAAAAAGCACGTGGAAACTATTATTCAAAAGAAAAAAAGCGGCGCAGTAATCTACAAAGACATGAGAACTCGTACGGCTCCTGGCACATTCACACAGGATGATAGAAGACTTATTAAAGAACATATAAGTAGTATACCTCGAGAGGAATCGCATTATTCACGCGCAAAAAGTGCAAAGGATTACATGAGTCCCGATTTAAATATTAATCGGCTTCACAAAGCGTTCTTGCAGAAACATCCGGAAAGCTTGGTCACTTATAAGTTCTACAGAAGAGTTTTCAAGGAAGAATTTCCACATGTTTCATTTAGAGCACCCAGAAGTGACAACTGTCGAAAATGTGATTCGTTAAATTGCGAAATAAAAGCTCAGGACGAAAGAAGTGGTGCTGCAAAGGTGGAGTTAGCGTTGCATCATCGAAAGGCGGAAGCAGCCACTGTACAGATGAAAAGGGACATCGCATTATCGCAAATGCCAGATAGCACCGTAAGTGTGTTTTCAATGGATTTAGAACAAGTCATGTTTGTACCTACACTGACTCATTCTGACATGTTTTACCTAAGTCAACTCTCGTGTTACAACTTGGGTATTAACTTCGGAGATAACAAGCACTCCTACATGTGTTGCTGGCATGAAGGAGTAGCTGGACGAGGCGGTAATGAGATCGCCTCTTGCTTATTACGCGTCCTTAACATGGGCATTACAGTTAAAAGAAATATTGTTATTTGGAGCGACAACTGCGTCGCCCAAAATAAAAATAGAATGATTGTGTTCATTTACATGTTTCTGGTGAGTTGTGGAGTTTTCGATACCATTGAACACAGGTACCTCGTCAGTGGTCATAGCTTCCTTCAGTGCGACAGGGACTTCGCCCTGATCGAGAAGAGAAAACGCAAGTGTGCTCCAAAGGTACCTGAGAACTTACATGACGTAATACTGTCAAGTACTCAAACAGGCCGATTCGAAATAGTAGACATGGTTCAGAAAAAGTTCTTTGACATACAATCTGCAGCAGACACGGTGTTAAATCTGAAGCAAGTGAATATTAGCAAAGTTGTACGATTAAAAGTCGACTCCCAACGGCCCGGTATAGTGTTGACCTCTGACAGTTTTGCTGAAGTGTCACCGTGGAAAGCAACTCCGATACTTAAAAAAGGAAAAACCATGGAAGACATAAAAAATATGTCGATTCACCAGCTTCCCGATGTGAATAAGATCGGTGATAACAAAAAAAAGCACTTAATCTCAATGATTCCTTATCTACAAGATAAGAAACACCAAGACTTTTACGTCAATTTGACCAAATAATATATTGGCACATACCCCGTTTCCCAAAATATCTTTTTTAAATTTTTATATTATTGTTACATTTGTATTTTTTACGTAGTTTATGTAGTAGCATATTCAGCCATAAGGTAAAGAATAAACTACATCATTTTTCTTTCAATAAAAAATATGTATTGTAAGAAAAAGTTTTTTGTTAATATCTCGAGTTGACACTTTTGGGACTTAACCCCTTTGTTACTTCTACTCCTCAAATATAAATGACAGCATGGGGCATTGTTATGTATAAAACATTTATTAATCTAAGTTACAATACATTTCCAAATTTGTGGCTAACACATTTTAGAAAGTCGTATGTACATATATCTTTACTTACTAATTGAACAATTTTGTTTTTTTATAAATTCTTGTTTTAATAGAATATCTCGTCTTATCGGGTGTTTTTCGTTTTTTTGAACCGAATTAATTTTTACATAAGTAATGTTTTTTTAATGTCTCTATAAAAGCATAAATATTTGGTTGTCGTGATGTATAAATTTTGCATGAAACGATTCGCAGGCATTCGTTGTTCTAAATATACTTGCGCTGTAGTCGGTCCAAATTTAGAATCTTCAACCAAATAGTCTACGAATTTATCGACTCTTTCGTCATTTGGTTTTATACACATAAAATCTTCCACAAAAGATTCTCCTACCTCTTCTGGTGTAAAAAAAGTCAAACCAAAGAGATGTTTCAGCCATGCCCCTATGCAAATGCAGCTTTCTTAACACAGAAACTTACCATGATTGGGAAAGTTGAAAACGACAACCAACAATCAGGCCAACTATGTATCATGTATGTTAAGGTAACATACACGTCAATGAGATTTTAACATGGCTGTTAGGCTAACGTCCAAAATTCGTACCATGTATCGTGTAATAGTTAAATGTTGTTTAACGTAAATGGTTATCAGCCTCCGTTTATCTTTCTTTAACGGTCGAATTGTAACAAGTGCTATGAGGGTGTCGTTAAGAAGTTAACCATGGCGCTTGATGGTTTAATTAATTTATTTCTAATGCGTGACATTCAGAATTTAGATCAAAGGTGAGACATTTTATTCGCAAATTATTTTATATAATAATAATAATTATTGTGGCATATTTTTAAAAAAAATTTTTTTTTAGCGCAGTTTGTAATGTATTTACATATAACATGTATAAAAGCTATGTAACTAAAAAAAATATTGCTTAAGATATATAACAAAAAAAAAGGAAAAAATTCTTATGTGTTTATAAAGTAGGTAGTCTAGTGCTTTTCGAATAAACTCTCTTCCATCTTCATCATTTCTGTCTTGGCTTTCATTAATTGTGCTTGTGCCTTTATAGCTTCAGTTTCTACTCTCAGTTTTTCTATTTCCAAATGCTCCCTGTAAACCTCGGCGTAATTGGCTTCAGCAAGATAAGTTACTGATTTATTTATTTACTGCGGCGTTGTATCGCATATCTTGCGCTGCGTTATATGAATTCGCAGCCGATTCTAAAAAACTACTTGTGTATCCTTTTTCTGAGCACTGTTTGCTCTTTCTATTGTTAGTAGTTAGTGAATTTGTTTTTATTTCTTTAGAAATCGTGTCTTCGGAAGCAAGCAATTCATCAGTTGGCTCAATCATTATTTCGTCTGCTCTAATATTGTAAATCAACTTTGGAATTTCTTCCGTTTCGCTAGTATTGTCAATCAACTTTGGAATTTCTTCCGATTCACTAATATTGTCAATCAACTTTGGAATTTCTTCCGCTTCACTAATATTGTCAATCAACTTTGGAATTTCTCCCACTTCTTCTCTAGGGCTTTCATTTGAAATGTTTCTATTACAACCTATATTGGCTATTTTCTTCTACTACCACTTGTTGGTTTGCAGAGCCTAGACGATCTGGTAATTCTTCTAGTCCTAAATGTATATTCGAAATTAAATTGATAATCCTCTCTTCCAGATCGGTTAATTTCTTGGCTGGATTTCTACCGCCACCAGTGCGATCTCTTTCGATTTTTGATTCTCTGCTTTTTCTTTTGACATTACTTTTCCATTCCACAAAAATCTATTAAACAAAATGTTTATAGTTTTGATGTGTCAATAAGTTTTGTAGTTAAGTAATGGTATGATTATTCAAATTACATGAAAATTCAGTTGTTGAGCATCCTGTGTATATAGCGGTAATTTATATATGGGTAAATGCTTTTTGGGGTTTGAAAAAGTAGGTTTCTAATTCGAAATAACTAAGCAACGTTTAATCAAATATGATAAAATTTCAATTTGTTTATATTGCACGGCTCATTATTCGCTTTCTAATAAAATTATAATAATGTACTTACCTTTTTCCATTGTTCGCCTGTTTTTATAGGTCCTAAACCCATAGGATTTATATATTTTGCGAAGTTGTCCCATAATTTCTTAACGTTTCCTGCTTCTTTCGGGGTAGTTTTACCGTAAATTAAAACTTTGTTCTGCTCTAAAAATTGCAATAGCTCCTCATATTGGGCATTTGTGGTTCGTTTCAAACGTTTTAGAAGGTTAGAATTCATTTTAAAACTAAGAAAATAAAAGATAGAAAAACTCTCTATAAGCTAGCACTACTGATGTTTAATAAGGTTATGTTTACTATAAACAGATACTATAAAGAGTTGGTGATTTATCCTTTTTTAACTTCATGCAATATGTATACTACTATTTCAGTTTTCCCGATGACATCCGAATGTATTCTGTTAACTCAAATTCCTAACGTGAACGGTAACGTAAACTGTTACTCACAGATACATAGTATGAAATTTAACATCGCCTGTTATCTAGTACGTTTATTTTTATCGTTAGCGAAACATTACTTATGTTATGTTACTGTAACATATTTGATACGTAGTTGGGCTGAATAATATTTGCTTCTTCAAAAACTCCTTTTACTCTTAACTGTATTACCGATTCAAAGTCGATAACAATAGTTCTTGGATTTATTTCACAATTTAAAACCTTACGACATTTTGATCTGAGCAACTCAAGTAACGTTCGGTAACTTGACTTTTGTTTATCTCTTAACAAACAAAAGGCAACTGGAACACAAGTTTCATTTGAAAGAGCATGGATGGTAAACATTTGTAAAAAATGTTTGGTGCAGTAATCAAACGTCTATGTACAGTGTATGTTGACCACACATAAATTTAATGTTTGAAATAGTTGAAAGTACCACTATATTACTTGCAAAATCGTTAATGAAAACGAAATCTTCGTTTTTGGTGGTAGTTATTTTCGTTCTATTCAAAATATCCTGCACTTCTCTTGATGATTTTGGCAATTTTGGGACCGATTTTAATCTGGTATAATTGATAGTTTGACCAATCAGACGAATATCTTTATTTGTTAATACATCTAGACAGTTCTTATCTGCACTTATTTCACGGTGTATGAGTTTTGCAGGTCGTTCGGTGATAACTTCTTCGCCTTTCCTTTTCACGGAGTTGCTATTTTTTTGTCATGTAGATTTGCGTCAAGACTGTGATTGTGTACAGCTGCTTTTCTTGAATACACTTCATTTAAGGTATATACTTTAGCGACACAATTTTTATTAGTACAGAACCACACAGTTTCACCAAATTTCTTTAAAGCTATGCGCCCGGCCTCGAAATCGTTTTTCCCATTTCCTAATCGTATTTTTCATGAAAACCTTACCGAATTTACACGCTAATTTAAGAAAAAAATGCCTTTCAATTGATAAATCGTAATTTTTTCGAAATTGTCCAAAGGGCCCTAAATAAAAATAAAAATGTAAGAAATTTCAAAAAACAAGCCTTTATTAAAAATTATGTAACACTCAACAGCAATACATAAATTTTATTTTTTCTTAATTTATAGAAAGAAGGTCACGAAACGGAAAACAAAATTTTGAAATTTGGGCGAAATTCACTGAAATCAAATAGAGTATGTGGTACGCTCGCACATGGTGTCGAGAGGTAGCTCCGCCTACCATGTCGGGCAGTTTCTACGCAGTTTGTAAAACACTTCTGAGATCGGTGTATGTTAAGAAAGTAATCGTTACTCGGACATTATTTTATCGAAATCGTTGATATTTTCTTTATAATATAGTTTACATATACAGTGTCAGCGTCACAATACTTCCTTATACTACGTATCAGAAAGTAAAAGCAATATCTCTTCCCGTTCCTAACGGTATACCTGCTAGAAGCGCATGCTAGGACTCACACGGCTTGCGCGCAGGGAGTATAATTATTATATTTGACTCGCAATAATTTGCTTCTGAAACGATCTAGAAATTTATTTCTTGCACAAAAAATAATTTTGGAATGTTGGATTTATTTTGTTTCACATATATATGGGTAAATTCTGAAAAATAAGATTAGTTACTCGATAGCTGAAAAATACCTTACACAAATTGGTGGTCTACTAAAACTTTTTTTTTTTATAAAATTTACACACCATAAAGAAAAATCGAAAACACTAGTATCATCCAAATACTTTAGGGTATAACCTTAAAAAAAAGCAGATCCATAGCTCTCTGCATTGCTGAGATATTACGAGATAAGTATTAAAAATTGAAGAAAATGAAAATTTTAAAATTTACACAAAAAAAAACGATTTTTCGACCTTTCTGCGATTTCGATTTTATTTTCCAACTCAAAATTTGAATCCGGCAGGTGTTTTTACATATTCAGCTTCACTTTTTTCGTGTGTTTGAGAAAATATAGATTGTCTAATTTAGAGGGGGTTGCTTCCCGACTGCCAAACATGTGGGCCAACCGGCGATTATCTGACACCATAACGCAGCCATAAATTACAGGCAGATTAGATTAGGTGACAAGTTCTTTTCTCTATCTTCTTCCTCAGCATAAGACAGAGCACGCGGACCCTTAAACATTTGTCTTTTATTACATTTGCACGAAAAGCAGTGGTACGCCTATTTCAAATCGAACTCAGCTTGAAGCGGGCGTTCAGCCTTAACTCGCGATATTTTCTGAGTTTGAAATTATCAAAATCAATTAACGGATGGGCCCGTTCATTGAGCATGTGCTGAAGCTCCATGATACTCCTTCAAACTAAATTTCTTTCTCAAATGATATCGGTAATGGAAAATTTAGGTTTTTCGCTAATGGACTTGTTTGTATGATAATCGTTAATTATGGGATTAGGATTAGCGAACCCCTAGGGTAAAGGTACTGACGGCAGTTCCGTCAAGAAAAACAACCCTCTAATTAACCCTTCTACATTGCTGAAATTTTGACCGCAGTTCCGATGCGTCCAATTTCGGCTAGATACGTAATATAAAATAAACAAAACAAAAAAAGAACATAAACACATTGAAACATAAATAAAATGATTTGTGCGACGCGCTTTTTTAGTTCCAAATCCGTCTATTAAGCAATCTAAATTAAGGCTGCTGGTTTCTTGGCGGGCTATGCTTAAGTTATAATCGTTAATCTTGAAAGCATGCTCTCACTTATTGTACTTCTTAAATAGTTTTTTTTATTAATTATAGTTTTGAAATAATAAAATATTAGTGTTCAGACCTTTTGAAGCTTGGTCTGTGACTTCTCGACACTTTATAAAAGGTTCATGGATTATGCGTCTGGGTTTCTGATGTTCATTCATTTCTATTGTGACATATCTAATAATTTGTGATAACTGGTCAATCTTGGAAACGTCTTGTGTTGTATCTGTTATTATAGAGAAAAACGGCGATGCTTTAATTTTGTTAACAATATTTCCCTCTAACATTTATAGCCACTAATGTGATAATTTCAGTTTGAATATTTGGAGATAAATTTTCTCGAATTTTTTTTTCTTGTGTGTGTAAATTAAGTACGTTTTCGTATTTTGCAAGAGGATTTATTATCGATAAGAGATTTCCTTTACTTGTTGAATCCGTTTGCTACCTATGACCGCTAAATGGAATATTGCATTTTGCTAATGTTATTATTACATCTATAATTCTTCTAATTATTTGTCGCCATTTGTTCATTTCTTGATTTAGTGAAAAAATGACCGCCTTGTCGATGGTTTTATATTTCTTCTAAGATAAAATGTGTAAATATTTTTTCGCGATCTTTGATCTTTTTTGAAAGACTCTGCCAGGCATAAACTCCGTTACACCAATTGTCTCTAAAATATCATTTCTGTTAGCAAAACGGCAACAAGGTTCGCAATACGCAATGTTCAACCTTGCCGAATAGCACAACCACATACGTTCCACGGTTTCACCAATTTTATTTTTGAATGTGTAATAAGCGTTTTGGGTTTCCACTGTTCTGCACATAATATATAATGCTTCCTAATGTTAACATTAATTTCAACGTTTGGATAATTTGGAATGTCACTAGTAAACATTTTTATCTCTTTATTTTTATCTTGGCTTTCTTCTTTATACACTTCTTCTGCAGGTTCAGTTAATGCCACATGTGATATGCTTGGTTTATTTAAGGCGAAAGGTGAAATGCATTTAATGTGTTTCGTAAACGAGAGATGGCGCTGATTTTATTTCCCGTTTTTTCAAAAACTATATAATATATTATGAATTATATAATACTATATAATAATTTATAAGTTCGTTTTTTTATTCTAAAAAACGGACTCTACTTTCGCAACGCATTGTATAGATGAAGAACACGAATTCAATAGAAATTACAAAGTTTTACATATACAAGACAAAGGACAGAAACTTAATTTATTAGGAACCTTAGAAATTAATAGATACAGTAAATTAGGTCGTGCTTTAAACGATCAGACTCAGTTCAATTATTCCCCGTTGTTACAATGCTATAGTTTATAAAATACCCCCACTCATATCCCATGCTTTTGTGACACTATATATTATGTTGTAATAATTTTGTATATTCAGTTACTCATCACCTGATGAAGCCAAAGTTTGGCGAAACGATATTGTAGTGATAATATTGAATAATTTTTGAAACCAAGTTTACGTATTTTATTTATTCAGTTAAATATAGAGTTTCAACATGTATCAGCCTCATCAATTAACTATTAGAATTATTGTTGTTTTTCTAAAATCCTTGGTTTATCATTCCAGGGTTATTTTTATCATATACTTATGCACAGAAAGAGAAACAACGAATATTTATTACTTCATGCCAAAAACATATCTGTGTGTATGTAAACGCAAAGAATATTTGACCACTGATAAAATAAGAGAAAACTAATAAATTACAAAACAATTATCGGGATAGAAAACAAGACAGATGCCATCCGATAGTAATAATAGGCAAAATATTAATAAATACTGTGACTTACATATACACATTTACACGTAAAACGTATATGCATATATGCATGTGTTTGAGATACACACATACATTAAGTGCCATTGCCGACAATTAAACGCACAGACACCGGTGTTTCGACCTTTGAGGTCTCGTTAGTGGGCGTGGAGACTGTCGACAATGGCTTCAAGACTTAAAAAGCTGCTTATGTCATTTTTGCGTGTTAAATGAAGTGAGAGTATCACAGCGACATCTAACACCCAAAAGATGACACAGAAAAAAGCGATGGTGTCTGTGCGTTTGATTGTCGGCAATGGCACTTAATGATGTGTGTATCTCAAACACATGCATATATGCATATACGTTTTACGTATAAATGTGTATATGTAAGTCACAGTATTTATTTACTGCTTGATGTTAGTTTTAACATCCATGTGTTTACACTATTCATTTTCGCAAAATATTAATGTAAAAAATGGATTAGGATATTTCATTAATATTGTTTGTGTTTGCAAAGTATTTTAATTAAGAATAAAAGAGAGAAAACTGAGTAACAAAAAAAAATATGTCAGATCTTCCAAGAGGGTTTTTATTTTGACGTCGTAGTCGGTCGTGTTCATTACCACAGTTGCATTTCCTTTATCGGCTGGTAGCATAATAATGTGTTTGTTTTCCCTTAATTGTTCTAGTGATCAAAACCTTCAAAAAAATAAGAACAAGAGAAGCAAACTGCATTCCATCGATAAGAAAATCTAGAAAACACTCATTTCAAGAGAGAAGGCATCAAGATGCCCCAAATTCTACGGCTTACCTAATGTTTACAAAGAAGGTGCACCCCTAAGACCCATAGCCAGCTCCACTGGATCACCTCTTCAACAGTTGGAAAGATACCGCTAACGCAACAACTACAGTCTCTGTCGAAGAGTTTATCAATATACCAGTTGCCGAAGCTTTAGACACCATCGACATTTTTACCAACCTTGACTACACATAATCAACCTGGTGAAACACTGTTGGAACACTGATCACCTACTTTATCTACGAAGATCGACGTTAAGGACAAATAGAAGGAACATCGATGGGCTCCTTCAATATCATCAGTAATAGGAGGTTCGCTATTAGTGATGGCAGTGGCGAGCTCACGGAAAAGAGCACCACGGACGGCCACCCACAAAGCCAATCTCTTGCTACGTTACGTCGATGACACTTTCGTGATCTGGACACATGGAAAAGAGCACCGTGAGAGCTTACTGAAACATCTGAACAAAACCCATCCAAAAATAAAACTTACGATGGAAATAAAATCGAACAACCAAATACCATTCGTCGACTTTTTAGCCAAGAAAAAAGAAAATTGAAAGTTAAGTCATACAGTATACAGGAAATTAGCACACAGAGACCGATACCTTAACACACAGTCTCACTACCACCCACCTTAGTTACAATCAGTAGTGAAAACCCTAGTAACAAGATATTACAGATTAGCAGATGAAGATACATCACCCAAAAAATGGACAAACTCTAGCACTCCAGCAGAATGGATTCAGTGAATCAGCTATCAATAACGCATCCAAACAAAAACGAATAACACCACAAGAGGTAAAAGGAAAACCAATTGCCAAAACCTACTTACTGTTTGTTAATCGCACCAATGACAGAATATCCAAAATCCTATGAAGACACAACATTGAAACAACATTCAAAGCGAACAGAAAAATTAGCACAGTCCTTCGGAATTCTAAAACAAATATACCTTTAGAAAACCAAGGAGTTTATATTATTCCGTGCTTTAATTGTAAAGACACGTACATCGGACAAACAAACGGAAGGGTAAGCGTTACCAGACTAACACAAAAATTCCGGAAGAAAAGACGAGGAAACTTTATCTTTGGCCCAACATGTAAAAGAAACACCCTACACGATAGAAATGTAAACTAGAAATTACATTATAATTATCTTGCTAGTCACTGAAACATTTTAGATGACAGCTTTTTGTCAAATTTTTATTTTATTATCATTAATTGTTTTTATATTTGTCGCTGCGACAAGATATATATATATATCAATCCGCCCTCGTATGTAAACAATTGTTATGGCTTACATGTGTTTTCATCTTTTACATCTCAGAAATTGTTTCCAAATACCCGTTATCGACTATATTATTCAGCTAATTTTTTATCCTCATTACATTATCAGATGTTTTGGACTGATTATGATAATGAACTATATTGATAACATACGCAAATAAATTGATGAGCGGTTTCAACAGCATTGTTACTAAAAATAAGATATTAGTAACGCTTATAGAATTTAGCCCACAAAAATATGTTTTGCAGTAATACTTACAGGGATCATATGTATATAGTAAACATTTAACTAGATACTCAAACAATTTAATGTAAATATGGAATAAAAAAAATAATATCAAAAATTGGTTAACGTATTAATGAAATATACATCAACAGGATTCAACAAGTAATATTTTATGCCGACCAGAATTGGTTACTATACCCAAGTATTTATTGAGAAATCAGTAGTTTTATTGTTGATAATAGTTGGAGAAAACAAATTCGCCATTTAGAGAATTATAAAGAAAAACGCAAAATGCTTTAAAATGTAAGAACAGCTTTCAGGGCCTTATTTATTTATTACACCTACCTGCAACTGCTTATTACAGATTAGGAACTTTAAGGACTGACAAATTTAAAAATAATAAAATCTAAAAGAGCAAATCGAAAGCGCAAGTTTGGCGTGATTGCGAAAATGGCAATCTATTGTCCAAAAAAATGATGTGAAAGATTGAATAGCCTGAGGCCGCTATGCTCTCACTTGAAGACGGGGTGGCTTCCAGATCACTATATAAATCTGCATTGGTCACTGACGCGCCACCCCCGTATTATAGTGCAAATCAGTCTTTCTGAAGGTTCTAATCAACCCTGAGGGAAGTTAAGGTACAATCGAGGTACTGACTATAATGTCAGAAATGCACAACGATAATCATCAAGCAAAAGCATTATTTGTAGGGAAGAATCAATTTGAAAAAAATTGAATATATGCCATTTCTAGGGAACGAAGACAAATAAAATATGTTATATAATTTTACAAAAAAAAAATAGAAATAAGCCCACAGTCGGAGTCTTGGAAAGGGTCTAGACTACTCTAGACTATATAATACTTACAATTAAAAACAAGAACTAATTAGAGCAAACCACAAAGTACTTAGGTATTTAGAATTTAAAAGAAAAATAAATGAAAAGCGGAACCAAATTCCAGTATGGCGTTGTGCAGGTCAGAGTGACGCCTCGAGCTCCTGCCCCACTCCACAATGTCAAACACTTGGACTTTCATTAGGACTCAGATCAAAACCACATATGAAGGGCAGTGGCGGCCCGTGATTTTTTGGGACGGGAGGGCACCGGGGGTCTGAGTGTTTAATATCAAAAATTAAGCACAGACAAAAAACAAACTCAATATGCTATTTAATTAACTTGTTTGAAAATAAAATCCATCCGCCGTTCCTTACGATCAGCAAAATGATTAATAACTCATTCATTGAAGTTTGGTGTTGATGTCAGTAATTGTTTTTCAATGGAACACATTGGCAAGGCACATAGTCTGCTTTCCTGCATGGTATTTCTAGAAAATGTTTTTATTCTCTCAAAGTAGAAAAACACCGTTCACTTGATTTTTTCTATTTTGCGCGCCCCCAGAGATTCGCAAAATAGCACAAGACAATTTACAAAATATTTCGCCAACATAGTCTCGACATATTATCAAAAACAAACTTTTATAACAGTAGTACTATTAAAACCTTGGAAGTAAATTACAATAGTAGCATCAGAAAACTTATCATCCAACTCTGCTTAACAATTTATGTATATTGTTAATTAGTAAATAAAATGTTAGCATGTGTGCTTTTTATTCTTTGTACAACTTCTACTGCACATGTTTGTTACATTAAAGGCTTACATTTTGACATTTAAATATAATGTGGTTCCATTTTTTTTTTTTACCAACGTCAAAACAACAAAATTAGCGTGCGATAAAGAAATACTTTTGAAACCAAAACGGATGTCGTAAAGTGAACTTTATAGCACCGAAATAGAAAAAAGCATTTTGCACATTAAACCCACACAACCAGTCTGATAAACTGTAAGAGCTTCTGTTGAATTTTCTCGTCACGGTTTTATTAGTTTTCTAATTGTGATCTTCTAGTTTAATCAATAAATCTGGTCTAGGGAGACCTAGTTTTTTAATCTAGTCTTAATGTTACTAACGCAATTCATAGTTGCATTTGCACCGATAGAAATTACAACATACACTCACCGCTGTATATTACATACTCGACCGCCACTCGAACCCGGCACCATAGAGTAGTGCCCCGCCGCCTACATATATACGCGCGCTACCCGCGCCACTTTCATCGCTCGATTACTAATGCAGACGGGGCAGTCGCGCGAGATGCCCCGGAGCCTACGTCAGACTGCGATTTTCAAAACATGCTGAAAAGACGGACTGTTACTTCCGAAAACATATTATTTGTTATGAAACAAATCAGAAAAATTACATACAAATTAGGTATTTATAATTAAATTATCTGTTAAAAGAAATTTGTTACGGGGCAATTTGTCACCGGGGGGGGGGGGGGGGGCAGTGCCCCATTGCCCTCCCTGCAGCAGCCGCCATTGATGAAGGGGTAGAAGCAAAATTATACAAGTTTACTTTTTTCATAAAATAAGTTAAGTACATAATCGAGTGGCTAGATGTACAGATTCATTAGTAGTTAAAGGAAGTGATTTAGAATCATGGGCGTAACGTACACCCCCACTGACCCCGCCGCGAGGGGGGGGGCAGAAGGTCAAGGGGCCCTGCGTTGGCTAAGAGTCCGACATTAGCCTGTACTTTTTACGGGAGGGGGGTCTGCTCAGAAAGTTATGCCACTGCCTGTATAATAAAATAGTCAATTGAGGAAGCTATTTACACACTAACATCAACATCATATTTTACAAATATTGTAAATACCCTGCAAAACTCGTTATGTCAGAAGTATCACATTCTAATGTAAATATAAGGAATACGTAGATAATCTTCTAACAATTACTATCTTTTTGAAACGTCAACAAACTACCCTTTCTTCTCACTTGTAAATATAAAGGTTCAGAGCATTGAAATGATTTTAAAGTAAACATAATGCTACATTGAAATCGAATAAACAACTGGACGATATAAATGATCTTTGTAGTTTTGATTCGGGGATTATTATTATTAAGTTAAAACGAAAGCCATATTAAACATAAATACGTGTGGTTTTTATTTGAAGCAGTAAAATACTGTAAGTACAAATTTTTAGTAATATTTAGTAGCATGACTTTTCTTTAAAAGTTATTTTATAATAATTATAATTGTTTTGCTACCTTTAGGGGTTTAAAGCAAAGCGTGACATAAAAAATAAATAGCGAAAAATAAAAATTATTGAATGTTTCCTTATATAAATTAATTTGAAATATATTTGCAGTTTAAAGATATGAGCGGAAAAAAAGTTTTAAGTGTGGATATCCAAAAAGAAAACTTCGTAGGCAAAAGGAACAGAGTATTGCAACAAAAAATAAAAAAAACTAGACTATTTCTTCGGTGCTCCATTCAATGAACAAGCGATAGTTAAAGAAGACAATAATGAAAATAGTGAAGGGTATCAGGAGAATGATCGCTTAAATGAACCAACCACATCACATGTGGCATTAATTGAACCCATTGAACCTGCAGAAGCAGTGTATAAAGAAGAAAGTGAAGACAAAAATAAAAGCATAAAATTGTTCACTACTGACATTGCAAATTATCAACACGAAATTGATGATAACGTTAGGAAGTTATTTAAAGAATGATAAAATTTAAATATGTTTTTTTTAAAAAGAATACACATCAAATTTGGGAGTGCACGTATAGATGTGCCTTTATTCGTTGCATAATTCGCTCTGAAATTCGCAGTGCAATTGAATGCCAAATTGCAGAACTTGTTGGACTCTGTTCAACGGCTACTCTGGTTTTTTCTATATGACCTTGTTGTACGAACTGTATGTGTACCTCCGACAAATTTTGAGTTTACACTGACCCTTTCGTCTACATCTCTTACCCATCCCAAAATGGCATTTCTTGATGGAACTGCAGCGCACACTGCCTAATTAAATTCATGGCGAAAACGCCTCTGGGTTTGCATGATGGATTGGGTCAGGACAAATGATTTTACAGCAAAGATCCGTTGATTAACATACCAATTTGCCATTGTAACACAAAACCTTCGATAATAAAAAATACAATTTCATCACTATTTGACGTTTGTCAAAAAACATTAATTCAACCTTTTCAAAACCATTAAATCCTGTTGCCGGACCTTATATTATGAAAATACATGTATCCTTCCTGCAATACAACGTGCATTTAATGCTTTAAGATAATTAATTGTATTTTATCGATTCTTTGCTTATTTACACGTTTGATTTTGTTTAAAGATGTTCCGAAATAATTAACAATTTATTCAAGCAGACTAAGTATTATGTTTTTATGCACTTGTAATGTTCTCTCTAGAAGATTACGTGTTATACCTAGAATTTATCATTAAAATGTTGGAACAGGGCAGGCGTAATCAAATGTCAGGGTCATAGGCCATTGGTCAGGACAAGGGGCACCAAAGAATATTATACGTTTGCTTTCAGAAACCTTAGTTTTACTGTAGGCGTTGGTAAAATCGAATTAGTTACAAGTAAGTAAAATTTATTTTAATTTTTTTTTGTTTAGTGTAGATTGTATTATTTATTTAGTGTATCTTGCATTGATTGTAATTTATATATAATCTAAGAGATAAGGAATAAACTTCAATCTA
Organism: Amphimallon solstitiale; assembly: GCA_963170755.1. Taxonomy (NCBI): domain Eukaryota; kingdom Metazoa; phylum Arthropoda; class Insecta; order Coleoptera; family Scarabaeidae; genus Amphimallon; species Amphimallon solstitiale. The sequence goes on along the minus strand of OY720681.1, from coordinate 87,562,791 downwards.
ATAAAAATAATTAAGATAGATTTTGGTAAATTTGAGGAACGGTTAATTAAAATTTAGCTATTAGTATTTATTGTTACATTATTGTAGAAAAAATTAGAGAAAAACTTACCAATTTACTATCTACATTAAATAAATAACATATCTCAAACTACCTTTATAAAAATATGTACCGTACCGGCAAATCTATTTATTAATGTCAAAAGCCATGTAAAATATCCCAATCAAATCAGGTGAGGTTTGAAGTAGATCTAAGTGAAATAGTATATAGAATTTTTTCATTATTTGTGCATTAAAAATAAACTGGACTGCTTCTTATTTACGGTTATTTACGGTAGCTTTCGATAACTGTATAGAATAAAAATAAAATAATTAATCGTGAAACGATATACATACTGAATTATCCCAGAGTTAGTTTATTGAACAAAACTAAGTGTAAACTGAACAAAAAATTGAATTTATCGTGCAGTAATACTTATTTCAATTAAATTCGTAAAAATATGATGCTTCTGTTGTATCCTCCTTATTATTGACTTATAAGGTTAGTTTATGCACTGTGTCCTTGTAACAAAACATGATAGTTTGTGTATGTCGTAAACACAATGTTTTTTTTTAAATGATGGTAAAGCGCTTAGCTTTGACAGTGACTTGTTCAAATAAGCATTTAAAAAGGGCTATTACTGAAGTTTACAAAGAACGTGATTATTTGAATTTTAATTTCAAATGATTTATTTTTTAATTTTTCTTTGTTATCCAGTTAGATAAATATAAATTATAGCAACATTACCAGAAAACATAATATTCCTATAAAATAATACGTAGACATATTTTCATACTGAAAGTTTTTTTTATAATTCTATTTTGATAATTTACATTATCTGGAAAAATATAAATTTTCATATAATTCTTCTGCACTGAGGAAAATGTATATTCAACATAATAGATTTCAGTCAACTTGTATTTGCTTCATTCTTTAAATGTGTTTCTTGAATTGGCCTTTGGCCGAAACGTCGTATGGACTTGCCGATTTTGCGGCACGACAAACACGCAATTATCACAAGACAGTAAAAACAAAAACACTAAATTGTCCATATGAGCATGCTCTACAAGTTTGGTGATAATCATTTTTCGATAATTACTACGGGAAACAGAAAAACAAGAAGAATGAGTGTGCTTAAAACCACACGGCAGAAGTGAAAACTTCATCAAGGCGAGGTTAATAACACGAAATACACGCGTATAATATTCAGTAACGTATTAAATAAATCGTATTCGCACATTTATTACATTTACACATGTACACACGCGTATAATATTCAGTAACGTATTAAATAAAATGTAAACCTCAACCATCCCCGTATCTAAAATTTCACATTCATACGTCAATTTTCAAAAAGTTCTTCCGCCATTTTCTTTTTTTTGACATTTTGACTTTGGATTCGTGATCGGCGATCTAAGACACCCCCGTATCTAAAATTTCACATTCTTACGTCAATTTTCAAAAAACTCGTCCGCCATTTTGTTTTTTTTTGACATTTTGAATTTAGATTCGTAATCGGTGACCTAAGACATCCCCGTATCTAAAATTTCACATTCATACGTCAATTTTCAAAAAATTCGTCCGCCATTTTGTTTTTTTGACATTTTGACTTTGGAATTGTGATCGGCGACCCCCAAAACCCACGTAACTAAAATTTCACATCCATACGTCAATTTTCAAAAAACTCGTCCGCCATTTTTTTTTTTTTGACATTTTGACTTTGGATTTGTGATCGGCGAGCTAAGACACCCCCGTATCTAACATTTCACTTTCATACGTTAATTTTCAATAATACGAAATACACGCGTATAATATTCAGTAACGTATTAAATAAAACATATTCGCACATTTATTACATTTACGCGAGCGGCCATTTCGTTTGGTCGGTTCGGACGTATGTGTATGTATAAATAGACGATATAAATATTCGCTTACGGTCCCGCGCTTGGTCTGATGGTAACGTGTCGGCTTCATAGTACTTCATACCCGTGCGGCTCGGGATCGAATCTGTTCTGGAACATAAATTTATTTATTCATTTAAATTTCAATTTATATTCAGTTACATATCCGAGCGTTGCAGTCAGTCTTGTTCAGTGCCTACAATCAGCACAACGCGCCTAAAGAAGTTTACACTTCAAAAAATGAAAAACAAGTTTCAATCCGTAAACTTTTGTCTATTTCGGTCGACATCTCAACAACTAACAATAATGGGTGAAAAGCTCATAGGACCTAAATTGTAGACCTTTTTTAAAGATCGTCGATCTTTTTTAAAGATGACGGAAAATGTACACAGAAATCTTGAACGAAAGCTTCAAGTTCAGCTTTTCGAAGCACCCTCTACAACATATAAAAAATATACTTCTGGGTTCACTTTCGTTTCTTGCCTTACTTTGGACAGAATAATTGGACTAATGCTACTTTTTCTTATATTTTGCGATTGTCTCTTGTTAACTACCTAGAGAATTCTTTCGGCTCCTCCTCTACGTAATTTGGTTTCGCTCGTTATTTTTCTTAGGAATTTTATTTTTACTGATTTTATCCGTGTTTTTTCTTGTCGCACCCAGATTTGGAAGTGCAACTATATTGTTTACTTTTAACTTTGCCCTCATGCTAATTTCTTTTTCATTAAAATTTTTTTGTTTAAAGCATAATGTGGTATAATGTTATCTAGTTTTTTCTAAGTGAAATATTCTTTCCTCCTCTAATATGAACTCCTCCGTTTTTTCTGTTTCTTCATTTTCTTGCACTTTTGTTGTTTAAGTGTATATTTTTTCTTTCTTCGGGCCATGTTTTTACTAGTTTTTATACTTTTCAGTGAGTGTCCTAAATCAGGAATATGATGTCTAAGTAGGTAATTAGAAGGTAAATAAAAATGAAAATCAATTCAGTTTTATTTAATATTATATTGTATATTTTTTCACCAGGTTATGAAGATGTTTCTTCTTTTTGATTCAGATTATGTTATGGAAGCAATAACGTTGTCCTATATAGTTCTATTTTCTTTGAGACTACTATAGCATTATATACATCATATATGTTCATTTAAAATCAAATAAATATTCTAAAATTTCCGTAATCTCATTAAAGTCCATTTGAATACCTAAATAATGAATATGAATAATATGTGCTATTTTATCTTTACGTTATCTGTGTTGTATTATCCTCATGGACAGAAGTTCTCGTATTCTATTCGTTATAGGTATACATACTTTTACTTTCTTATACGTAGTATAAGGAAGTATTGTGATGATGAAAATTTTCGACCTCGAGATTTTTGCAGATGTCCACGTTTTGAGGTCCCCTGATACCAAAAAAGTGGTTTTTAAAAAATGTCTCTGTCTGTCTGTCTGTGTGTCTGTGTGTGACCACGATAGCAGTGAAACCGCTGGAGATATCAATTCCAACTTTTGTATTTACGTGTATAATCTCCCTCTTGAGATCTGATTAGTTTTTCAGTAAAATCGGTAGACCAGAAGTAGCAGTTTACTTCAGTGAAAAAATCGAATTTTGCCAATATTTTCTCAAATACTAAGTTTATACAAATTTATAAAGAATTCATATGTACTTAAAATTAAAATTGAGAACAATTTTATTTAAAAAGTTATTCGAAATTCCTACCGGAAGTAGGTCTTTTACTCTTATCGAAAATCGGTTTTTTTCGAATATTTCGCAAGTCAAGCTTTTTAGACAGGTACGTTACGTGTATAAAGGTATTTAAAACATAGTTTTCAATATCTTTTGTATAAAAAAGATTTCAAAATTCGGACCGGAAGTAACACTTTTACTCTTACCGAATAGCGATTTTTGGCAAATATGTCGTAAATTATGTATTCTATATATATTTATTAAGAGTACAAAAGTATTTAGAGTTATATTTGCAATATTTTTTGTATACATGAAATTTCAAAATTCGGACCGGAAGTAGCACTTTTACTCTTAGCGAGTAGCACTTCTTTTCGAATATCTTGCAAAGTATGCATTCTATAGCGATTTATTAAGACAATAAAAGTACTTAGAATAGGATTTTGAATAAGTTTTGTATAAAAAGTTCTTAAGATTGTATAGTTTGAAACGCTCATACGTATAAGAATGTCGTGTGGTGGCCACACCTCATTTTTTTAATAGTTGCTCTGCGCAAGCCAGTCAGTAACGTATTCAGTAGTAAAATACAATATCTTTTATAGCTAATTATTTAAAATGCATGCTACAATCAAACCCTTTTTATACCCTGTGTTCATTACTACTTTTATTTTTACACTGTTTCGTTACATACTAAATCATACACACTTACGACATTCTATATAGGAATGGAGTGTCCTTAAGCAATATTTTTGTAAATTTGTATGATTTAGTAAAGAAGCACTGCTTGAAAATGACTTACAAGAGTTGAAACTAGTCACGGCCAGTGCAAAAATGAAAGTGATAAAAAACAAATATCATTAGTTGATATATATTAATAGTCAACAGCAATAATTATTAATAAAGCTGTATATGTGTGAATTTATATTATAAATACTAATCAATAAAAAATAATTAACTAATGTGTTTTTTAAAGAGTAGGATGTCATAGCGTTTTCAAAAGTTGTACCAGAAACTAGTTGTAATAAATGTAGCAAAGTCAATACAAAATGCGTTTATTCGAGTCTTTTAAAGGTTAGCAATAGGAATAATGTTTTTCCTTATATATTAATATATACATATATATTTTATGGGTTTCTTTACTCTCATTCTGAAACATTTTGAGATATCTGCCTAAATATGACCACAAGTATACATATATAAATTTATACATAAACGTATATGCACATAGGTGTCATTACCAACAGCGAACGCACAGACACGTGTTTCGACCTTTAAGGCCTCTTCAGTGTACGTGGTGCTGTTAGCAATGATCAACAACTAAGGTCGTATCTTATGTCGGCAAGACCGCACGTACACTGAAGAGGTCTTAAAGGCCGAAACACGTGCCTGTGCGTTCGCTGTTGGTAATGACACCTAGGTGTATGTTGTGTATCCTAATTCGTACATATGTGCGTATACGTTTATATGCACATATACTCGTTTTTAAAACGGAAGCTGCCCACCATCTGCCGTATAGTATTTTTGACAAATTTATCTAATGATCTTAATTTCGAATACCTGCCCATTCGTCTTTTATAAGGTTTTAGTTTGCCTGTTTCTTAATATTCTTTAATTATGCAATAAAAATTGTTTTTGTCAGCTCTACAATACATTTTACTTTCTTATACGTAGTATAAGGAAGTATTGTGATGATGAAAATTTTCGACCTCGAGATTTTTGCAGATGTCCACATTTTGAAGTCCCCTGATACCGAAAAAGTGGTTTTTAAAAAAGTCTGTGTGTCTGTCTGTCTGTCTGTCTGTCTGTGACCACGATAGCGGTCAAACCGCTGTAGATATCAATTCCAAATTTTGTATTTACGTGTACAATCTCCCTCTTGAGAACTGATTAGTTTTTCATTAAAATCGGTAGGCCGGAAGTAGCAGTTTACTTCAGTGAAAAAATCGAATTTTGCCAATATTTCGTCAATTACTAAGTTTAAACAAATGTATAAAGAATTCAAATGTACTCAAAATTAAATTTTAGACAAATTGTCTTAAAAAAGTTTTTCGAAATTCCAATAGGAAGTAGGTCTTTTACTCTTATCGAAAATCAGTTTTTTGCGAATATCTCGCAAGTCATGCTTTCTAGGCAGGTACATTGCGAGTATAAAAGTATTTAAATTATAATTTTAAATATCTTTTGTATAAAAAAATTTCAAAATTCGGACCGGAAGTACAACTTTTACTCTTACCGAATATCGATTTTTTGCAGATATGTCGTAAATTATGCATTCTATATATATTTATTAAGAGTACAAAAGTATTTACAGTTGAATTTGCAATATTTTTTGTGTACTTGAAATTTCAAAATTCGGACCGGAAGTGGCACTTTTACTCTTAGCGAGTAGCACTTTTTTTCGAATATCTTGCAAAGTATGCATTCTATAGCGATTTATTAAGAGAATGAAAGTACTTAGAATAGGATTTTGAATAAGTTTTGTATAAAAAAATTCTTAAAATTGTATAGTTTGAAACGCTCATACGTATAAGAAACTCGTGTGGTGGCCACACCTCATTTTTTGATAATATATTGGCATTGAATAATACAAATGACAATTACCATTTTATTTTGTACATATTTCAAGTTGTGTTTTTCATTGTCTTAAGTGCCTAATTGTTGACGTTGTTTGGGTGGTTAATCTAGCGGTTTGCTATGATCTGGCTGATCAGTAATACTCGTGATGTACTTATAAGCACAGACTGTATTTAATGGGACAGTAACGACAAGTAAAGATGTAAAATAGTCTTTGCAAGTTTATATCTTGGTTATGGTATAAAATATAATGGTATGGTGTACTTATTTTAAATTTACTTATGTTAGAATCAAGGAAATCTCTCAAAATATATACCTTTTTGGCGCAATATTGTGGTTCAATTCTTATTCTGAGACAATGTATAGAAGAAACTTGAAATAACTTTTTGTCTATTTTTTCAGTATGAAATTGAATATAATACAAATAATGTTTGTTTTGTTATCATATCAGACATTTTTACTTTCTTATACGTAGAGATTTTTCAGATGTCCACGTTTTGAAGTACCCTGATACCGAAAAAGTGGTTTTTAAAAAATGTCTGTGTGTCTGTCTGTGTGTCTCTGACCACGATAGCGGTCAAACCGATGGAGATATCAATTCCAAATTCTATATTTACGAATATAATCTCCCTCTAGATTTTGAGCAAAATCGGCAGACCGGAAGTAGTAGTTTACTTCAGTGAAAAAATCGAAATTTGCAAATATTTCGACAATTACTAAGTTTAGAATAATTTATAAAGAATTCATAAGTATTTAGAACATATGGTGGAATTCTGTAACTTTCTCGGAAGCTCCGGCTATCGTAGGCCCTGGCAACGAAGTGACGTTGCGATGACGATTTCAGAATTTTTGCAGTTAGTGACGTAAAGTGTCAATTTACGATTTTTTGTACATAACCTTTATGTTTAACATGTAAACAGACATATCATCTCGTAAACATATACCAAAATATTTCAATTAAAAATTTTAACTAATACGAAAATTGTTTGAAATATAATATAGCGATTGCTAACATTTTTTTTTAAAGAAAATGTACGGAACATTTTGTAATGCCAAGATATAGTATAAACATATGTTTATACTGCTGCCAAGATAGCACGAAACACTTTGGAAAATTTCAACAAGAACTGTTATCTTTATGAGAGTTTCAAAGGACGTAGTATCGCACTAGTGTATAGTGAATTTGCAGATAAATGTCTTTTCAGGCACATTTATGGATGATGAAATGTGATTTTTTTATAAAGCCAACAAGGACAGGTATCCCTATAAAGTCGACATTGTTTTTCTTACAAGAGTACCTAAACACAAAAAAATACATAAACCTAGCAGACAATATCCACACAACATAAAGCATGTGAAATGTGCACAAACTAAATGTTCGAAAAAGTCTATTATGGTATCGTGTTCACAATAACTTCACAATTTAAAGTTGACTTTTTCATAAGATTTTCTAATAATAAAACTACATCAAATTGAGAGGATGTTTAACTTTATATTATGTTGAAGAAAATAAGAGGAAATTTACCTGTTTAGTCAATGACTTTATTTGTAAATCAAACCGCAAAGATTTTATCAATGTGTAACTATATTGAACGATTAATGTTTGAGGATCCAAAAAGGTAACATTAAGTTTTAATAGCATAGGCCAAAGTATATAAATGGTTGAAGGATATAGATGATTTTGTATTTAGAAAATCGACCAATCCTGTGATGTATTGTTGTACTTGGTACACCAAATCATTTGATATTATTGCAGGATTTTGTTGTCGAGCCTCTGAAATTATAGTAATTGAAAGTTCTCTTTATTTGCAGTTTTTACAGGAGAGTAATATTCATTAGGCTGAAATTTGCACTTTTTCAACTCAAAAGAATATAAAAAATTATTGTTTAATAAATTTACCAGCAAGTATTATAAAACAATAGATGACATTTGACTCGGATAATTATACTAATATTAGATATGAATTATATGTTTACTATTAAATCTTAACAATAAAGATCAAAAAGAAAAATAATAATACTGAACTAGAAATGTGAACTTTGAATAATAGGTACTCAAATAGAGATTGTTTGTATAAATATTCAAAAATAAAACACATTTTATTGTCAAATATATTTTCTTTTATCAACCTTACCATAAAAGTAGTGCTGAAATTTAGAAAAAAAAATTACAGTATGTGAATAGAAAAAATATATATATATACAAAAGGAGAGTGTTCTTCATTGGCTAAAGGTGGAGCAAGTATATCAACATGTGTGCCATCAATTACACCTACATCTCGTGCACCCCATTTTTCATAAAAACTATACAGAAGGATAATTTTTAGAACGTTTAGAAAAGGTACCCTTAATTACCCTTGGTAAATATATGAACTGGGTGCTATCGATTAAACAAAATACATCTCCGGTCTCCCATTTTTTATCATAAAAACAAAATAAAGAATTATTTTTAGAATATTTTGATACAACATAATTACCCTTGCTTGACACGATTCTTCGATTCACAATCACTGGGAAATTTTATGCATTCAGGGAATAAATTGTTTGATATTACAAGACAGACCTGATGAACTATTCGACTTACTGAACTCTGACTGAGAGAAACAAAGCTATTAATACCAACACTATTCTGATAGCTGTCTGATGCTACGAAATTTAATGTTGTTAAGACCTGTAACAAATATATAATGTGCACTATAAAGTTAATATGCATTTCAAGTGATGTTTATGATAATAACCTTCAAATGTAATGGTATATTTGTTTGTTCAATATGTCCATCCAATAACTGGATCAGGTTTTGAACAGTGTCCTTATTCAGTCTAAACATTTGTTTAAAATGCCTGTTTGGTATTTCAAAAGGATTTCCGTGATCTCTTAAACGTTTGCGGAATATACGCATATAATTTCTAAAATAAAGAAAATAGAGAATATTATGTATACTCTATATATTTTATATTATCGATTACCTACCTGTTGTGGCTATAAAGCCATTCATATTTGCAAATATAAAACAATAATAATTATAACAAATAAACTAACAGAAACTATAAATATAACAACAGGAACAGTATATTAACAATAGTTATATAATAATAATATAACCACAATATAACCAACAAAATCTTTACTCACGAACGTTTTGACAGTTCTACGTCACTAACTCTCAATATTCTGAAATCGTCATCGCAACGTCACTTCGTTGCCAGGGCCTACGATAGCCGAAGCTTCCGAGAAAGTTACAGAATTCCACCATTAATTTCCAATATCTTTTATATAAAAAAATATCAAAATTCGGACCGGAAGTATCACTTTCATACGTATAAGAAAGTCGTGTGGTGGCCGCACCTCATTTTTTATTTATGTTAATTTCAAAACTATCTTTAAAACTTGCCAGAGCATCGACATTAACAATGATTACATTGGTTACTATACAAATGTATTAAAAGAAGAAAACAAACATACAAATTAAAAAATATATAAAGGAAGAAAACAAATTCGTGAAGCTACCGGTAAATAGCTATATTCATTCATATTTCTAAATATAAGGTTACAAAGAGTACGCATTTTCACATCGAAAAAAATGTAGCTATGTATAAAACTCTTAAAAATGTGATACATCGAATTATAGGTTCCACATTCTCTTAATTTTACAAAAAATAACAATATAAGAAGAGTGACTTAGAATCTACAAGTTGACAGTAGTCCGACTGCCTCGCAAGGGCCAGGAACATACAGATTATTAAGTTTGTCAAAATTTGTAATAATTGTACAGAAGCTATTTTTAGATTAATATGTAAAATCTATTCAACACCGGGATTGAATGCAATATTTCCGGTCAATTATCTATTCAATATCAACGTAATACGTATAACACTCTGTAAATTATTAATCATAAAATTTAAAGTAAAATGTAAACTACTTTCGAAATTTATTACTCCTATAAGAGTATATCAAAAATCGAATATGTAATAATGGTTATAAATATACAAAAATTATCTGCAGAAAATAGTCTGATTCTGATTCACTAAACAATAATGTCACTTTCACTATCACTATTTCCAACACAAATAACATAGATTCATGATATCATTCATAAATTCATCTGTCAAGAGTTTTCTAAGTAGGCCTTCCACTCTACGCGAACAGTATGGCATTTTCCGTACTATTATTACAGTATTAGGTATTTGGAAATTCAAGTAAGTTTTTGTTCAAACATGATCATCATCTGTACTATTTGAATCACTCTTTCTTTTCTGAGACAAGGTGTAGTAGATTTATTTTCGTATTAATATCTTGTGCACATAACACGACATAACCTACAAGCGTCGCCTGATTAAATGTCAAAAATAACTAAAAATAAGTTTGAAGTGCAACAGGACTTACATATGTATACTATACATATATTTCAAATAGTACATATAAATTTTGCAACTGAAGCATTTCTTAATTTGTAAAATATATAATTTCTGTAGGAGTGCATAAGCAAATGTGATATTTTTGCACAAGTTTTAAGCATAAAATTTATAAGAATTTTTTTCGACGACCAAGATATCGATAATTGTATAACTAATAATTTAGTGTTTGTGTTGCGCAAATTGTCTTGAATTATATTTACAAACAAATTAATAATTATTAACGGAAAATAATATCAAAGTCCGTTTCTTTTTAGATCTGTAGCCTAGACGATGTGTGAGTACTTACGGTCCGAGACCTTAGAACGTAATAACAGCATTTGTGACTAAACATCGACTATTTTCTTGTTATTAGTACATTCACATACTATGATAAGTCAAGAGTGTAATAATTAGAACTAGACATCCAAAGTACACTTTAACGTGGTGATAAGTGCATCAAAACAATTCCAATGTGTCGAAAGAGCAACTGAGTCAGTATCCGGTTACGGGTCGTTTCTAACTACATCTTGATTTAACACATTTTCTGTCTTCGTCTTTCTAATTTCTAACATATAATAACCATCGTTTACATAATGCAATTTAATTATACTGTCATTATAAGATTAAATGTGCGATTTATTTCGAGGAAATTTATAAATATAATTTTAACAGTTGCTAACTAAATTTGGGAAAGGAATTCATTGCCATCACTAACAAATTGATCATTTTAATGTACGAGGTAGGCACCATAAATTCTCGGCCTAATATACAAAAAAGAGGCTTGGAAGAATATAAGAATTTTTATTTTTCAATGTAATCTCCCCTAACTTCTATACATTTATTACAACGATTAATTAATTATTCGATACTCCTGTAAAAATAATCTGAAGTTTTTCCGTCAAATATTCTATAACAGCTGCTTGCAACTCACTGTCGTCCTTAAAACTACGTCCCCTAATGTCTTCGATCATCTTCTAGCACTAAATGTTCAATAATTGAAATTTGTTGAGGCGTTATCACTTCAATTGGTCGACCGATCAGTATCTTCCAGGGATTCTTGTCCTAAACGGAAACATTTTGCCCACTTTTTTACAGTTGAATACGAAGGAGATGAATCACCGTAAACGCCGTCTAAACGTTGTTTAATGTGATAAGTTGTATGTCCTTCTTTTGTTAAAAATTTAATGACCGCGCGGAACTCAATTTTCGTTACTTCAGACATTTTCGTGCGCTAGTCACGTTAGTTGGCTGGTTACTAAAAACTATTAAGCTTCGAACCGTCATATTTATAGTGTACACCTCGCGTATGTGCATGCATGACGTGATCGAGTTTTAACACTTTTGAACGTGTATAAGACTGTCAGGCCGAGAATTTATGGCGCCTACCTCGTACATGCTTAAATCTATATACATATTTGGCTAGGAACTTGCCTTTAAAAATTATATTTATTAATTGTTATACAGAATATTATAACCAATTATAATTGATTAAGATATTATCGTAGTGTCTTGAATGGATGTTAGCTGTTTCCTTGTTTTTCATAATCGATGGTAACTGCAGAAAGGTAGACCTACTTATATCGTATCGCAGAGGCACTAATAACTTGACGCTTGCGAAGCTTCTTGCAATTGGGCTAACGCTGTTGGCGATGTTAGGTTTATTGAGCTATTTTTTAACACTCGAACATGCGTGGCGTATTTGTTAGTTTCTTTTATTTTTTCATTATTCGATATTATATCATTCTATCAATCAATACTTATTTATGTAATTTTGAACCTATCATGTACAGTGGTGGGAAGTTTAAATGAAACACCTCACGATGCGTGTCCTTTTCTAGGGCCAGTTCGGAGACGTGCGCTAGACAAGGAGACGCATCGTTAGGTGTGTCAGTTAAACTTCCCACGATAGTACCTACTCTTAAGGGTAGATACAGATTGCAGAGATGTCGTTATTTAAGTTTTTGCTTTCACTAACTTAGATAAAAGTGAGTTTTTCGTTTCCTCTCATTTTATATCTTCTTCTTTTCCTTTTCCATATTTTCTGCTTCTTCTTCTGTTTTTTTTTTACTTTCTGCCTCATATACTCTCTGGGTTACTTTTTCCTCTTCCATTCGATGTACCACCTCTGTTGTCATTCATTGATTCTGTGCAATATAGGTTTTAAATTCAATTGTAATATTTATTTTTTGGTTTTTTCGATTTTCCTGAAAAATCTCATTTCTGAAGTGTTGTTCAATTCTTTTGATAATAATCAGCAGGACTTCAACCTACAAATCATGATCGATCACATTACTTTTCATGACTCTGTTGGCACTTGGTTTATATCGAAGAAAATTGTTTTCAAGCTAATGAACATACCGCCTACTTTAACTATTCTTTCATTCATTTTCGTCAGTTTGGTACCTCATTTTAGAGTTCCTTTCTTTTTTTTTCTTTTTTTAAATATATGGTTTAATGTTGCGTTTCAAGTTTGCTCCAAGTAAGTTAATAGAGTTGTTTCTACGGCTTTATCTAATTACGTTATTATTAGATGTTATTTGCTGTTCTCTACTTCATTTCGTCTTTCTTTTATTTGTATTCCGCGTATCTCTCTTAACTCATTAAGTCTCACGTTTCTATAATTCTTCGTCTGCAATGATTGAACCATTTTTATCTCAGTTAAAATAATTTTTCCTCTCAATTATATGACGGTTCCTGTAGACTATAGAAGAGATTTTGGTTTATTATTTTTAAACTTAACAAAAATAAGCAATATAAAATATATATTAGTAATAATAATTTGCAAGACATAAAATGCCGTTTTTGATTTACGTCAAAAACAAAGACGTGGGGAGAAAATTTTGTATTTACAATAACAGAGTAATATATACTGTATTTTGGAATAATATGTCTAATAGAATAAATATTTAATTATGCAGTTTTGAATTGAATATTATTAATAGTTTTAAGGACATAAGGGATATTTTGCACAATTTATAGCACATACTCTCTAATATATATGATTATTCTATATAATAAGAAATGAAAAATGAATATGACATCATCATGGGAATTTGGACAGAGAACTGGAAAAACTAACTTCGTAAAAATATGGTTTTATAAAAGTTAAAAAAAAATATTGATAACTGAAATTTCTTTATTTTACGCAAATGATTTTTCAAATTTAAAATATTTTTATGCACATATCAAGTATTACCTGCTATTATTATTAGTATTTATGATTTATTAGTCAAAGCTTGATTGAATATAATATACTTCAGTATATTTTGACAAAGCTATCAGCTAATTGGTTGAAAACTAATTACACATCACAATATCGTAAATATACAGAGATGTGAAATTTCTTTTTGATATAATTTTATATACTGCAACTTCTGTGCGTTTGGTTAAATTATGTAATTCTTTAAAATCGGTTAATGAAAGTCCGGGCTTTCGCACTCGAGTTGTACAGATATACCGTAGTCGACAAATTTTAATTTCTGATACGAATGTAGAAAGAGGAAAAGAGCACGACGAAATAAGGTAAAGGTAAAGATATAGCTAGGCTGCCAAGTAATCTCGGCAAACGCTTCTATGAAATGTGAGGATCCCCCGACACTGCATCGGTTCTCCCACCACTGTTGGCAAGCAGGCATCGCTGCATATTAGAAGGCCATCTTCTGCATGGGATAGAAGTATGAACAGAAATTAAAACTTGTCGACTACGCTATATTAATAGTTTGAGGTGTTTTCTGACGTGTTCTCTGTCGCTCTTCCGGTGGGTTTTCTGCGACTTCTACATGAGGTTAAGTGCCTCCGTGACGGTCTTGGGTTTTCCTCATAGTGTCCTCCGGAGTGGAGTTTTCTATAACGTTCGCCCTGTGGAAGAACTTCTTGTTTGCTTCTTGAATAACTCTACCATTTAGTTTATTTTGGCGATGTTCCTGATGTGTATCATCGGCATGCTCCGTAGTTCTTCTGTGGCGACCCGCGGGCAGCGGTGTCGTATCCTCTTCAGGCATTCTATGGTGGTCTTCGACATCGTTGTCCATGCAGGGCTAGCGTACATCGGGACTGGCGGGATATGTAGTTTGAACAATTTCACAGCAGCCCTCGTGGTCAGCGCCTTCGATCCTAACAGCGGCATAAGCTGTCTCAACCTTCCTACAGCTTTTTTTCGACATGTCTCGATGGCGTGCCTCCTGAAAGTAACGTGGGTATCGAGTGTTACTCCCAAATAGTCAATATTGTGACTCCAGTCGATCTCTGTGACTAAAATTTTGATCTTAGCAGGTTACCCACGTGCTATTGCGATATTATCGCTGCCTGTGACTTCTTCGGGTTTGATGTTGAGGCCCCAAAGATAATAGAAGTCCTTCACCTCGTCTAGTTAGTTTTGAACCAACCTGACGGCGATGTCAAGCTTCACGGACTTTGTCATTATTGCGGTATCCTTTGCGTACAGTGCATTATATACCATGTGTTTCTCTGGTTTCGAGATGTCGCTCTTGTAGATAGTGAAGACAGGCCCGAGGGCTGATCCTTGTGGTAGGTACTCCGGATCCCATCCTCCCCGTGTCGGAGTTCACACCGTTAACTACGGTGTTGAATTTCCTGTTGTGGAGGTAGGAGCCGTGGGTTTACACATACGTATTAGATGGTATACCGGGTGTCCACACGAAAACTTTATATTGAATTATTTCTGGTGTTTTTGAAGACAAAAACTTGAAATTTTGGGTGGTTGTTCAGGATATAGGGGGACAATGAATAGTGTATTTCATACCGCCCCATCGGGTCAGCCGCCGCCGCCGGCCACCCCCACTCCAATATTTTAAATGACACCCTGTATTTTTTTTTGGTGGTTTTGAAAGAACACAATTTTCTTGATATTCCTATGTGAAAAAACTAGTAACACACATTATGACATTTATGAGATATTTAAATTTAAAAGTTTCAGATATCAGAAATTGTTAACTCCACAAGATTTATTCACAACATTTTAGTTAAATTAAATGCTCAAATTGTTTACCGTTTACATTTAAACATAAATAAAGTCTATTTTCAAAAGCATTTCTAACATTTTCGAACACTTGTGGCGTTAAATTTCGACATTCCTCTGTTATTCTATTACGTAAATCAGCTATTGATTGTGGCGGTGTCTTATAAACAACAGACTGCAAATGTCCCCACAAAAAGAAATCTAGGGTAGTTAAATCGGGGGAGCGAGCTGGCCATTCAATAGAGCCCCTACGTCCAATCCAATGTCCTGGGAAAATATTATCCAAATAATTCCTAACGTCTAAACAGTAATGTGGCCCAGCTCCATCTTGTTGAAAATATAATTGCTCCTCCTCTATTTCATTCAAGTTTTCTTCTAGACACTGTATGATAAGAGGATGTATTAGCTCTTCCAAAAATTGTAAGTACTTAGGTCCATTTAAATTTTCCTGGAAGAATATCGGGCCAATTACTTGGTTATTAAGAATTCCAGCCCATACATTAATTTTTTGGGGATATTGTGTGTTGCCTTCTCGGAAAAAATGAGGTTTTACGTCGCTCCAATATCGACAGTTGTGTCTATTCACAAGACCATTTAAGTAAAAGCAACTTTCATCACTAAAGCAAATACTTCGCAAAACATTTCCATTTTGCCGAATCATATCTGTCATTATTTCACAAAATTCGACTCTTCTGTCGAAATCACCGTCACCCAACTCTTGGTGAAGTTGAATTTTATAAGGGTGCATTTTGTTTAATTTTAATATCTTATGGCAGGTTGATTTTGGCACTCCCGAAACTTCGGATAATTTTCTCAACGAAAGCTCTGGGTCTAAATTAATATGCCCAAGAACTGCTAGTTGCATAGCTTCATTTAGTACACCACAATTATTCGTATTCCGTTTTTTATTATTTACAGATCCAGTTTGCAAAAATTTTTCTATTAGCGTTCTGACATAAGCAACAGATACGTTTCTGTTTGGATGGTTTTCATTGAATAACGTCGCCGCTTGGGAATAATTTTTGTTTGCAATCCCATACAAAATCACTATTTCAGTTCTCTCTTCAAGAGTATAAACCATTTCAGCGAAAAAGCCGAAACTTGAAGAACAATTTTACAAGTATTAATATTAATGAAACACAAAAGTCACAATTTTGACAATTCTAATTTAAAGCAAACTATTTCCATGACTAACTTATGATTTTTCGGAGTTAATAATTTCTGATATCTGAAACTTTTAAATTTAAATATCTCATAAATGTCATAATGTGTGTTACTAGTTTTTTCACATAGGAATATCAAGAAAATTGTGTTCTTTCAAAACCACCAAAAAAATACAGGGTGTCATTTAAAATATTGGAGTGGGGGTGGCCGGCGGCGGCGGGTGACCCGATGGGGCGGTATGAAATACACTATTCATTGTCCCCCAATATCCTGAACAACCACCCAAAATTTCAAGTTTTTGTCTTCAAAAACACCAGAAATAATTCAATATAAAGTTTTCGTGTGGACACCCGGTATATTGGTTTGATTTAGAATCTTTTGTGCTGACATTTAAATATTGCAGTTTCTCCTACATCGAGTCAAAACCGCCTGAGTATGTTGCGCTTGGTTAACAGATGTCGCTGAGTTTTTTTCGTATATATTTGGTATCCAACTTGACAGATTTACAACAGCCCACATGTACATTGTTGCTTCACGATGCCGACATGGTCTAAAACAACTGAAGTGTCTTATTTTCCAATTCTAAGTACTTAGCTAGAGAATTTGTATACACATATCCTGACTTGATACCTGTTGTTGTATATAAACAAAATTGAAGCGTGTATTATTAATTCTAGAAAATATAAAGAAAAACAAGTTAATGTGCTATCCATTTGCTTGGTTTAAATTGGAAGAAAGCTCACCGCGATATACCAACTTTTTAACATCCGAAATCGTTATTCGCGTCTCACGTTCATTCAACGAAATAAACTATAACTAGATGGTGCAATTTCGAGAGACAGCAAAATTTCCACTCTGTCCATTCTTGAACTTTTCGCTTGGTTTTCTGCGGCATATGTGAATGCTCATTGTTGCGTTGGAGTAAAGTCCATCTTATGTTTACCAATGTTAGGTATTATCTCAACATTAACAGATCTGCAAACTTGAATCATCTCAAAATACACTTTTCTATCAAAGTACTTACAAACGTTTGACATATATAATATTTTGTTGAATGAATGGATCCAGACCCTGCTAAATAGCAGTTAATTTTCTTCTCGTATAAGGATTCAAAATGAGAATCTTACAAAAACTAGTCTTCAAATATTTACAGACCTCTTATTTTCGTTGGGCTTGATTTTTGGAAAATTTGTGTGGATTACTTTAACGACCTTTATTGCAAAACCCAGATAAAAGATTCGAACATGCGATGACTAAAATGACTTGGCAATTTTAACGAAATACAACTTTATAATACAACCAATTTATGTAAACCTTATTGTATCTTACCCTTAAGAAAGTAACTATAATTATTTTAATTTCTTTTCTTGTAATTTTAAGAAATGCTTTTGTTTGTTTCAGTGACGGACAAGAAAAAGGAAATAAAATTGCCGCAAATGGAATCCGTGCAAAGAATAATTAACTTTCCGATTGTGGAATCAAGTTGGAAATATGCAGGAGATATTTATAACAAAATAAAAGTGAGTTCTATTTATGTACTAACCACAAAATTTGTTTTCGGATCAGTTAACACAGTCTAAAAGTTCACAAGTTTTTGAAGTGTAAACTTCTTTAGGCGCGTTGCGTTGATTGTAGGCAGTGAACAAGACTGACCTGCAACGCTCGGATATGTAACGCTCGGATATGTAACGCTCTTCGGGAAAAGTCGGCTAAGGGAACAAGATAAATAAATGTATCATATAGAGGTATTTAATTTCAATTAAATTGAAATTTAAATGAATAAATAAATGCATGTCCCAGAGCAGATGTGAACCGGAGCCGCCTGGGTGAGAGGCCAGCACTTACCCATTAGACCAAGGGCGGGAGTCGAAAGCCAGTATTCATATCCTCTATATATATATATATATATATATATATGATATTAAATTTTTATTGACCTTTTTAATTCATATATGTAAATATATATTAATTTTTATTGGACGATTTGTAGGTCGTTATACTAGTTTTAAATAATTTTAAAACTCGCTAATTTGCAGTGTTTGAAAATTACAATTTTCTAATTTTACCACTGACTATTAAATTAATTAGGTAATTTTTTTTAAAAATTACCGACACGGCTGGGATTCGGATTTAATATCACATATATACAGCACATGGACGTTTAGTGCTTAATATATACATTCTCATTTCCATCTGTTACTTGATATACATATATCAGTACGATTTAGAAATTCGAATTCAGACACCGACGGTAGCTCAGTTGGTAGAGCAACCGGCTAGTAATCGGTATGTCCTGGGTTCGAATCCCAGCCGTGTCGGTAATTTTTAAAAAAAATTACCTAATTAATTTAATAGTCAGTGGTAAAATTAGAAAATTGTAATTTTCAAACACTGCAAATTAGCGAGTTTTAAAATTATTTAAAACTAGTATAACGACCTACAAATCGTCCAATAAAAATTAATATATATTTACATATATGAATTAAAAAGGTCAATAAAAATTTAATATCACATATATACAGCACATGGACGTTTAGTGCTTAATATATACATTCTCATTTCCATCTGTTACTTGATATACATATATCAGTACGATTTAGAAATTCGAATTATAGATATAGATAGATAGATATATACATATATATATATATTTTCTGTGGATTTTTTTCGTTGCCTGATGATTATTTATTATTTTTGTTTATTTCGTGGGTAATTTCGGCAGGTAAAATGAAAATGCTCCTGTAGACTAGGATGTAAATTCTTTTATTTTACGTTTCGACCTTTTATATATATATATATATATATATATGCGTCCGAAAATCTCCTTAATAATGCTTGCGGCCGAGGCAAGACAATCTCGAGTACGTTAAAGTTTTTCGCGGACAAGATATACACACAATTTTTTTGGGCAACCGTTAAATTTTTCAATCGATTTAATTTAAATTGAGAGACAATTTAATTTCATTTAGTTCTAAAGGTGCTAAATTAAAGTGGTTTACCTGCTTTATATGCGTTACCATGAAAATGAGACGAATATAATAAACTACAAATACTTGATAGTTGTCAAAATAAGTCGTAGAATGTGTGATTAAACATGTGTCAAAATTGTATTTTGCGAACTGTGTTGCGTTCGCGAATTGGTAACTTCACGGACGATTAACCAAAAAGTTTGTTGTGTGTGTATGAGACATTATCTCTCTACATAAAATATAGTTTGATATTTATTAAATGTAATATAGAACGAAAAAAAGTTGTATTTCGTATTATTAACCTCGCCTTGATGAAGTTTACACTTCTGCTGTGTGGTTTTAAGCACACCCATTTTCTTGTTTAGTAATAATAAATAGTTACTTTAACGTATGTAATAGAGTTTATATACAAATGCAGAACAAACGTTAGTAGTAAGAATAACGAACATACATTTCACATTGTAATCTCAACAGCTTTTACCGAGTATAAAGCATTATTCACCAATTTTAGTTCACGTTCAACTTTTTCAATAACGGGTATATTTCTCTTCTTGCGGGCAATTTTGTTATGACACATGGGCATTGTAAAACATATAAGACAAACATTAATTCAATTAAAATTAAAATTTAAAATGTCATAATTTAAAATATCCGTCAGGTTCCTACTGCTTTAAAACCTTAGAGAACCTGTGTGATGAGATACATTTCATAGATTCAGGCAGTTTATTGACTATTTGAACACCCCAGTAGTCCCATCCCAGTAGTTCCTATAAGACAATTTTAAATTATTAAGATTAGCGTGTATTCTTCAGTGAGTGCGAGCTATTTGACATGTTATTGTGTGGAAGTACAAACGTTTTTGGCACTTGTTGCAAAATCTGTCTACACGCTTTTGAAAATAATAATAAGAGTTGTTTGGACTTATCAGTAAAATTCACTGTAGAAGTCTGAAATAATCCTTTAGAGTCCCAATAACACGATTTTTTTGAAAAAGAGATTATTAAAACAAAAATGCCTAATTTTGACTTTGTCTTGCTTTGCTGATTATACACCGTGTTTTGAACGACATCAATTTTGTTTTCAAAATTTTACAAAAGCGTGAAATCGATATGGTGGACGCAAGTAGTTTTGGAAAAGGTAAAAAAAAAATTGTTAAGGGCTGAGTCATTAAAACTGCAAGAAAGTATTATAATGATTTTTATTTTAAAGTAAACCGCCATGAAAAGATTAAAAAGCATTTTGATCAAGAAGCTTCTGACTACCGATTCGAAAACAGCAAAGAAATCTTTTAACAGACAAGTTTTAATGATGTACTGGGCGTAATAGATTAGATACGCGCTTTAAAAATGTGTGCAGACTTTGGAACGTTCAAGTTTGTAATTCCCAAAATTCACTAGGCATGGACGAAGCAACAAAAAGGCGAGCAATTTCAAAACAATTATTTTGATGTACTTGGCGTAATAGATTAGATACGCGATTTAAAAATGTGTGCAGACTTTGGAACGTTCAAGTTTGTAATTCCCAAAATTCACTAGGCATGGACGAAGCAACAAAAAGGCGAGCAATTTCAAAACAATTATTTTGATGTAATAGGCTTATTTTTCCTGAAATAACAGAGGCGCTAAAGTGCTAAAATATGACGTTACGGAAGTACATATATCAATGTTATTATTTTACACTATTCATGTAACTTCAGCAACAGTCAGGAAATTGAAAAATTTTATAAGAAATATTATGGGAACAGATCAAGTGATCAACCCAGATACTTATCACTATACAGTGCGTTCATGATGAAAGGAACAAATTCGTTTAAAAATCAAGTAATTATTTTGCAAAAAAAAAAAAACGCTCGGACAGGTCGATTAGTATTTTTAGTTGTGAATTTTTTGACATAAGAAAATTATATACAGGCTGTCTAAAGAAGAACATATGCAGCAATCATTGTTTTTCTTAAATGGAACATACTGTATATTATGCCATATTTGAATTGTATGGTAAATTCTCCACACTTTTTGTGTAACATACTATATCCCCAAAATCAGCGGTTTTTGGAATAATGACGTTTGAAATGTGTTAAATTAAAAAAAAAATACATGAAAATCGATTAATTTGAAGTAGAGTCTTTTGTTGAAGATAAAATTTGCAATACCAGGTTGGTTTTGTTGGCTTTTAAAAAAATGTTCAAGGTGTCCTTGTTCAATTTAAACATTTTATTTCATTACCTATGTGTATTTTAATTTATCACAAAACTCATTATTCCGAAAACCGCTGATTTTGGGGATATGGTATGTTACACAAAAATGTGTTTAATGTGTTTAGAATTTATCCTACAATTCAAAAATGGCACAATATACAATATGTTCCATTAAAAAAAACAATGATTGCTGCATATGTTCTTCTATAGACACCCTGTATATAATTTTCTTATGTCAAAAAATTCTAAACTAAAAATACTAATCGACCTGTCCGAGCGTTTTTCTGCAAAATAATTACCTGTATTTTAAACGAATTTGTTTCTTTCATCATGAACGCACTGTATAGTAGATAATGAAAACATAGCAAGGCTTATATTTAAGTGAAGTTATTGATGTATTTCTAAAAATTAGAACGCGGAAAACATCGTAAAATTTTAATTCTAATAAACTAATTTTATCTTTATTTAATTTTTAATTTATTATTTTTATTGGTTTTATATCTACCAGAAATGAGTAAGTATTTTCTTATTAATTTTTAGACACAGAAGTCAATTAAAAATACATAAACCTAAGAGAGGAGAACATAATGCTAACAAGTATCTATATTGACCCATACATTACCTTTGACACGGGCTAAGGTATAGTAATTATAAAAACTATATGTACATTATAAATATATTACCATGTTTTAGCGAAATATGGACGCGTTTCTACCTATTTGAGTCTCCTCAGCACACCATAGGCTTCGCAACGGCAATTTTATAATTTATTGTATATATACGAAGTGCTAGTATATTTGTGTGTATCAGATATTCAGTAATTCAAAAAATACTTAATTATGTCGTTCTAGTTTAACTTTTTTTCTATATACATGTAGGTACAAATAATAAAGTACAGTACACAGACTCAGTCTTGGCCGATGGGCGGAGTCTTATAGGTCAGTGCGAGACAGAGAAAGTATTCGAAAAAAGGAAATGACCAGCTGTTCGTGCTTATTCTAATATTATAAGAATTCACTGCGCATCCTGTGGGAAGGGCATCTCATCGGCCAGGTCTCAGTCTGCGAGTTGTACTAATGTAATCCGACTAAAGTACTTGTTACATGCTTATCCGGCTGTACCCTCTCCATAACAATGTAAATATTTACTCAGCACATGTGTTGTGTACATAAGAATATATTGTGCCTACAATACGTGTTATCTACTTGTTTATAATTTAGACGGGTTATATTAAATATGTGGGGTTCAGTTTCAAAATATACAATCTCCGTTTTCGAATGTTTTGTGATAATTGATAAAAGCGAGTTGCTGATAAGACTGTTTAAAATATATATTTGCGAATATAATTTGGGAACTAATTAATAAAACTGCATTTATAGTAGAGTATATTGTAATTTATTAACTTCTTTTTTGTTGATAGAAATATTTTCTTCAAGAAATTATTACAAAATTTAAAAAATAAGGTATGGCCACCACACGAATTTCTTATACGTATGAGTGTTTCAAATTATATATATATTAATTTATAAATTTTTTATATAAAAATTATTCAAAATCCTATTATACGTACTTCTATTCTTTTAATAAATCTGTATAGAATGCATACTTCGCGAGATATTCGAAAAAAGTGCTACTTCCGGTCCAAATTTTGAAATTTCATTTATACAAAAAATATTTAATATCTAGCTCTAAATACTTTTGTTCTCTTGACCAATATATATATATATATATATATATATATATATATATATATATATATAGAATGCATAATTTACGACATATGTAAAAAATTGCTATTCGCTAAATTGCTATTCGATAAGAGTAAAATTCCGGTAGGAATTTTGCAATTTCTATTATACAAAAGATATTGCAAATTACGTTCTAAATACTTTTATACTGGTAACGTACCTGCTTAAAAACATGAATTGCAAAATATTTGCAAAAGATGGATTTTCAATAATGGTAAGAGACCTACTTCCGGTAGGAGTTTCGAAAAACTTTTGTAGTGAAATTGTTCTCAAATTTAATTTTGAGTACATATGAATTCTTTATAAATTTGTTTAAACTTACTAGTTGACGAAATCTTGGCAAAATTTGATGAAGTCAATAGTATGGCAAAAAAGTATTGTGTTATAATAAATTATTTGTTACCTATAATTGCTACTGTAATTAATTTTTTTAAACTTTTTAGACTGTCACTTCCATAATACACACTTTTGACTTATGTTCTAGCTTTAGTCGTGATAACAATAAAAATGAATAAAACAAGTTTAACAAATTCTTTCAGCAGCGTTTTGTTTTTTCTTTAAAACTTCTTACAGAGTTTTCGTAGTACTTTTATCGTAAAGCAGTTTTGTCCAAATATCTAATAAATTATGCATTCTGGACAAATTTATTAAGAGTACAAAAGTATTTAGAATTGGATTTAGAAAAGTTTTTGTATACAAACAATCTAAAAATTCGGATCGTAAATAACTCTTTTTTTTGTCACAAGTTTATTAAGAAATTAAAGTCTTTGAAACTTAATTTGAAACAACTTTTATATAAAAATTCGTAACATACATTCGTATAAGAAAGTCGTGTGGTGCCCACATCTTATTTTTCTTCTTCTGTTGTTACCGGTAATGGTCTTTTTTTGACTTAAACATTTATAGTTTGGTACTTGTTTGTCTCAAAAAAAAAAACAGGTTATCATTGCTTTGATTTACTTCGAGACTTTTCTACCGTTTGTAGGCTAGTAATAATAATAATATTATTACAAATTGCATTTATTTTAATTGTAATAACATAAAAATACACATAATGTAATACATATGCAATTAGCCCTACTGATAATATTTTAAGGAGTGGTTCAGATTAGCGAGGATCACGTCCTTGCGTTCTGCTCTTCCATGAAATCCTTAGGTAAGGTAAATAAAGAAAAGGAGTATTGAATAATTCCTAACAACTAACATAACCTATATTCTGCAATCATGGCACTTAAGTACTGAGTACTATATAATACAGTCATTATTGTAATAATGTTTGAATTCCCAACAGATACTTAAAAACAGCTGGTCCAGACGTTGGAACCTTTAATGACTTCAATCTGGGATTATTAAATTGTAAAGTTGGTAAATGTTATATTGACAGGGTATTTAAAATAATAGTTTTATGCTGCAGGGGATTGACGTTTTACGTTAATGTTGTGAACATCTGCATGGGATCGTACTTTTCGTGCCAGATAGGGAGGTGTGATAGTCCGTCCTATTTTCTGGTATAGCTTCATTGTATGATACCTTCTGCCACAATTCACGTCAATCCAATAATTTGAATTGTTCATATTTACCGATTTAATATATCCATACCACGCAAGCAATTTGAACGTTCTGAACATGACCCTTGGCATATGCATCATGACAAGGACCGTATCATGGAGAAGCACTCAAACAACATTGTTTCAGTCGAAGAGTTAAATATATAACACTGAGTATATAAAATTCTTAAATTGCTATATGTGAGTCTAATCTTTACAGATGTATGTAGTCTTATATCTAAACGAGTTACATCCACATTTTTGGCTTGATCAACTATAGGCAAAATTTTAACATCCTATTTAATTTGAGCATCGTTATCTAAGTTCTGTACATTTTTACATCCTCCGGATAACAACACCTTGGAGATTGAGGGATTGATTTTAAGTACATTAAAATCTTATTAAATCAAAATTCATCTAGTCGATAGCGTTTCTATAACTATCAACATGAAAGCTCTGGCACACTTGCGTATCATCTACGTGCATTTATATGTTCGAGAATTGCAGACTGTTCAAATAGAAAAAGAATGGTTAAAGCTGAAAGTCTCAAATTTGACACCTGCGATGAACGATCTGATTAATTATAATGCCCTACTATCAAAATCTATACCATATAATATATCCAACAGAATATTGTAATGAATCGTATCGAACGCCTAACTAAAGTCGAGCATAATAAGGAGAGTAATTTGGTTTTCATTTTGGTCTTAGATTATCATCAACACTACTTTTAATAGTGATGTAGTGCAGCTCCTGGTGAAAAACCGGATTGGCAAGACGCCAATATACCATAGTTCTCCAAATAATTGGAGATTTGATGGAAGATAATATTTTCTAAAACTGGACTAATTGTGGGTAATATGCTAATTGGACGCAAATCACTGAAATTTAGAGCATCCGTTTTTTTCGGTAATAGTAATACTACAGACTTCCTCCACGCTTCAGGAAAGGTGTATTCAAATAAGCAGGCCTTGATAAAAAGAGGGATGTATGGAAGTCGCAAAAGCAATAATTTCAGTTTAGCCATATCTATGCCATCATCACCAATTGCTTTGCATTTAATACTTAAAAACTATTTACAAATAATACCTTCATCAACCACCAAGTGATCAGATTTCTTGATTTCTCTGTTTTTAGAACAAAACTATAAATTGTTATTTCGCAAATATTATTATATCTTAGATAGTATTTATAAGAAACTAATTACATATTATTTAAAATCTATAAATATATTTAATAATTTCGTCCAGATCTTAAACGGACACAATTCGTAAAGACCAAACCTTTGATAAAATTATTTATTTGATGGAAATTCATATTATTTTTTATACAAAAAACAGAAATTTAATTGTGATAAGCCTGGTCCTAGGGCTTACCTTTACTCGATCGTCATCTCGATTAGCTCTCTTGAATCGGATCGAGATAGGGAATTCGTTGGGAGGATTATTAATTAAAACGCATCACGTTAACTAACTAACTATATGTATATATTAATGTACATGTTCGGATTGACATTCAATACATTATCTGAACGTTAATCAATAATAATCGTGAATCTAACGTGAATGGCTTAAAACTAACTTACACTACTATTTATAACATATTGCAATATTAACCTATTTAAATTACTGACGTCACGGGTGCATTAACATTGTCCGTGTATTACCGTATATGGGCATCGGAGAAAATCTTAAATATGCACTTCTGTTAGCAAGTATTGCGGTAATGCTTATCCTCGTTAAATTATATTAAATGTTCTTAATGTACGAGGTCTAGTCGATTAGTGGGTTATTACACCTTCCGCGGGCTGGAAAAAGAAAATTATGACGAAGTCCATATATTTTCTTTGTATTACACTTACAAGAAGTAATATTAATTTTATTATATACATAGAATTCATATTCTTAATCGTTAAATTTCTTAATTCTATTTTTGTGAACTATAACTAACTTATTGTCTATATTTAGAGTAACATTTGGGGAATCGTTAATGTTTACAATTTCAAAGGGACCCTTATATAATTCTTGCAATTTGTTTCCTGATTCATTTTGTAAAACTACTTTGTCTCCAATTTTATAATGAATACTTGCTCTGTTTTTGTCGAGAGCTTCTTTTCTGCTTGTTTTTGAATCGATTAAATTGTTTCGAGCCTCTGTACATGCCGATTGTAGTCTGTATTTTAATTCGGTTGCATAGTTGTCGAAATTGTACAAAGGTTCTATTAAGCTTGTTATTGAAGTAGGTAAAGGGTTATGTTTTCCGAACACTAACTCGTTATTACATAATAATAATTACCTTCTTGATTTCTGGGTTGAAACAATCTTGTCGTCTCTGCTTCCACTACCAATATTTCTTTCCTATCAGTGCTTCTACTGCCATGTTGACGACGGCGCTTGATTTCTGGGTTTTAACCCAGAAATCAAGGACGTGTTACTCTTAAGAATTTTTTTTTTATTGCAAACGTACCTAATAACGTTTCTACTTCATAATGCTTTGATAAAATCAGTTTTATTTGCAACAAAAAAGAAAATATTTTTATTGTTTGATTATTTAATGAAAATTGCAATTCCATATGTGGAACAGTAGTCAAAGTATTACAAAAATAAAACTGAAATAACCACAAAATGAACCTACAACTTCACCAAATGTTTATTACCATACTGATTTGCAAGTTTAACAAGAAATTCAAAAATGGAATATTGACAATAATGACTTTGTGCAACTTTTATTTTTATTATAACGGTAATTAAGATATGGCGCTGGGATACGTTGTTCTTGCTTATTCAGGACTCTGTGTATTTGTATATGTGTATACTTACACACTTTGGAAGATGTGCATTTACATAAAACTTGAAATATTGAAACTAGATCCTCTGTATTTACACATTTCTATAAATTTCAGAATTCAAATAATCTCTTTACGTGGACCTTAGACAGGGCTGAAGATTCCATATACAATGTCATAGATACAGCTTCTCCTGCAGTCTTTTTAATGGAAAGGCCTCTAAATGCACTGGATAAAGTTTTGTGTCGCAGTTTGGATATAGTAGAGCAAAGAGTTCCTTCCATTACATTACCTCCCCAAGTGGTAAGTGATTTTTATCAAATGAATTTAATCTTTTTTATGTTTAAACACAAACGATATTGTAAATCAAATTTAGTTTTAGTTCCATTTGGATAATATATATATATATATAGGGTGTTCCTAAATATCATGTACATAAGGAAGGGGGTAACTATTTGGTTTATTTTGTGCCTAAAATTTCATATAAACATAGGTCTGCAAACGCTTCGTTACCAATATGCAGGGTGTTGAAATTTCAAGAATTTTTCACTTTTTACTGTATAGCTCCTGCAGTTTTTGAGATATTTTGTTCAAATTTGGAAGGTAGGTTACGCTATAAGGCCTGCATCATTAGCCATGCCAAATGATTATGTAAATCTACAGGTTAATAATTTCTTCGGGGTCATGCCCTCTTTTCTCACCCTGAACTTTTTTGCGATGCGCCACTGCTAGATTCTAAAATACGCAATAAATTTTCTGTCTTGTTTAGAAACTTTTTGATCTCTTATATTTTTTCTTATCTCTGACCGTTATCCAGAAAAAAAATAGAAAACAATTTTCTGTAATTCGCCAGAGAAAATTAAATTTTTTAAAATGGTCTAGCAGGCTCTGGCTTTATTCAAATAATCACTTGAGTTTATTAATTTGACAATTGACATTAGAAATCGTAAAAAAACTGCAGGAGCTATACAGTAAAAACTGAAAAATTCTTGAAATTTCAACACCCTGCGTATTGGTAACGAAGCGTTTGCAGACCTGTGTTTATATGAAATTTTAGGCACAAAATAAACCAAATAGTTACCCCCTTCCTTATGTACATGATATTTAGGAACAGCCTGTATATTTTCCTAAAATTGTATAATTTTTTGCGATTATTCATCTGTAAATTGAGGTTTTGCCTTTGGCAACGAGTTCTAGACTTTAAACTTTGGCCCTTGTTACTCCTTTCATTAACACCTATGCAATACAACTGGGTTTTATATACGCAATATGAGTATATAAATAAAATACATTTCTTTATTAGTCTTTTAAACAATAAAACAATTCTTTGTGGTGGTCTCAAAGCCCATTATATGATTTAACTACATTTCTTTCAAATTCAATACAAGTATAATATGTAAAAATTAATATTACATAAGAAATTCTTTTGATTTCAAAAGTATCATAAAAAGAATTACAATTAATGAAAATTACATACTAGTATATCTCGACGTTGTATCACTCTGTACTGATATATCTATTGCAGTAAGAACTATTAAAAAAACAATGGAATAGAACTTCAAGAGTTTACTAGTTTGCCGCAAGAAGAAGTTATTAAAGCATTAGAACTTGCTTTAAATACAACTTTTTTTGAATACAATAATGTATTTTAGAAACAAATTTTTGGTTGTGCTATGGTATCTCCAATTTCAAGTTCTATTGCACAGATAGTATTAGAAGATTCAGAATGAATGTCCTTTCAAAAATTGAATTCACACCAATTTTTTACAAACGTTATGTAGATACCTGTATTTTATGTTAATTAGCTATATATATATTTTGGAATAATTTAAAAGTTATCATTCAGATCTTCAATTTACATTAGAAAAAGAAAAAATAATGAAACAAAAATTTTAGATTTAACATTAATTAGAGAATACAACAAAATTTTAACAACATTATATATCAAAAACCAACTACTTCAGGTAGATGTTTAAATTATAATCTTTGCCAATCCATGTCACTTAAAAAAAAGTATTGTTATTTCGCAAATAGACAGAACAATCGAATTAACAATTTCCAAATATAGACGAATAATTCTAAAGCATAAGAAAGACATATTAATCAATAGCAATTGTTCTTTAAATTTTATGAATTCCATTATCAAAAATAGAATAAATAAATTTTATAATAATAATAGAAATAACAGTCGTTCCAAATCAACAGGTATACAAAAATATGTAGCTATTCCTTATGTAAACAAATGATCAGAAAAAATTAGTGAAGTATTGCACCACTTAATATAAAAGTTGCCCATAAAAATCAGAATAATACAAACTTTATGTTCAGTAATATTAAAGATAAGGATCCTTTTCATAAACAAACATATGTAGTATACAAAATTCCATGTAGAGATAGTATTGGCGTGTATATAGGTCAAACCAAGCAATATTTATCAGATGGACTAAATGACTACAAGTATGCTAAAAACATTCCAGCTTTAAAAAAGCAAATTTTATGTAAAGAAAAAAATAACGAAACTAGAAATTTTCTATAACTTATGCAAATGAAGAAACATAATGCAGTAAATGACCGAACTGAAATTCAAAATTTAGCATAGCTTATCATTCGATAATTTAATAGCATATATTAGGTCTGCTACATTTACATAATTGCTAGGTTGTCTAGATTTCACCAATATTATTTTTGCTATGCCATATACAGTATGTCCACGGATCGACTTTAAAAGAGGAAACACATTTTTTTTTGATTTCTCAGAAAATTTCACTCTTGATGATTTACTCTGCTTGTTTTCAAACCCGCAAAACACAAATAACTTTTTATTTAACTCGAATGGTTCTCGAGATAATATCATTGTGCTTCAAAATTTCGAATTAAAAGTTTTTATCCGTAATTTTTAGAAGTAACTCTAGTAGGCGGATTTCATTGAAAAATACAATTGACAGCAAGTTAGTATAACTGCAAATTAGATCTTCGCTAATTTGAACAGTATTTATGCTATAATGTTGACTTTACAACAAAGAATTTATCTAATTCAATGTTACGGAACTGGGGAAGAGTGCTACCGAGTTGTTATTAGAAAATTCAACCAAAAATACATAGAAGTTACCTTTTCAAATTCCGGAGCAAAAAACACGGTGACCAAATTCCTTAAAACAGACTCGGTTTTAAACATTAAGAAGTCAAAGAAATTGTTCGATGAAGACGATGCTGCTTCAGTTCTCGCCGTTCATTCCGCAAGAGAAGCTCCAAGGTTGTCTTTAAGAAGGAGGGCAATAATAACAGGGATAAGTAAATCTCATTTACAAAGAATATTTAAGGAGAATAAAATTTTACCATTTAAACCGCAATTTAGGCAAACTTTAGAAAATGGTGATGAAGCCAAATGTATGGATTTTAGTTTAGAAATGGGCTACAGAGTTTTGGAAGATTCAAATTTTTATAAACGAATTATGTTCTCCGATGAATCAACCTTTTCAACTAACGGAGTCATTTCGTCTCACCATTGTCGGTACTGGAGTGAGACGAATCCAAACTTAGAATTACTTGTCGCAGACAGTATATAAAAAAAGTTCATGTGTGGTGTGCGGTTTCGTACCATGGCATTATTGGCCCACATTTTTTTGATCAAAATTTAAACCGTAATTCATATTTGGAAATGTCGCAAAATTTTTAACTAATGAACTGGATGAATTGCCGTTAAATACCGAATAGAAATCTTTTACCACCACGTTGGGTGCCCTGCTCATTATGCTGGCATTGTTCGCCAGTGGCTCAGTACAGAATTCGATGATAACCAGATAGGAAGAGATGGACCCATTTTATAACCACCAAGAAGTCCAGATATTACACTAATGGACTTTTATCAGTGGGGTTGTTTAAAACAAATTGTGTACAGGAGCCACTAGACAATGATGAAGAGCAATTAAAAAATAGGATACAAAATGCAGTCCAGTCCTTATGAATCTTAGAAATAAGACGAAGTTCCAATGAATTTAGAGCTCGCATTGAAATCTGTGCAGAAAAAGGAGAAGCACTGTTTGAATAGAAAATTAATAGTTTAGTTTTTTGCGAATTTTATTTTATTTTACCATTATTTGTTAAATTTATTAAATAAAACTTGAGTCCAATTTGTATATTTTCTAGCAAGAAAATGATATTATCTCGAGGACCGTTCGAGTTAAAAAGTAATTTGTGTTTTGGGGATTTGAAAACAAGAGACTAAATCATCAAGAGTGAAATTTTCTGAGAATTTTTTTTCCTCTCGATCCGGGGACATACTGTATTTGCCGCCAATATATTTGTCAAATATATGTTAGTTTTGTTAATAGTTGCTAATGTTTTAATGTTTTACTTAATTCATGTTAATTAATTCACAAATATATTATCTACATTATGGTAACGTTTTAATTTTTTATTTTGTCGGAGTTCATTTTACAGCCGACAAACCACTAAAAGGAACTGCTATACGATATATTTATGCGCTTGTGTATGTATTTTGACAGTATTATGTGGTATTATGGTGCGTTTATTATTTGTAATACCCTTATTATGTTTGCTTCATAACGCAACGTTCGTTTCTTATTTCATCACCCTTTTCTGTTTTACATAAATAGAATTAAATATTAATAATTATTAAATTTATTGATGTAAATGTTTCCATTGATTTTATTTATGTACGTATAAGTTCATTGATCTTTATACATCTTTTCTGTTTATTACTGCAACGTGTTAGAAATCAGTATTTACATTGCTCATCAAAGATTGTCTTTAGAGTGACCAATTGCATTTAGTTTGCCACAAACGAAGCTATCACATGTACTGATAAAACTCATTGCCTCTTACAGCTGATTCTGATGTTTCGATATATTTGATGACTGAGAGTCGATAAACTAAATATTTATTATGAGATCAGTAGCCAAAATACGCCTCGGCTACTTCATCCGGACTTGTCCCTTTGATATTGTAGATAATAACTTAATCATTGAAAATGCAGAGTGCAGACTGTGTTTATATAAATTTAGAGCTGGAAGATATACAAATTGTAATTTAGTCTAGGGTTTAGAGACTCTTGGAACCTCATCTTAACATACTTTGTTACATAAATAATTATCCGGGTTGTAAAACTAGCCTGAAACTAAAATATTTGTTATTTCAAGGCAACATACATAAGTGTAAAGAAATAATTTAATTCAGCAAAATGTTACATCTACCGTTAATACGGGTTACTTAAACGCATTTTTTGAACCCTACTATACTTTGATGCAGTATTTATCATCTAAAACTGCATCTATAAAATACTTGATTTTCAAGGAGTATTTACTTTTTTTTTAGAAATAACATTTATATACACGAACGAGGTATGTTCGTTGCTTTTAATTGGTAGTTTTGCACAATTTTTTAGTTACAAATAACGTTTTATAATTAATTTTAAATTTGTTATTTATTATAGGGGGCATAAAATTGATAATATAAATGTTCCTATTTTGATTGAACATACGTCATTTTAGAATAAATGTCTCACAATTAAAGTGAAGAGAACCTTCTTTTAATTAACTTGTCATGATTACTCTTCAGCGTAATGTTAATTTGTAAAAAACACAATTTTACCCAGTTTGCTAATAAACCGTAACCTAAGAAAAATGTACAAAAAATGGTTTGTGAATAATATTCTATATAGTGATTATGTTTTATTGGATTGGTGTTTTGGCTGTAGACTTTGTTTTTAAGGTAACACAATCAATGGTGGCAGATATTGTGAGAGCTGAAATAAACTAGTTTGTGCAATCTAATATAAATACACGGCTTTGCTTAACGATAATGCTCGTCCACAAGTAGTCCATTGAACCAGAGATCTCATCGGCTCATATGGTTAGGAAAAACTAGATCACCTTACATATAGCTCTGACTTAAGAAAAAAAACCGGCATCTTTTTCATCCATCTCTAGACTTTTTGGCCGCTCCTTACAATCTTCGTAGCACCATCATTGTTTATGAACAAAACTTCTTTTTACCACATTTTCAATCAAGGATTATTTTTTAAATGTTTCGTGCTAGAAACAGTAACATTTTGTTCCGAATATAAATCCATCTTCACTTTTAGAAACATGTAGTTCACTCTGCCTCGATGACAGATTCAAACTGACAATTATTTCTTTTTCGTCTTCGTATGTTTGTGCTTTGTAGGTAGAACAACTTGTTTAAAGTCAACAAGTTTGGTGAATGAACTTGTTTATGAGTTGAAACGTTTTGTGTCTCAAGTTCACTCTCACAAATACTTTTTCCAGGGTAACATACCAATTTCTTTCTATTTATTAGAAATATTCCTGAACCCTGACTTTAAATTTTCAGATAACCTTGGTTTCAATTGTTAGTAGTACTCTTTTCAGTAGCATCTGATTATATCCATTCAGTAATAATATCTTTCCATTTCTTAAGTGATTTTAAGAGCTCTAAACTCAAAGTGAATGTTGTTTGCCTCACACATTTTAATAATATTCACACTAAAATGGGTGACCAAGATATCTTCAATAAGAATCTTTTACTCTTGAATTAGGAAGCTAATAAATTGCCAACATTACAGCAAATAAAATATTATGTAACTTCTAATATTAAAAAAGAAATGAGAAAAGAACATACAAAAATGTAATTTTCAATAATTTCACTATAATACACTCACCGGCAAAATAATCGATCCACTCAAAAAATTGATGAAGTTTGTTCGTTAATAAGTTTGTTATTTTAAATTCGATTTGATTAATTTTTTTTGCATATTGTAGGTAAATTTAAATGTAATCTATCACATCTTTGGAATTTTAAGAAAATTTGGCGTACATCATTTTATACAGGGTGACACAAAGTCTGTTTTTTAAAATCAACTTTAAAACCACATATGGTTTGTCAAAGTTGCTCCACCTTGTATTTTCTTATTTTGTTAACAAGACACATCATTTCTTTACAATTTCTTTTTTTATTTATTACAATAGCTTAATTTTTGTAAAAGATACAAGGGTTTAAGAAAAATCTTACATTTTTACATTTTTCCTATGGTACTAACAATAAGTTTACGAATTTAACTTAACACCCAATATAATGAAAAGTAAATGAAAAGAAAATGAAAAACATAAAAGACTTAATACGAAGTGTTTCCTCCACGTGCACGGATAACAGCTGCAATTCGTCTTGGCATGCTCTCAATTAAGTTTTGAATGTAAGCCTGGTTGATTTGATTCCATTCTTCAGTTAGAACGTCACTAAGCTGCTGTCAATTTGCAGGCGTTGGTACACGAGATCGTATTTTCCTCCCAAGTGCATCCCAAACATGCTCAATTGGGTTTAGGTTTGGGCTTAGAGCAGGCCAATTTACTACTGGGATTTCAACCTCGGGCATTATCATGCATCAGCATGAAATGATCTCCGATGAACGGTGCAAAAGGAACAATATGTGGCTCTAAAACTTCTCTTATGTATCTATCGGCTGTCATGGCTCCCCCGTTCATTATAACCAAGTCCGTCCGAGCTTCGAAATTTATGCCACCCCACACCATTACCGAACCGCCTCCATAACTTACTCTAGGAAAAAAATGGTTTTGAAAGAAACGTTCACCAGTTCTCCGGTAAATTCTTTCACGTCCATCTGGTGTTCTAAGACAAAATCTTGACTCATCCGTGAATAAAATGTTGCTCAATTCTTCGTTACCCCAATTTACATGTTCCCTAGCAAATCTAAGGCGTTGAACTCGATGGTGTCTCAATAACTCTAGACCAGTTGCAGGTCTCCTAGAACGCAGTCCAATATCAAACAGCCGCCTTCTTATTGTTCTATCACTTACTTGAACTTGCCTTACGTCCTCTAATCTGTTTTTCATTTGCACAGAAGTAACTTTTCTGTCCCTCAAAACATTTAACGTTATAAAGCGATTATCTTGCTCACTAGTAGATTTCTTTCGACGACAATGATTTCTTCTTGTGTATACACCAAATTCATTAAACCGTTTAACAGCTCTTTGAACTTTACATCTTGAAACTCCCAACACTCTGGTCACATAATACTGTGACCTACCATCCTGAATCAAAGCAACAGCTCTCGCTGCGTCGGTTACAGAAAGATCCATATTTTAAATTACTATTCGACAAGAAACACGTTCAAAAACGTAATTGACAAGTTTTAGATTTCACTACTGACAGTATTTCAATAGCCCTCTATGCAAAAACGATAAATTCGTAAACTTATTGTTAGTACCATAGGAAAAATGTAAAAATGTAAGATTTTTCTTAAACCCTTGTATCTTTTACAAAAATTAAGCTATTGTAATAAATAAAAAAGTAAATTATAAAGAAATGATGTGTCTTGTTAACAAAATAAGAAAATACAAGGTGGAGCAACTTTGACAAACCATATGTGGTTTTAAAGTTGATTTAAAAAAACAGACTTTGTGTCACCCTGTATAAAATGATGTACGCCAAATTTTCTTAAGATTCCAAAGATGCGATAGATTACATTTAAATTTACCTACAATATGCAAAAAAATGAATCAAATCGAATTTAAAATAACAAACTTATTAACGAACAAACTTTACCAATTTTTTGAGTGGATCGATTATTTTGCCGGTGAGTGTATTACATGACAAAAGTTTTGTTTTAGTAAACTTGTAGTGGTACGATTTCTTCCTCATGAATTACTCCCATTAATTTATATTAAATGAGTTTTATTTTACTTGTATATTTGCATGAGCTTAATGCCTACTTTGGAATATATGTATAATGTTGTCAATAAAATAATGGAATACATATTATACAGTTAATTAAATACACTTTTGAAAATTATTAAAGAACAGAATTATTAGTCTTAAATAATTAATAGATTAAAAGTACGGAAAACTGTAACTGTCATCAAAGCTGACTTGAAATGAATATTATTAAATTTGATTACAAAATACTACTTACATCACATACTACAAATTAATATTCTATTATAAGTTATTATTAGAGCTCGGATTATATGCAAAATGCATATTTGTTATTTAAAGATATATCAACAAAATTTTGAGTATTTTGGCTGTATCTAATGTTTTTTGATTAAAATGAGCTTATTAAAAAATGCATATTTAGCATATTTTTGCTACTTGATGCATATTTTATGAAATATTGCATATTTGTGCATATTTCCATCAAATTATAAATTTCCTCCTAAAAAAGAAGCATTACTGCCGTTAAGACGCATCATTGCCGGTCATAAAATAATTAACTCCATTTTCAAATAATATAATATAAAAATACAAAGCTTTCTTTAATTTCGTCCATAAAGGAGGTTTTATATTTCTTTAGTAACTACGCAGTTTAGTTTCTTTTTATTTATTGAAGCAACATATTTGCTAACAACAGGACCTTTATTTTATATTTTAAAAATCTGGGTTTTTCCGTAAACATTTATTTTTCTTATTATTTGAGCGTATGTCATATAGGTTTCAATAACAAGCCTTTAAAATGAAATGTTTGAAAGAAAATAATTAATTTGTTTCCTTTCGTTCGTTGTGTGCACTTCGTAACCTGCGATATGCCGAAAGTACAAAGTTTAGTGTATTCCTGGATACAAAATTATCCAGAATTGGTATTCGACCAGAGTTTACAAAACGAGATATTTTGTAGAGCTTGTGGAAAAAATGTAAGTATACCTACAATTATGTAATATTTTTGATGTTTGTTTTATTGAGAAACCTATAAAAGTTTTTTTGTTTGCAACAATATCTGTAGTATAAATATAATGTGGTTTTACGTTTTAGGTGTCATGTGAAAAGAAATTTTTAATTATGCAGCACGTGGGTACTGCATTACATCAAGATAAAGTAAAAAAGCTTAACTCTGGTAATGGTTCTCAAAGTCGTCTTTTTGAATCATTTGAAAATGCACACAAAAAAAACCGCTCAACAAGAATTCTCCAAGGATTTGTGCGAGGCATTCCTAAGCTCCAATATTCCACTGGCGAAACTACAAAAACCAAAATTAAAAAGTTTTCTTGAAAAATATTCCAAACATCATGTTCCCGATGAGAGTACCTTGAGGAAGAATTATGTGGACCAAATATACACCGAAGTAATATCCGAGATTCGCACGTTGATTGGTAACAATTTCATTTATTTTGTAGTGGATGAAACCACAGATTCTGCCGGTCGATATATTGCTAATTTATTAATTGGTTGTTTGAATGGAAACAGTAGTAAATAATATTTAATAAGTTCTAAGCAGTTAGATAAAACCAATAATTCTACAATAACTCGTTTTATTCACGACGGATTAACAAATTTTTTTCTGCCCAATTCAATACCACAAGAAAAAATAATATTAATGTTGTCCGATGCTGCCTCTTACATGTGTAAAGCCTCAGTTAATTTAAAAATATTTTTTCCTAATTTGATTCATACTACTTGTTTGGCTCATGGTATTAATAGAGTTGCCGAAGAAATCAGAAACCAATTCCCTCTTGTGAATGAATTAATTAGTAATATAAAAAAGATTTTTTTAAAAGCGCCATTGCGAGTTCAGTTTTACAAGGAATCGTTTCCCAATTTACCATTACCTCCACAACCAGTAATTACTAGATGGGGAACGTGGATAAATGCCGCAATTTTTTACTCAAAAAACTATCAAAGTATTAAAAATTTTATTTTCGAATTATCTGATGATTCAAATGCTATAAAAGAAGCTAAAAAGTCCTTAAAAAATAATATAATACCAAATCAGTTGGCATTTATTGCAACACATTTTTCTATAATAGCAGAAACAATTTTGATATTAGAATCAAGAGAATTACCCTTAACTGACTCAGTAAATTTAGTAAATAAATGTCACAAAGCATTGGCAACTGTTACGGGAACCGGAGAAATAATTTTTAAAAAGCTAAATTCAGTATTAGAGAAAAATGAAGGATTTAAAATTCTTTCAAAAGTTTCTAATATTTTAAATGGGGAATTTGTAGAGGGCATTGAATTAGACCCTAATATTGTAGCCAATTTAAAAAATGCTCCAATTACTTCCGTCGACGTAGAACGATCTTTTTCGACATTCAAACACTTGTTAGATGACAGACGACATTCATTTAAAATGGAGAATTTAGAAAAGCACTTAATTGTCAATTTTTATAATAATAACTAGCATAAGTAGATAGACGATAAGTAAATAGTTGTACATAGGTACTTAGATAGGTATTACTACTTAAATAATGAAATATTTATTATTATGTTAAGTTATTTTTTTAAACAGCATATTATTATGTATAATAAATTATAATATAATATATAAAATATAAAAATTATAAAATGTAAGTATTATAATTTATAACGTTATAGACAATAATATACCAATGTTATACGAGCATTATGTTTTAAATGACTTAAAATGTAAAATAAACTTTTGTTTTCATTGAATACGATGTATTTTCTGTTAATTAAAATTTTGCATATTGATGCATATTTTGCATATATTGGAGCATATTTTTTAATAATTTGTGCATATTTTTGTCAAAATATGTGCATATAAATGCGCATATTTTGTTGATTTTTACGTGCATATATTCCGAGCTCTAGTTATTATAAATCGCTTTTACTACAAATTAGTTATTATTCGACTTCATTCAATATGTAAGTTATTATTAAAATGATTATTGTAATAATGTTACTAAACGTGGGCATTTCCCTGATTAAAGAAAGTTTGACTAATCGTAAGCAGGCTGTGAAACTAAACAGTAATGTGTTTAATTATCTTCATCTATCGCGAGGGGTTCCACAGGGATTCGTTTTAAGACCTATTTTATTTACACTGTACACTTCCAAATTGCTTTCATGTGTTCAGTATTGTAAAGCTCATAGATATGCGGACGACACACAATTATATTTTTCATTTGAGCCTTCAAATTGTCAGACAGATGTGAATAACATTAGCTTTGACCTTAGGTCATTACAATGCAACTCATTAAACCATTGTTTGCGTTTGAATCTTTCAAAATCACAAGCGATCTTGTATGGCTGGAAGAAAACATGTCGTAATTGAGTAATATTATAAATATCACATATCAAATATATAGTGGCATACCTATTGTGGATAAAGCAAAAAGCCCGGGTTTATATCTTGATAATACGTTTAGGTAGAGAGATGAAATTCCTAAATATATTAAAAATGCTATCTTAATTGAAAGAAACTTTATCTTTTCAGAGAAATTCTTAGTCAATGTACAAAAAAGAATCTATGTGATATGTATTGTCACAATTTACATGTTATTCTTCAATATATCATAGTGCTCTGGATCAGTTTACATAATGTTGAATTCAGAGAGTTCAAAACGTCTTCGGTATATTTAAAAGATATAACATCTAAACATACCAGCCGGAAAGTCGATTGACGAAATTGAAAAAGGGAGCAGGCGGGTAATGGTGGAAACAACACAATGGTTCCAAAACAATGAACTAAAATTATATCAAGAGAAAACTCAGCGTCTCTGTTTTCACGATCGACAATAAACATACCTGGGGCATGCATATATCAGAATTAGCTAACTAAACTCGTTACCGACAGCTATATATACCATAGGGAGACGGAAGATCATTGCTTATTCTTGCTGCTGCGGGTGATATGCCCCAAAACAAAATTCCGTAGCTGATTCTACTATGGAAGTTTGCGAAATCCGCCTGACATTATTATTATTATTTTACAACTATCACTCAATACTTCTTCTTTCAGTAACTGTATCTGTCAAACAAAACATTAGCCGATATTAAAAATGTAAATATCCTATTGCAAACGCATGATCTATTTAAGAATAATACCTATTTTGTTCACAAACACTGATAGACGGGACGAATCTCACCTCTAGTCAAATAATCCTCGTATATACCGTAGTCGACAAATTTTAATTTCTGATACGAAAGTAGAAAGAGGAAAAGAGCAAGGACGAACTAAAATAAAGATAAACATATAGCGAGGCTGCCAAGTACACTCGGAAAACGTTCGCTATCAAATGTGAGGATCCTCCGACACTGCGTCGATTCTCCCACCACTGTTGGCAAGCAGGCATCGCTGCAGATTATAAGGTCATCTTCTGCATGAGATAGATAGGTAGTATTGCTGTAAACCGAAATTAAAATTTGTGGACTACGGTATATATCCTATACCTGTTAACATTTCTTATAGTATTAGAAGAAAGTGCACTGTTATTTTTAATAATATTTTGATAATTAATTCTGAAATCTAAATTAAATTTGAAATATGCAATTCTCTTAAAATAATTACTTATGAAACTACAAGTAGTCATGTGAAAGAAATAAAGTGTTGTTGATAATAAACATGTTTTAGTTTTTGGAAAGAATATTCGTTTACAATATAGATGTACTTTATTTATATTAAGTATACACTTGTAATCAGTAAATGTTATCAAAGAAAAAGAGATATCATCAAAATTCATTTATGATGTGATAAATACATAAATAACAAAACCGCTACATATACAGCTGATATTATAATATATGCCCTTGACTTGACAAGGTTTCGTAGAACTGTATATGTATAATAGTCAATTAATTAAATAAATGAGGTAAAAATCATTATAAAGTACACATCGTTGCTGCGTGTATGCACAGTTAATACTGTGCCTAATTAAGAAAAATATTTATTGTTTTTAGATATTTGCATTTTTAAATATTTGTGAATAGACTTTATCATGTTTTCGTTCTGGCATAGGGTATGTTAAAGAAACTGATTTTAACAATAATTTTTTGGAGACTAAGTTATCAATCATGGTCGGGTCATAACCATTATTAAGTGCAATTTGTTTTATTAAATTTAATTCTTTAGTAAAGTTATCTCGGGATAAAGGGACATTCACTAATCTGTGTACTAAGCTATTGTAAGCTGCCATTTTTTGTTGTATCGGATGGTATGACGAGTTATGAATCGTTATGTCTGTATGTGACTCTTTGCGGTAAATGCTGTAACTAATTTTATTATTGGAATTTAAGAGTGTTAAATCAAGAAAATTGATACTATTATTAGTCTCTTCTTCAATAGTGAACTTTATACTCTTGTGAATTGTATTGATAAAATAATGTAATGAACTTAGTTGTCTTTTGGTACCCCTAAAGCCTATTAAAATATCGTATACATACCTATACCAAAAAAGGACATTATTAAATGTAGTGTTATTACTTATGATTGATTCTAAATTATCCATAAAAATATCTGCTAGTAGAGGGCTTAGGGGATTACCCATCGTTAAACCCTCACTACCTATGTAAATGTGTCCATTAAATTGAAAATAGTTTTGCTGTACACATACTTTCTAAAATTTATAATCTCGTTAATGATATGAGGATTTGTATTATTTTTTATTAGTAGTTCTTCTACTAGTTCTTCTACTAGTTTGTTTAGTAGTACAATACACATAGTTTTATGAGGGTTTTAACCCACTTCCCCCTTTGTTTCTTTTTTTCCCTTTTTTCTTACCTCCTACAACCGATACACATATATATACTTTGTAACTTATATTTTTAGTAATTGCTGAAGAAGCCACTGTGTGGTGAAACAATTGTTCAATTTCTAGTTATTAAAGTGTAGTTCAACAAGTCTGTTTTGTTTTATTTACGTTTGTTATGCAATAAGGTTACACTAGATACTGCTGCTTTATATGTCTACTGTGCCCAGATATCCAAAGTTTTCAACTACCTCAAATTTGCATGGTCTATCGTTGTTCTTACAGGCTATTTCTATTACTTCCCGTTATTCTCGTATACTTTGTCTTTTCTTCGTTAATCATTAATCTCCTTGCCAGCTTCTTCTTTTAACTTTAGTTCCTCCAGTATTTGTTCCTCTCTTGCTATTATTCCGAGATTATCAGCATACGCAATCACCTGTACTGCCTATTCTATGATGCTCCCCTTAACACTACAATCTTTCATAATTCCTTGTACTACGATAGTAAATAAAGTTACTGTTAAATCACTCACTCATACTTTCAAATCAAACTCAAATTCCTGAAATATAACTATTCGAGACAGAAGAGCAGTCTTTCTATCGTCATTGGATCTTCTAATATCATATTCCTTTTGATCCTATGAAATGTGTGCCTGAAATCTATAAATGCTTTTTGCAATTCTATAGTATTTTCATATGCTCTTTCAATAATCTGATTCATTGGGCATAGCATCTATTGTAGATTTACCTTGTCTACTTTCGTACTGATAATCTTAAATTGCATTTCATGCGTACATTTTTACTTTTTTACGAAACAGTGTCGTCACGACTTTATGCAACATTAAGCAGCATGATCCCCCGTAGTTATCGCATCTCGTTGAATTACATATTCCAGTATTGACACTCAGTCCAAGGTTCCATTCTTCGGTTATTCTCATCGCCTTTATAGCTCAACTTTTCTATTCTTTATAACCTTCCTACCGATATTATCAGGATTGGTCGCCTTGTTGTTTTTTGAGTTGTCAATAGCACTCTTCTCTTGTCGGTCTGAAGTCATGTTCTGTTTTATAAGTACTAGATATCGTTATTCACATATTATTTCCTTCTTCATACTCTCGGTTTAACAAAGATCTAAAGGATTTTACCCATTCCTCATTCTCAATGTATGCTGCGACACTTTTCGCATTCTGTTTTCTTATATAAATATTATCCGCCTCTATCCCCTCCATAATTTTTCCAATCCATCCTTCTCTTTTCCATTCCGTACTATCTTTCAGCATTTTCTTGGAATTTCATCTGTCTCTTTTTTTGTTTAGTAGTGAGTCACATTCTTTGTCAAACCATTAATTCCTCTTGCCTACACCCTTAATTATTAATATATATTTAACAACTTGTATTTATACAATCTTTTAATCAATTCCAAATCATCATCAATGTTTGTTTTTTTCTAAATCATTTACGACTTTTCTTGAATTTCTCTTTTATATTCCCTTCTTTTTTCTTCAAGTTTTAACTCTACGAGAATTCATTTTGACCTTGTTTTTTATTTCTTCTGTCTATTAATATTTCTTAGTACTACCCCTGTTGTGGTGTGGATTGTGAATCATTTTATATATATATTTTTTGTTTTTAACTACTTGTTTAATTCTTCTGCCAAATTCCTATGTTTTCTCCGTGTTGTTCGTTTTCTTAGGCTTGCGCATTCCCTCAATTCTTTCTTTCACTGTTATTTATTTATTCGTGTGTTTCTTCTTTTCCTAGCAGCTCTTGGAAAAGAATATTTTTGTTTTCCATTATCTTTACCAAATACTTTCGTGTCCAGTTTTTATTGAGGTTATTTGTATATATATTCTTTTTATCATTTCTGAGTCTTTTTAGCACTTTACTTTTTTTATTTTTATTACTATTATTATTG
Source organism: Amphimallon solstitiale (assembly GCA_963170755.1). Classification (NCBI taxonomy): domain Eukaryota; kingdom Metazoa; phylum Arthropoda; class Insecta; order Coleoptera; family Scarabaeidae; genus Amphimallon; species Amphimallon solstitiale. The sequence goes on along the minus strand of OY720681.1, from coordinate 87,518,445 downwards.
TTATTATTACAATTAATTAATAGTATTAATATTATTCTAGATCTATATCACATTTTGCGGTTTAGTAGAATATAGAGGGTCTCCAGAAACTCTCCTGACAAATGAAGATCGGAGATTCCTCCGATAATTTTAAGACAATTTAACCCAATTCACCCTAGTCCGAAAATGCTTCCTAAGGTCATAGGCGTCCGTTTTGGGTAGGTAAACGGTTATTTTAACGAATAACTTTTTTGTCTTTAACTTTTAAGCATTTGTGACACTAGATTATTAAATTTTCAGGTATTCTAGTACTAAAAGGTACTCTTACTTTAAGTCGGTAGGATACACCGTTTTCTAGAAAAATCGATTTGAAAATTTTTCGTTATTTCGTCATTAAAATTCAATTTATTATTTTTTGCACTAGTTCGCTCTGAACTGCCAACAGAAATAAAACCTACGTTTTTAATTGTCAAATTGTTGTCAGTTCGCGAAGTTGAAATGACGAAAGATGAAATGACGAAAAAACGAAACATTTTCAAATCGATTTTTCTAGAAAACGGTGTATCCTACCGACTTAAAGTAAGAGCACCTTTTAGTACTAGAATACCTGAAAATTTAATAATCTAGTGTCACAAATGCTTAAAAGTTAAAGACAAAAAAGTTATGCGTTAAAATAACCGTTACCTACCCAAAACGGACGCCTATGACCGGTACTAGAAATTCGCAATTGATGGAATCGATTCATCTCTGGAGGATAAATAAGCATACCAGTTTTTGTTTTTCTAAATAGAAGCGTTCGGGAGATATTAAAAAAAACAAATTACAAGGCGCCATCTTCAAGGAGCTCTAGCTCCCTTAGGAAGCATTTTCGGACTAGGGTGAATTGGGTTAAATTGTCTTAAAATTATCTGAGGAATCTCCGGTCTTCGTTTGTCAGGAGAGTTTCTGGACACCCTGTATAGTTATTAGTAATTGCAACCAATTGATTTAAAACCTAAATGAAAAAATGGCGAGTATCTATGCGGTTGAAGTATTTATAAATGTCAGACTCATATATTGTTTATATATGCATTTGTATACATGCACATGCATATGCGCAATATGCTTACGTACATTATGTACATAAATGTATATAATGCGCCTGTACCACGTAGTTCCTCATGATAAACGTTAGTATTGTGAATGATTCTTATTGAAATATTTGCTTAATTGGATAAGATTTGCATAAAAAAGTTATCGTAGTTTTTCTTCACAGAGATGCAATGCTCATAATGATTTGTTTTTGTAAAAACAACATTGCGAATAATAAACCTTGTTTGCATATACTTTAATATGTATCAATTTTTTCATTTCATTTCCAGATATATTACAATACCAAAGAATATGTCGTTAGGCCAGTTTTGAAAAGGGCCGATTCAGTAAAGCAACTAGGAAATCAAGTTTTATCCAGCAAATATACCGCTTTTGCTGCCGACAAGCTTGATGGAGCCCTGGATGTTGCCGAGAAATATGTCGATATGTATTTACCTGATGATACTGTTGAAAATCAAGGAAGTGGTGGTATGTATTGGATTTTCTAAAACATAAATTTAATTATTCATGCTTTATTATTTTACTCTAAAAATTTAGAGCGCATTTAGTGTTAAAGTTCAATAAGGGTTTAAAAACTATATTTTAAAGATCGACCGGCTTGCTTTCACGTTGTGGCAAGGGTGAGAGAGTTACTGCTATGTACTAGGCAGATTGAATATGAAATGGAAAAAATAGCAAACACGTCCGATACGGATACTAAAATTACGCCCAGTATCTGTAAATTTCAAATGAAAATAATAGCAGAGCACTATCAACATGCTGATGCCAGTTTTAGATTTTGAATCTACCAATCTCTTTTAATTTTGGAATTTGCGTGGACAGCAAACACTTTATGAGAAATTAAGGAAACTAGCGCAACCTGCACTATACCTTGTGGAGACTTCGTTTCTTCGGAAAAATTATTTTCTTGCACGGGCAACATTACAGCATATATTTAATTTATTTAAGTAATAAAACACATTTTTAAATGTTTCGATAATTTTCTCTATTGTAAGTTCAACTATATAAACAAGTTACAGATCTTGCACGAAAACGTTTGCCTTCGGATATATTTTCCGAAAAATCCTACATAACTATTTTGACCTATTACTAGAGTCATTTTTGGTGTGAGAAACGACGTTTATTTGGAAATGTTCGAAATATGATATTTTTTTGCAAAGGATAATACGATGAATTGAAAATTGTCATTTTTGACAATATAAGTTACTGCTGTTCTGTTCTTTTAAAATACGGTGGATGTATTCTTTCTAATTGGTAACAATTTGGCGCACCAGCGTTTGAGCAAGGTTTACCTGGTAAACGGAAACTTTCGTTGCAGTAGCATCGACGAATCCAGGGGAGACAATGGGTCCAAAAAGTCCTAAGTCTCTGCGAAAGAGAGGATCCCGCCGGAACACAGCGAATGGATCCGAACCCTAATTGTCTCCTGGACGAGGAGTCAGCTAGATCTACGGGCAACAGATACTGGTCAGAACTACTATGAACCGCCACACCTCTTAAGTGGGCACCCAGCGGAGGACCCACTCGGCTTCATAGAAAAGTTAGAAGACTACCTTCAAAAGTCTGTCTTGGACTTACCAGAAGAAATTGATAACGCAGTACGTCCATATCTTCGAGAGAAGGCCGCTGCATGGCACCACCATAATTTGGACACCTTCTTGCACATGGAAGGGTTTGGTGTGCGATTTCGGATGGATTTTCTCAACGATACAGATTATGCCGCCTTCCTAAAAAGTCACCTCAAGGTGACTGTGCCCAATCTCCACTTGCTAACGCCACTAGCTCAAACACCGCACAGATTGAATATGCGTATGCAATGGAGGCCATTGAAAGTCCAGTACAGTCCGGAGGAGATTATCCTAGCATAGATACTAACCAGTCGCCATGGCCTTATAGTGGCCAACCTCATAAAGATGCCCTGGTCTCCATCGAAACACTGGAGGACTATCTTCAGCTATTCGCTTTGGACAATGCGAAAAATATAGACCGTGCGGGCCTGTATTTGGAAGGGGAGGCCGCGAAATGGCACAATTATTTTCGGGGCACCTTCCATTCAATGCAAGACTTTGGCGAACGTTTCCGTGTGGAATACTTTAACAATCAAGACTACGCATTGTGGTTCAACGAAACGCAGGTCCCAACTGCCTGCATCAACCCTTCAGCCGTCAAACACATGGAGTATGTGTATACCATAGAGGCTAATGAGATGTCATCGATGTTCTCAGAAGCTGAACTCGCCGTGGCAACCGACGTGCCGCCTCAAGGTGAGATCCCGATCCCAGCAACTTACATCGAGCCTTCAAACGCCCAACACATGAAGTGTGTGTGTACAATAGTGGCCAACAAGACACCATTGCAGTGTTCGGAATATGGATTCAATCTGGCAGCAAACGCGCCACCCCAAAACGATGGCAGGGCCCACATTGCTACTGCCAGCACATAAACCGATTGGGGGTGCACTGTGTAGGTTAAGAGGTTGCCAAGCCAGGTCTTGTATAACCAATCACGCAAATATCGACCGACCCCAAGATTGATCAACCATCAAAAGTGGGATTCAATCTCTAAACCCAAAACGATGCCAGGAAACACCGAAAGCCTACTGCAAAGAGGTTCAACCATCAAAACCGATACCCCAGCACTCGAACCAAGAAGCAGTCAGGAAAAACCTGAAACTACCTCTAAACGAACTATGCAACAAGTTCGTATACGCCAACTTTGAAGGCCCCCTTGAAAGAAGCCAGGTTTGGCAGTTATCAACGTCGACCTTACACTCATACAGGTCGAACACCCTGGACCAAGCCGGATCATCTACCATTTGATCCCGGCATACGCCTTCCACGATCGCCACCACCACAAGGAGGTACAGGAGCTACAACCGGGACCCAGCCGCACAAACACACCCGGATCAAGAAGAAACGTCCAGTTGTCTTGTGCTTCCCACAAATGAATCCTGATTTGTTTTTTTTATTGTTCGGGCATCCTCCAAATAACGTCTTCCCCGGAAGTGGTTGAATTGTTACCTATTACTACAGCCATTTTTGATGTGAGAAACGACGTTTATTTGAACATGTTCGAAATATGATATTTTTTTGCATAGGATAATAGAATGACTTGAAAATTGTCATTTTTGACAATTACTCAGTATATAATGAGACAATGATAGAGATTTTTATCTAATCGGTATTATTATTATTATTGTTTTACTTTGAATAAATTAAGTGAAAGTTATTGTTGTTCTGTTCTTTCAAAATACGGTGGGTGTATTCTTTCTAATTGGTAACACTATGAATTACTGACATTTTATAATCGTGTTTAATACAAAAATTAAATTTTCGATGGTAGCCGAATATGTCCAATAGAAAAGGTTTTCGTGCAAGATAATTTTATTCTGTAAAAAACCATCCCAGAAGAAATTGATTGTAGACAGATCGATCTCTTGCTTTAGATTTTTTCCTCGATCGATATTAAAGAGTACGATTCTAATCGATTCGTAAGATCGATTTTATATTCAAAGATCGGAAAGCCTACCTCATAGTCTATAGAATGTTTTTTGCTGATATAATCCATAAAATATCACTGCGTTCAATATAGTGCCGTATTCGTTCCTTGGGTTTGTTTTTTATAATTCAAGCCTAGTTCTGCTCCTTACTAAATGGCATCGTGCTCTTAGATTAGACATACGGGAAGAATGGGATGAAACGTGGAACAACATTCTGCTCTCAAACCAATCTCGGTTTTGTTGGCGGGCTAATCGTGGTCGTAGATGAATCCGACATCCAGAAAGAGAAACCAGATGATTTTTCCCGAATAACATGAGAGCACATTTACTAGAAAATTGACGTTTCGGAATTTAATTAGCATATAGGGCTTTAATATCTTACGAAGTGATTTAGAATGTTCAAAGAATTTTGGAACCATAAGCTTTACCATATATTTAAGGGCTAAATAATGCCACATTCCAGCAAGACAATGTTCGTTCTCATGTTGTAGTTATTATATTACCATTCCTGCAAGAAGCCAACATCTACAGTCGCAGTTCGCCTGGCGGTTGCTAGACTCAATCGCCATATCTGCGATGTAAGTCGTTGGGTTGGTATGCTTCCTAACCTATCAACAAACTTGCAACAGCTACAACTTCTTTTGAATGAGAACCCACAGGGGACTCAGGAAAAAATCACAATGATTACGTGGTGTATCAACTCGTTATTAAATTTTTTCTATAACAATTTCGTTAAAAAATACGCGCTTTTACTTTTTTTGTCACATAGTACCTATACAGGGTGAGTTTTTTTGAATGTTTAGCATTGGGATCTCAGAAACTACTGGAGATAGAAAAACGCTTAAATAGGGAAAGATGCGCAGTTTTACGAGTTTGATTTAAAACTGCTTTTGTTTCTCTGATAACTTTCATGGCTTATTAGATATTCAAAGAAAACTAAATTTTACGATTTTCTTTAAACATGCTTAGCATCGTTAATAGTAATTTTAGAGAAAAAGTGTTCATACAAAAGTTTTAGATAATTTTACGCCAAATAAAACTATGTAGCTAGTATTTTTTTTTCGTTCACCATTATCGAGTTATGACACAAACTTGTGTTTTTTTAAATGGAAACCATAGTTGGTTTTGACATCATTAAAAAACTTATTTTTTGCTGATTACAATGATATAAGGTTTGATATAGTTATTTTAAAAATAAAGAGGATATAGACATTTTTATGGTTTTTATGGAAAACAATTGAATTTCGAACTGATAAAATACAAACCAAACGAAAACTTATTTTGAAATCTTATGTAGTAATAAAATGAAAACTATAAGAACTTTTATTATGGGCGCACAACATTATTAATGTTCAAAGATACCTCCATTATTATTAATACACAAATTGCATCTCTTCACAACAGAATTTGTAGCATTGCGTACTTTACGCCTATCGATGTTATTAAAAGCAACTAAGACAGCTTCTCTTAAATCGTCGATTGTTTCATATGTTCTTTTGTATACTGTGTCCTTTAGTACACCCCACAAGAAAAAATCCAAAACTGATAAATCAGGGGATCTAGCCGGCCATTCAATGGGTGCATTTCGTCCTATCCATTGATTAGGGAAGTTCAAATTTAAATAATTTCTAACATTCAGTTGATTGTGCGGAGACGCTCCGTCATGTTGAAACCATTGCAGCATTGTTCGGGTTCTTAAATTTAAATTATCTAACATTTCCTCGAAATCTTGTAGTAAAAAATTAAGATAACGATTGCCAGTGAGTGATCCATCAAAAATAAAAGGAGGAAGAACAGTTGATCCTATAACACCACACCAAACATTAAACCCAAATTTAATTTGTGGTCTCCTATGTTCAACGTGAAGTGGATTTTTTTGAGACCATATGTGCTCATTGTGCCTATTAAACATTCCACAATTTGTGAAACGAGATTCATCAGTCCATAATATTTTCATTGAAAAGTGTGGATCGTTTTGACACTGATCTTCAAACCATCTACAAAAAGCTATTCGTCTGATGTTATCACCTCCATGTAAAGTTCGTGATACTGATAGTTTGTACGGACGAAATTTATGCTTCTTCAACACTCTGACAATAGTGCGTTGAGAGGAGCCCATTTCTGTTGAAATTTGTCGTGTCGATGTAGCGACACATGCTAATATGTTTATTTCTCTATCTTCATCCATCCCTTTTTTTGATTTTGGTTTAACGAACGAACCATAATCTGCTAAATTATGCCATAATCTCTTAAAAGTAGGCAGCGACGGCTGACGTCGATCAAAATAATTTTCAAAATAAACTTCAGCAGCTCTAGCAGAATTTTTCTGGCACTGAATATAACATTCAACCATATCACGCTTTTCTACGTTAGAAAATTCCATAGCCATTGCAAACTTATGATTAACGGCCGTTTGCACCGCTTATAGTTAAGTTACAATTAAACTTTTTATGTTGTAAAGTGAACAAACATAGGAATGTCTATATCATCTTTATTTTTTAAAATAACCATATCAAACCTTATATCATTCTAATCAGCAAAAAATAATCTTTTTAATGATGTCAAAACCAACTATGGTTTCCATTTAAAAAAACACAAGTTTGTGTCATAACTCGATAATGGTGAACGAAAAAAAATATTAGCTACATAGTTTTATTTGGCGTAAAATTATCTAAAACTTTTGTCTGAACACTTTTTCTCTAAAATTACTATTAACGATGCTAAGCATGTTTAAAGAAAATCGTAAAATTTAGTTTTCTTTGAATATCTAATAAGCCATGAAAGTTATGGGAGAAACAAAAGCAGTTTTAAATCAAACTCGTAAAACTGCGCATCTTTCCCCATTTAAGCGTGTTTCTATTTCCAGTAGTTTCTGAGATCCCAATGCTAAACATTCAAAAAACTCACCCTGTATATGTCTCAAAATTTTTGATAAGCCTGATATCTTATTTTCAGAAAATGATAACAAACACGACTCCGCTTCAACAAATAAAGCGATTCAAACCATCCAACATATGGACCGCTTTTCTAGAAAACTTCAGCGGAGGCTAACTAAACGTACTCTGGCTGAAGCTAAAGCTTTGAAGGAACACAGTGCAGAAGCAATTAACGTCCTTGCTTATGTAACAGAACTGGTAAGAAGGAAAGAAACGTTGACATTTCTGAATTATACAATTATTTGTTGTTTTCTAGATTGTCACGGATCCTAAGTTGGCTTTACAGAAAGGAAAAGAACTTTGGGGTTTCCTGAGCCTAGATGAACCCGAAAATCAAGCTCGACCCGAAAATTTGGAGCAATTAATAGTTTTACTGAGTCGTGAAACAGCTAGGCGTATTGTCCATTTTGTGAACTTTACCACAGGCAGCGTAGGTAAACTACCACGGGAAGTTATTAAACAGATCAGAAGTACTGCAGACGTTTGCTTGCAAGCGATCAGGTCTATAATAAAGGTACATCATGTTTAATATATATATTAGTATTCCATAGGAATAAATTTTAAGCAAACGCTTTAATTTAGTTTTGCATGTGAAACGGGTATTATTAAACAAGAAAACTTAATAAGTTATTGTTAAAGATAAACGGTGAATTTTGATTCAGTAAGTAGAACAACATTTAAAAGCTTTAATAAAGATGGGTTAATTTCAATGTATTTTTACCATAATAAATTTTGTAGTACACTGCCAAACAAAAAATTAAGATTACATAGAAATTATGATACATTTTTTAAACTTTCAACATTAATGCTCTTATATTTGTGAATTGTAAATCCTTATACAGTATTTTGCAGGCTAAGTTGAATAGTCGTTTCCAATTCAGAGAACTTATTTTTGGCTTTTAGGTTTTATTTTGAAATAGCAAAAAAATTAAAATTTAAATAAAACTCGTCTTTTTGCTATTAGGACCAATGTTAAAGTATGAAGAAACTTATCACTAATGTTATGTATTCCTCAAGTGTTAATGTCTAGATAAAGTAGACAAGACATAATTCCAATTAAATTGAACATTATATTCTTGGCAGTTCTTGGAGGATTTGGCCCCTCATTGCAAATGTGTTCAATGGGATTTATGTCTGGACTGTCGGCTGGTCACTCAATGCGCCTAATACCCTCGTCAACCAGATATTATCTGCCAACTCTGACAAAGTGCTAGGCCTCACATGAAAATACTATGCTCGCCAATAGTGATCATGATAGGCATGATATGATCTTCTAGAACCTTCGTAATATACCTATATCAGCAGTGAGGGAGTCATTTTGTGTGAAGACTAACTGCGTGCAAACCATAACTGACCTATCATTAAAAGAAAGTCGTTAGTCAATAAAAACTGTAGAACATCTTTCTTCGGGTCGTCTCCATACTCGTCGAGGCCCGTATGGTGTAATAAAAAAATACTCTACTTATTTTAAAATAGTTCCTTACTCTAGACTCCATAATTCCATTCCAGATGGTTTTGTAAAAAACCTAATCTTGCATCCATCCTTCCGCAATATAATCTCGCAGCACGAAGTCTTTTTGAAACGAACAATCAAATAACATCTATGTGGCAGACATCTTGAAGTTGATTTCGCAGCCAAACCGCAGAAGCTGTTTCATTTCGCAAACTTGGGAAAACACCAATAATAATAATAATAATAATAATTTATTGGTCCAGTAGACTACATATGTAGTACAGGATAAGTCACAATGTCAGTCACAATGTCAGTTACAATATATAAAAAAAAATTACTTAACATACAACAATAGAGAAAAAAGGGCACAAAATACAGATCAGTATATATACACTAAAAAAAAGAAAACAAACAGTGAATAACGAAATATGCTAATCACTCCTATCATTGAAAAATTCATCCAGTGAGTAGTAGCATTTTTGCAGCAAGAACCGTTTAATAGAACTCCTAAAAACACCGACACTTCCCGACTTAAAACGCTCTGGCAACTTATTGTAAGCTTTTATGGTCAGGTAATGAGGACCGCGCTCGTAAAATGACAATCTATGTTTAGGAAGTTCAAGCACCGACCCATGGCGTGTGTTGTACGTGTGATAGCTACCCAATTTTTTCATTTTATCAATATTATTCCAAGCATACAATAATAATTGCATTATATAAACCCATGGCAGGGACAATATCCCCATATAAGCAAAATAATCTCTACTACTTGTTCTATATCCTTGCTCGTATTGCACGTTTTCGTATTTTAAAAACTCGATTGAAATCTGGAGAGGATCCCCACGCTATAATTGCATAAGATAACACCGAGTGAAAGTGACCATGATAAAACGATAACAGCACATCAAAACCCACTTCCACCCTTAGCCTCCTGAGAACAAAACACATGGGCGCCAATCTATTGCATAAATTATAGATATGTTCCCTCCACTGCAAGCATAGTCAATCGTAAGACCCAAAAACTTAATGCTATCTACCTGAGCAATACTCTTACCATATCTAAGTAGGCTAGACTCAGTCCTATCATATGTTGCAGCTCTAAACTCTATAAATGCTGTTTTGTTATTATTCACAACCAAATCATTAGCCAACATATAATCCCCGATGATAGTCATATTATGTTCGGCAGTTTTAAACACACCCTGTTTTGTTGTAGCACTCACCAGCAGGGACGTATCATCTGCATACAAGACACTTTTGTCTATGTTAAAGTCATTGACATATATTATATATAATAGGGGGCCAAGAACACTTCCTTGAGGCACCCCTCTTTTTAGAGGCAATTTCCTAGAGCGATGACCATTTATTTCTACGTAGTGCACACGATTACTCAGATAGCTTCTAAACCACTGGTTCCCAAACTTATTTTGCCTACTGCCCACTTTGAGAATAAATTATTTTTTAGCGCCCCCATTTTTTCACCTACTCAAAAACCACTATAACTTCAAATTAAATTAATTATTGTGAGCTATATTAGCGGAGATTAAACATTCATTCTAAACGAGACTTTTACTATGGGTTATAGTAAAAGTCTCGTTTAGAATGAATGAGTTAACTTGAGACCTGAGCGTAGTAGGTAGTACACAACGGCGCTCAGGTCTCAAGTTAACTTTTACGGGCTACACCTGCCAATGAGAATGATTATTGAAACGCAACTTTATAGTATTCAGACAAAGTATCTTTTATTCAAAATTCAAAATAAAACAAACATAATCGATTCTAATATAAAAACTAATGTGAAGGATGAATCTGATGCTGTTTAATAAGTTTGTTGATATCAGGTTCCAATTTACTCAAGAACAGCCGCAAGTCACCACGTTCGGTAACATGCAAACGATTTCTCTTTTTAGTAAGCAGCGTTGCTACAGCACTAAATCCACGTTCACACAAATATGACGATGGGAATGCTATCAAGAATCGTTGAATGATTGACCACAATCCAGGGTACAATTGCGGGATCGGTTTTTGTAGCCAAAATTCTTGGTAGCCATTTTTGAACTTGATTTTTATTTCCTCGTTCGTTGTCAATTCTATAAGTTCTTCTTCCAGATGTGGTGATATTGCTGTGTTGACATTTGAAAACGGATCCAACACCCAGTCTGGTATTTCCAAGTTCAAAATATCCTGGTATCGTTCGGTGAAGTCAATGTGGAGCTTTTCCAAATGTTGGCAGTAGGCAAACAAGTCGTCGTTACTGCAGGATACTGATAAATTCGGAAAATTATGAAACTCACGTCTGCCCATATTCTTTTTGTGTAGAAGCCGTTTGGCTGCGAAAGCAGCAACGACATTTTTTGTTTTAATTAAATTTAGTTCATCGCCTTGCAGTTGGAGATTCATGTTGTTGAACAATTTATACAGGTCTGTCATGTAAGCTATATCATTTTTTGATGTAATGAGCTTGTTGCGCAATTCTGTATCTTTAGTTTCCAAAAACTCTATCACAGAGTCAAACAGGTTGTAAAATCGAGTCAGACAATTGCCTCTTGATAGCCAACGAACTTCGGTATGAAACAACAAACGGTTGAAATCTTCGTCATTAGTAACACAAAGCTGATGAAATAATCTATCATTCAAAGAGCAGTTACGGATTTTATTGACTGCTTTGATGACATATTGCAGTGATTGAAATAGTCGTTCACTTAAATTTCTAGCAACCACATGTTGTCTATGAATAACGCAATGTACAGCAAGGACATCTGGAATTTTATTTTTTACGTACGCTATGAAGCCTTTATGGCACCCTGTCATAGCCGGAGCGCCATCCGTAGCAACTGATATAATATTTTTCAAGGGAATCTCTTTCTCATCACAAAACTTTTCCAATGTATTGAATATGGTTTCGCCTTTTGTATCGGTCTCTAAATTTCTAGCAAACAATAGTTCTTCACATATTTTCTCATCTTTAATAAACCTCACGTAAGACAGCAACAATGCTTCATTAGTTGGTAAAGTGGACTCATCGAGCTGAATTGAGAATTGACTAGTCCTCAGATGATTGCACAATGATTCTTCTATGTTTCCGGCCATTTCATCAATTCGTCTTTGCACAGAATTATTACTCAAAGGAATTTTTCCGATAATATCTGCGGCCGGTTTATGAAGCACAGTAGTTATTACTTCCTTTATTGCTGGCAAAATTAACACTTCTCCGATGTTGTGTGGTTTGCCTTTTTGAGCAATTAACAAAGAGATGTTGTACGAAGCTCGAAGTCCGCCGTCATCTTGCTTAGCAGCCGCCGAAAAGAGTTTTGCTACACTTGGCCGAGTATTATGCTTCTTCTCTAGGTCTTGAAAATATGCTACATTCTTGTCTTTCTTATCTGGATGCATTTTATTCAAATGATCTTGAAGTCTTGAAGGCTTCATTGCTTCATTCGAAAATGTTTTTAGGCATAGAAGGCACAAAGGCGACGATGGGTTTGTAGGATTTTCAATGAATCCGAATTTAATATATTCCGCACAGTATTGCCGTCTCTTCTTTTTTACTTCCGACATTGTTTTGTTTTGAGAAATACGTAAGTATAAGTGTTGAACTTAAGTACTGCTTATCTATTACGCGCGAAACCGCAAATGAAAATAAAATAAATATTACGTTGTTTATATAGGATTGCATAAGCAGCACGCACCGACAGGAATAAGACAAACATGCATAAACTCGTTTATCTCATTCGACGCTCAATCGTACTGAACAAGTAAGAACAAGTATTCTATGAACCAGCCGATTGATACAGTTGCCTTTTTATTTGTTTGTTTGTGTCTCTTTTCGTTTCGAAACGGAGCGACCGATTGATATGTTTTTTATTTTATTTATTCAATAAAACAGGACAGATATATGAACTACTCGGAGAGAAATATCGAACCGAGTTGGTTTGAGCAATCTCTTAATTAATATTAGTTGATGTTCACAAGCTGTAGTCGAGAGTAGGGATGGGACATCGGTGGGTAAACATCGATATCAAACATCGATGTTAACATCGTTGATCAACATCGATGGTTGCAAAATATCGACTACCAAACATCGATGTTTTTAAACATCGATAATTATATTTATAGATTTATTTTTTGGCAGTTTAACAAAAACTTTATTATAACTTAATTAATTTACGTCCTTAACAAAATGATATAAAAGATATCACTATTCAAAAAAAATAATAAAAGAAATATATACATTTATAATATGTAGTTAACTTTAGAAACTACTCAAAAAAAACTATATAAAAAAACAATATTATGCAATTACGCATGAAACAACCACATGACTTAAATCGTCTGATACTTAAAAAATATATACATTTACGTGTATCAAAGCTTTTTAAGAGAACGATTTTTATTTGGGATTTTATAGTCTTGCATTTTTTTTTGACTACGCTGGCAAATACCGAGATACATATGGATATGGTTTTATATTTCTGATGTGTCATCTTGCATTTAATACGTGAGTTAACAAGTCCTTTCTCTCTTATAAGTTTTTAAAAAGTTTTATTTAAAATTACAAATTTAAAAGAAAGAACAAGGAGTATTGCTAAAGAGTTTTATTCAACAATATACTGATCTACATTTGTCTTGTTCGTGCTTATACACTAATTCTCTTATCGGGATGCGCTTTTCCTGGAATTCTCCGGGATGCAGTGTGTCGCGTCATGTAACTCCTCCGCCGCTAGTTGAAAGCCTCATCTGATGTCTCGTTGGACGAAGGTGTGGGTTTCATATGTGCGGTCAGCTGTTGGAGCCGTTGTCTCTTCTTTAGAATTGTTGACCTGTACTTGCATAACAACCACATGCCTAAGCATAACATACATATTATTAATAAAATGTCATATATTGAAATAGGTTGTTTATGCAGTTGTACGTTACTGATATTTTCTTGCAGTTCCTGGAAATTTTCTTTAATTTCTTGAAAGTTTTCTTTATCTTCTTCGCTGAGAGGTTCTAATGGGTTTGAAGTTATTTGTAGATTATTTAAATTAGGCAATTTAGGTAAAATTATATCGTGATTTTTATTTTCAAGAATTTTTAAACTTACTTCATTGATTCTAACATTACATGCATTACTTTTGATTTCAATTAGAACAGTTTCTTTTATTAATATAAACTCTTTTAAATTATTACATTGCTTTATAGCTTTTACTGCATTAGGTAAAGTTACAATCCATTTATTTATATCAAACATTTGAATTTTAGTTTCTTGAAGTTTTACAAAATCGAACATGCATGACTTATAATTATTAGAAAATGCTAAAAGTTGAATTTCGCAAACAGTATCCTGGTTGATGAATTTTTCTTCTTGGTTCTCACAGATGTAGACCTCTTCAGTTACTTCTGGGCATTTTTCGTTTACTAATACATACTTATTTTCACTTATCGCTACATAGGGTTTTGTAGGAGTAATTTGTCGGAATAGTGTTTCGTTAATTTGCATTGGGAGTGGAAATACATGATAGAAATGATAGGGTTCATTATTGATCAAGGGTATTTGTACAATGAACATTATTCTGTCATCTTTTATATATGATTTGATTTTTATTTTCTTTAATTTCTTCAGTTCCATTCACAAGAGGTCCTAACGAATACAAATTTACTAAATTCCAATGAGTCTGTGTAGTGTACATGGATCCTAGACTTATTGGTAGTATGCCTGTTGTTGTATCGACGTTGATTATATTAATGGTTCCCCAGATGCGATGGATTCCACATCCGACGAGGCTGGAACAATTCCTAGTTTTAGGTTCTTTATATGTACTTTCCTTATCTTATTTTTGTCATCAATTACTATCGCGGTATTATCTTCGTTAATTTGTTTTAGTTTATATGGTCCCTGATACATATACGATATTTTACCACTGCGTGTATTTATTTTAACGTATACTTCTTGACCAATTTTCAGTTGAGCATCCTTGGTATTTTCGTTCCTTTTTCTAATGACGTTTTCTTTCTGTTCTTGCATTCTATTACTGATTTGTTCGTACAGTGTTTTAAGACGACTTTTGTGATTATGCACGTATTCGGAATAATATCGTTTATCGTAATACATATCAAATGGTTCTCGATTGCCTGAGTGTCCAAATATGAGTTCGAATGGAGTAAAATTTGTGCTTGAATGTACTGAATTATTGTAAGCTAAAATTGCTAATCTCATTAGTTTTGTAGTATCTTCTGTTTCATCTCGTTTTAATAATGTTCTCATATGTTCGACTAAGGTTGAGTGAAGTCTCTCTATATAGCTGTTTGAATTAGGATTGTTCGGTGTTGTTATATGCAATTTTATTTTATGACCTTCTAGTAATTCTTTTATAATTTCATTACAAAATTCTGTGCCTCCGTCACTGATTATTTCTCGTGGCAGGCCAAAATTAGAAAAGTATGTAATTAATGCATCTGCAGTATCGACAGCATTTTTGCTACTTATCGGTATAGCTTGAGCAAATTTTGAAAATGCATCTATAATGGTAAGAAACTTTTGTTGATGAATAACAAACGTGTCCATATATAATTTTTGAAATGGAATTTCTAATTTTTCAGTTAAATTTAAACTAGGGTGTAATGGATGTCTATCATACTTGCTTTGATTGCAAACTTGACATTTCTTTATGAAGACACTTACTGAAGCTTTCATGTTATTCCAGTAATATAACCTTGATAGTTGTTTTAATGTTTCTTCTATTCCTCTGTGGTTATTTTTTCCTTCATGGTAGTTTCTTATTATTTCAATTTGTTCTTCTTCGTTGTTTATCACTTGTAATTTGTGTAAACACCTGAGAATTTTCGGACCATTATTTGTATAATGTTCTACATATATTCTACACATTTGTCTATATATACTTTCCTGTGGACAGTAAATAAAGTGTTTGCCTTGTACCATATAATCTCTCATGAATTCAAATATTTCTCTCTCATTATTTTCTTTGGGAATTTTCACTTTATATATTTTCTTACCTTGATTGATCTGTAATGTAATTTTAACTTTATTTAAATGTGTATATTCCAAATGATATTGAGGATTTTTAGAATCGATGGCTTCATTCATAGATGGAATAGTAGTTTTTGGTTCTCTGTTGACGTTCGAATGATCGGTTTCTGTCAAATCGATCTCAGTAGTAGCGATCGCGCTTTCTTGTGCGGGCTGAATATTCTCTGATGTTCCGGGTTGTGGTGCTTCGTGTTCAAAGGTAGTGTTGGGAAATGTTTGTGGATTATTTTCTATAATTTCGTCCCTCATGAGTTCTTCTATAAGCTTGTTTACTTCGTCGCCTACATTGCCTTGTACGCTTTCCGTTTCTATAGCGTTGATCTTTATTCTAGACAGTGCGTCGGCATTTTGATTATGTTTACCTTGTTTGTATATAATATCGAAGTTGTACTCTTCTAACCTAATTCGCCATCTCGTCAATTTGGAATTTGGTTCTTTCAGCGAGCTTAACCAACGTAGAGGTCGATGATCCGTATAGATCGTGAACTTTCGTCCATAGAGGTATGGCCGGAAGTATTTTGTGGACCATACAATTGCCAGTAACTCTTTCTCTATCGTTGAGTACCTTTTTTCTGTATCACTCAGTGTACGTGAAGCGTAGCATACTGGTTTATCGTTGCCAATTTTTCCTTGAGACAAAACTGCTCCTATTGCGATGTTGCTAGCATCTGTAGTTAATATAAAGGGTTTACTGAAGTCTGGGTACTGCAATATCGGCTCGTTCATTAGTATGTTTCGACATGTTTCGAAAGCTTTGATGTATTCGTCATTTATTTTAATTTCGGCTCCTTTCTTCAAACATTTAGTTAAAGGTTTCGTAAGTTGGGCTAAGTCTTTGATGAATTTCCTATAGTAACCCACTAAGCCAAGAAAGGATTTTATTTCTGTGACAGTTCGTGGTAGTGGATATTTTCTTATGGTTTCAATTTTGTCGGGATTTGGTTTAACGCCATCTTTGGTGATTATGTGCCCCAGGTAGGCTACTTCTCTCCTAAGGAATTCACATTTGTCCAACTGGATCTTGAGATTTACATTTCTAAGACGTTGAAATACCTTTTCCAGTTTTTCGAAGTGTTCCTGTAAGCTGGTCGAATATATTATGATGTCATCTAAATATACTTGGCATATGTCTTCTTGCAATCCTCTGAGGACATTATCCATCATTCTTTGGAAGGTAGAGGGCGAATTTTTCATTCCGAACCCCATTCGGGTAAATTCGTAATGCCCCTGCTCTGTAGAGAAGGCTGTCTTTGGTATATCTTTCTCCGCCATTTCGATCTGATGATATCCCGATGCTAGATCAAGTGTGGTGAAATATTGGGCACGACCAAGTTTATCCAAAATGTCAATTATGTTTGGAATAGGGTACTTATCGTCAATAGTCTGATCATTCAATTTGCGATAATCTATTACCATTCTATACTTCTTTTTCCCAGATGCGTCCATTTTCTTTGGGACAATACTTACTGGAGCTGACCATGGACTGTGGCTCTCTTGTATTATGTTTTGTTCTAATAATTGCTTCACTTGTCGTTTGATTTCTTCTTTTTGTTCTGGTGTTTTTCTGTAGGGTTTTAAATAGATAGGAGTTTCATCTTTTAAGTTTAAACTGTGCTTAACTTCATTCGTGAATGTTAATGGTAATTGTTCTTCATGACATATATCTTTATATTTTAAACATAAGGCTTTTATTGCTGATGCTTCTTCTGAATTTAAATGTTGTGTGCGTAATTTGTTTATTACGTTCATATATTGTATGTGATCAATATCTTTAGCTGTTTGTGCAAAGTTATTTACATTTTCTGTGACTCTATATATTTCGGTGTGTATGGGTGTGTCTATATTGAATTCAACAGGATAATCATTAAAATTAACCGCTTCTGTGATTGCTTCAAAATCTTTCGCGTTAGTTAAAGTCGATGGAATTTCAACATTTGGTGCTAAAGCTTGATGGTTTATAATTATATTGCTAGTATTTTCTGTTACAGGTATTCTAATAATTTTTCTTTCTCGAGGCCCTATTTTTATTTTATTTTCTTCAAAATGAATTTTTATATTACCAAATTTTGTCTTTAAAACTTTATTTACAATATCTATAGTGGCACCTAATTGTTCTAATAATGAAATTCCTACGACACCATCATATTTTTCTGAGAAATCAAATACATGGAATTTATGCTGTTGACCTACCGCCTTGAATGTTTTCATAGAAGGTATCGAGATAACAAAATCATGCTTTGTTGTTGCATGTGCTGTCTGTACGGTGAATGGTTCGTATGACATGTAATCTGTGAAAAAGGAATTTGCTTTCGCGGTACTTATCATAGAACGTGTTGCGCCGGTATCTATAAGCATCTTAGCGTTAATCTCTGGTAAAAAGATATACGGTAGTTTAAAAGATGAGTGTGTATTTAGTTTGATAAGTTCGTTTTCGTGTGAATAAAAATCTACAGGGTGATCTGTTATGTATTCGGATTCGTTGAGGCTGTTGTCGTAAAATTTGTTGCTTCTTCTTCAAGTACTTCTTGTATGTGGTAATTTTCTTCGGATGATTCTTCGAGTACGTTTGTTTCGTAATCTTCTTCTGTCTCTTCGTGCACTTCATTATCGTGATAGTGGAGTTCTTCAGCTACCCAGTTTGGTTTTCCTGTACTTCTAAACTGAAATCCTTGTTGTTGTATTGGGATTCTTGCGTGTGAACTTCCTAGTTCCATAGGTGTTTGACGTGGTTGTTTTATTTGCATTAATTGCCCTGGTGACTTTGCAAATCTAAATGATTGTTGTTTAGGTATTTGCGGCTGTTGATAACGTTGTTGTTGCCAATGTGGTCTTGGTTGATGCACTTGTTGATAATAAGGTTGAATGTAAGTGGATTGTGCAGCAAAGGGTTGCCTTGGGGGTGGATATGTAATTTGCCTCTGCATGTGATTCATTTGTGAATAGTTTGGCACCTGTGGTTGCGGTTTATATGGAATACTTTGCGTAACGGGTTTGAATTCAGTTTTACTGATATTATTTGGCTGTTTAAGAAAGTAATTGAAATTCTCTTCTTCTAGAACATATGACATAGCTGTTTCAATGTCTGTCGGATTTCTAAAGCGAACTCTGTGACCTATTTGTCCGTATTGTGCGATACCTCTAAGATATGCTTGCAAAACGGTATCTTTATGAATTTCTGATTTAATTGCGCGCCTGTTTACATCGGCTTCCGACATTTTAACTTTTGATAAGAGTAAGTTTAACATGTTTTTACATCTAATGCCAAAGTTGTAAGGTGTTTCATTTTTTTCTGGTCGAATATTCATCAAGTCTTGAACTAAACATTTTTCCGAACGCTGATCGCAAAAGTTCAGTTGTAGCATTGATTTTAATTCGCGCCATGAATTTACATTTTCACGACTGCCTAATAGTTGTAATGCTCGTCCTGTCAATTTTGAATAAAATACTCTCATGAGAAAAGCATTTATAGGATCTGTTTTATTAGCAATATTACCAAAAATGTCGATCAAATATTCGCAACTATCGATATATAAACTAAGGGTGTTTGGATCTCCTTCAAATTGTGGAATTATTGAAATGTGATTTGATGTAATATCTTTAACAGTTAATGCAGGTACGCCTGGAATAGTTTGAATTTGTTGTTGTACATCGTTTACATTTCCGCCTTCGTTAGCCATTGTCGAATTAAGTTTAGTAGTAGGTTTGGTGGTTTCCTTAATAGTTTTTCTAATACGTGTGGGATTTTGTATAGACAGTTTTGTTAGACTAGACAATAATGTATCGATATCGGAAGTTTCGGGAGTATCGGACATAAATGAATAGCGTAAGCGATAATAAAATTGTATGTACTTACAGTATGTATAATATGAAGTTCATTCCAATGTATGCGTTGGTTTCTTCTAGTAATCCAATTTGTTTAACTGTTCACTAAAGTCACTATAACTAATTCTTAACACTAAGTTTTATCAATTTTAGATTTGTCGATTTTAGATTTATTCGATTTTAGAATGTCCGTCGAACTTAGACGTAGATTTTCGTGCAAACTGTGAAAACAGACCGTTTCCGAAAATTTTGATTCTTCACGTCACGAAATCCGGATGACTGCGCCAGTTAACAAGTCCTTTCTCTCTTATAAGTTTTTAAAAAGTTTTATTTAAAATTACAAATTTAAAAGAAAGAACAAGGAGTATTGCTAAAGAGTTTTATTCAACAATATACTAATCTACATTTGTCATGTTCGTGCTTATATACTAATTCTCTTATCGGGATGCGCTTTTCCTGGAATTCTCCGGGATGCAGTGTGTCGCGTCATGTAACTCGTGTATCGTCGTGTATGATTGTACGCACTAGGGAATTTCCCGAAGAAGTATACATCGGTAATGTCTATCTCCCTTCTTTTTCTATGAAAATACGTTTACCTCCTTCACTTATTCTGCATGCATACTTAATTTAACTTTTATTCTGCACATTAAAAGTACTATAAATTTATGTATTTAATTATATATTATTTAAATATTTATACTGAGTAATATTTAAAAGAGCCTAAAATGAAATATTCGAATTTATATGATATAGCACTGTGTAATTTAAATACTTCTTTTATTCGTAGACAATTTTACATCCTCGTAGCCTGTATGTGAGCTGTTAATTTGGAAACATTTTTGTATTTGTCAACAGAGGACGCTGTTTTATTTTGTGATTAGTGCAAATACATTTTGTCAAGCTTAAAAGTTCGATGTTCACTATATTTCTTCTAACATCGATAGTTTATCGATAAATCTAAATTGCAAACATCGATGCAAAAACATCGAACATCGATCCTAAAATATCGATGTTCAATGAACATCGATGTTTATCGCCCATCCCTAGTCGAGAGTCGAGAGCTCAGTCGGTGTCTAAGAGTCCTCCTAGATTCTAGATGAAATTACAAATCGCCCCCTAAGCCTTTACACAACGCCCCCATTTTTTTTCTGGGTCTCTTATCGCCCCCCTTTAGACCTGCAGCGCCCACAAGGGGGCGTTATCGCCCACTTTGGGAACCTATGTTCTAAACCATTCCAATACATTGCACTCTTATACCATACCTGTGCAACTTACGAAGCAGTATTTCATGGTTGACCAGATCAAACGCTTTGCTGAGATCCAAAAATATACCGAAAGACAAGTTCCCCGCATCAATGTCACTATATAATAAATCGAGGAAACACGCTATCGCAGCCGACGTGCTGTAACCCCTTCGGAAACCAAACTGTCGATCATTCAGTAACCTATATTTCTCTAAGAACTGTAATAGTCTTACTGCCATTGCTTTCTCAAATACTTTTGAGAACGAGCTCAGCAGAGATACGGGACGATAGTTGCTCACGACCCGCTCCGAATCACCCTTAGGAATAGGTTTAATTCTTGAAACTTTTAATACCATTGGGAATTTGCTACGAACTACGGACTCATTTATAAGCTGTGCCAATGGCGCAACTACTTCATCAGCACAACACTTCAGCAAATTACTACTAATTTGATCCTCACCATATGAGTGTGTATTTTTAAGTTGATAAATAATCTGTTTTACTTCTTGTTCATAGACAGGCTCAAAGAAAAAAGAATTCATCGAAGCCGAATCAACTTCATCAAACCGCTCAACTCGGGAACCTGTTGCGAGCAAACCGTCTGCCACACCATGGAAGTAGTCATTAAAATGTTCTGCAACCAGTTTCCTCCTTTACGATTATGGCAGAATTCCCCTTCGCCTTCTCCCCCGAGCCAGTATATGCGCCTATAATATTCCACGCAGCGCGAACCTTGTTTGACGACTGTGACATAATTCGGTTGTTATGCAATAGCTTAGCGCTTGCAATTACTTTTTTATATACAGTTTTATATTTTTTATAGTAATCTATATTTACAACATTTCCGGTTAAAGTAGTTTTGTATAACTCCTTCAACTTTAGTGCAGACACTCTTATTCCAGTTGTGATCTATGCATTTTGACCCCCCCCCGTCTTTAATTTTTTTATGTACCAAAGGAAAACCAATTTCAAAATTATACTTAATGGTATCAATAAACCCTTCCCATTGTCGGTCAACGTCCACATGATCAACAATGCTTGCCCAATTCAGTTGCCCCAGCACTTCCTTGAAATTTTCTATTTTATTTTTATTTTTTATTTGATATGCTTAAGATATTAGAAGGAGGAATTTCAGGCATTATTGGAAATTCAAGCAACTGGGCTGAATGATCAGATAAACCATTATGAACAACAGCAACCTCAAATTTCATTAACTCTGAACTAATACATATATTATCTAAGCAACTACTTTTTCTCGTAGGTTCATTCAAGGTTATAATAATATTATGTGCCGATAGTAAATCTCTAAATGTTTCTAATTCACTTGAAGAAGACAAAAAGTTAATATTATAGTCCCCACAAAGAACAATACTATACCCTGTAAAATTCTGTAAGATTTCTAACACTTGATTGAGCCTATCCAAAAAAATAGAAAAACTACCTTTATTGCTTCTATAAATCGCTGCTACCAGCAATTTTAAATTGGGCAGCTGAACCTTAGTCACAACACACTCAAAATCAATATCAACCGAAACATTCCTGACCGCATCAATGCTGCTACTAAATTTGGCTATGTTATTACGCACATATATTGCTACCCCCCCCCCCCCATGTTTCCGGTTTTTTCTACCATAATAATCTATTAAACTAAAGTTTTCTATTTTTAGCTTCTCAATATCATTCCCGACACACCAATGTTCGGAAACACAAAACACATCACAACCACTTTCCAGAAACACATCAAGTTCATTTATTTTGTTGTTGATACATTGGACATTTTGATGCACAATTGACATATTTATTGAATCTTCCTCATATTCAAAATTTCTTCTAAAAAAATACAATTTTTTTGGACAGTCTTTGGTTCCATTATATCTTTTATAACTCCTAACAATTGTTTGCTAACATATTTTTTGATTTGATACTGTAAATGGATGCCATCCCTATCATAACTCTCAGCGCATATTAAGTTATTTATACAAAAAATATTTACATGATTATATTTTTTCGCCATGCTATATATGCGATGGTTAATATGCTCTATGACTTTATTGAGATATCTTTCAATAAACTGCCATGACTCTTTTTAAACCGGATTCAACTCCATTTCTTAACACAGCAACATGATTCAAAGGCATTCGACTTAAATAAACTCCAAACGTGAACATAAAACATCGATACCCAGACATGAAATGGAAATTTTCACTTCTGTGGACGAAATGGACGCTATTTCCTTACTACACTACGGTGACAGTAAATGGCAAATGGCATTGAAGAGCTTTTTCATTTAACTAATGATCAAGCAACTAGTGGTGTAAATATAAGCTCTTACGGAAAATTTTGAAAATATATCAGAATTTCAATGTGATCTAATTTTTTGCTCGCCGCTAGCGTTATTTATGTACGCTTTGCAAAGATGGAAACTTGTTCGATAACTTAATCAGTCAATGTTCAGTAAGCCTTCTCACAGAAAATAAACCATTTGGAGAATAAACTATAGTTTCTTATAAAAAAATGAATGTATTGTCTTTTGAGGCATGTAATTTAGGGAAGTTTTTAAAAAACTGCAAGAATTGATATAAATATGAATAATTTTCTGTCTTTATGTATGTATCATCTTATAATTTTAGTTTGTAATGTGTATTGCATAATTAGGATATACTGATCTCCCAAAAGGTTGAAATAAATTCGCTAAAAGATCGGCACTTAATAATAAAGGTAAAATAGCATAGGTAAGTCAATTTTTGTGTTTGGCTGGATAAATTCTTCACTAAAAGCAGTTTATTTTGTGTTGCCCATGTAAATTATTTCTCTGTTAAGCAGAAGTTCCTATTTTTTTTTTCAATATTTGAAAGCTACATAATATATAAAATGTAAGACGGCGGACAAAACAGACTCCCAAGATTGTGAAGTGTTGATGTCTAATGAAAGACACATCATGTGTGTCCCTGTATAAAAATACTGAAATGAAATCCTTGGAAACATCAAATTCAAATATTAAATGGTTTTACAGTATATGTAGATACCCCAAAAAATATCAAAGAGCTCCCAAAATTTAATATGTAATATAGCAGTAATGAGTGCAAAAATAGCATTGAATAATATTAATATAGCCGCATTTAATTTGCTGCAAATCATAACGCTATTGAAAAAATATTTAATGAAAAGCTCTGACCTGCAAATGCCATAATAAGGTTTTACGAAAACAATAATTTATATTGCAATTTTGGGCCACCTCAAATAGGCAAAGATTCGATTTTCAAAACTGTAGTCCCACAGACTGTTAAAATATATAATCATTAATCTGATATGATAAGAAATCTAAATATAACAAATTTAAATTCCGTCATGGCAACATACTTACAGAAATAGTAAAGTAATATGTAATTTCATTTTTTTTACAAATGTTCTTATTAATGTACAAATCAAATCATAATGTATTATGATTATTGTTAATCAAGTTGATATAAAATACCTAATATTTAAATCAATTGTTTTTTTAGAATCACTACCTATTTTTAAAAAACTGCCATTTAATCTGATAAAGTAGATACAATATCAGGAAATGATTTATGAGTAATGATTTTCAATAAGTTGATTACTCTTTTCTATTGCGCATCTGTCATTATACAAATGACTCATGGAAAAATAACGAAGTCTGGAGATTTCTCCTCATTTTTTAAAGAAAGATAATACGTAAAAATTCTATTTACATAGAATGTTTTGTATTTTTACTATTTCATGAAATATTAACATATATCAACCTTTAAGTACTCAATGTAAATACATGGATATAGAGAATGAACTAGAGAAATCATCATTCTTCAACTTTATAGGTAGGGGTACAGATACTGTAAACTGTTTGTGGCACATTAGGCATATGGGGGGTTCTAGTGGATATTACCGGAATATTCAAAACTTAAATTAAATTATGAACTTACATTCTGAAGTTGTTATTAAAATATGAATGTGCGATTCGAAACTCAATGGATATTTTTTTGTAATTAAACTGCAAAGACGAATGTAAATCGTTAATACATTCATGAGTGCATCCGTATAAAATTTGTCCGTGTTAATTGACACAATTGATTCGCCTGCGGCCACTCAAAGTGGCATATCCGACGTCCTTCGCTTCCCATTGTATGGCTTCCTATGTTATTCACTTTTTCTTAAAATACACAGTTTCGCGGTGTTTGCCTTTCTTATATTTGAATTTCGATTATGCCTAATATCTTTGTTCACCGTTGCTCGTTTTTAAAAAATATGGATATTACATCTTCAATTCTTTGCTCATATTCTATATCTACTGAATATTATAAACTTCCATATTGATTTATTGAGGTCCAATTTTAACACAAATTCACACTAAACAAATGAAATAATAATTCAATTATTCCATGTTTTAAAAAACTAAAACGACATATTAACGTTTTTAAATGTAGAAAATGTTCTTTGTATAAGTACTGTTTATATGTTAACTTTGAAAACACAAATGGTAGCTAATAGTTATATAATATACATAATGTAGGAGTTTATTACAATTACGTTTGTGACCCAATAGCTACTGACAAAATACAGCCGTTAATACATTAATCATAATTGTAGGAACGCTTAGTGGTTTAATCCATGACGATTAATTTATATGATTATAAATTGGGATATGTAAAGATAATAGCCGTCTACGTTACAACATATACAAAATAGTATACTATATACAGGGTGTAACAAAATAAGTGTAAAACATTTCAGGGGGTGATTCCTTAGCGAAAAAGAGATAGGGTCTTTCATATAAAAAAACTTCAATGGAGCATCCCTTGTTAAGATACAGCCCCATAAAGGGGGTACATAAAATTTGTTTTACAATTTTTCTCACAAACACTAAAAATGTAATTTATTTCCAATGTAACTTTTTGTCTGATTATTTGTTTACCATTTAAAAATCTATTTCCAATACCTTGTTTCATTCGAAACAAAAAATGTCTCTTGAATTTTTTGCCCAAAAGTAATCAGTTCGCAGCAAAAAATTATTTTACGAACAACTACAGAGATACATCGTCATAAATGCGAACTGGATTAGTATTGTTATTTTGTAGTTACTACCTGCATCAAAATACATATGATTAAAGATGAATAAACAAAACTAATTTATTAATAACAAAATATAAAACATGTAGAAATCATAGTAAATGTCCAATATGTCCACCTTCAGTCATTACACATGCGTCTAGACGTCGGCGCATTGAGCCACGTATTCGCTCAAATATTCCTGGATTCTCTCTAATTACCCTGCACGCATCGATGATGCGGTTTCTTATGTCCTCTACATCGCGAACAGGAGTAGGATAAACCAAAGTCTGTAAATGGCCCCAAGTAGAGAAATCGAGAGGATTGAGATCCGGGGATCGATCGGGCCAATTCTGTGGTCCTCCTCGACCTATCCAATGATTTGTTTTGTGAAAAGTTACATTGGAAATAAATTACATTTTTAGTGTTTGTGAGAAAAATTGTAAAACAAATTTTATGTACCCCCTTTATGAGGCTGTATCTTAACAAGGGATGCTCCATTGAAGTTTTTTTATATGAAAGACCCTATCTCTTTTTCGCTAAGGAATCACCCCCTGAAATGTTTTACACTTATTTTGTTACACCCTGTATAGTATATCATAATTGTATACTAAACTGTATGAACAGTTTATGAACTTATTTTAGCCAGCCTGTGATAAATTACTAAACATACACAAAATCAGCTAAGATATTAGCGTTTTCTAAAATTCCATAATATAAGACCATTTCTTCCCTGCAGTTACAATTTATTTAAATATCTACATTAGATTAGCTATGAAAAATTAAGTTTATTAGAAAACTAAAATACCAATATTATCCTTGGTATTAAGTTCTGTGATTATTGACCTGTTAAACTGAGAGAGAAAAATTGACTAATGGTAAGAAAATAGGGGAGGCGGAAATTATGTGTGAGTAATAAATTTGTATTTGTATTAACAAACTTTTTATACTAATATACCTAATAATCTGCCCTCATTCTTTTTTTACCTTAAAGTACTCCAAAGTAAGTATGATTAATTCTGTAAGTTGGTCTATAAAAAGAATAGATACATTTGAATGTGATGCGATAGGCATGAATATGTATGGTGCAATATCATTCCTATCATAGTGTCATTCACTGCATTACATTTCTTACAAATTCTTTCCATAATTTCCTCATTTTCTCAGTGGATAGTATCTCTCACAAAATGTATTCTATTGTTTCTTAACATTTATTTTCACTTGACCTTGCCAAAACACTTGACTATATCAAGATATATTTTCATCTTTTGATATTTATTGCAATGAAAATCAATATATTTATGCCGACCAATTTTATTGATGCCGCTTCTCTGAGATCTTTCCCCAACTTTCAATTCTAAACAGAGAAACGAAATTCTCCTACTGTTGCTGTAGTCTCTAGTGACATCCACTATTGTCAACGGAAAGTATTTCTCAATTGATATAAATAGAATTTCCGTGCCACCTCAATTTAATATATTTTGTAGTATTGGTTGTACTATTAGATCCAAAATATTTTAACAACTTTGTCTATATTTTTCTTCTTTACCAATTAGCAATTAATATACTTATTAGTCTTGGGCGTGTTTGCATGTCGACTTCCTTCATGTATACTATTTTCACGTTTTCGCATGTTGTTAGATTTTGCACTTAAGTTTTGTCAATAGTTAACATGGAGCAAACTAAATAAATTTAATTCAGTGTAACGAAATATAGCTATCCAATCTAAAATTCAACTTAAATTGCCTTAACTTGATTGGTCCGCTTCTGGATCTTAGTTTGGTACTGTTCACAGTATTATCAAATATTTTTTATCATAATAATATAATGATTATGTAATTGCAAAGAAGAAATGCCCTCATAGATAGAACGCTTAGCAAATAGGCATTGGTAGTTTTCTTTCTTTTTTTTTAAGCGAATTGACCAGAGCATGAACTCTAACAGAACAGAAAATTTTAAGCCATTACTTAATGATGCTTTGCGAATTCACCTGATAGTTGTTGGCTGCTTACGCTTTCAAGAGAATTGTTGTTAGTTTAAAATGTGATACATACTATTTCTTAGACAATACATGTGGACGACGACCAGAAGGCAATAACGGATGGTGCTAAGAACTCACATACACCACTACTAAAACAGATTAACATGTATGCAACACAAACATTGGTAAGTCGCTTATGGTCAAACAAGTTAAATTATTTAAAATTTTGTGCAACACAGCATGGAATGTAATTAATCTGTATGTTGTGGGAATGAATGATATAAAACCTAACGTTGTGAAAGCATACAAGCTGTATACATAGTGCGATGGGTCTTCCTAAACTGCTTGAAACATAGAAATTATGCATAATGTCTATAATTGAAAAAATATTTTTATTATTTCTTGTTAATGAAACATTTTGTTTAGTTATCAAAAAATAATGTAAATGATTCAAGACAAATATGTTACATTAAAATATATTATATTCTACGTAAATAAAGCGCTACTATTCAGTCTTCGAATGTGATACGACACCGCACACTGGGTCAAACTTAGATATTCGCGGCAAATATTCTCTACGCATCACGTAAAATGGATTGCAAAAACTTTATATACACATGTGATATTAAGAACTTCCTCAGATGTAATTTTCTCAAAAACTAGCAGCTGAAATTTGTATGGTTAATAATAGAGATCATGTATAAGAAATACTGATTTGTAGTAATAACAAATTATTATTAATAATGCAACATTCTCCAGCAGTATTATAGTTATTTGCTACAAATAACTATAGCAATTGATTACTATTCCACGCACAGAATAAAAACATTGGTACGAGAGGTACTTCAACAACGTACGTTGGATTTGTTCTAGAAGATTAGTTTGCATAATACAGGGTGCGGCAATGAATCGGGTGATTTGGCAACAGCGCTTATTTTAATTTGGCTGGAGTGAGGAGGACGATGCTATCGCCATCTTGTAGAAAACTTTAAAGCATTTTTAGTTACAATGGACCAGTGGACAGGAGCGCTACGTGCTAACGAAGTAAAAGGCATTTTATAAAAACGGTAACAGTTATTAGATCGCTCAGCGTGAATTTCGAAGAGAGTTCATGATTCATCGTCATGATGCTGTTCCATTAGCCCATGCCATGAATACCTGGATACGAAACTTTGAGGCCAGCGGTTCGTCACTAAATAAGAGAGGTAGCAGTGGAAAAACAGTGCGTACACCCAAAAACATAGCGGCAATGAGAAAGGTCGTTGAACGGAGTTCATGCCACTTTGCGCGACGTCATTCTATGATACTCGGGCTTTGAGACCATAGCGGTCGACGGATCTTACATAACGATCTTTATTTCCACGCCTACAATATTCAAATCG
Source organism: Amphimallon solstitiale (assembly GCA_963170755.1). Taxonomy (NCBI): domain Eukaryota; kingdom Metazoa; phylum Arthropoda; class Insecta; order Coleoptera; family Scarabaeidae; genus Amphimallon; species Amphimallon solstitiale. The sequence continues at coordinate 87,488,963 of OY720681.1, read as the reverse complement.
TTCATGCACCACCGGAGCAGGGCTATGGAAACAGACTTCAATTCTGCCAGGCATTTCTGCAGTTGATTAAGAGAAATCATAAACTTGTTAACAACTTAGTGATGAGTGACAAAGCACATTTCCATTTGTGAGGATACGTTAACAAGCAAAATTTCCGTTACTGGCCTAACACCAACCTGCAAGAAATCCATGAGAAAACCACTTCAGAGCTTGAATTTTACTGTATGGTGTGTGATATCTTCTTTTGCAATTATTCGTCCACACTTCTTTGAAGATGAGAAAGAAAGGGCTATAGCTGTGGCAGGGGAAAGCTATATTTACATGTTGGAGAACTTCTTAGTTCCTGCAATTGCTCATCGCTCTGTGAACAGAGACACGTTCTTCTAACAAGATGGAGCTACTAGTGCACCGCACAAAATTGCATGGCAACTGTGAGAAACCTGTTCCCAAATCATCTCCATACATGAGGATATCGGCTGATGGGCCGGATCTCATGATTTTTCAGCCTGTGATTTTTTCTGTAGGGCTACTTGAAATCACAAGTGTTTAGTTCTTCAGCACCACACGCAATCCAGGATTTAAAACGTCGAATACGGGAAGAAATTCGACGAGTTCCTGTAAATGCTGGACGATCTTAGCAGAAGATTTGTCGAGTGCGTGCGGCGGGATAGTGTGCATTTAAAAGACGTTATTTTTGGAAAATAAAGATTTTTTTATTTTTTCAGTTTAAAAACAAAATGCTTTTATGTTTATTATGTGTTCTTGTTTATTTAGAGTAAATAAAGTTAATCATTTCCTCTTAATAACACTTTCAAAATCGCCCGATTCGCTGACGTACCTGTAGATATGCCGTGCATTGAATGCGCTATTTAAGTTTAAAAGTAACAAAGGAAGGAATTTAATAGCGTTAATATTATTGAAAAAATTCTTGTTTATGATTAATTTTAGATTATTACATGAACACTCGTCGTATATTTTGTCGAAATTTGTTTGCTATAAATCAGACAAGGGGTTAGTTATTTTTATGGTAAATCTTAATATCATCGGAATAGACCAATATAGAACACTAAATGGATTTAATAAAGTCACCGATAAAAGTTGATTAAAACGCTTAATATGGGTGTTTTATTTATTTAAAAATCCGAATTATATTACCGAGTGGAAATAGAAAACTTTTATGCTTGAAAACATGTTTAAAAAGTATTTGTTGTTTTCACTAATTTAAGTAGTTTAGGATTCAAAAGAGATTCATGTACTAGGTAGGCACCTGTATCACGTGTTATTGATCCTTAACACGTTCGGTGCCAGGGAGCTACTTCATTTTTACTTCCAGGCACCAAGATTAAATTATTCTAAGGTATTTGAGTTTTACTTCTAGATGCCAACTTTAAATTAATTTATTTTGCGAGTTGTTAGCAGTGTTACTAAGTTTGCAGTTTGTGGTTTATAATAGCTAGTACTTATGCTATTATAAATTGAAATAAAAGTTGAACTCTTGGCCTGTATTACAGTGGACATTAAGGCGCTTAAACCTACCTTGCGAGGGCAAAAGGTTAAGCGGTCGCCTACCCCATGCGTACTTAAGTATTAAAGCACGCTTGGTCGTACTTTTTACACTACAATTCGTAGGTACATGTCTGATTCTTGTGCTCTCAATTATTCCGAATATCGACAAAATATCACACATTTAGTACCTACTTATTTGTAAACTTGTTATTAATTTTTCCTGGAAAACGAAGATAAAAATAAATAATTCCTGTTATCTCAATTTTGCCACAGTATTATATTTCTAGAATATTGTATTCTAATAACATAGTTTCCAGCAAATCTGCATTTTCTTTGATTAAAATTATAAATTCTAATATACATATATATTATATAAGAAAGGCATGTAAATGCCCTATTTGTAGGATACAGTCACAAAAAAAATATAGGGATTGTATTAATATTCATTAATCCAACGGACCTTTTATGATTACTATCTACCACTGGTCTAATACTATTTAATTTTTCATAAATATGGTCTGCATAGTAGCAAATTTAATATAGTAAATCACTAATGTTTCTTTAGTGGTGAAGTTGGAAATACGTTTTCTATCATCTTCACTCGTTTTCACAAAGATTTTAGTTAATACAACCTATAAAGAACCGAATTCGTGAATAAGTAGCAACAAAATTACCGCGGTAATCATTCACATAACGTGAAATTATCGGTTTCCGCAATACCAACCCTAAACTTTCGTCATAAACTGCGGCTTTATTAAACCACCTACATCAAAAATACTGTAAAACTCGTATTGGTTTAAATTCGGGCTTAAAGTAAAACTTAGGCTTAAGCAAACCTCGGCTTAAACTCCAGCTGTAAAATCGGCCCTTAGAGAGATTCAAAAAGATTGTCTATTCCGCTTTGTTTAAATATAACACATTTCAGTATAATTTTTTAGAATAATGTTGTAAATTTATCTGCAATTTAGATATTTAAAAATATATAACATGACCGTCGATTATATCTTGTTTTTTCTTGTACTATTATATAACGCATAAGTAATTTATATTGCCTGAAGTGAGACAAATCACTTTTTTTCTTTATTACCCTTCAAAAGGTACATACTTGAAATACCAGTACTTAAGTAAATACGTATTTGCAAGGAAAACCCTTTAAAACACCTACGTTAAAATGCCAATTTGGAGTATCTTTATGGACATTTCACTTCTTTTTTCATTTTTTCAGCCGAATTGGTGGAAAAGGTGGCATATGCCTAGCATGTGCCATACATTTTCTAAGGGGTATGGATAATCGTTGTGAATCTCTCTCTGTATACATAAAACAGAAGTAGGTTAATGAACCTACGTAATGGACTGCTACCCCATGTCCATTTTCGATGAATTTTTGTTCTTAGTTATGCAACACCTTCTACCCTTCTTAATGTTTTACTCTATATTTCATTAGTATATTATTAGTTTTATCCTACTCAAAAGCACAACGTTAACATTTTCAAGATTTGCTACTAAAGGTGACAAGTTAGTTGCCAACATATTTTTGCTGAATTTATATTTTTCTCTTTCAAGAGATTCATTCCACAACCGATGATATTTTGTTTATATTATATAACATTCTTATTTGTTCTTTTTGTTTGTAACACGTGTGTGTAAAGTTAATACAATGTGTATATTCTTCTTTCCGACAGGAACACATTACTGCAATACTTGCCGAAATTCAACAATCAAATAAACTAGAGCAACAACAACAACAAAAGAATCAGCAAGAACAGCAGTCCAATAAACAAACTTCCATACCACAAACAACCATTACAAAACCCAGTAATCAAACGTACCCATTGATACAACAATACGAGACGTTGCAGCCTCCTACATCACCCAAAACTCAACTAAAGGCGTCCCACAGGCACAATATAGTAAATGGGGTAGAAAGTGCTGCTTCATAATTTTTACACGTCCATATATTATGTATTTACTCTATAAATACTATATTTATCCAAAGTCCATATTCTAGCAATATGTTGACTGAATTGGTTAGTTGCCTTATTCTTAAGTTTTGTATCTATTATTATTTACTTATTGTTTATACATGGTCGCAATAACATTATTGTATAAGATTGTAATATGTAAAATACTAACATGAGGGCTAGTAATACTGTTTGGCCAAACTATATTTTTAAAATATACTTATAAACGAATATCTATAATTTGTATAAATTTCCTAATTTTAAGCTTCTATACCCAGGTACTTATCTAAAATTACATCAAACAACAGCAGGATTAGTAATCATTAGTAATTATGTATAGGATTGGTATAAGACAACAAAATATATGTTTTTTGTCTGTTACAAGAGTGTTAATAGCTGAATTTTATATTATTTTTTACAATGATTACAAATATTTAAGTGGGGGTCTTTCTATTAGACATTGTTTATTAGTAATAACTTTTTGTTAATAGAAAAAAAACATTGTGACAATAGTATAAAAGTGTTATAGCTGGAATCTCTATACGTTTAAAATCTACTTCATTTGATTTTACTTTCTTATACGTAGTATAAGGAAGTATTGTAATGATGAAAAAGTTCGACTTCGAGACTTTTGCAGATGTCCACGTTTTGAAATCCCCTGATACCGAAAAAGTGGTTTTTAAAAAATGTCTGTGTCACTCTCTCTGTGTGTGTATGTGTGTGACCACGATAGCGGTGAAACCGCTATAGGTATCAATTCCAAATTTTTTATTCACGAGTATAATCTCCCTCTTGAGATATGATTAGATTTTCAGTAAAATCGATAGACCGGAAGTCGTAGTTTACTTCAGTGAAAAAATCTAATTTTGCCTAATTTCGTCAACTACCAAGTTTAAACAACTTTATAAAGAAATTCCTACCGGAAATAGGTCGTTTACTCTTATCGAAAATCAGTTTTTTTGCGAATATTTCGCAAGTCATGCTTTTTAGAGAGATACGTTACGAGTATAAAAGTATTTAAAACTTAATTTTCAATACCTCTTGTATACAAAAAATTTCAAAATTCGGACCGGAAGTAACACTTTTACTCGTAGCGAATATCGATTTTTTGCAAATATGTCGTAAATTATACATTCTATATATATTTGTCAAGAGTGCAAAAGGATTTAGAGCTGGATTAGGGATATCTTTGTATAAATTAAATTTCAATAATCGGGCCGGAAGTAGCACTTCTACTCTTAGCGAGTAGCACTTTTTTAGATTTATTAAGAGAATAAAAGTATTTAGAATAAGATTTTGAATAATTTTTTTATAAAAAAATTCTCAAAATTTGGTTAATTTTTCTAAGAAGATAAAATCATTTAAAACAGTTTAGAATAATTATGTATAATTTGAAACGCTCATACGTATAAGAAACTCGTGTGGTGGACACACCTCATTGTTTTAGTGTAAGTTTCTGTATGTGTATGTCTTGAAATTCCATCAGTAGTTAGTCAGAATTCCTGGGTTTAACTAGCGCCTTTCCTTGGAGTATATTTCCTAGTGATTCTGTTCATCATGGTCTTCATCCACACTTTCCAGATTGCTAAGCAAAAGAATCTGTATGGTCAATTTAGTAAGTGTATCTTTAATAGCATTTAGTTTTCTTATATGCGGTTGAATAAATACACCTATTTTTTATCAAAGCATCACTTAATTAGTTCTTTCTATTCAGCAGTGTAACAATGTTTTTAAATGATTTTCACAATGTTGTAACGATCAATAATGAGTTGCCGCAGCCGCCAGCAACTGTGCTTCCTTTGAAGCGACTACCAGGTCGTATGGAGTATCCCACCCGAGATTTATATTTAGACAATGCCCGCGGAAATCTACACTTTACACTCACACAAGTTTTTGGATATCGTACACTTTTACGTAGAATATTCAAAAACTTGCGTTAATTTTGGAAATGAGAAAAAAAGAAAAAAGTACAGCGACTAATGTAATTTCCATTGATTACCAAATAATACTAAATACATTAATAAAGTTTCAATAAAAGTAATATAATGAGAATGGAATTAAAGATTTAATGGTTAACCCTAGAGGTCAAAAAAGTGCATTAATGTGTTTAAAGAAAAATATCGGAAGGAATTCCTGAAATCTTTTTAGTTTGTTATTAAATTTTATAATTATTACGGGTGTGTATACAGTGTGGTGATAAAGATTGGAACAATATTCATAAAATCGTTCTATAATGTTTTTGAGGAAATCGGTCGGTCAAGTTAATTTTTGTTTTTAAAATGCCGTCTTTTGACGAAATTTTCATCATCACTTTTTTTAAATGACAACCTTCACTATTGTATAACTTTTTTGTTTTAATTGTCTCTATTTCGTGTAAAATATAAATTCAACGCCCGAAAGGGTAAAATTGTCACAAATCCATTTCTACACTCCAATTTTTCTGGAGAACAAGTACAGAATCAATAGGAAATAGAAGATTAAAAGGAAAGTAGTAAGGTATCTGAAGGTAATATTCCCAAGAAGGCAATATGGCCAGCTACGTATATTTCAACAATTATTGCTATTTAGCGATAGATGGCACTACAAGTGTATATGTGGACCGTATACTTGACGGGGACAGCCGTTGAAAGTGTGAAATTACGATATTTTACGATATCATACCGAGTCAACTGTCCGGTCGGAGTTGGCGCGTTCAACACTATAAAACAATTATTCAGGTCAGTAATTGTGCATCTACACATACAAAATTAAAGCTTATAGTCCGTGCTACAAAACTGTCTAGTTTTATCATACTGCAATTACATTGACTTACGCCCAATGTGAGGTACAGTTAAGAGCAACATGGCCAAATATTATGTTGGTAATATGGCAATGGCCATATTGGTCTACATTACACCAACTGCTGTACAAACTTAGCGATTATTTCTTGGTTTTTTTATAGTGCGCGTACCAAGCATAAATAGGCTTAAGCATAAAGGATGCCACGTTATCGTTCCAGAGGTGTACGAGGCAAATGGTAAAAAGAAAATCTGGCGAGTGCCATAACTGCTGTGGGTAATGGAGTATCTGTAAATAGAGCCAGTATTACATATGCGATTCCCAGAAGAACTTTGAGGCGATACCTAATCAAAGAGAATAAAGAAAAGTGTTCCTTAGGGCGTAAAACAATTTTAACCAACGAACAAGAAACAGAATTAGCACATAGAATTGTTCGCCTTTCTGAAATTGGGTACCCAATTACAGCAAAAGTACTTCGTCGTTGTGTTTTTCAATATACAAGAGCCAACAATATACCAAATCCTTTCAACGACGAGAAAGCGATTGGCTCAAGGGATTTATGCAACGAAATCCCCAAAATCGCACAAGAAAAGTTCAAAACTTAAATCCTGCAAGAGCGCAAAAAAAAAATGAACACATTCATTTTGCAGGACCATTTCACAAAGCTAGAAGCAATAGTGAAACAAATAAAAATTCAAGATAAACAAGAAGTAATTTATAATACAGACGAGAAAGGCTGTAGGTTGTGCCTCCATCACCAACAGAAGGTTTTAGCAAAGAAAGGTGCGAGAAGCGTGCACATAGTTACCAACGAACATGGCCGAACGTTTCAATTGTCGGCTGTGGCAATGCAATTGGAACAGCAATACCGCCTATGATTTTATTTAAAGGGAAACCTTTAAAACGCGAATGGCAAGATTCAATGCCACCAGGTACTAAAATACTGATGACTGAAGAAAGCGGTATGACTCAAGAAGCATTTTGCAGCTGGATAGCATTTAGCACAATTCAAAGTACCTGCACCTTGCCTTGTTATTTTTGATGGTGCAAAAGGTCATTTGGACTACACTATTTTTGAAACTGAGGATAAATATGACATCACATTATATTGCTTGCTAAGCAATACCACATACGAGCTTCAACCTCTAGACAAAGCGGTTTTTAGATCGTTTGAATACCATTGGGACGATGATACTATCAAGTTTTTATCTGCACATCCAGAATACACTTCTATCAGCAAGATGCGCTTCGGCAATATTTTTACCAAAGTGTGGAATAAAACCATGACAGCGACTAATATAAAATCAGGATTTAGAGCCACTGGTATATATCCATTTGATGCAGATGCAATTCCTGAGACAGCATATGCTCCTAGGACCACCACAAATCAAGATCATCCGCAACAATCTTAAGAGACAAAAGTTACTTTAATGGAGAATAAACCGAAACAGTCTTTGCTTTTGCTAATACAAGAATTTTTTTTTATTTAAAATAAACAATATGTGTAGGTACTATGGATATAAAATGTACATTTATTAGAAATAATAAAATCAAATACCGAAAAAATAAATGAATAAATGCACATCTAAACCAAGCTGGCATTGCGAACAACAACGTACAGACAGCTGTTTCTATCTTACATAGATCTCATTAGTGTACAATGCCTTAAAAACTTGGACTACCTGCATATATTGTGGACTTACATACAAATGCCATGAAACATTCCCAGCAGCATCTGTCACACAAGCACGACAACGTAAGGTTATGTTGAACCCTCCGGAGTACAGCTACTGATCTGGCAACTGTAGATATACGTGCGTTCAACAAACACGCCTAAAGGTGGCGGTACCTATTACAATAAAATGCAACAAAGTAATTCTTGGAGAATAAGCTCTCACACTATTAAATCACTCAAGTATATACACACGAATTAATTCGTATATGAATAAATGGTATAAATGCACGTTTACACCAAGCATTGTGAACAACAACGTTGGTGTAGATATGCATTCATACCATTTATTCATATATGAATTAATTCCTGTGTGTATACTTGAGTGATTTAAAAGTTAAGATCTTATTCTCCAAGAATTACTTTGTTGCATTTTATTAAATAAATAATAGTTCTCTGATTTGTTTATTATATCCGAAATATCTAGTTCTATGATGTCCATCACATTCAAGTTTTTATAATTTGTGTTTCTTGTATGGAAGAAACAAGGAATTTGTTAGATAAATTTAGCTAACTTTGAAACCAACTCAATTAAACGGAAACATCAAGCATCAAGTGGCATGCGGCAAAGACACTTCTGTTTTGTCTCTTCATGTTTTTTCAATTGAAAGGCTACCTGTGACATGCGACAGTGTCGCATGCCACGTGTTACCTCAGTGGCGGCTGGTGAGCTCGCTCCGACGGAGCAACCACATAGACAAGACCGACTCGCCCATTACACTGGTCAACAGTGAAATTGCTTCTTAGGTGAAAGTACCCAATCCTGAATGAATTCAACGTACTGAACACGAATATCACATTGAAAAAAGTTGATTGGCTCACGTTCAAGAGATATTGACGTTTTGTCCATTGTATAGATGCTATTGCATAATGTAATGCAATTTAGTGAGAAATTACGAAATTTTGCGTCATATTGCAACACCCCTTCATGCAAAGAAGTTAATGCAGCATTTACTGTAAGTTTCCATTGAGAGTGTTGCGAAATTGATTGCGCAATATCAAGCAATAGCTAATTATAGTTTATTTATAAATGGCCGACGTGACAGTTAACTCGTGCAATGTCCGTTCATTCGCGCATATTTTTCGAAGCTCTAGCATACATAAGTGATTGCTATAGTGTAAAGTAACTAAACAGTAGCAATGCCTCGTAACTGTGTTAATAGTGCAAATAACTTCTGTTATATTTGCGGAGAAGTGACATTTGCTGCACAGAAAAAGAACATCAGTGCAACAGTTAAGAAAGCGTATCATTTGTATTTTGGTTGCAAGATAGGCGACCAGGACAAAGACTGGGCCCCACACGTATGCTGCCGCACTTGTGCCGTAAATGTTTCACAGTGGCTTAATGGCAAAAGAAAGGCAATGCCATTTGCTGTGCCCATGATTTGGAGGGAGCCCACCAATCACGTTGACGACTGATATTTCTGTATGGTACGACCAGCTTCTGGAGGCATCACCAAGAAGAAGAAGTGGACAGTTGAATACCCTAACATACCATCTGCTCTGCGACCTGTCTCTCATGGCGAAGGACTCCCAATTCCAGAACCTCCTACCGATTTTTCTATCAGTTCAGAGGATGGGCATGCGTCGGCGAGTTCTCCTCAACGTGGCAGTAAGGATGATGACTTTTCGTGCTTTGACGAAACATCTGCACCACATAAAATTACCCAGGATGAAATGAACGATCTTGTTCGCGATTTGGATCTGTCGAAAAGCAAAGCGGAGATACTGGCCTCAAGACTTCGACAGTGGAATCTTCTGGAACAGAATGTCCGAGTGACTTCATTTCGCACTCGCCATCAGCTCTTCGAATCTTTCTTTAAGAAAGAAGAAAGCCTTGTGTTCTGCTGCGATATTGATGGTCTACTACAAGCTCTCGGTATTGCACATGATCCCCACGAATGGCGGCTGTTTATAGACGCTTCAAAACTGAGCCTAAAGGCGGTTTTGTTGAATAATAGGAACCAGCTTCCATCCATACCTATTGCACATGCGGTCTACATGAAGGAGACTTACGGCAATCTAAAGCAGCTACTGGAGACGATTAACTACAGCAAGTACGGCTGGCAGATATGTTCTGACCTGAAGGTAGTATCTCTGTTGATGGGTTTGCAGCAGGGATATACAAAGTACTGCTGTTTTCTTTGTCTGTGGGACAGCAGAGCAATCGATTTGCACTACATCAAGAAAGACTGGCCTCCGAGAGCATTTTTTAAGCCTAGAGAAACGAATGTACAGCACCCACCATTGGCACAGCCACACAAAATCATCATTCCTCCTTTACACATCAAACTCGGTCTTGTCAAAAACTTGGTAAAAGCCATGGATAAGAATGGACCGGCATTCAAGTACCTGCATGACAAATTCCCTCGACTCAGTGAAGCCAAAATTAAAGAGGGCATCTTTGTGGGGCCTCAAATTAGACAGCTCTTCCGAGACCCCAAGTTTGAGGAACTTCTTCAAGGTAAAGAAAAACAGGTTTGGGATGCATTCTATTAAGTGGCAGCAAACTTCCTGGGGAATGACAAGGCAGAAAATTACAAGTGTCTGGTTGAGGATATGTTGGCTTTGTTTCATGAATTCGGCTGCAATATGTCCTTAAAGATCCACTGTCTTGATTCCCACTTAGATTTCTTTCCTGATAACTGCGGGCAGGTCAGCGATGAGCACGGGAACGCTTTCATCAGGACATTGCCACCATCGAGCAACGGTACCAAGGCAAATGGTCTATGTCAATGCTAGCTGACTATTGTTGGACAATCAGTAGAGATGCTCCACAAGTCCACTACAAACGGCAGGCCAAAAGAAGTCGAAAGCCGGAAGCAGACTAATGTTTTCTTACCATGTATTATAATATTGACATAAGTACACTTTTTCTGAAATATGCGTAAATGTTTTCTTACCATGTATTATAATATTGACATAAGTACACTTTTTCTGAAATATGCGTACATATTACAGAAAACCCGTAGCCAATTCAGCTTTTTCTTAGTCATTTTCGTGTTCAGCACATTGAATTCATTAAGAAATGACTATTTTCAGCTTGGAAGCATGAACTTTTCGAAAATTTGTTGCCCAGTGTTATCGGCGATATACTCCCAGATGCAGAGCATATTACCGACAACAGACGAACCAGTTCCGTCCACGCAACTGCTCCGCCAAAACGCACTCACCAGCCGCTATTGGTGGAAATTGCGTCTTTAAGGGGGCTTACGCAGAGGTGCCGACTGACTGCTGTGAGGTAGGACGTAAGGGGGTGGCGCCATATACGCTAATGTAAATTCCACCGATGTAAGGTATTCGTTAAAATAAAACAAGCAGCAGAAATTTTTGTTTTTCTTATTATGTTTTTGCATTAAACGGAATTCAAAGAATTCATTAAGGCTTCGTTGGTAGTACTTTCTTATAATTCAAATTATTTACTTCTACATTTCACTCTCAAAGTTGGCAAAATTTACATCATAACATAGTTTCAGAAATTTTATTTTAGCAACTAATTCCAGGCGAACATGCATTGAGCCTTTGTTTATTTGTGTTTTAAATTTCGTTTAGATATTTCGTAAATAAAAGCGGTACTATTGTTTTAACGAAACCTTGTAAAGTCCAGAATTTACATTAGCGCATATGGCGCCACCCTCTTACGTCCTACCTCACGGCAGTTAGTCGGTACCTTTGCGTAAGCCCCCTTAAGGATAAACAAGCCTACTGGCTGCAGTACAGTAGGCGCACTACATGACAAAAAAAATCATTCCACTGAAGCTAAGAGATATAGACGAGGTAAAGTACTAAAACTGCCCCATATACACAAACATATTTATTCCATATGTACAAATGTATACAATTTTTTCTATAATTTTTTCACGTGCTTTATATAAACTGAATACAAAATAATTTATTATCTAATAACTAATAATAATAAAAAAATGAGTATTATATCTAGTAATGTAAGTAAAAATGACTTGATATGGCTTCTAGATTTAAATATTGAAAAATTACGTTACATAACTATACAAAAATACCTCGACGTTAGTATCTTTATAATTATAATTGAACATTAAAGTCTTTAAAAACAAAGGCTTATTTACGCGATACTATATTACTTTTAGTTACTTTTTGTAAAAAATAATGTTGTCGCTTTTGTTTTAGTTTTCCTGGAAGTAATATAGTATCGTAGAACCTTTGGCAACATTTACTTCATTAATATTTAAATTAAAATAAAATATAAAATAATTTATTATCACTTTTCGTTATTCAATAATACATAACATCTTTGTTGAACTGCCTCGAAGAAAAATACTTTAATCAATAAGTAACCACAGTAAACAGTTCCAAATTTAATTTCAAAATTAATTTGAAAAAGTCCTTTGAGTAAACTAATGTATTTTTCACTTGCGTGAAAGATTAGCATTATTTATTTCCGGCTATTTTACTTTCTCCTTAATTGCTGTACAAAACAAAGAATATTGTAAGTACTTGAAAACGTGATAAGGCGTTTAGTACCAACGGTTTGCCACATGAAATAAAAAATGCTAATCATCAACAGTATGTATTGTCTTATCACCACATTCACTCATTCATTATACAAATTTGATTTAAATTAATTCCGCAACGTATTCTGGTTGTCCATCATTATTAATTGTTAAACCTGAACCTTTAAATCTCGTTCTAAAACCGTCGAATGAATCACTGTTAGTACCCGCATGTTCTGGTACTTGGAATGTGGAACCCTGGAAACCCATCGCGGCCTCGTAATACTGAAACAAAATGTTAGTTTAGATAAAAATACGTATGGTATGAAATGGTGCTGGATAGAATTGATTAAAAGTCTCGATACAGATTAGATTTTTTATACCGAGAGATTCAAAAAGATTGTCTATATCGTTTCAAAAATACATGACATATGCTATACTAGAATCGCCGAAGAGATTCAGTAATAAAAGTGCGTAATCAAAACGTAATCAAGGCATTTTATGTAAAAAAATTGTTAGCGAGAAAGATCGTTTAGGTACATACATATGTGTGCATACGACTTTAATTTGATCATGTGAACCCAACTTGATCACTGAATCTGTTCAGCGATTTGTGTAGAGGTATGTGGCAAGTGAGTCATACGGTCGTACTAATAAGTATGTATCATGAATTTTTGAAGCCCGATAGATAATCTTTTTGAATCTCGTGTATTTATTATCAAGAACTGTCTAGAATCGAAATCTAGTGGTCAATTAAGAGTATTAATCGAAAATTGTAATTGATAATTGATAATTGAGGTTAGTTAGGTTGGATATTTTATCATCGCTATATGCAAAAATTGACTATAGTCACTTTTTACAATTTCATTCTGGGGCAATATTTACTTTGCGTTATTGATTTATTAAGTTCCTACTATTACCTCATAATGTATGATGGAAACTGTTAGAAATGCATAATAGGCATTTCTTAGAATATACAAAAAATATAAATCTCATTATACATAACAAAGGAATGACGATAATTTTCCACCCAGATAGGTGAAACAGGGTAAACAAATAATCTTAACAGGTAATAATTTAATTGTTGTTAATTTCAATATACCTCAAAACTTAATTAACTTCAGACAAAATTATCAATTAGCCGAAGATAGAGACCATTTAAGATATAAAACCCTCTAAGATATTATGTGAAGGTTGTATACCGGTTGTGTTAAATATCATTAGGTATACGAAATCAACGTACATATGTAACATGTATATACGTCGCCGGCATTGGGACGGATAGTAGGTACCGGCTTGCCATAGACATACACACGTATACGTTGATTGCTTATGCCTAGTGATATTTGACACAACCGGTATATGAAAAACATGCAAGATTACCTTTCGATCTCGAAGCACTTTTTAATTTACAAGCAGTAAACCTGTATTGTGATAATGGTCGCGAATATTTGTCAAATGATATTAAAGATTTTTGTATCCAAAAAGGTATCACATATTATTTGACAGTTCAACATACACCACAACAAAATGGTGCAGCAGAACGAATGAATCGTACTATAACAGAAAATGCTTCTGTTTAGAGTAAACTTTTTGGGGTGAAGCACTTTTGATTGTAACTTATTTAATTAATTTATCAGCTACAAAAGCTCTAAATATTAACAAAATACCATATCAATTGTGGCATAATAAGAAACCAAAGTTAAATCACTTAAATACATACAGAATAAAACATAAACAAATAAATTTGATAAAAAATCTTTGAAAGGTGTGCTGTGAAAAATTTAGCTGTCAATTATTATGAGCGAAATTTTTCACAGCACGGGATGTCATTTTTGACGAAAACACATTCCAAACATCTCGTCCACAAAACTCAGATATATCAGAGAATAGTCCAACAGCGGATAAATCTGGAACAAAACCAAACAAAACTATTCCTGTAAAATCTGGGACTGAAACAGAAAAAGCTACTGAAAGTACAGTTGAAAATTGAGTCACAAAATACTAAAATTAGAAGTAGTAAAAGAATTCAAAAACATCCTGCACCCTGCAATAATAAAAATCAATATGATGACATTTACGCAAGTCTCATACTATTTTCAAATTTACTTACTGATGTTCCCACAACATATTATGAAATGAAACTAGGGAAGATAAAAAAACAGGGATTGCAACTTTTAGATTCTTCTTAGCTTTTGCTAATCAATTTCAATTGTTAGTTCATCATATGGATGTAAAAACTGCATTTTTAAAAGTTATATTAAAAGGGGACATTTATATGAAAGTACCTGAAGGAGTAGAAGACAAAAATGACGAAGTATGTAAATTACATAAACCATTATATGGTTTAAAACAATCTTCAAAGTGCTGGTTTGACCGTTTTGACAAAATACTAAAAGTCAATTTTAAAAAGAATGAAAATACTATAAAATGATTTAAACATTATCTTAAGCAACAGTTTTCTATGGTAGATTTAGAATAAGTAAATATATTCTTTTGAATAAAAATTACAGGAACTGAAACAAAAATAACTATAGATCATATTTAGGCATTTCTTAGAATATATAAAAAATATAAATCTCAAGTCACTCCTGTATTATTTACATACATGTTTGAGTACCATATGACTTTTATTTAATACCTATTCCCAATAGAACTGAATAAATATCTTTCTGGCATGCAACAAAGAAAACAAATAATTGAATCATAAAAATATAGAGTCAATTTGAAGCAGTTCTCGATGAATATAAAGCTATACAGTGTGCACGCGGTCTACCTGCGGATGAATATACTAGACAAGCTGGTCGACTATAAGTGGGAGAATAAGAGGGTAGCCTCTGTTACTAACATTCGGGCTACGTTAAAGTCGACACCGTAGAAATCGTTACTGCGTTAGTCCGTGAAAATTGCTATTATTACTGTTAATAATAAATTCGTTAACCAAGAATAAAGTCATTTACTGTACTGCTTTAAAGAAGATGGAAATAATATTAATCAATAAAAAATCACTACCTGGATAATTTATAAGTAGAAACTTGTTGAAGCAGTAAACAATTTTAGTAACGGATTTCATCACAGCTTCCCAAATTGTATGAGTGAATAAAAGAAATGATCATCAATTCTGAAAACTTAAAAATAATAATTTTTTTCTTAAAATATCAAAGATAAGAAATATAGCTGATATAAAAAACGAAAACGTAACAATAGCAAAACTCTTATTAAGATAAAAAGTAAATAATTCCGTAGTATTGTAAAATAGAAAACGAAACAAACTAAAATTCTGAAAGAAGGCAATAAATTTGTATGAAACTAAACAAAATGTTTCAGTAAGATAAACTATAAACGCAGAAACAATGAATTTAATTGGAAGTGAAGAATGAAATTATTAAAGAAAAATGCATTTCTACAAGTACTTAATTCTTTATTTCTTCTTTTATTCTTTTATTAAATGCTTAAATAAGTCTCCCTCTTGAGTTGAGCAGTAACCCAGCTGATTATCAAAATTTTGACGGACATTTGTTAACATTTCCGGGGTAACATGATTCGAAAATTCAATAATTTTGGCGCGTAATTGTTCTAAATTAGATGGACGAAACGCGATTTAAAAATGTGTTTGCTAGGCGCTAGACATCGACCCGACCGTTAACAAAATTCAAATGAAATGCGCAAGTACAGCTGCTATATCCTACACGCGAGTCAGTCAGCTTCACTACACTCGACCAATAGAACAGTTTGTATATTGCTTTCTCGTACTAACTCATACAAACTCTCGGTGTCGTCGTTTTATCACACAGTAAAATGCATCCGCAGCTTGCCCGCAGGCACTTGGTATGTGTGACAATGTCCAAAATCTTAAGAGCTATGAATGCTGGTTACCTTAGACAATAATATTTCATATTAGATTAATAGCAATCAATTAATCCCCAGTGTATTGT
Organism: Amphimallon solstitiale; assembly: GCA_963170755.1. Lineage (NCBI taxonomy): Eukaryota > Metazoa > Arthropoda > Insecta > Coleoptera > Scarabaeidae > Amphimallon > Amphimallon solstitiale. The sequence continues at coordinate 87,472,582 of OY720681.1, read as the reverse complement.
TGAACAACATATTGAGTATTGAATATTATATAAACATTTATTGCAAAGGTATGTCCTTGAAATAGCTATATTATTGAAAAGTAAGTGAAATAAAGAATTACTTGGTAATACGTTTTTTAAATAATAGAAGATTTTTATCATTCCTTGTTACATTAATTGGAATTAAGTGATTTGTTTGTAAGATAAATATTTGTCGGAGATAAAAATTTAATTATTTTATGATTGAATATTTTTCAAAGTACCGTCATTTATCATCTTGTAATATATAAAATCATTGAATGTAGATTGGTATTTTTGACTTCCGAGATGATGTAGATTACATGCTTTACAGCAGGTGCAAACTAACTTCTGCCGTAACTATATTAATATTATAAGGTTGTATTACTAATAGTTGCTAAAATGTTCACATGCGCACATCATTGTTTCCTGTTGGTGATAATTTGACAACGTATCTTATCGCGTATAAAAATTATTATAACAAAATTCGTCTTTAATTAGAAAACTTGTATTTTTTTAAAATATAAATATTTTACATTATAATATAAAAACGAACGGGTGTCAGGACATGTAACTATGCTTTGCCTGCAGTTAAATTCTTATTTAGAGTAGGTAGATCATGAATGTAATATAAAAACTTTTAAGCAAAGTTAAAGTGAAAATATGAAAACTACTCTTAAATTAGAAAATGTACAGTGAGTAAAGACAATTAAGCCATATACACGCAAGATTTTGCTCAATAATTTCTTAATCTTTTGATGATGTACGAACAGTTAGCAGGTCAATGTTGACAATTTCGTGTAGCCGGAGTAGTAAATGGCCTTATATCTTGTGTGAACGTTTAGTATTATACAAATTATTGTGATCACTTGAATAGTACATGCATTTTGGTATAAATAGTAAAATTCACACAGGATTTTACAAATAATTTATCAAATTGTACGTTTCTTATGCTATGCATACATGGTCAGTGGATGTACAAGACTAGCTCACCACTAGAACAGCTTTATTTATACCGTAGTCGACAAATTTTAATTTCTGGTACAAAAGTAGAAGAGCACAGCGAAATAAAGTATAGACAAACATATAGCGAGGCTGCCAAGTACACCCGGTAAACGTTTCCTATGAAATGTTAATACCCCCCGACTGCGTTGCTTCTCCCACCACTGTTGGAAAGAAGGCATCGCTGCATTTGCAATGCATGGGATAGATAGCTAGTATAGAAGTATAAACAGAAATTAAAAATTGTCGACTACGGTATATACAGAGCAATCCAAATTAAGTGTTCACCATTGGTAACTTTGTTATTATTAAAGATACAAGATTGTTTAAATTAGCAAACTTGTAGTACTTTTAACGCTCTTTAAGATGGAAGAATAAAAAAAACAAATGAGCAACGCGTTTTCGAGTTTTGCCGAAAAATATTTTTTTTTCAAATGGAAACCCCTGTCTATTATATCATTTTCTGCTAGAACTTTAATTTTTAAACAAAAAATCTTATAAGAAATTTTTTACTGGGATTAAAAATACTTGAGTTATAATGAATACACAAAAACAGCTAAGTCAAGTGCATTTCTATGTATCTATGAAAACGACGATAAGTCTTTCTACCAAACGTCAAATATTAGTACAGTTTTATTAGTTTTTCACTCATAAGTTTCATTGTGCTAGTTATTAATTTGACAAAAAAATGATTTTTACCCATTCAGAAAAGTGTCATATATTAGAATCTTATTTAGTGTGCAGAAAATCCTCTAGGAGGGCAAAAGAACACTACGCTGAATTATATCCACTCCGAACACAACCACATGAGCAATATTTTCTGAGACTTTACCGAAAATTTAGAGGCAATGAGAGTGTTTTTGCCAAAACAAAGACAAAAAGGACTTTTATAAAAAGCGAGGCCATGGAAATTGCAGTTATCGCATATTTTGAGGCCAACCGTGAGAATTCCATACTAGATATTGTCAATGAATCTGATTTGAGTCACGGTACTGTGCATAGGATTCTGAAGAAACACAAATTCATTCCTTATAAGTACAAACCAGTTCAGGTTTTTTTGCCAGGGGATCCAGAGAGAAGAATGTTTTTTTGCCACTGGTATCTTAACTTTTGTCGCCAAAATGTAAACAACTTTCGTTATATTTTATGGACCGATGAATCGATCAAAGGTCAAAGGAAAATCTTCTTTTAGTAAATCCAAGACGTCCACAAGTCCGTTTCAGTTTTAATGTTTGGTGCGGTTTAATCGGTTCATGGATTGTTGGTCCTTTCTTTTATGAGGGCACTCTAACTGGTGAAAGGTACATAGAATTTTTGACTGAAATTTTGAATAATTTCTTAGACGATCTGGATCTCATAAGTAGACAGAATCTGCATTTTCAGCAGGATGGCGCACCTGCGCACAACTACAGAGGTACTCATCAACTTCTAAATACTATTTTTAACACTTCATGGATAGGAACAAATGGTCCTATTCAGTGGCCTCACCGATCGCCAGATTTAACGCCGCTTGATTTTTTTTATGGGGTTATTTAAAGAACCAGATTTATAAGCAAAGGTACGAAAACGTAAACGCCCTAAAGATTGCAGTTAGTGAAAAGATAAACCAAATAGATGGTAGGACCATACTGAAGGCAGTTTGAGAAGTTCAGAAGCGTGTACAAAAATGTATTGAACTACAAGGTGGTATTTTTGAATATCTTCTATGAAAAAATCAGTGATTTTTATTTTCTTTTAATGATAAGTTTATGTATAAAATAAAGTTTATAAAACTAATTTAGCTGTTTTCGTTTATTCATTATAACTCAAGTATTTTTAAGCCCAGTAAAAAATTTCTTATAAGATTTTTTGTTTAAAAATTAAAGTTCTAGCAGAAAATGATATAATATACAGGAGTTTCCATTTGAAAAAAAATATTTTTCGGCAAAACTCGAAAACGCGTTGCTCATTTGTTTTTTGCATTCTTCCATCTTAAAGAGCGTTAAAAGTACTACAAGTTTGCTAATTTAAACAATCTTGTACCTTTAATAATAACAAAGTTACCAATGGTGAACACTTAATTTGGATTTCCCTGTATATACACACGAAAACTTAATATTGAATTATTTTGGTGTTTTTGAAGATAAAACCTTGAAATTTTGGGTTGGTTGTTCAGGGTATATGGGGATAATGAATAGTGTATTTATATCGCCTCATTTAGAGTTATTTAAAGTTAAAGGTTTCAGATATCAGGAATTATTAACTAGGAAAAATCGTAAGTTAGTCATGGAAATACTTAAAACAAGATTTATTCAAAACATTTTAGTTAAATTAAATGCTCAAATTGTTCACCGTTTACATTTAAACATAAATAAAGTCCGTTTCCAAAGCATTTTTAGCATTTTTGAAGTCTTGTGGCGTTAAATTTCGACATTCCTCTGTTATTCTATTACGTAAATCAGCTATTTATTGTGGCGGTGTCTTATAAACAACAGACTTCAAATGTACCCACAAAGAGAAATCTAGAGACGTTAAATCGGGGGAACGAGCTGAGCATTTAATAGAGCCGTTACATCCTATGGAAAAACATTATCCAAATAAGTCCTAACTTCTAAACAGTTATGTGGCCTAGCTCCATCTTGTTGGAAGTATAATTGCTCCTCCTCTATTTCATTCAAGTTTTCTTCTAGACACTGTGTGATAAGAGGATGTATTAACTCGTCCAAAAACTGTAGGTACTTAAGTCCATTTAAATTTTCCTCAAAAAATATTGGGCCAATTACTTTGTTATTAAGAATTCCAGCCCATACATTAATTTTTTGGGGATATTGTGTGTTACCTTCTCGGAAAAAATGGGAATTTAGGTCGCTCCAATATCGACAATTGTGTCTAATCACAAGACCATTTAAGTAAAAGCAACTTCCATCACTGAAGCAAGTACTTCGAAAAACATTTCAATTTTGCCGAATCATATTTGTCAATATTTCACAAAATTCGACTCTTCTGTCTAAATCACCGTCACCCAATTTGAAGTTGAATTTTATATGGGTGCATTTTGTTTAATATTAATATCTTATGGCAGGTTGATTTTTGGCACTCCCGAAAGTTCGGATTATTTTCTCAACGAAAGCTCTGGATCTAAATTAATTACCTAAGAACTGCTAGTTGCGTAATTTCATATACTACACCACGATTAATCGTATTCTTTTTTTTTATATACAGTAGATACGTTTCTCTTTGAACGGTTTTCATTAAATAACGTTGCGGCTTGAGAATAATTTTTGTTTGCAATGCCATATAAAATCACTATTTCATATCTCACTGCCAGAGCGTGAGCCATTTCAGAAAAAAAGCCGAAACTTTGAGAACAATTTTATAAGTATTGATATTAGCACAAAAGTCAAAATTTTGACAATTCTAATTTAAAACAAACTATTTTTATAAATGTTTGGAGTTAAGAATTTCTGAAACATTTAACTTTAAATATCTCATAAATTTCATGATGTAAGAAACTAGTTTTCTCACAATTGAATATCAAGAAAATTGTGTTCTTTCAAAATCACCAAAAGAACTGCCGAGTCTCATTTAAAATCTTGGAGTGGGGGTGACCGGCGGCGGCGAGTGGCCCGATGGGCCGGTATGAAATACGCTGATCATTGTCCCCCTATATCCTAAACAACCACCCAAACTTTCATGTTGTCTTCAGAAACACCAGAAATAATTCAATATTAAGTTTTCGTGTGTCCGCCCGGTATATATAAATAGTTTGTAGCTGATATTTTTGCATATGTATTGAAGCTGTATGGATAACATATGAAATGTACATTTATGTAGATTAATAAATAATTTGTTAAATACTGAGCGATTTTTAGTATTTACATTAAATTAGTTTCACAAGTGCTCAATTTATTTTAACTTTGATTTTCCGTTTATGTAAGATTAAGAAATTACATAACTCATGCATCCCTTTCATGTATAATATTAGACGTCGACAACATGTTACACATAAATTGATAGCATTGCGGTTGTTATACAGGGTTATGATAAAGTAACGAACCAAAATTCATAAAACGCACAATGTTCATTTTTGAAAAAAATGCAAAAACACGTCAAACAGTTTATTTTATACCGCGTCTTTTAACATAACTCAAAAAAATAAAACGTCAAATTTGTCAAAGTTATGACGTCATCAATATTTTTTTTAAATATGAAGCTTGGTTTTTTTTGCTTTATATGATAAAGCTTGTTTTTCTGCATTATAAAGAAATAATTGAAGTAGGGGTCACATAAGAAAAAACTAAAAAAAAAACGAATTAGACATGAAATGACTCGTATAACTCCGCAGATGATCGAAGACTCTGTAAATCAGATCTACCATCGTCTTGGCCTATGTCAGATAGTGAACGGGACACAGTTTGAACAATTCCTGTAGAAATCGTTTGGGTTTAATGGACTGTTTAGTTAATTTAAATGTTATTACTATAATAAAGTTTATTTTGTTTTTTATTAATTCTCTCAGTTTTTTCTTATGTGACCCCTACTTCAATTATTTCTTTATAATGCAGAAAAACAAGCTTTATCAAATAAAGTAGAAAAAAACCAAGCTTCATATTTAAAAAAAAGTATTGATGACGTCATAACTTTGACAAATTTGACGTTTTATTTTTTTGACTTATGTTAAAAGACGCGGAGTAAAATAAACTGTTTGACGTGTTTTTGCATTTTTTTCAAAAATGAACATTGTACGTTTTATGAATTTTGTGCGTTACTTTATCATAACCCTGTATATGTAAATACCCGAAATCAGTTTTTACGCGTAGTTACTAGTAAAAATGCGAAGTAACTACCAGAATTTGTAATTTCGCGTTCTGACTAGGAAAGACACGAATTCAAATTTGAATTCGGCTATTTACTGTAGCTTTCAGTTAGAACCCGTTCTAACTACACGCATACCAGTAACTACTGAGCAACAATCGGTCTATGAGTGATCTATCCGCTGATTGCTGAAACTGGCATCGCAGAAAACCTCATCGCAGTATCGACGCGTGAACCGTTTTGACATAATAAATAACAGCCAAGTTTATTTTATTAAGAGCTCTAACATGTAAACGAGCAGAAGAAATAGCTTATAAATTAAACGAAATATTTTTGACGTTTGGAGCGCCGTGCATATTACATAGTAACAACAACACAACGGCCGAGAATTTGACAACTGCGTTATAAGCGAACTTAAGTTAAGTGGTCAGGTCTACCGTTTGTACAGTTTATGAAAAACCGTGCGTTTGACTCAGGCATAAAGCAAACTCGATATAAGGCTATGTTTAGCATCGACTCTAGGGTTGGATTAACTACTATCGTCTTCGCCTATTGACATTATTTCTTCTCTAGAGAGGGAAGAAGATTTGGAAAATATTATTGGTGACGTCAAAATTAACATGGCGGAAATTCATGGAGACGATTCAAACATAGAATATAAAAATGAAGAAAAAGAACCAGAGGTAATAGAATTTAGATTATGCTTTAAATGTAATGCTATCTTAGAAGCTAAATTTAATCGAGACTATTGCTTGAATTGTACAATTGAGGATAACATTTCAGCAGCACGGTCTGAAGCAAGCCAGTTCCAATTTCAATAGGCTAAAAAGATGATACTTTTCAGTGATAAAACGTACCCTCCTGCTAATATCGGCGATAACGTCACAATACCTATTTCCGACGTTGACAAAGCTAAAGATGGATTCAGAAATATTATAGCTGTTGCTTTATTAAAGACCGATGAGGGCATGTACCAGTTAGGTACTAAGGATGGTGTTATAAATCATCTGTACACCAGATCAGAATTTGATACTTGTAAGCAAAAATTTATTGACATTGATGTAGTAGAGAAGGATAAGCAAATATCTTTATGCCATGTGGATTCGTCTGTATCAAGATCCAGCCAAGAATTTTCCATGTGCAAGTGCACAAAAAAGTGTCTTAGTAATTTGTGTAAGTGCAAAAAATGCAAGTGTTATGCAATTCAAATTTGTCACTATAATAGCCCATGTAATAATAAATAAGTCAGTTTACTTCGCAACGCATTAAATAATCTTGAAACCAATTGTGTTTTATTATAAGAAAGAGAAGAAATATGGTATTTGGTAGATATAACTTCATAAGTATGTCCACTGTTAAGAGATCTGCATTTCGGTTAGTTACTATTATACGTGTAGTTAGCACGCGTTCTAACTGAAAGCTGCAGTAAATAGCCGAATTAAAATTGTAATTCGTGTCTTTCCTAGTAAGTACGCGAAATCACAAATGCTCGTAGTTACTTCGCATTTTTACTAGTAAGTACGCGCAAAAACAGATTTCGGCTATTTACGGTAACATATACACCTAATAGGGGCAAGCTTCTTTCTATTATTTACTGGAAAGCCATGGTACTTATTTAATGTGAGATATAGAACTGACGCGAGTAATTTGAACTCTTTTCTTACACAGCAGCGATTTTTTCAGAAACATTTCATATACCGTATTACATTCACATGCACTTCCGGAAATTCATTTCAAATTTCAAATGGAAAGATCCCATAATAATAATGATAGCTGAAAGAAATAACTGAAATAATAAGAAACTAGTGTCTACTGCCCTTGAAGAAGAAACAAAAATATTTCTGAAAACATGTCGATACTAAAAACCGATTCTAGATTGGCATACACAATGATAAAAAAGTGCTGCTAAAATCAATTCTAAATTATTTTTTGGTAATGGAAATGATTCAAAGCGTTTGAAAGAATTATGTTTTCTTGCTTGGCAACTTTGAAAACTATATGTAATTGCTCAAAATATTAGTTAAATATTTAGGAATTAATGTGTATATTTTCAATAGCTCAATATAATGCCAAAAAATATGAATTAGAAAACACGGCCATAATGGTCACTGAATTCGTTATATACATTTCCAAACTTAGTGAATTCCTACTTTCCAATTCCTGGATTGAGATGACCTTTTACTATCAATTGGCAGGAATCAATCTAATTCCTTTACTTAATTTACGAACTTTACTTTTATGTCGAGAAATCTATTCAGTTTTTCAAGCGTAATTTTTTTTCAATAATCTATAAACACTCTGTATATAATAAAACAATTAATGGTTCCATGTGTATGCCACATATTAAATATACTCTATTACTACTGTTATGTATTATACGTATTGTTACTTACATTTGGCGCTCCTCGCAAGGAACTACTGGCACTTATAGAATGGTGCGGTACTCCAGATAACGTTGCGTAATCCGCCATGTCATCTGTCATTGATAATGTAGCTATATGAGCCGAACCTCTTCGGTTTGGATGCTGTATCGTTGCATATGTATTGTCATCCTAGAAATATAAATAGAGATTAGTTTCATGTCAGCATAAAGTCATAAAGTATAAACATCATACATGAATTACTTACGGGCACAAAATCTTCACTGTCCCTTCTTGTTAAGGCATTTTCTGGTTCGTTAAAAACTTGCATTGTCAGTTCTTGTTCTTCGTATATTTTCAATTTTCTATAAGTAAAATACAATTAGTGTTACACTTCAACGTATCGATAGCTTTGACTTACTGTTCTATCCATAGGGGATTCTCCGTGGTGTTCAAGTCATCAATTATTGCTTTCTTAATCAAGGCATCTTTCTTCTTCATGTTCGTTGGTGCAATTGCCCAATGCCTTAAACAACAGCAAACTACAATGAACGTTATCACGCCGACAAAGAGGACAATTAGGAGAGCAATTAATGCTGCTAATGCTGGATCAAATGGTTCCTCTTTATCGACAACTAATGCTGGCAAGATGTTTTCTATGTAATAACCCGAGAAATATTGTTTTAGAGCATCGTATTTTGCATCGATAACTTTTAGCGTTTCAGCAACGGGTAGTACCGTGTGAGTCATTGGATCCACAACCAAAATATACATATCAGTCCTGAAAGTGTAATAAATTACTATGGTCAACTGAAATAATAATGCTACACATTACCATTCTTCTTTTTTGTGGCCCATATCATCGGTATTAAACCTTATATCAACTATAATAACACGACTCTGTGTGGCATTAATCAGCTCGGCTGTAATTTCATCTTTTTCATGCATTATTTGGTCAACTGGCTTCGAAAATATTATTCTTATTAGTTGACTTGGTTCAAATATCCATGTCTGCAATAAATTCATCTATTGGTTTAATTCATGTTTAAATACGAGAGGAAGTCTGCCATAGACTGAAAAGTTTCTTGTTACTTCATGTACGCTTTGATAACTGGTATATCAAGTTATATAACAATTGCAACATTGGTATGTTTATTTTAATTATCGATTTGTGTTGTTGCGCATTGATAACACGGCGCTACAACAAAATTTATGTTTTTGAACCAACACCTGTTTTTAAGTAATTTTGATCCCATAAATCTCAAATTGACCTTAGTTTTGATCTACCACCTACCAATTTTTCACACACCGAGATCTTGAATCCCAATATTAGAACTTTATATAGAAGTTATTGAGAAGTTCTTGGGAAATATCAAGGATCCAGGCTATGAGAACATAGTCAACAAAATGTTGGAAAATGTGCGTATATTAGGCTGCAACATGAGTTTCAAAACCTTGGGGCAGTTAGTGAGGAGCAAGGTGAAAGTTTACATCAGAATATTAAAGAGATGGAAATGCGTTACCAAGGTCGATACAGTGTATCGATGATAGCAGACTACCTACTGTTGGACGCTACAACATGATAATCCGCATAAAATTCATACTAAAAATTCTATAAAACGGAGATTTCTAACAAAAAGACGAAAATTCCATTGAGTTAAGCACTAAAAATAAGTAGTTCGTTATATTTCAAGCACTACTAAGTACTGATAATTTTGGTAATTAAATAAATGTATTTATATTTTAATGTTTGTAGTTATTTTGTTTTGTGATTTGCCAAAAAATGGAATCAGCGCATCAAAATTATACGAAACCACTTATCAAAAAAAAAACATCTAAAAGTTTCATTTAGTAGACCTGTGTAATTAACGAAGACGAATAACATCTAATAGTTGTTATAAACTTCTCTACAAAACAAGGAACGTATTTATAAAGATATTTTTGAAGAAATGCTGTCATACGGGAATGATTGTTCTTCTAACTCAACTATTTACAATAAATTGAACAGCCATCAATATAGTCTAGATTAGTAATTAAGTGCTCGTTACTTCTTCGCGAGTCTCAAAACGGAACTTATAGCAATTGTTAGCAACCAATTTATGAAGAAACACGAGAATATTTTTGTACAATTTTTTTTTATTGTATGTGTGTATGTAGTGTAGTTTTGCATACGTAAAGTGTTCATTGACTTTGTTACTTCACAATTTTGCCGTTATAGGGAAGAACTAAGGACAGTGGTAGAGGTACTGATCTTCGAGCGAACTAATTTTTATTGATGGTTTTCTTACTACCGAATCAAAAAAGAAAAAGTAAAATAAAAATAATGTTACTACTGAAAAACGTGTAGCACATGTGTCAGACGCGCATTTGTGGTTTTCATAAATTTACCTATACAGCAGAATTTGCGAGATATTCACAACTTCTTTTTATTAACAAGTTGTTCCAACATTAGATTTAATTGGATTTCTCTGTTTCGGTATTAGAATAACGTTATTCTAGCGCCCATTTTGGTGTTAGAATGGACTCCATTCTTAAAGGATTTTTGGTAAATTTTTATTTTAGTAGAAATAGGTTGGTGGCATAAATTTTTCATATTCTTTTTCATAATTGCTTTTCAATTTACCTGGGAGTAAATTATTTATGGCGTTGTAGGCCACGTCCCGCAATTCTGGTGGCTCAGATTGAAGCTCTTCGTCTGATATTCCGCCCACAGAAAATATGAGTTTTTTTTCTAATTTAAACAAACTTTTCAATTCAAATAATTCTTACAAAAGTCAACTGTCAAATATAAATCAGTGCTACCAAGCGACTACGTCATGTTATCAAAATTTCCCTTAAGGGTCCTCGCTAGTGAATGGGAATGTATGTAATATTGGTTGTATAGCACATAATTTAATAAGTCAAGCATGTCCGAGTACTTTTACACATAGGGAACATATAATAAATATTTGAAATAATAACTCAATATCTAAGCGAATAAAAATTCATTTATGACCAACTATTTACACATTTGTAACTGCGGGAAATATTTATAGTAGAATAACAATTCATTGTAATGTGGGTTGCCTAATTTTAATTTATTTTATATTAATTTTAAACAAAGTAAAGAATAGTTGAACGAAAAATAAGTGCACAGCCGGGTAGCTTTCTATTCAATTTATAACGTGAACCCAAGCAAACAAATCTCCTCCGAAGGATTTTTGAGAAAACTGGTTTTTAATATTTTGACATATTAATTAATTTTCTGTAATCCAATAATTTTCTTCTAAATTTGATTCTCCAGCCGGGTAGATTACTAAATTCTTCATAAGTTGACGTTGAAAGGTTTTCTCCATCTTTAAAATCAACAAAAATATCTGGATTCTAAGATCTGCTATTTTGCCATTGTTGACAGATCCACTAGCGAGGACCCTTAATGTATATTTTTAACAATATTTGTATAAATAAATAAGGTAAATACAATCCGAAACAGAGAAAATAGTGTAAAAAACTCGTAACAGAAGGCCATTCCAGCATTCTTTCTTTCGGCCACTCTCGCTGGACGCTCGTGTCCGAATTTGGAAATCATGCTGGAATGAAAGGCCTTTTGTTACTTGTATTTTAATATACTATTCCTCAACAAGAAGAGTAACACTGCACTGTACAATCAGGTCTCTGAAATTAAATGAAGGAGCTTGCAATTTTTGGTACGGGGAAATAGGGATTTTACTCACAAGGGATGATGGTGCGGAAGGCTAATTTTTTAGGAAGGGTTGGTTATATCAAAATATTGGAACTACCTTTTATCAACTTTACAACAATTGGTATTTTCAAAAATTTTTTTAAATAGCAACTTTGAATTTTGATTACTGTTTCTAGTAAGCTTTTTATGTCCTAAATGATGGTCAAAATAAATTCGAATTTATATAAGAAACTGTTTATTTTTAGATGAAAAATAAAACATTAATTATAGAAATTTTTGATCCTTATTTGGAGAATTGAAAGGTTCACAACGCAAGAGGTTGCCATTTGAAGAAGAAATAGTAAGCTAACTTCTTGAAGCTTATTAAAAACATCAAAGAGGGATCTTTTTTAAAACCCCAGTTAACCTATTTTTGCATGTTTGTATCCCTTTAATCAGTGGAATAATTGAACACTATGCATATAAACACAGGACGGAGTTTTCTTCACAAGACAATAGTTCAACAACTAAACATTGAACAACTGCAAACAGAAGATTAGAAGATTGTGGCTAGATGGTTTAAGTAAAGAAAAAGTATATGTATATATGTATCGGTAATTGGTGGCTGTATTCAAAAATCGGAATCATCCACGAGGTTCATTTAATATTTCTAGGATCTGTTTGAGTATATTGTAAATGACATGGTAATCAATAGACAAAAAAAATACAATAAAACCTATAGAATAATCATGGTGGTGTACAAAAAATTAAAGATTTTAGTTCATAAAAAAGGGACTAGTATAAAATATTAGAAAATATTTTATAATTACTTGTCCAATTGTATAACATTTCAGTTTATAGCATTAATACTCACATGCACTTGTGTCATAGCTTCACGTTCCGGATAAGCTATTTCCCTAGCGACGACGTCCACAATGAACCGATGTTGATTATTTTCTGCTAAGTAAGTGGCGGTATTAAGTTGCCCTAATTGAGAGATATTAAACGGTGATGGTATAATCGATCCAGAGCTCTTCGTCGAACCATACTTATACAGATTAGAGGCCTTTATGTAATACGCTAACGTTCCATTTATTCCAGCATCGTTATCATAAGCGGTTATGTTCGCTATAAAATCATTAATGTTGGCCATAGCGTTTACCGCTGTATAATAAACATTTTGCTCGAATTTTGGTACGTTGTCGTTCAAATCGTTTATGATTATTTTCACTTTGGCTATGCTACTGTTGTGGGCTATTTCATTGTCAATAACTTCATTCCTTTCCTCGTTTATTATGAAGAAGTCTTCATCGTTTGTTGCGAAAATGTACATGTCATATTCTTCTTGGAATTCACGATCGAAAGATTTATTCGTGAAAACACTTCCATCAGTTTTATCAACGTAAAAAGGTTTATCGTCTTCAGGCCATAGTAGGTAATAGAATACCTTGGCATGTTGACCTTCATCTTTGTCGATAGCTTGAACTTGGCCTATAGGAAAACAATGTAATAATAAAATATCGCCTAAGCTTATAGCGTAGCTTTAGTTTAAAGAACATATATAATATTTTTTTAGAAATTTATTGAGAGATCACATGACTATATTTGATAATATATACAAAGTACGAATCAATGTTGATATGTCATTTGTTGGCTTGTGAGATAAAACCATGCTGTCGCTTCCTCTCTCCTCTACTATCTCAAGAAATATTTGAAGGAGTGTTACCTGAAACAGCTCTGAAGATGTACTTGAAGGTAGTGGGCAAAACGTCGGCTGCAGAAAAAGAACCTACGCTTCAGCTTCATCCCAGAAGCCAAGAAGAGATATGTAACGACAATCGTGGAAACCCACGACTCAGAATAAGAAATATAACGTGTTGGAGCATATATGTACAGTTACCGCCAACCTAAATATCCTCTACAATAGTAATGATAATCGCGATTATCACTGGTTGCTGGTTTCGCAATGTTTACCTGCTTGCTAAAAATGTCCATGAACTACTAGTATTACAATATCATCACAAATTTATTATACAACATACATATTTATTTTTAGGATTTTCGATTACGACAAACAATAACCTACAATCATTTTCTGTAGATTTTTATTTCTTGTGGTTGATTTTAATATTTGTATATCACGTCTAACGCATAAAATAAGTGGAAATAATGCCTACGGTTCCAGCCTTTAGCATGTGGACGTCGCTGTCCTTATTACTAGTTGATATTATATTTAAGTTGACGGGAGCTGTACATAATTTAGTAACTGGACAAACGAAAAGGTTCCGTGCAGATATCGAAGCACGAGCTGCTCGGAAACATAAATATGAAAACGGATTAGAATTAAATAGAAACAATGTTTATAACAAGCACAAGCAGAAACAAGCCTAAAAACACAAATGTCTTCGCTAGTAAGTTTTATATCTCAAGATGGCGAATAATTCAAGAAATAAAAATTAAGGAAACAGACAGCAAGTGGTAGTGGTAGATTATCTTGTTATCAAAAAGAAAAGCACAATGAAGAATAAGCATTCCCAAGACAGATTTTTTTCTTTATATTTACCTGGAGATGAGATTCTCAGGAAGTAAAGGACGTACAAAAGTACATAAATAAGTGTGAAGGTTAAAGATAATTGGAAAAAGCATTTCTGTTTCGTTAGACTCGAGTAGGAAGAACAAAAACTAAGAAAATATGAAAGGAACTATGAGAGAAGAGTTGAAGAATGTAGAGAATAGAGAAAAAACGGATGTGTCAGGAAGATACAACACGACTAACATAGGAAGAAGAGGTTGTTTAAGCCTTTTCTTCGTATGTTAGCTCAAATTACTCATCCAGTTTTTGTGTTTAACAAAGCTGGAAGGGTAATTTGAGCTTTTCAATCGCTTTACTCACACGAGTGTGTTTTTTAGCCTAATAGAGAAGAAAGTTTTATTCGGTTTTATTATGTAACACAATTTCCTGTCATGGCTATAAACCTTCTCTTGAGATGTTCGAATTTCTTTTACCCAGTTTGTATATCGCCATTACTCTATAGAACACTAGAGGTCTACCACTGCTATAGCTTCCTCACCAGGTAAAAATTTCAAAAAACTGTCAAAAACCACTTAGCATCCAAAGTGGTTCAAATATTCGCGAACCGCAAAGCATGCTACAATGACTGATGTTTTGAAGTTCATAAACGCTGGAGCAGCTTTTTACAATTAACGCCTTCTTCTGGTTAATATTTACATTACAAATTACTCTCGTATTCCGAGATAGAAATGCATTAGGATTATAAGGGACAAAGCATTTTATTACACTTTTTCAAAGTTTGTGTGACATCAGGATAGGGGCGATCATTAATTCATTATTCTACTTTCTTATACTCACCTATTTTTTCGTTCCTCTCTCCGTTCTCAGTAACATAAAATACATAAGGGTTAGTATTTTGACTGTCTGGGAATTCAGGTCTGTTGTCATTCATATCAACTAGAAGTACGTTCAAATAGCGTATCGTTTCATACCATTTCGGACTACCGTGATCTCTGGCAACTAAAATTAACTAACACAAACAACATAAACCACTTATGTTAATAAGGATTTTAAATAGTTACCTCATATTTCGCTTGAGTTTCTCTGTCTAAATATTTTCTACTTCTCAGCTCTCCCGTATCCGAATCAATCGAGAACTCGTCCGTTTTCTGAACGTTTTGATCGTTAACTTTGAAGTGATATGTTATTCGCCCGTTCTCACCCACATCCTTGTCCATAGCTTTGACTGTCATTACTAAATAGTCTTCGGTTGCAGCATTCTGAAAGCAGAATGAACAAAGGGTAAAGTAACACAAATACCATGTATCAAAAAGCTAATAATAATAATTCAAATTATTTTATTTACATATATAAATTTGTTCTTTATTGCTTGTCGTCAAGAAGTTTAAAATCAATATTTGCGAAAACGTTTTCTATTTTTTATTAGCTTATTTATGTTTGTTAGTTGAGGGATTGGCAGTCAAGGCACATTGCAGGGCTGGACTTAAATGCATAATAATGAAATTCCCGCTTCTTACCTTTAATAACGATGCTTACAAGTTACGATATGTATGTATAAAAGTAGTTGAATCTATCGCGGTCTATTTAAGCGATTTTAAAGAGTAGGCTTTTGCGTATTAGTATTTTAGTTGAATTGTAAGCGCTGTGTGTTGCGGGCCGATCTATTGTCTACTTTTATTAGTTACATGTGTTGTATTGCATAAATATGACCCGTTCATATTCCTTGCAAATACTGTTGAAAGGTGGATAAGAGACTTGTTTGTGCTAGAATTCGACGGTATTCAACTCAGATGCAATATTTGCAATGTATTAATGTCGTGGTAAGTGAACACCCGCATAGTAAAGCATGTGTCTACGGATACATATAAAGTATTGCTAGCTCTGCAATAGATTATAAATAGCAGAAAGTGTTTAATTCATTTTTACTGGAAGTGCTAGTGTGTGTAACATTCCACAGAATACGGTAAAACACCCTGAGTTTAGTCATTTTTTACAAAATTAAACTCGAAAGAACTAATGCAGTATCCATATCACATAACGTAACTTTGTGTAAGACTGATAAACATATTTGGGCATCAGTAGATGAAACTACAGATGTTAGAGGACTCAATATTGCAAATGTTTTAGTTGGGGTGATTGACAGCAACATGGCAATGTCTACACATCTATTTGAATCTGAGAAACACGAAAGAACTAATGCAGTATCCATTTGACATAACCTAACTTTGTGTTTGAAATCGCTATGGGGTGAAAAGCAGAATAAAAGTAAAGAAAAAGCGTTATTATTTTTAACATATGCAGCTGCATATATGAAAGCGGCTGGTCGACACTTAAAACAAACATACAGCAATATGACGCATATTACATGTTTTGCACATGGTCCTCATCTAGTATCAAAGGATGTCAGAAAACGCTACTTGAATGCAGATAAATTGATATCTTCTCTCAAGAAAGTTTTTTGAAAGCACATCTGCTACTATCACCAGAACCTATTGTCAAGTGGCATCGTACTATCGCATACATTTTGAAGACGATAAATTTATAATAAAATGCACAAAAACACTTGAAATAAAACAAGGTGTTTCAAAATTCCAAAAATTGTAAAATTAATAATAGAGCTACTGGGCCGGAATGATGCTGTTTCTATTTTACAAGCTCAACAAGCATTTATGGATCCAAGTATTCATGTAGATTTAGCTACTACTATTCATGGACGAGAATTCAATTATATCTGTAGCCATCGGCCATCTAGATCTCATTCCGACCAACCCACAATATTCTGTAACTAACGCCATAAATATTGATGATCTTGGTCAATACCTTTTCCAGATATCTAAAGCTGCCGCTGATAATGTCAAACAAAAATTTAAAGCGTTTTTAAACAACAATCCTGGACATTCGTACTGTACGCCGAATTTAAGACTTGTTTACTGGTAAAGATTTTTGCAAACCGGGATAAATATGGCGGCACTAAAAAAAATTATGTACTTTAAATATGTCCCTATTACAACGGTAGATGTTGAACTGTCGCTTTTAATGTATAAATTTACCATGACAGACAATTATTACACCTATAGTAGAATTACCGAACAGATGCAGTAGCAACAGCGCACGAGAAATGCGTCACTTGAACAACATACGTAAAATAACGTTTACTATTGGTTTGTTTGCAAGGACGAACCAATAGTAAGCGTTATTTTACGTATGACGTTTAAGTGACGCATTTCTCGTGCGCTGTTGCTACTGCATCTCTTCGGTAATTCTACTATAAGCATATGGAACAATTAATGGTAATTTACTTCCTCATTTATGATGTGTCCCTGGCATTGACGTCATGAATTCAAATCTTTATAAATTACGACTAAACGATATATATCGTCAATATTCATTGAAAGAGAAGAGAAGATTATGTTTCGGGTATGTATATGGAAGCATACCGGTGTATAATTTGTTTTAATCATTAAGGAGAATTAATACAGATGTATAGCGATCACTTCGCATTTTTAGTTCATGGGCCCAATACATTTTACGTGTTAATATGGTTCATTACTTCATTTAACAGATCGTTTTTAATATTATTTAATAAAATATTTTTTTATGATTCGCATAACTTATTTGATTGTTTATAAGTTTATTCAATAGGGACGGGGGAAGGAGGGGCAGTAGACTTTTGAAGCCACTATATACATGCTCATCAGAATATCTGTACCTACTTCTTGTATCGTGTTTGTAATAAATTGTAGAAATGAAATGAGAAAATTGTTATTGATTGGGGCATGGTTCATTTATATTATATATTATTATTATTATTAATACTATTATTATTATTATGTCAGAATATTTAACAAAATGAATAGATGTTTTCTTGTATGGTGGCATGTTTCTTAAGTTTGTCATTCTGTTTTATTGTTGGTTTCTGGAACAAAACACATTACTGAAACTTTAGATAAATTTATCTTTGAATTTGAAATTTTTTAAAAGAGATTGCTTTTGCAAATTTTTATTTATGTATAAATAGAATGCATTTTGTTCTTTTTTAGTGCTTAATAAACTCATATTAAAAGTTATCTCAGGATCGATGTTTGCCTAAAACCTTGTACTGTGTATTATACCGGTTGTGTCAAATACCATTAGCCATAGATAATCAGTTTATACGTATGTGTGTAATACATAGCAGCGCGGTGTCTATACATCGTACATACATACATACGTATACACAGATCCCTCATGGCTAATGTTTCTTGACACATGCGGTATATATTATTTATTCAAAAAAGCTCATTTTCCTATTTCACATATTCATTTGGTACATTTATTCATTTAATAGAGAGTTTTCAATATTATTTAGATTATAAATTGATGGTTTGTTTATCGTTCTTCACTTTGTGTGACATCCTTACAATGATCCTTATGGGTGAACCGATGGTATACCTCATCAGCAGTACTATAATACCGGTCGTGTATATATGGTCAAAGCATGTTTCCTATAATCTCTTAACGAATATAGATTCATGAATGTTGCTCATTATAAGCCGTCTGCTTAGTAATAATCAAAGGTAGTTACAAATTTTTAATTAGTCATCAGCCATAGTTGTTGCTTTGACGTTTTGTTGTTGATACTGATTGCTTTTTTGGAATTCGTTACCTGGCTACTTATTTATTTAAGGATGACGTCCGTTCGTAACATGTTTTTGAAAAAGCATTAAACCTTGTAGAACTTATCCATAAATAAATTTGGTGCCTGATAAATAGCACATAGCTGTTGAAATGAGTTTTTCAGGAAACGAAAAAGTTTTGATACTAATGCATTTATTATTAAAATTTATTGGACTTTCAAATCGTACAAAAATTATATGCAGTTCCCCACAATTACGGTTTCTATTTTGTGGTGGGCGATCCGTTCATAAGTCTAATCTAAAAGTGACAAGGAGATACAAATAAATAAACAGATTGAAAAAAATTACATTTATGGAGGTTTGAGTCGACTACATCAGGAAAGTTTTGCGATTAAGTCATTTGTTTCAGTGATTAACTCGGTGAATTAATTTAAATTTGATTAATGGATTGTTACTA
The DNA here is from genome assembly GCA_963170755.1 of Amphimallon solstitiale. NCBI lineage: Eukaryota > Metazoa > Arthropoda > Insecta > Coleoptera > Scarabaeidae > Amphimallon > Amphimallon solstitiale. Next base: position 87,453,162 of record OY720681.1, on the reverse strand, counting down.
GATACTCTTTTTAGGCTCACAAAAAGTTAAAAATGGTTGGTTACTATTTTGCATCTCTTTGAAATCCTCCATATTTTCTGAAGAAGCGAAATACAGCGAAACTTGAAGAGTATTCTCTACATTACACACTCGATATTTATGAAGATTAGTTGATTTTAATGCTTTCTCATTTTGATGCTATATATTTTATCCAAAAAACAAAAACAAAAAAAAAACTAAATGCAATCCAAATTTACGTACCTCTGTTACTTCAACAGTAGCATTTGAGAGTGCAGGCATTATAAAGGTAGGTGCGTGTTCGTTCACATTCAAGACTTGTATATTTATAACTGCTTTATCACTTAATGCTCCCGGACCTTCTCCATCCTTAGCTTCAATGACTAGATGAAATTCCTCTGTCTGTCCTATTAATGATTTGTGTGGATAGAGGATACCAGTTTCGTCACCCAATATGAATACTCCTAGATATTAAATAAACAAAATTATATTAAAATTTTATTACATAAGGTCTATTTAAGCATACCTTTATCATTTCCTTTAATTATTTTGTAGTGGATATGTCCGTGTATACCGACATCCTCGTCAGTGGCACTTACTTGTAAAATTGGCATCGGTGGATTAAGCCTGACATTTTCAATAACTGACGCGTTATAAACCGATTGATTGAATTTTGGTGCGTTGTCGTTTATATCTAAGATATTTATATTAATCGGTACGGATGATGAGCGTTTCAAATTTTGCGGGGCGCCGTCCATAGCGACTACTTGAATTGTGGTTTGATTCAGTGTTTCGTGGTCCAGAAATTCAGTATTGGCAACCGTCACCTCACCACTTTTAGGGTCTATTCGAAAATGTTCACTATGTTCTCCGGTTAAGTTATATGTTACAACTCCATACTCTTCAGCATCATCATCGGTTGCTCTAACTGTAAGAAGGTGTGATCCCACTGCAGAGTTTTCGTTAATCGAAACATTGTACATTTTCTGTGAGAAGATGGGATCGTTATCGTTGATATTTTTAATACGAACTAGTATTGTGGCTGATGAATTTAGTTGTGGTATTCCTGTATCCATAACTATTACAGTAAAATTTAAACTTTGGATTTCTTCGTAATCTATTTGCTTCTTAATTTGCACAATTCCTGCAAGAATAGTATTTAATTTTTGGTTAGGGGCTCTATGTAGAAGATACTTGATGAATTCTTCTGTACAAAACTGTTTATTATATCTTGTATTTTCACGAGGAGACGTTACTCACAAAAGTAGGAAATTGAAATAATTCATCTATAACCAGCGAAATAATCAACTAGAGAAGTGAAAATTTATAGTCTGTTTCAAATTATAAGAACATAACTTTGAACGGCTCTAATGTTTTTATTGCACCAACCTGTGTGACGATAATTATTATACCTGGTCTCCTTATTGAACGGGTACGGTTTACCTATTGGCAACGTTTGAATGTGTTATTACCGCAGGTGGTGCAATAAAAGCATTAGAGCTGTTCAAAGTTATGTTCTTATAATTTTAAACAGACTATACTACTTTATGCAACTGTCAAACCAAAAATATTATTACTCATTAGAATTAGACTTGGAGTAGAGATGTTGTTAAATGTAAATCAATATAGCCGCCTGTAGGCATTTCAAACGTTTTTACATGAAAGTCCAGGCGTTTTATGCTAAGCCATGCATGATGTAGTGTTAATTTTTGAACTGTCAAAGATGTGATAATCACATATTTGTTAAGCAACTGCCATAAGTTTTACACAGTATCCTAAGAAACCATTTTATTAGCATAATTCTTGACCATTTGTATTTTGCGGGTACAACGGTATTCATTGCCAAATAAGAACACCTAGCTAACTCTAAAAGTTGTAAAATGACATTAAATAACAATAGATTTACGAGAATAGATGCGACGGTGGATAAAGTAGATTGGTTGAATATGAGAAAATTGATTAGATATCAATGTATGATACATATTTATAGAATAAAACAGTCGTCCCGGAATAGTTTTATAATGTATTTACAACTTTTTAAGATGTTAATAACTATCATAGATTAATAAGCTACCAAAAGGACAATTAAAACTTTTATTTGATAAAGATATATGAGAGTAACTTTAGAAACAAATTATTAAATAATGGAAGTTAATGATATCCAATTTTGTGTAAAAAGTAAATCTATAATGTTAAATATTATAACATATATAAAAAAGTAGATAAAATCTCAGTAAATATCACATAATCAAAGGAAGAAGAAAAAGGACACTTAGCCAAAAAGATAACACGTATATTAAAGAAACTATTTGATTATAATATAAAATTTCAAAATCAATTCTTTAGTTTACATAAATTACAAAACACGTAATATGCCTACTAGGTACAAAGAAGAAGCAATAATTTGTTGTGAACAAATTATTACTTCGTCTGTTTGCAACAGACGAAGTAATAATTTGTTCACATAAAGTTTGCAACAGACGAAGTAATAATTTGTTCACAACAAATTATTGCTTCTTCTTTGTACCTAGTAGGCATATTACGTGTTTTGTAATTTATGTAAACTAAAGAATTGATTTTGAAATTTTATATTATAATCAAATAGTTTCTTTAATATACGTGTTATCTTTTTGGCTAAGTGTCCTTTTTCTTCTTCCTTTGATTATGTGATATTTACTGAGATTTTATCTACTTTTTTATATATGTTATAATATTTAACATTATAGATTTACTTTTTAAAATTTTACACTAGCTAAATACCTTGTAATTACGAGGTAGGCGCCATAAATTCTCGGCCTGAGAGGCTTATACAGGTTCAAAGTGTTCAAACTCCGTCACGTCATGCATGCACATACGCGAGGTGTACACTATAAATATGACGGTTCGAAGCCTAGTAGTTTTTTAGTAACCAGCCAACCAACGTGACTAGCGCACGAAAATGTCTGAAGTAACGAAAATTGAGTACCGGGCGGTCATTAAATTTTTATCAAACGAAAGACATACACTTTAACGCATTAAACAACGTTTAGACGGCGTTTACGGTGATTCATCTCCTACGTATTCAACTGTAAAAAAGTGGGCAAAATGTTTCCGTTTGGGGCAAGAATCCCTGGAAGATGCTGATCGGTCGGGTCGACCAATTGAAGTGATAACGCCTCAACAAATTTCAGTTATTGAACATTTAGTGCTAGAAGATCGCCGTTTGAAAGTGATAACAAACATTTCCGAAACAAGTGTTCGCCGAATTGACCATTTGGGTATGAATAAAATTAGTGCTAGATGGGTACCGCGACTTATTTCTGCTCTCCAACGTGAACATCGAGTCGAATGTGCGCAGTCGTTTTTAAACATGTTTGGGGACAACCCAAAACCGATTTTGGAGTCCATTGTCACAGGGGATGAAACAATGGTTCTGTTTTACGATCCACTATCGAAAAGGGAGTCCATGGAATGGCGACGATCTGATGAACCTCGTCTCAGAAAGGCGAAAACCGTTCAATCAACAAAAAAGGTGATGGCCCCAATATTCTGGGATTGTGAGGGCATTTTGCTAATTGACTTTAAAGAGCGCAATACAAGTGTGAACGGCACACTTGTATTGCGCTCTTTCTTGCATAAATTAAGGGACAGTATTCGTGCAAAACGTCGTGGAAAATTGACAAAACGTGTGCGATTATTGCACGACATGCTTCCGTCCATACTGCCACCATTTCACAAGCTGCCATCTGCGAATGCAGCTTTCAAGAATTGGAACATCCACCGTATAGTCCGGATATGGCTGTTTTTGATTTTTTTGTTTTCTAATTTAAAAAAAGACCTTGGGGGACATAATTTTAAGGACGACAGTGAGTTACAAGCAGCTGTTATAGAACATTTTGACGGAAAAACTTCTGATTATTTTTACAAGGGTATCAAATTATTAATTAGACGTTGTAATAAATGTATAGCAGTTAGGGGAGATTACATTGAAAAATAAAAATCACTATGTTGTTCCAAGTTTTTTTTTTGTATATCAGGCCGAGAATTTATGGCGCCTACCTCGTACATGTGTTTTTTGTTCATATATCAAAATTGACTGTCTAATACATTTATATTGACAACTATATAAATAAAATCATCTCTATGGTTACGATTGAGTTTTTCCCCGTCAACTTTCACTTTTTAAAATCTTCAAGTATTTGATTTTTCTTTGCTTTGTTACACTTGATATTTATTTAGCTTATATTGGAAATATATTCTGTTCTTGTGTTGCGTTCCATTTTTACATAAAATTTGATGTATTTTTAATTAATATATGTATTGATATTGATCGAAAGTAGTGATTTTAATTATTTGCCTTTGTGACTGAATATAACACTAAAGAGTTTAGTTTTTCTGTATTGTTATATGAAAGACGGGAACACTAACATAACGAACTAATCAGAATATTAGTCAAATATAGAATACACTAGATTAAGAGGTATTTCAAATAATACTGTGTTTACTACATACGTAAATATTGCTGACTCATAAACTCATAGCATGTAACATATTGTAAATATTATACGACGTTAAATGAGTTTAGTAGATTAAAAGCCGAATAAAAAGTATTAGTGATCTAAAATGATTGGCTGTACTGTTACAGTTATTGGATTTATAACTTGTTCCTCATTGTATATAAATTACACACAAGATAATGAAATCACAAAAGACAATTGAATTAAAAGATTGATTCGAAACACATATTGTAGGAAAAAATGTTAGGATGATTAAGGAAAGTACCAAAGAAAACGTTATGACGGATTTTACGCACTGACTTATGTCACAAAGTGATCTTGACAACAAATAATTTCTCTTATTTTCTACTGTCATTATCATAATTATAATTGCTCTAGTTTTTGATCACGACGATAAAGAACAAGCAGAAACAATGAATGCCAATCACAAATTCGAGGTTGTACAAGTTTTGACAGAAGAAATCATGTAGAGATTTTACATTTTACAGTGTACTTAAAGTATGCTGTATATACCTTTTCCATAATTTATTTCGAAATATTCACTTGGCGGGCTGATCACAAACCCAGCAATATCAGAATCTTCATCTTTCGCTGAATAAGTTGCGGCAATTGTTCCTGCAGGTTGCTCTTCTTTTAGTTCTAATTCGTAATAAGGATTCTGCGGTGTCCATGGTGGCATAAAATAAGGAGGAGCATCATTAACGTCTGTTATAGTTATAACTAGCATACCTGCAACAATTAATAATTTAGTACTTCTTCAAATTATTAAGCCAGAATAATTCCATGAATGTAAGTAAACACCTGTTCCTTGTTGAATAGTTGGAGCTGTTATATCGGTAACTAAAACTGTTATTCTTACAACGGCGGCTACGTCTCTTTGTAATTGTTTCCTAACAGTAATTCTACCAGTGTTTCTGTCTACGGAGAAGAATTCTTTAAATATTTCATTGTCAAGGACTTGACTTCCGTGTTTATCTAAGGCCGTGATTGGTTCAGTAGCAGCGAAATTTAAAGCTTCTGATATGTTTACATCTGGATCAATTGCAATTAGGGTATGAACTACAGTACCAATAGGAGCATCTTCCATGACCTGCAAAAATAGTATAAATATTAATCGCAATTTAATGCAATTGTTTGTTTATTTATTTATGAAACTTATAAATAATGTAATTGTTTGTGTTTTAATACACCATTAATATACTAACCATTAAAATTAGTTTTACAGTGTTTAAATATTGCAATTATAATTTTCAGCCTGACACTGATAATTTAATTTGAAGAAAATATCCATAGGAGGGATTCAAACTCGCAACCTCCTAATTGCATGTCAGGTGCCCTATCTGCCAGCCCAGTAGGAGGTTATAAAAGGAAGTTTTTAAATATAATAATAAGTGATTAGTACATAGCGCTAGTCACGTTACCATTATAATGTACAGGAATACTCAAGTCGTAACGATCCTACAGCCTGTGACAAGGTCCTATCCATTATATGCCAATTTTAACTTATTTCTAATTATTTCATTATTGATTCAATGATCAATCCTGTGATTCTAGTAAGTGATTGCAATAGTGTAATGTGCAATTTAATATACCATAATGCTAAGAGAATATATTTGGATGTACATCTATTGCTTTATTAATAAGTTCCAAACATACTCGATGTGACTTGATTTGATACCTTTCAGCATCTGCGCAAAGCCATTGAAAAATCACCTCTCAAATCATAGATAAATCAACCTAAGACTTTTGGAATATGAGACAAGATGTGTGTCATACACTGCACCACTTGGCTTCAAGGCGGTCGAAGATTAAGTGTTGTTATAATGAACCATAATGTGATTCTGTCGAGAATTCACTCAGAACAAAAAATCATTTGGTACGCTCAAAAATTATTAATTTTTGGAGTTCTAATGTTCTGGTCACATTTATTTGATGCATGTCAATATGTTATGATTGCTTCATTCTATTAACTCTATGTAAATAGTCATGGCTTTACAAAGACAACACAAAATAAGATCATAAATAACCGGAAAAATTCGGATAGCTACAGACTTAAAGAGAAAAATAATCTATAGTTAGATAGACAGACATTTTCTGTTTTTAATAGATCTTCTTACTGCTTAAACAGTGATGTAAAAGAATGGGTATTTTACATAACAATTTACTTAAATAACTGGCACATTTACTTCACAACTTCAATAGTTATAATTTAGTGAATATAATAATCAAACACCAAAATACAAAAAATATTAAACAAATTAATCAACAAAACTTAACGTATATGTTCAAAGTGTCCCCTCCAACCATTTGGCATTGACCAGCACGATAGTGAACACTTTCTATACTGCGCTCAATAATATCTGGCCCAATTTGTTGCTTTGCATCATGAATTCTCTGTTGTAACTCTTCCAAGTTGTTAAGTCTATTGAAATAAACTTTTGATTTTAAATAACCCAATAGATAAAAATCTAAAGGGGTTGGGTCGGGGGAACGCGTTGGCCATTCAATTGGTCCCCGGCCTATCCATCTTTCTGTAAATGTAGCATCAAGGTATTGACTGACCTCTATCCCAAAATGAAGAGGCGTCGCATCCTGTTGAAACCACATAATCTGATGAGGTACTTCGTCATCTCCATATTAGGACAAAGAGCCTGCCTGGCACCAAATTAAATTGCTAGGAATTGAAGTACCGGGCAGCAGTCATGTTTTCTCAAAAAAGTAAAGTACTATAAAACGCCGTCCTATCATATACTGATCCGTTGAGGAAAAAAGTGGATTTATCAGAAAAGTAATGTTGTTTAAAAAATTGGGATGTTGATCACATCCTAACATCAATTCTTCACAAAATTGTAATCGGTGGTCTGGTTCATCTTCGTTTGACTCGTGAATTAGGTGCACGCTGTACGGATGATACTTTTCTTTTTTAAATAATTTTACAACAAAACTGTGGTCCATGTTGTTATCTAAGGCAAGTTGTGCTTGAAAGAATAACTCATAAGCTTCCGTATGAGATTTTAGCCTACCGCCGTATCTAACCATTATTAACACCTCTATTCTTTCCCGTTCAGTTAAATGTGCCATTTTTACTTCAAAATTTGTATTGTTATTTTACAATTTAGATAACTGTCAGAATTTTCACAATTGAGTTGATTTAAATTAAGATTTTTGGTAAAATAATTATTTTTACTTTGTAAATGCATCATTTATTCAAGAAAAATGTTAGATAAGGTACCAATTTTTCTACACCACCATAGTAGTAAGACGGACTATTAAAAACTGAAAGGAATAGTGAAGGTTGTCATTTCAAAAAATGATGACAACGATATTGTATAAAAACCAATGACGTCATTCATAAAAAAATTCGCCAAAAGACGTCATTTTAAAAACAAAAATTGACTTGTCTAAGAGATTTTCTTAAAAATATTATAGAACGTTTTTATGAATTTTGTTCCAAACTTTACCACGACACCGCCATAGTACACTCGCGTCTACAGTCAATCATTGATAGCGTATGCATCATTATTAGGGGGCGGACACGAGCGGTTGATGACTCATCGCCCATGGGCGCACTATTGAAATGTTGAGGTTTTAATTTTATTTATATAATTGGATAACAAGTGGGTGGTGATCTACAAAATACAAAATACTTTATTGTTTGTTCAGTAAAGGAGTATTAATATGTACTAGCAATATTTTCTCAAGGTTTTCTTCTGTAAGACTGGAACCTAGGAGAAACCTGAAAATTAAATGAGGATATAAATGACCTCTATACAACCCACGTCAAGCTCACTCCTATCATTTATAATTAAGAGTTATTTTTAATAAATAAAGTGTACCATTTTTTTAATGGTTGGTGACAGTGCATAATTTTGATAGTTTAGTTATGTCGTGTAAATAATAATAGGCGTCTATAATTTGAATTTAAGTATGACAACTGCAGAATTTGAAGTTTTCAAAAGCTTAACATGTACACCAACATTTATTACTTAAAATTTTTAAAAAACAGCCTACTAAATAGTCAGAAACACGTGTCTACGGTTGCTCTACAGCGGATTATACCCAATATTTTTCTTTTTCTGATATTTTATGTATCCGCGATAATTCCTTATTCTATGATTTACATTTTCTGGGTCTCGGATGGCACGCAGGTTGGCATTAGTCTTCCTCGTGGCGACGTTAGTTGTTGTCTTCAAATTTGAGGATCTTCTAGCTGAAGCTCCAAATGGGAGTTTGTCACCTGATGGTCTTCCGTATAGCTTACATCTCCAAGGTTATCCCACCTTATTCCTTGGCTACACCGTACTGATGACGACCAATAGCGAGAAACACGTGTCTACGGTTGCTCTACAGCGGATTATACCCAATATTTTTCTTTTTCTGATATTTTATGTATCCGCGATAATTTCTTATATATAATACATATATATATATATATACCTACGGATTATCATATATATATATATATATATATATATATATATAGGGTGTATTTGAAATAAGGGGACAGAGTATGATTAATGGAAAGATGTAATTTTATTAGACTCAAATCCAAAATAATTTGCGCAAATTCAAATTTTAAAAATTACAAAGATATTTTTAAAATATTCGTCGCGCCACTGCACTTTAATATACGACTGTAGGCTATGGAAGAGTGGGTTAGTAAGTAGGAGTGTGAAGGCGTGCGAGGTCAGTCTCGTTCGATTGTTACGTGTGGATGTTTCGACTATTGCTTACACAACACACGACCTGAAATAAATTATGTTTTTTTTTAATTTACTTGCGTCCAATTAAAATAAAAGTTTCTCACAAGTAGAGCTGGGCAAATTTTACAACACAAATTTGTTTTTGTGAGAAATAAGAAGTAAAAATCGCTGAATTTAATCATAATAACAGTAATAGCGGAAGAAAACGTAATGTCTAAATAATCCATTTCAATAAAAAAAAATTCTCGTTGTTGAAAAATAAGATATTTTAACAGCTGATATTTCATATTAAGGTTGTTGAACTCTTAGCATAAACACCTGGTTAGAAATAGTAAACAATGCTATCATTGGGGTTTTTATAACGTCTACAGCTGTTATTGGGTATATCTATGCGTGTTTATTTACTTCGATGGAAATTATTATGTCTCCTCAACCTGTGTGGAACCGTCGACGTCTGGCGCGATACCTACGTCATATAGACACATGCTAAATCCATAGGCGGCACATTAAACACTTTTCGGGGGTTTTTAATTTTGGCGTTCGTGTCGTAATTGACTCACAATTTTTGGGATTTATATTCTACATAATTGCACCTTTCCATTTATCATACTCTGTCCCCTTATTTCAAATACACCCTGCATAATACGAAAAAAAGTACCTCCAACGCCAAACTTTCAAATTTTTTGAATGATCAGTGCATATCATCAATTACATTAATTACACACGATTTGCGAAACTTTTGTTTCGTCAGCCTGTTAATTTTTTGGTTTAGAAAAAAATATGTTAAATTTGTAAAAATTATTAAGTAAATTTGTCAGAATGTCAGTTAGGTATTATATGCCAATTTTTAAGAAAAATTCCCATACTTACAAAATTTTAATTATTTGTTCGCTGTATTTTTGAACGTATTTGCATAAAAAACATTTATTTTTATAAAAGTAAAGTATAATTAATAATGATAAACATTTTCAACGACCTATTATTTTATTATTTGCATTACTAGACAAAATTACACAATTAAAACATTTGTTTGTATGCATGTATGGTGTTTGTGTTTGAACATTTTAAGGATTAATATGGATTAAAATTACCTCAGCTTTTTGTGTGGTTGGCACGAAATAAGGTAATTTGTCATTCATATTGATTATGTTAATTGTGAGAAAAGACGTTCCAAACATATTTGGGATTCCTAAATCGGAAGCTAGAAGTTCGATGTTGTAGGTGTTTCTTCTATCGTAATCGAGTTTCGATGAAACATATACAATTCCCGTCTTGTTATCTATTGAAAAATCATCGAATGCTCCTTTCTGCAATTTGTAGCGAATTTCGGCATTAGTTCCGATATCAGCGTCCGTTGCTTTTAGTTGAATCACGCTGCTGCCTGTAAATGTAAAAATGTTATTTTCTGTCCGATAAAAATTCTTAATGTTACACATTACCAACACTAACGTCCTCGGCTAACGATATAACATAATTTTCTTTTTCGAAAATTGGCGCGTTGTTATTGACATCTCGAACACTAATATTTACTAAAGTGGTAGTTGTGTATTTGTTGTCGTTTGCCTGGAATAAGAAAGATAAATTTAAATGTTTGTATAAAGATAAAAATTAGGTACACTGCACGCCAGGAATATACATATATTAAATAAAGTAGTGTAGTCAAAAGCAAATATTTAATAACATTGGAGTTGCTTTAAAATAATAATATTACATTCGAAGAGTGTAGTATTAAAATAATTTGCTTTTGAAATAATTTAAAAAATTATTACTAATAAATGATGTTTATTTATCATTTCTGAAAATTAGGAATTGTAGTTATTCTGTGACAGGGTGTATAAAGTTGTAGATATTCATAAATTTACAACTCTGACTAACATGCCCATGCAAATGCATATGACACAATGAATATAACTATATATGAAGATGTGTTTTGAAAACTTAATTTACCCAGCAAATTATGCATATTCGTATGTGTGAATCTAATGTTTGTAGTATATAAAAATACTAACTTACCTCAATAGTCAATATAATATTATTATCACTTGTTTCCGTGTCATTGGAAAGATCCAGGCCTCTGTTGCTGGTAATTCTTATTTTGCCCGTGTTAGGATCGATACTGAATAAATTGTCTTCGTTCCCAGCCAAGATAGAATAGGTGACATGTGAGGTTTTGTCTGAATCCTGGGCTGTTATTATTAGTTCAGGATCGAATTTCACTGCTCCTTCGTCAACGAACACCCTATACACTGGCTGATTGAAAGTCGGAGGATTATCGTTACTGTCGATGAGACTAATTTTTAAAGGCACGAGGGTTGTTTGCCCTTTACCGTCATCATCGGTCGCCTGAAAGTGTAAGCATTGTGAAAGCTACAAGTTTTATTTAAAAACATTCCTCACAAAGATACAGAGAAGATGTCCAGATAATAGAAAAAAATAAGTTTAGTAGCAAAAAATTCATTTTAGTTTAAGACACGTGAATACATCTATGAGTTTTCTAGTACATAGAATTATATACGATAATTAAAAAAGAGAAATTGTTTTTTTAGTAATATCTTAACATGAAGAAGCATAAGTAATTAATTTAGAAATAACAGATGGGCGAATTTGCACTGAGCAATTATATCCCAAAACTTCCAATTGTGAATGGGTAACAGGAAGTAGTAGCTTAATTCAGCGCGAAAGATATAAATTTGTCAAGTATTAGTTTCATGCAAATTTAGACAACACAATTAGAGTCAACAGTAAAATAGGAATAACTTTTAAAATTTCCTTCAAAATTTGAACCACATCGTTTTATCTTAGCGATAAAGTTTTTTTTTTTTAAATATGTCTTAGATCCACACAAATTTCTAAAAAGTTCAAACATATTCACTAGCTAGATCGAAGAGGTTGTTATAAAATGTTCAGAATTCCGACAGAAAATACGAGGTAAGGTTCAAAATTTGAACCAGATCGTTTTATCTTAGCGATAAACTTTTTTTTTTTTAAATATATCTTAGATCCACACAAATTTCTAAAAAGTTCAAACATATTCATTAGCTAGCTCGAAGAGGTTGTTATAAAAAGTTCAGAATTGCGACAGAAAATACGAGGGAGAAAAGGAGAGGAGAGGAGAGAAAATATAAATACAAACTTATTTTTCTTCTTCAATATATTTATGTGAAATCTTAATACATTTCAAGATATTTCAATTAGATTGGGTATGCTTTCATAAAAAAAATTGTTTTGTATGAAAAATTAGACAACACTGCGTCCTAGACTGATTCATGTCTCGGAAATTCCCCTGATACTCAAAAAGTGGGTTTTGCAAACATATCCTCTGTGTGTATTTGTGTCTGTATATCTGTCGATCTGTGATCACAATAGCGGCTAAACACCTACAGGTATCAACACCAAACTATATTTACGAGTATAATCTCCCTCTTGAGATCTGATTAGATTATTAGTAAAATCGGTAGACCGGAAACAGTTTACTTCAGATCAAAAACTAGAATTTACTGGTATGTCGTTAACTACTGCTACGATTTAACAAACTCATAGAGAATACGAAAGCACAAGAAATGATTTTAGAAAAATTTTATGAAAAAGGTTTCTTAACCTACCGGAAGTAGGTCTTTTTGTCTTATCGAACATAGTTCTTTGCAAAAATCCCGCAAATTATGCATGCTATACAGATTTATCTGGAATTTAAACATATTTAGAGGTCTAGCTGGAAAAAATTGTGTATAAAAAATGTTAAAATTCGGACCACAAGTAATACTTTTACTCTTATAGCAGTTTTTTGCAAATATCTCCCAAATTCTGCATTCTATATATTTATTGAGAATGCAAAAGTATTTAGAGCTGCATTTGAAATAATTTTTGTTTAAAAAAAAATATAAGATTCAGACCGGAACTAACTTCTTACTCTTATGGTAAAACAGTGTTTTGCAAATATTTTTCAAATTATACATTCTATAGGTTTATTAAGCAATTAAGCTACTTCGAACTGGATATAGAATAATATCTGTTTGACATTTTTTTCCAAATACGGACAGGAAGTAACATTTTTAGCCAGAGCTTTATTCTGTTAAGAAGATACATAATTTAAAACTTACTTTGTAACAACATTTACACAAACATTTTGAAACGCACATACGTAAGTCGTGTGGTGGCCACACGTAATTTTATTTTTAGTTTAGGGAACAGGTAAAAATCAGTAGGAGCCAGATTTAGACTATAAGCGATTCAAAATATCGAAGCCCACTTTATACAGGGCAGCCAGCTCAACACGACTCTTGCGGACGAAAGCATTGTCGTTCGTTAATTTTGGCCTTCTTTTTTCTAGAATGACGTCTTTTAACGCTCCAGCATTGAAGTGTGATATTCTTCAGTTATGGAAACGCCTTTGCCTTTGTAATAAATGAACAGAATTCTTTCTGAGTCCCAAAAACAGTAGTCATGAGTTTTCCGGCAGACTGTGGTACCTTACACTTTCTGGGTGGTGGAGTGTCTCTTTTGTGCCCCTACATGGAGCCTTGCTTGGACTCAGGTTCATAATGATAAACCCGAGTTTCATCCTCAATAACAATTTGGCTCAAGACACCATAACTTCATTACAGAGTCCAAACACTACAAGAACATTCCAGGCGCTGTTGTTTTTGTGGACGGCGTGAGCATTCTCGGCACCCATCTTGCGCTGACCTTAGTTACATGCCAAGATTATCATGATGAATTCTAAAAATTATTTTATCAAATACTCTAATTCTTTCTGCGAGTTCAGTCTTCTTTAGATGAGCATCTTCTATTAGTATTCTTTTGATTTTTTTAACAAGTTCTGGAATGGTCACTTTGAAAGGCCGCCGCGGATGTGGGTCTTCTTCAAGTGGTTCCTTACCTAGCTTAAAGATACTAACCGATGATATCTTTTCCAGTACGGTATGAACAGGCTCCTTATATTGCTAAGAACTTGATAACAGCGCGATACTCTATTCTCTCCATATTTCACGTTTTCTTCCAGATTAAGTTGCTTTGTCGACCATAGTTTAAAGACAACTGACGCGATTGTCTTAAAACTTTATATTTATACTAATAATGAGTCACTGAATACGTTACGACCGAAAGATCTCTCCTACTACTATCCAACGCATCCATTACCTGAACATAAAAACCTTCCCTACTAACATTAATCAAAAAAACACTATTTTTGACAACTATTTTTCAAAATATGCACTTTACAAACACTTGTAAATACAAGAGTATTTAGAGCAGATACTCGTTTATTTCATAAATTACATTTCTACATACAGGTCAATTTTTAATTGTTGGATGTATGGCGCAATTTTAAAGATGCGTTGTTTTATACCGCGCATTTAGACGTGAAAGAATAGGGGATTTCGAATTTTGAATTTCTAACTCCAAATACTATATAGTTAGCACTGAATACGACGTAGGCGCCATAAATCTCGACCTGACAAGCTTATACAGGTTCAAACGTGTTCAAACTCCGTCACGTCATGTATGCATATACGCGAGGTGTACATTCTAAATACACTATATTTCAACTATAAAAAAGTGGGCAAAATGTTTCCGTTTGGGACAAGAATCCCTGGAAGATGCTGATCGGTCGGGGTCGACCAATTGAAGTGAATTTCAATTATCGAACATTTATTGAATTCTCCATGACTATTTGGGTATGAATAAAATTAGTGCTAGATGGGTACCGCGACTTCTTTCTGCTCTCCAACGTGAACGTCGAGTCGAATGTGCGCAGTCGCTTTTAAACATGTGTGGAGACGACCCAAAACCGATTTTGGAGTCCATTGTCACGGGAATGAAACAACGGTTCTGTTTTACGATCCTCTATCGAAGAGGGAATCCATGGAGTGGCGGCGACCTGATGAACCTCGTCCCAGAACGGCGAAAGTCGTTCAGTCAACGAAAAAGGTAATGGCTACATAATTCTGGGATTGTGAAAGCATTTTGCTAATTAACTTTAAAAAGCGCATTACAAGTGTGAACAACACATATTGTGCGTCTTTATTGCATAAATTAAGGGACAGTATTCGTGCAAAACGTCGAGGAAAATGGACAAAGTGTGTGCGATTATTGCACGACAATGCTCCCGTCCATACAGCCGCCATTTCACAAGCTGCCATCCGCGAATGCGGCTTTCAAGAATTGAAACATCCACCATATAGTCCGGATATGGCTCCTTGTGATTTTTTTTCTCTTCTAATTTAAAAAAAAAGACCTTTGGGGCCGTAGTTTTAAGGACGACAGTGAGTTGCAAGCAGCTGTTATAGAACATTTTGACGGAAAAACTTCAGATTATTTTTAAAAGGGTATCGAATTATTCATTAATCGTTGTAATAAATGTATAAAAGTTAGAGGAGATTACATTGAAAAATAAAAATTCTTATATTGTTCCAAGTTTCATTTTTTCAGGCCGAGGATTTATGGCGCCTACCGCGCGTGCTAAAACAATTGTTGTTTATTAAGTGCAAAATTTACATCCAGAGTCCTAATAATCAACATTTCAGTATTTAGAACTTATTTTCGAAAAACTTTCTTTGATAAAAAACAAAATTATAAGAACCATAACTTTTTTTACTCTTATTGGAAAATTCTTTTTGCAAATATTTAGCAATATACACATTCTACACAAATTTATGAAAATAAATCGGCGCTGACGAGACCTATAAGCCGAAATACGTATTTTTTGATGAGTGGTACAAATTTTCCTCCTATCCCTCCTATCTCTACATCATGGAGCACATGGAGCGAAGTGCGATGATTTCACGTAATACCATGAGTTCATTTACATTATTTAATGCACTCGTCTGAAAGTAGTGCAAAAATAAACAAATAATAATTTGGAGCAATTCATTTACCTGAAGAGAGAGAAAATGCGTTGTATTGATCACATTTGATGTTCAAAGAGTTTTTAACTCCGAACCGGGTGGGTATGCTGTTTCCACTCGGATCTACATCGCATATTCACAGAGAAACAATGAAAATGTTCGCAAATCAAATATTTTGTCGAAACGGCAATATTGACTAGTCACCGAGATTATTGTGATTTGGGGGGACAATTATTAAACGGACACGTATTCATAACAAACAAAAAATGTAAACCATACATGGTAAAGAACAACATTCGATGAATTATAGCGGAAATAACATCACGAACGTTCAATTATATTATGCAAAATATGTTGAAACGGGCAGAAATTTCATTATTTATTAGATATGTTTCAAATAATTAATATTGATATGCATAAGAGCTATAGTATAGACTAAAAAGCATCATAATATTTTATTCCGATTAATATCTATTAGGTATATTAAAGAAATTAATTGATCAGAACATCTTGTCCTACGGTAAAAACCAATCTAAACTTTGAAAATCGAAAGAGGATATTTGGTTGGGTTGGGTATTGTAAGTATAATTTAAGATAGATTCGTCTTATGATTTTCTGCTTTAGCATTGATAAGTATTTATTTAATTAATTAATTTTTAATTTTTTAAAATTTAGTATTCAAGATACATTTTGAAAAGTTGCTTATAAGAACTGTGAAACTGTAAAATTTGCGAAACAAATTGCTTTAGCACCGAGCTATTAGAAATAAGAATAACAGAATCGAAATCGACGATCACAACAGATCCAACCTCTCTCGACAACATAAAATGGAATAAAACAATACTTTTTTATATTACTATATTAACAAAGATGCGTGATTGAAGTTTAAGGCACCTTTGTCATTTAAGAATACTCATATTAAATACGAAACACAGACCTCTTATACTTAATTTAGCAATGAGAAAAGAGCCATATTGTTTAAATATTTAACATAATGTATAACATTTAATATGAAATATATGCATTAAATTCTTAGATCGTGGATGTTAAAGTCTCTACCAGTCAGACCGATATATACACTTTTACAGTCAAGACATTCTAGTTTATATACCGTTGATTTGTTTAAAGTGTCTCTTCTTTGGTTTAGCTTAAAGATAACATTGGTTACTGTTATCTGATACTTAAAACCAACTTTGATGTATTTCTTCATAATATAGCTGTCAGTTAACAAATGAACTGGTTTCTTTGTAAATTTGCGGGCTAAAAAAATGAGGTGTGGCCACAACACGACTTTCTTATACGTATGAGCGTTTCAAACTATACAATTTTAAGAATTTTTTTATACAAAAATTATTCAATATCCTTTTCAAAGTACTTTCATTCTCTTAATAAAACGGTATATAAGCAATCTTTGCAAGATATTCGAAAAAAGTGTTACTCACTAAGAGTAAAAGTGCTGCTTCCGGTCCGAATTTTGAAATTTCATGTTTACAAATAATATTACAAATCCAACTCTTGTACTCTTAATAAATATATATATAGAATGCATCATTTACGACATATTTGCTATTCGCTATTCGGTAAGAGTAAAAGTGGTACTTCCGGTCTGAATTTTGAAATTTTTTTTATACAACAGATATTTAAAATTATCATTTAAATACTTTTATTCTCGTAATGTACCTGCCTAGAAAGCATGACTTGCGAGATATTCGCAAAAAACTGATTTTCGAAAGGAGTAAAAGACGTACTTCCGATAGGACTTTCAAAACACTTTTTTAAGACAATTTGTCTAAAATTTAATTGTGAGTACATTTTAATTCTTTATAAATTTGTTTAAACTTAGTAATTGACGAAATATTTGCAAAATTCGATTTTTTAACTGAAGTAAACTACTACTGCCGGTCTAACGATTTTACTTAAAAGCTAATTAGATCTCAAGAGGGAGATTATATACGTAAATACAAAATTTGGAATAGATATCTACAGCGGTTTGACCGCTATCGTGGTCTCAAACACACAGACACACAGTGACACACAGACAGACAGACATTTTTTAAAAACCAGTTTTTTGGTATCAGGGAACTTCAAAACATGGACATCTGCAAAAATCTCGAGGTCGAAAATTTTCGTCATCACAATACTTCCTTATACTAAGAAAGTAAAAGATGCGTGTTTATCAAAAGGCAACTGAAGTTTTCAGTGAAATTTCAGAAATCGACTCTGTTATAAACATCAGTAATGAAGTAAATTCTACGTAAAGACTCTAGATCTAGCAAAAACGTCTACAGGTTTAAATTTTGTAATCACGGAAAGCAACTGAATAAGCATATCGCAAAAAAAAGATATGATTCAAAATATCACAGCCAATTACCCCCGAAAACTTGCCAAATGTGCAAAATTTGATGGATTAAACTAACATAAGTAACAGTAATATCAGTTGGCTGACTAATTGAGCAAATCTATAGATTCAATAAAGCTATTGACATAGAATGCATAGTCATTTTAAAAGATCTACATTGAAATTCCCCAAAAGAAAATGTATTAAGATATAACACCGGTAAAGAGAATCCTCCGACCCATTCAAAAAGGTCTTGTGATACACGTTTGGTGGTCTATATAAAACATACAGCCTGGGGTCGCGACCCACAGGTTGCAAAACGCTGCGCTAGAAGAACAGGTACCTGCTAGTTAATATGATCAAGTTATGTTTGTTATTTAATTCTGAGAAATATCTTTTAAATCACGTGCTAGAAATATGCAATGAGATTGGATTACGCCGAGGCCAGTTCACACATAGTATATTATTCACTTAACGTTTGACTGATGTGACATTTATTTCGTATATACTTGTTTTTCTATTTAATTTCTTCTGATATTACAAATATAAATAAAAGTAATTTTCACTTTAGAACACTCTTTCTTTTCATTTTCTGATTTCGAATATTTGGGCAGAATATATAATGAATATAAAAGGCACTTTCTTATTCAGGTAGTTGAAAGTTTAATAATGTCCAATGATTGCTGTTTTATGCAGATTAGTTTGCCTCCATAATAGATAATATTTATTTTTATAACTGGTAACAACTTTATTTAATTTGAAACAGTACAAGTTTCTTGTGCGAATGTAAAATATCTTGAATCTGAAATGCCCATTCTTGGATCAAATTATTACAAAAATATTAGAGCGACATGGTAAAAATTAGTAGCACAAGAAATTTGTTTTTATACGTTTTGGAGGTTATGTCTTTTTCAAACTAATTATATTTATGCAACAAAGATTTTGAAAGTACTGTATTTAAAGATTGATAAACGCGTACAAAATCTGAATACATTTCCAGATGATCAATGAGAGCTAAAAATACTAACGACTAAAAGAATTTTCATTGAAATTCAAATTCCTACCTTGAACTGTAGCATGTAGTCAGCTTTTAATTCATAATCTAAGCACGGTTCCTTTCCCGGTGTTAAACAATCTGCCACGGTAATAGCTCCAGTGCGATTGTTCGCTATAAATTTATCAGCTCCATTTCCAGCAAGTTGATAAATCAATCCGTTTTCTCCGAATTTCCCACTGTCTCTATCTTTCGCGACGATGGAAGTTACCAAAGTGCCACCAGATGCCACCTCCGAAATAGTCGCAGTATATCCTTCTTGATCGAAAGTTGGTGCATTGTCATTTGCATCCATTACTGTCACTTTAACGGTAGCTGTGGACGACAACAAATGAGCAGTGTGTAATTCTTTCGCGACGACAAGTATAATAAATTGCCTTTGGTTAGGATTTTCATAATCTAATGAGCTATTAGCCACCCTAATCGTAACATCTGTAGAGCCAGTCGCCATTTCTGGTTCTATAGAAAATGCACCCGATATGTCATTTAGAGATAATGAAAAAACAGAATTCGTGCCCTAGAACAATCTGAAGTAATGCAAACGTCGATTGATTATCCATTAATAATCTTACCAAATCAGGATCTCTGACTGTCATATTTAAATTTGGTAGTGGAGATCCTTGTAGTATGTCTTCAGGGATTTCTACAAAGTATTCTCTTTGATTGAATGTAGGTGGTTCATCGTTAACATCTTTAATAGTGACTGTAGCTTCTGCAATGGATATAACTGATGGATCCTCTACCTTTACACCGTCGACTAACTCCCTTGCCTGTCAAGCAAATAGTTATAATGTTATAAGCAACTTTAAAATTGGGTTCGTATTAAATGATGTATGTTAATTATATTTGTGAAGTATCACTTACTCTTATATTAAAAGTGAGAACACCAGCAGGATTTTCTAAAGCTTCCCTGTCCAAGGGTCTTGCTGTTCTTAATTCACC
The DNA here is from genome assembly GCA_963170755.1 of Amphimallon solstitiale. Taxonomy (NCBI): domain Eukaryota; kingdom Metazoa; phylum Arthropoda; class Insecta; order Coleoptera; family Scarabaeidae; genus Amphimallon; species Amphimallon solstitiale. The sequence goes on along the minus strand of OY720681.1, from coordinate 87,432,790 downwards.
CTTAACTGTATCCAATAGGAAATAATTCATAGGATCTGAAAAATAAGAGCCGCGTATGTCACATATTTTTTTGGGCTTAGTTTTATTAATTTAGAAGTGCGCTTACTACTGTAAATTACGTAATTTCATCAAATATGCCTGTTAGATATTATAAAATATAGCACTCCAAACTTTGGTCTAGTGCTCAATCCGGTATAACTCTTTGCTCATGTTCAAGTGACTCAATATATCTGCACTTACGTAAATGAGTAGAAAACAGCGACATTTGATCGTATGGACTGTTCAATATTAGCTGGTGGAGCTTTTGTTCATCGTCAAGAATTTTGTATGAGGTCTAAGTAAACATGGAAACGAATAAAGTAACATAGAGAGTAAAGATGACGCGAAGAATATGTGGAGGTGTGACAGTGAGTTAATTTGTGGAAACATTAGGCATTACACTGCATGTCGTAAGTGATAAAAACATCACCAGTGATTACAACAACGCTATTTAAATTTTATTGCCTTCTTATATAGATCAAGCAGTTCTCATTTGATCGGATACATTTGGTAATAGGGGTGGGCTGCTTTTGTCACCATCAGTAGTGATACACTTTAAGATGTTGAAGATTGATTTTCTGAACAGCATTTTCCGCTCATTTGAAAATATCTGTTCCAGTGGCCATGCTGTGGAATCACAATTTTTATCTCCCCTAGAATAAAAAGTAACACCTGATTGTTATCTGAGACATCCGTTGACTCATTCAGGAGCAAAAAGAACCGCTATAAGTGTCAGGTTTTGTCAGACAATTGAGTTAATATGTTATCTGCAATAATATCTACTATTCAAACACAAAATGGTTTTTATACGAATTAGTTTTTTTTTGGACACGTTTCTTCTACTGCTGCAATCATTTAGTCCCTGATAAAATAGTTTCGCATGGTCCGCAACGCAAAAGTAACACGAGTTGCGGCATCTTGTTCAGCATCTACTTTCTTAAGCAACAATTGCCGAGAATTTAATCCACTGTTCAAAGATTAATATCTTTCTAACAGTAGGCGTCCTGTAAATTTGGAGTAATTCTGAGAATGTTCAGTCTCGTAAGGACGTTTTATTTATGATGTTCTTTGAGAACTGATATTGTTTCTTTGCAAATTATATACATTGCCTTATTACCTGACTCAATCACTAAATAATGATATTTCCATGGCACTTTAAATGATCTGCACATACTATCCATCTTTCGTTTGTTTGCTATATTTATACAAATCTACACAAAATGCACGTAACTTCAAATGAAACTAATGCACTAGTCGCTACAAACTCAAAATTTGAAACTGTCCTAGTCTGGGTTGTCTCCTGTATTTATACCATAATCTTCGGTGCAGAGAATATATTCGAAAACAATTGAAAGTATGAGAAACTTCCAGACGAACGATTATGCAGCAGAACGGTGCAGTAGCAGTAGGGAATATACCCCCGCGTTGGGCGCCATATATACCTCATTTGGATTCGGCCAGCCTCGAAACGAAAATTTGCGCGTATTCAAAACTGCAGTATGTTGCTATGATAAACTATCTAGGCCTTGGCTCTTAGGACTTAGTGGAGGAGTCATTGTGCTGGTAAATAAATAAAAATACAACAGTAAAGTCTTTCAAAACTCTTTGTTTTAAGAGAACAAAATTAAAACAGAATTGCCAACAGAGACAGAGAGGCAAATAAAAGATTTGTTCTATTAGTATATCACCTTGTTTGTATTTAAGTTATTTATTACTTAGTTCATATTTGATTTGAATCAGACTTGTAAGTTCACCTATACTTACATCGGATTTATTTTCTGACGATACAAAATATGAATAAATAAATATGAAAACTTAAAATCCACAGCGACAAAACAATCGTAACAGTGGAAAATCAAAGAAGGAATTTAATACTCAATAAATATAGCTCTAAACAATATAAACTGAATCAGGAATTAAATAAGGACAATTTGGAAAATATATTTATGAAAGCAGATAATAGTTAACTACTACAGCATTCCGATTGAGTGCTTACTCCAAACAACAGTCAAGATTTGCTTCGAACCTAGTAATTTATAACACTAACACGGTAATGTAATGCTAATGGCTTTTCTTCTTTGGAAAATACGAAAATTTAAAAAAAGCGTTTGACACATCTTACAATTAACAAACAATAACTATTTAGTAATACATAATTAACACATTACAACTCTAAATGTTTAAATCTGAATGTACATTTTATATGATTATGTCAAAAGAAACTTAAGAACTCACTATTAACCAGTTCATAGACAACCTTTCTTGGCATTTGTCGGTCGCCATCTTCAGCATGCACAGTCATTATAAGTGTATTGATTGGAACATCCTCATAAACTTCGGCCTTTAGATCCCCGTAAAATTTTGGGGGCGTATTCTGAACATCACCAATTGTAATATTTACCAGGGTTGCGTTATGTAGGAGACCGTCCTATAACGAACATTATAATATATACTGAAGATAACAATTATAATGCATGCTTACTGTTGCGTTCAACAGGAACATGTAGGATTCCTGCAAACTATAATTCAAGTGACCCTGTAAAGCAATTGCTCCAACATATTTACTTTGGCTGGCTTCGATTTCGTTAATGCTAAATTTTTGGCAAGCGTCTTTGAAATCCGGCAATTCTACGCATGTGACCTCAATTGTTTCACCGACGGAGTCAGCGTCTGTCAGTACCACCTTTGAGAAAATTGTTGTACCAATTTGCGTATCTTCTTTCACTTCAAGATTGTATGGAGCCTAAAATAAAAATGACACATAAACATACATACAGGATTATACTGGATTATAGTACAAATATGTTAATTACTATAAACTATTGACAATAAACCAGCCTGTATATTAGTATGTATTTGAATTCAATATGAAAAAAAATATTTAGTGATAGCAGTACTGAAGTACTGCTATCACTAAATGAATCATTTAAAGTCCAAAACTGAAATATAGCGTAGTAATTTAAAATATGTTAACTTAATCTTATCAGCAATACTATACTTTTTCATGTTTTGAATTAAAAGCTAAACATCTATTTAACTAAATTTTAATATCATATTTTTATATTGTATGACATTTATTCAGAATGAACTTAATTATATTTTTTTATATAAATTATGTAAGTTTGAATAATATTAACAATTAAATAAAAGAAAATATAAGACGTATTTAATATTGAGTAAAATTTAAAGATTTGACAAAATTTTGAAAGATACAATTTTTTTACTTAGGCAGAGTTAATTAACAGCAATGTAAATGTGTTTTCCTAACTAAAAATGGGATTGTGGAAGATATGGCATTAACATTCATTCTAGCACCTTATTGATGCAACGATTTCAGTCGATGCTCCTAAACTTAAAACGCATTGGATCTAATGGAAACTGCCCCTACACTATCATACCTTTAGTAAATGCTTTTGGCGTTGTGCAGAATATTCCTTTCTGATCATAATGAATCAATAATCAAAGTCGCCATTCTTTACTGAACACGACTCTATTGCATTTATCATTCCAGTGCAACCTTTCGTTAAGGATAAAAAAAAAGACAATATGCAGATCATATGGAAAGCTGCATATAATACAACAATTGTAGTATGTCTTATGTCTATTAGTACGCCTGCTAGGCCCCAGACATAAAACCAGCTGATTACTGTTTATGGGGTTACCTCGAAGAACTTAAGCAATCGAAATAAGTTGTCATTGAAAACATACCTAGGAAAGCACTTTCTAATGTCGTTTATACCATAGAGGAACAACTAATACTTATTGAACAACACGGTGGTGATCATATTTAACTTTTTTCTATGTCTCCTTGTTATAATAAAATCACGTTTCTTTATGAACAAGTTACTGCTTTTATTTTGTACACATTAAAAATTTGTCAACCTTATGGACATTTCCAACTGGAAACTTACTCTAGTAGCTATATTGTAAACTTTTAATAACGTGATAGCAGACAGAACATTCATATTGGACCGAGGTCGGAAAGCGTTGAATGAGGGGAATTATAGAGAATCAATCTAGTCCCAATCCTTCCAATTGTGTTTTGGCAAAAGTGCATCTTCTTTGAGGGTCAATCTGGAGCGATTGTGTTTCAGCTCTTCGTTCCAAGTGTGAAATAATATACCGTAGTCGTCAAATTTTAATTTCGGTTTACACTTCTATCCCATGCAGAAGATGACCTTATAATATGCAGCGATGCCTGTTTGCTAACAGTGGTGGGAGAGCAACGTAGTGTCGGGGAACCCTCACGCCTTATATTTCATAGGAAACGTTTATCGAGTGTACTGTCTTGGCAGCCTCGCTTACGTTTATCTTTAGTTTATTTCGTCGCGCTCTTTTCCTCTTTCTACTTTCGTATCAGAAATTAAAATATGTCGACTACGGTATGCTCTTTCTTATACAAATGGTCGACCAGTATATGTTCAAACAAATAAAAAGCCATAGCGATAATATGTCCACCCTCATACTACGTTTCTGCTTATCTTGCGAATGTAGTTTCGACCCAGGAGTATAGGCTGCGTTTTATTGTTAGCTAAGTACAAGGTGATTTCAGCCATGTTAATTGGTCATATCCCAAACGTGATGTAGTCTGATTATTGATTTAACGGTTTTACCAAAAAATCTCGATCGTTTATCCTATCCTATGTTCAATGGGGGTCGAGAGAGTTCTTTATTTTTAATATAAGAAAGATCCATGTCCAAACACATTAATCCGAAAATAAAGAGTACCTGGAGCAAATTTGTTTTTTATTGTTTTGTCGTATGTAGCCGCCCTTTTGGTAAAAGCCTTTTGGTACCTAGGAACCCTCCTTGAAAAACTTTTCAGATAGTTCCTTCACTCCCTCGTCATTTGTTTCCGCCTATAAAAAACAGAGACAAATGTCGCAAAAATTCCTGAGCGGCAACTGTTGGTTTTGTGATCTGTGGTTAACTGTTTTGGGTACCATCGTGCAGAAGGCTTTCGATAACCCAATGGTTTAGTGACTGCTTCATGAAGCAGAGTTTGAAAAATGTAAGAAACAACTTCATAAATAAATGAATGGATGACGGCATCTTTTTAGTGCAAAAGAATGGAAAACTGTACGAACTTCAATGGGAATGAAAGAAAGACCTTCAGTCGAGAGGGGAAATTTAGAGGTGCTTACCTAAAAATGTCTAGCTTCACATCAGCAAGAATGGTGTAGATGTGATAACAGATACTACTGCCGCATCTGTAAAGCTACATGTTTAGTGATTTTAGTTTGATTGAAGTTCCTGGCTTTACACAACCAAGAAAAATTTGGTGTAAGTTGAATCGTCTTAGGGCGGGTCATGAAAGGTGCAATAATATGTTATTCAATTGGAATGTGATTGCGAGCCCAGCGTGTGATTGCGGAGCTGAGATTGAAACAGTTAAACATATTGTTGAAGAATGTCCTCTAGCTAAGTTAAAATTTGGATACACAGATCTACATAATTTAATTCCAGAGGCTGTTGCTTGGATCTTAACAACTAAAGACCTTTAGATTTGTGGCACTGTGATGCAGGTTTTTTAGTCTGCAGTTTTTTTCCTACATCCTAGACCAAATGGTGCAGTGTTTTAAAGGGTCCCTGCAGTTATGGCCCTTTTAAATTTATTTCTACTTTTGTTATATAATTACCTGTCATGTAGTTTCATACGAATATACATATAGTGGAAAAATTGAAAAAATCGGTTTAGTGCAATTCCGTAATTGGTTTTTTAAGAAGATGAACACAATTGGTGACGTTAACTTATTCTCAAAATTCAAGCTGTTTTTCGCTGGAAGAAAATTGAAGGCACACGAGAAATTATTGCAGAAGTAGAGCCACATTTTGACAACCTTGATACTGGTGATTATAAAACTGGTATTATGGCACTCCAGCACAGATGCGCAGACTGTATTAACGTTAAAAAAGAATACGTTAAAAAATGAAAATAATCGTCACCGTAATTCAAGTGTTTGATTCATTTTTCTTTCTCTCAATTTCAAGTGTACCAGAAATTGATTTTGATTCGTATATATATATTACCATAATTAAATTTCCATTTTGCCTGACAATTATTAAGCTGAAATAATTTGACGGATACGCCAGCTCGATGAACATAATAAATTATTCGCAATCCACATTAAAATTTAAATTGTTCAATTTCCTGGAACTGTCGCCATTCTAGGAAAATAACAAATGAATAACAAATTTTCGGGGAATAGAGATACGTGATATTGCTCATTCTTGGAAAGAAAGAATTCAATTTCTGTTGAAAATTGTTATTTCAAAAATGGTATGGTAACGCTGTAGGCTTTAATTAACTTGCATATCGGTTCTTTATTAAAAGGCAATATTTCATTCGAAATTGGAAATGTTAGTTTTGGGAAGCTATCCTTAATAACAGTACTGCCTGTTAACAAGATCAATAGAATGGTTTATCCGCAAAAAATAAACAAAATTGTTAGCTATTATTTAGTGACAGAGAAAATATTGGTTAAAAATAAATTTAGTTTTGTTTCCTTGTTTATATGTAATATTATAAAATGAAAATGTTACTTTCTATATTATTTCTACAATTACCTGTTAATAATTTCAATTAACATTAAACCAATTTCTTTTCTGTGCATAACTCCAGTATTTTGTAATTTAAAATTAATTTAATTTTCCTTAAAGAAATAGATTATCCGATTTAGTATATTAGTTTCTCTTATCAGTAAATTTTTTTTTAAATGTTTAGTAATAAACTCTTACCCCATCAAATAAAGGAGCGTTGTCATTCTCGTCAAGTATAATGACCGTATTCAAAATCCTTACGACATTATTGCCACCTACGGGCGCGTCTTCAACTTCGTCTTCTATAGTGACGTAAAAATTTAGTGTGTCATTTACCTGAAACAAAGCGCCATTTATCGAAAATTAGATAGTAAAGTTACAAGTTAAATTATACTTCTCGATCTAAAGGTTTGGCAACCGTAACTTGACCCGTGTCGCTATCGACTTTTAGCAAATCTGTTCCAGATAGTCCGAAATGAACAGGTCCCTTTTCTGGATCCGTACCCTCCAATTTCCATACCACCTCTCCTACGCGGGTATTTTCCGATAACACGGCGTTGTTCATATCTATTAGAAACAAAGGTGGTAGGTTGGCCAGACATTCTGAAACAAAAATAAGGGAAGAGTTACATTTGCTTGGTCTGTTATTAGTATAGTATGCGTATAGGATAATAATATAATAGAACGAATGTGTATAACATTTTTTTTTGATAAGTATCAAACAATTGATGAGGTTGCTAAAGGTATTTCTTTAATGTTATTCACAGTCCTCTTTTCAATAAATACACGAAAGAAAATTATTTAATGTAAATCATACATTCCTAATAAATATATAACTGTTGTATTTTTACATTTTTAAAAAACTGGTCACACATGGAACTTAATATTTAACAGTAGCTTAAATTATCAGTAGAAATGCCATTAAATATCGCGGTACAAAGAAAGGTCAGTTAATATGTAAATGATATTACATGAACCGAACTATCTTAGTAAGTAGGGTACATGCAACAAGCAAGAAGACAATGCGTTTAAATTCTGGTTAACGCCACTAGTCGTATGGCGCCTACCACTATAGTTTTTGCTAAATGTAGATGTTTGTAAAAACCATTCTGTTTGATATTAAAAGGCTTCGAAGGCATGACTTTTTTAATGTACAACTTCTAGTTAATATTTTCAACCGTAATAGACCAAGTGAAAAGACATGGTGAAATTCAGACAATAAATATTTTAATCACATCACACTTTAACACAGTTTGGGTGCCACACCTATATTTTGACCAGATTGGCTTTCTGGCAATAATTATTTACTTTTAAAATGATTACATAACTGACAAATCAGAAGAAATCAGTTAACGAACAAATCGCAGTCAATATTACCGCTGAGGAATGGACAAACCACCTCAAGAGGCTGTACAACACCGAAGAACAAGCGGATCTATGGACCATGCCCAACGATATCGACAACTACATTATAAACAAAACAGAGATCAAAACAATAGCCAACAAATTGAAGAACAGAAAATCACCAGGTCCGGATAAAATAACAAATGAAATGCTCAAATATGGGGGCGACGAGCTGATGCTGTCACATCTCTACAGTATGGTTATGTCCACAGGGGAAGTACCCCAGGAATGGAAATCTAGCATTACAATCCCTATCTACAAGAGGGAGAAAAGAAAGACCCAAGTAACTATCGAGGCATAAGCCTGCTCAACACCACCATGAAGCTGCTCACCAAAATAATAACCCAACATCTATCAAGCACAGTCAGCATCAACGAAGAACAACAAGGCTTCAGGCAAAATAGATCAACAATCGACGCTATATTCATACTGCGACAAATCATCGAGAAGTCCATAGAATTTAACCAACCTGCGTTCCTCTGCTTTGTTGACCTAACGCAAGCATTTGATAGCGTGCAACTAAAGGATGTGCTAAAGATCCTGCAAGAACGAGGAGCCAACAACAATATAATCCAGGTAATAAAACAACTTAATACCAACAACAGTACAAGAATACAGTCAGACACCGCAACCACAGAGGAAGTGAAAATATCGATAGGTATCAGACAAGGAGATAGCCTTAGTCCGATGCTCTTCAGCCTGGTAATGGACCGCATCATACACCGGGTAAAAGATGTGGGACGAGGTTACAGAATGGGACAAACCGAATTCAAAATATTGTGCTATGCAGACGATGCGGTTCTCATAGCGGAAAATGAGGACAACTTGCAGCGAATGCTATTCGAGCTAAACCGGGCTGCAAAGAAGTATAACATGAGCATCTCGATACCGAAAACCAAATCCATGACCATAAGCAAGGAACCGATACGATGCAAGCTATCACTAAACGACCAACCAATCGAACAAGTGATGAGCTTTGAATACCTGGGGATAATGGCCTCGAGCAGTCGAAATACGTACGACGAGGTGAAAGCACAAGTAAATAAAGCAGCAAGAGTGTCTGGCTGTCTGCATAATACTATTTGGAAAAATAAACACATGTCAATAACCAGCAAGGCTAGGATCTACAGAACAGCAGTGAGACCCATCCTCACTTACGCAGCGGAAACGAGAGCAGACACCAACCGGACGAACGACCGAAATGAGGGCCCTGCGAGCGATCGCAGGCGTCACATTGAGGGACAGGCAGCGAAGTAATGGGATCCGGGAACAGTGCGATAGGATGCCAGATGTTGTTGGATGGTCACGGGGAAGAAGAAGAGAATGGAGAGAGCATGTTGACAGGATGGGAAACGATAGACTCGCCAAGGCCGCATACAAGGAAAAACCGAACATGACCAGACCCTTAGGAAGACCACCAAAAAGATGGGCTGATTCCTGGACCTCATCGTCACAGGACATTGAATAAAAGTTGGAGAAACAGGACATAGTCCTATTAAAAAGAAGAAGAACAAGAAGACATAACTGAGATTTAATAATGTTAATAAACATTACGTTTATGAATATGAATGAAGTTTGAACAAGCTAAAGAAATGAGCATAAATACTAGAGTTAGGAGAATCAGAAGGATAATGCAAAGAACAGTATACATGCATAAAAATTAAAAATTTTATGATGATTTTTTTAAATGACAGTTAAATGGGAACAGTTGATTGAGTGTGTGATAGTAAATATTGATTATAATGTCGAAAATGAAGTGTATATGTATTATTTTAATCATCAACAGAAGATTTGACGATTATGAAATGATCGGTATTTTAAGATGTTGATACCACAGTATCGCTCAATCACTTTGGCAACCGGCATTCCAAGAATACTAAGTAAAAACGACGATTCAATACCACTACAAATTCACATCGATCCTTGTCGTGTCCTGTACTCGCGTATGCCGATGAACTCTAAATCTACAATCCCATAAAATCTGTAGGTGATGTTTCCTATCTTCAACAGGACTTATATACATTGTCAAACTGGTGTTCCAGGCACAAATTGCATTTAAATATAAGTAAATGCTGTTTTATATCATTTACACGTAAAGTAGGCCATCATAATTCTACTTACTTCATAGATGATGTTTTGTTGGAAAACGTAGACACTTTCCGTGATATTAGGGTCATTTTCGATGGCAGATCAAGTTTCTCCAACCATATAAATCATGTTTGTGCATTGGCCTCATGATATTTGGGTTTTATTATGCGTTCGTCTAGGTTCTTTAGCAACCCATTAGTTTTGAAGAAGTTATATTTTAGTTTTGTGATCAGTAAGATGGAGTATGCTTCACAAGTATGGTCTCCGTAAAATATTCACTTGCAGTTCTCCATTGAAAAGGTTCAGCGCTGATTTCTGAAATATCTCCCATTCAGAATTACCGGGACTTATCCTCTGCGAGGTGTTGACTACTCGTCCCTAATAGAGACTCATGGCCATCAGTCTTTGAAGCACCGACGCGATATCCATGGAACGGGATTTATAAAAAAGCTTTGCAACGGATGGATGGACTGCCCAGATCTCCTTTTCTCTCTGAACTTTCTAACTCCCAGACTATCGTCTTGTTCCTCTTCCACTTTCCTAATTCCCTTCGCGAGAACGAATTTACTGCAGAAGTCTCTGTTCGTCAAGATGGTGTTGCTTTTCAAACTTCTACTACGATGACATTTTCTGCTTTAATGGCTAATTATATAATATTTTCTTCTTAATTTTTCTAAATAACATGTATGTATACTTAATACCGTTGTCCTTTAATTGTAAAACGTTGGACAAATAAAGTTATTGTTATTATTATTATTATTATACGATTATTATACAGATCTTGGCCATGAGTCATGAACATGTGTATGCACTCATATTTGCCGTTGCTCAATTCTAGTTGGTCAGACTAAGTGTATCCTTCACCAGAGTATTATGTGACGTAAATGTTCACTAGTAAACTTACGCTTTATCTGGTATTAAACCGAGATTTAAAGGGACGTAGGTATATAAATATGGTCTTAATATGCTCCGATTTCAATAGCAAACTGCACAATCATAGACCCTCTCCGTCTTTTTATTCACTTAAATATTCCATGTATCTTTTTGCGTTTATCATTTGGTCATAAATATTTGATTATGTGAATTTATGCCCATTCTCCGTAAATTAAAAACTCTCAATATTTTAGTGTTTGTAAAGATAACGTTAGATAACGTTAAGAAAATCCTAGGAGTCGTAACCGCATTGGGCGATAAAAGCTTAGTTTATTTTCAACGTGATCAGATATAGGGCCTTCCTTCTTCATTGTGTAATATTGAATGACTGGCAGGAGAAAAGGAAGGATACGCGGATTATAGCAAGACGTCGATTTACTGAAAGAACGTGAATTATTGAAGTTCGAGTCCAATTGTAATAGATAAATTATGACCATTACAAGAGAGCTCGTTTGCATGCAGATTTTCATTCTTTGATGTAACATATGAACATGGAAAATATGTGGGCACCGATAAATCTGCATGGACTGTATAAATTTCACGCATTTTCCTTCTTTTACTGGAATATTTGGGTTCTATTGTACTAAAGGGATGGTCTATATTCCACATAACTTTTGCATTTTCTCATACTGGGAGTGATGAATTGTTGTTTTATATCTTATATAGTAGCTGCACAAAAAATAGTTAACTCAATAGTTATTCTTGAATAATTGATATTGCATTATTAAGTGTCTGTTAGAGAAAAAATTTCATATTTTGATCACCTTTAGAAAAATTGTTAATAGAATTATAAATTGCTTTGTCTCAGAAGTCATAGTCTTTTAAACAGAAAATGCTTGGTTATACATGTATACATATTTAACATTTTCGTTGAAAATATGTATACAATATATTTAATTTTATGCATACGCACCCATTATCAGATCTGTGCACATAGTTAAATAAAGTTTTATTACCGTTCGCTAACTAGTATATGTATAGGCATGCGATATATACAATATATCGTAGTTAAAATTTAGTTTACTTAATCAAAAAAATATTTATTAACTTTTTCTGTTATTTCCTTTACTGTTTAGAACATTTTTAGTTTTATATGCTAGTTCGAGTTGTTAATTATGAATGTTTTTAAATCTATACACTCTTTTTCTAATTCCGCGGACCACCTTGGCATTTTAGCTCTAAAAGTGAGTCTTTTCGTGCCCAAATGACACTCACTTAGTACATTTCTGTCAATTGCTAAACGGCTGTAGACTTGGTGTCATTACAAGTGTCAAAATCTCACTTAAGTACACCAATGCTATTATAGTTAGAAGTCAGTATTATGTAATATTTAAAAAATTGTCATCTTTATGGAAATTCGTTAAAGTTACATAGTCATTTTAAAGTGACCTGCCTGTATTTTAAATAGAAGTGTAGGAAGCGAGTTACAAATTTAGGTTTATTACTATTATAAACCAGTCCTCAGTTGAATTTTTTAACCTAGAATAAGTAATTTTCATTAAAATTTTATAGCTCATGAATAGGGCAACCCAAATATGCAAGTGGAAAACCCAAAAATGTGCGCATAAATATGCAAATTATTTAGTCAAAGTATGCACAAAAATGTTGAAAATATGCAAAAAAATACTTATAGCGTTGATTGAAGGAATATATATACAGGGTTAGTTAAAAGTATGGAGACGGCGATTTATTGTCGTTAATATTTATTTTAGAGAATTATGTTCAATATAAAAGTTTGTTAGGATATTTTGATCTACATTTGAGAATATTTGATTTTTTTTTCTTCAATTGTTTTTTAGTTACGCCTGTCCGCGCAGTTTTTTTAAATGGGAACTAGTAAATTTTACTCTATCATTCGATAGAGAATTTTTTTCTCTTTACAATAATATCTTTGTTTTTTTAAAATTCATTTTAATAACTTTTTTATAAGAAAAGGCCGGTTCAAGTGTTTCACAGATGTTCGGTACATCGCAGATAGACAGAAGCGATGCGATAAACAAACTTGAGCGACATAATTTTATCAGTGGTTATTGTGTACGTCAAATCTTTGACAGAAATAATTCATTTGTGCAATTTGTTGCTGTTAATATTAACAATGGCGAGTTTAAGTGAACATGAACGAATTGAAATACTTATGATGTTGGGTTATGGAGATAGACGCAGAAGTTTACAAGACGTTTGTAATTTATTTAATGATACGCATCCAAATAGAAATCCAATTTCTAAATCCGTTGTTGGTAAAACTTTAAGACGCTTTGAACAAACTGGTAGCGTTAAAGATTTGCCAAGGAGTGGTAGACCTAGAACAGCAAAAAGCGATGATAACATACTGGATATTTTATTGGCTGTATCTGAAGATCCTCATTTATCAACCAATCAATTAGCGGCCAATTTCAATATTTCGCAGTCATCGATCGTGTGATTTTTAAAAAGTGAAAAGTATAAACCTTATAAGGTACACCTTGTACACGAGTTAACGGAAGATGATTTTGATAGGAGATTACAATTTTCTGAAGAAATGTTAAATATTTGCAATAATAATGAAAATTTTGTCAATATTCTTTTCTCTGACGAAGCTACTTTTTGCCTTAAAGGTGAAGTAAACAGACATAACTGCAGATACTGGTCATCGGAAAATCCCTTTTGGTTTTTGGAGCACCATACGCAGTACCCCCAAAAGGTTAATGTTTGGGTTAGCATTCTTGGCGGTCATATTATCGGTCCCTTTTTCATCAATGGCAATTTAACTTCGGGTCTGTATTTGCAGTTATTGCAAAATGAAATAATACCTGCTTGTGCTACGCTCTATCCACATGAAAACAATGAACACCTGCCCAATGACATTATCTGGTGCCAGCAAGATGGCGCCCCACCACATTATGGTGTAAATGTTCGTCAATATCTGGACAACGTTTTTCCCCACCGATGGATTGGAAGACGAGGAACCATTGAATGGCCAGCCCGTTCGCCAGATTTAAGTCCTTTAGATTTTTTTCTTTGGGGATACGTAAAAAACAAAGTTTACGAAGATAAGCCCGATAACGTCGAAGATTTACAAATCCGAATTACCAGAACGATACAAGAAATTCCATAATTCTCTAAAATGAATATTAACGACAATAAATCGCCGTCTCTATACTTTTAACTAAGCCTGTATATATAAAGTGGCCCATCTTTATGTATTCCTTCAATCAACGCTTATAGTACATAATTTTATTGATTCACTTAAAAATAAGCAAACATTTTTATTTTTCTACATACTGAACTAAACCTAAATATGCATTTATTACACACACAGGTTGTCGTTAGTTGCAAAAACAGTAAACCACTAAATGTTTCTTGAAGTTCTCAATTAAAAATTTTTGTCTCCGGTCAGAATATAAAAACTTATAAATGGAAAAACTACTTTCCACATCAACCGATGTAATAGGGGCGTTTTTAAAATTGCTTAATATAACTCAAATCAAAGGATTCAGTAAATTCTATCTCTAAAATGTTAGTTACTAGAAACCGAAATCCAGAATTTTTTCCATCACATTTTTGAATTTTTGAAAAGTTTGTCCCCCACTTTGCCTGCGACATTTTGAAAGGCTGCCTCAGATTGTTTTACTAGTTCCATAGTTCGGGGTAATGATAAATTAGATTCCTCCATTTGTTTTATTGTTTTAGAAACAAAGCTAAGCTATAATTGTTTTTTATAAACGAAAGTTGTTGTTTTATTTCTCTGTTTTCGAATAATTGCTTAACATCAGTGAGGAATGAAAAAGATTCGTCAGGCAGAAATTCTGGCAATAAAAAAAACGGCTTTCAATCAAGTGCCCCATCTTGTAATCACAGGTTGAGTTAGAAAAGGAGTGTTTGGTAGTTTTTCTATATAGAACTGAACTCTTATAGGCCCCTTAAGGAAGATTTTTTCATGTTGGAAATTAGACTATTTACAAGAGCAAAATGTTTACAAATCTCTTTAGCAACCCTATTTAAAGCAAGACATGTTACATGCACAATTATGCACAATATGCTATTTATTAAGGATATATGCAAATATACAAAAAATGCGTATAATATGCAAAATATGCTCTTTATACAGGGTGTAGCACCTAAGATGCCTCGGACCGTAGCTTCTCTATCATACAATATATCGAATAAAGTCTAAGAGAAAAATTGTCCATAACTACAATTACCATTTCCCTAAAATATTTTTTGTCATCAGTGCCGTGCCGTATGCCAGTGGCGTATCAAACCTATGTTTTTTTAAGTGGAACAATGTATATTTTGTGGCTGATTCGGAAAGCCCCCAAAGAGTACTTTTTTTCTTATATAACGTCATACTGTTGCGTGCTTTTGGCACTTCTGACTAATTTCATTTCAAAATATTAAATAATATCTGTTTACTTAAAGGAGCAATTATTTAATTACTTAAGAATTCCAAATTAATTATAATATTATTCTTTTGGCTCATACTGTATACTATTTATTATTTTCTATACGCAAAATATATTCAAAACTTAAATATGTATTGCAATTCTACAGCTAAGCTTGTTTAACCTTCTTGAATAAACAGTTCTTTATATTTTTCCAACTACGTATCAATTTCGGTTAAAATAACGTCTACATCTAACATTTCTTAAAAATAACATCTGAATGACAACCTTTATAATCCAAAGTAAAATTCTTCTTATAAAGCAAATATTAGAGTCACGTACAACAATTTTTCTTAAATACCCTTTTGTATGACGCGACGAAAACTAAATATTGGCGCCGCCCGTGTACCCGGGTTATCAATAGCCCATTATTCAACAATACCCTGGGAACCAAGCCATTAAATCTATTACATCGTATGCGTCGTGTGCAAAAATTCCTTCTTGAAGAAGTCGAGAACCTTCTAGAATCCGGAAATAGGAGTGTTTCACCCCTCTCTAACAGTACGAATAAAAGGGCAAGATCGCTTAAAAATGATGATCATTAATAGTGTTATCCGCCCAGTAACTGTAGACACATCGAAGTAATTTTGTATAGACCCTTGCTGGTCGATGGCTATTTAATGGTTGACGCATGTTAAGATTGTGATCATCGTGTACGTAATATAGCCGTGTCAAAAGCTAGTCGAGTGACGATTTAACGTACATAGTGAGTGCAAAATTATCTAAATATCGTTAGTCCAACCTGAAAGAAGGTTTGGCAGATCCAGATGATGTACCTTATGGGAATTTGAAACGATCTTAACTATTGCCGTCGGATACCAACTTTCGTCAACCTAAGAGGGAAAACATCTACCCCGCCGAAGTCATCGACCGTCGCATCGTGCACGCATACATTAAGGTAAATTACCGTATTAATTAGGTCTCAGAGCGGCTTAGAAATTATTGTACCGTCGTTGTAATAAATCTACGGCCATTGCTTCTAGTTGTGTAACAATAAAACTGTAATATTTAGTCCGTCGGATAACCTTTAAAATAGGATTAATCTGTATTTTTCTATTCACATTGTTGTTTGAATCATTACACTACTGTAAACAATAGTATTAATCTGAAATTTCGAGTTCATTGTTAGAATCTTTGTACTATTGCCTATGTTATCGTAACTTTAAGTTAATCTTTTAAAAGTTCCAGTACGAATTATTCATTTTGTCAAATTCATTCATACATTAGTTGTTGCATTTTGTTCAAGAGTTAATATCCGATTTTAATTTACCATTTGTATTTGCAATCAAGATATTGTCATATGTTATTTGTGTTCATCTTTGTGTAACCACAATTTATTTTATCTGGCCAGAGTATTAAATTAGGGATTGTTTAATCTAATGTAAAATGTGGAAGTGAAACATCAATGTATTGGTGTTAAATGTTTATTGTACTTTGCTTTAAATGGTCTTAGGTAATAAATATTGTTAAGTTTACGACACTTGTGTTTTAAATTAATTAATCCTCGTTCCTTGAGGCGACTCGAAAGCTCAGTGACTGTTTGCTATTTTAATTCACTAATATACCTGGAGCCACGATGTGCTAATTCTAGTGATAATAAATAAAATAAAACAAAATAACGATTCAAGTCAAAATAGGTGGCGTCCAATAATAACTTCATGCATAATCACAAGATCATTCATGTAAACAATTAGCCATCTAAAAGAATCAACACCGGTTACCTGAGGAACTTCTGATTGAGGAATTGTAAGACTTAAGATTAAGGTAGGTGAGTTTTGTCATTAAATTAAATATACGCATTTATTCACTCTTTGTTAATTCAATTATTAGTGGTATAAATTCTATTACAATAATAAATATTGAACGACCCTGGGATCACTGGATGCAGACTGCTACTGGGCGAATTACTCTGTTCTTGCATCCAGTACCGTTGCTAATTGCTAAATGTTTAATTAATCAAATCTTTTACCTAGTTCTCATATGAAAGAATTCAGTATAGCAATTATTCAGCAACAATTTGGCGCCCAACGTGAATTATTTAAATATTAATATCAATATACGTATACAGGGTGTTGTGAAATTACCACCCACTTTTTTAAAATAAATTTTTTTCTGATTATTTAAAAATTTTTTCTTTTTTGATTTTTATATATATATACAGAGTGATGCGTGTGTTTGGTGACAACACTTACTTATAATCAAATTAAATTATTTTATTTGTTTTGTCATTTCTTTCAATTTTAGAATTCTTTCATTAAACATTATTTGAAAATAAAAATTTCTTAAAAATTTTTATTTTATTTTAGATTGGTTGGGGAAGGTACGCTTTGCTTTTCTTTCAATTTTAATAATTTTGTAGAACTATTTTGACATTTAATTTTGATATTCAGTTAATATTAATTGAATTAATTCAGTTTTGATTTTGTAAATATTGTAGTCTGATTGTACAGTGGTTGTTAATTTTGTAAATATGGCATCATTAACTATTAATGTAAGCTACTTACGTAAAGACGAATTAGTCTACGAACTGAGCTTAAGAGGGTTACCTACAACGAACGATGATACGGTAGAACAATTGCGAAAGGCTTTGAGACCATTGTTAAAACTAGAAAAACATAAAGAATCTTTGTCATATCCAGAGTATCAGGTAGATATTAACAAGGAATTAACGGAGCTTGAAGCTAAGCTCAAAGATCTTAAACCAACAATGGAAAAATACGCATTGTCACCGGGTGGTAGTTCTGCGGCTATTCAAACTCGCCTTCATCATTGTATGAATAGAATCAATCGGTTACCTCTTGCACAGTTAAACGCGGAACAATCTCAGAAACGTACTCAAATTTTATTAGAATTGTTACAACACTTAGATACTATTGAAGTGGATCAGGTCACTGATGATCTACAGAGTGTCACATTAGGGAGTACGGGTGCAGCAAGTAATGCCAGTGGAACAACAGCACGAGCATCTAGTCCAATTACAGTATCGCGCGCGTCGCGTAATTTCTCGCCAGTTAGAAAATGGAATTTGAAATTTAATGGGGATTCTAGGCAATTTTCGGTGCATCAATTTTTAGAAAGAGTTAATGAATTAAGAATTGCACGCGGAGTTTCAGAAACCGATTTGTTTGAATCCGCCATTGATTTATTTGAAGGAAAAGCTTTGCTGTGGTTTAGGTCAAACAGACATAGGTTTGACAGTTGGCCGACTTTATCGGCATTATTGTGTAAGCATTATGAGCCACCAGATTATCAATCTAGATTGTTTCAAGATATTTTATCACGGACTCAAGATCCATCTGAGTCATTCATAGACTATTTTTCTTGCATGTTATCAATGTTTAGACGTTATGGGGAAGCATCGGAGGATGTGCAATTGGGAATTATATCTAGAAATTTATCACCTTTTTATATTATGCAATTGCCAACAGTAACGACATTGGCGGAGCTTGAGGATGAATGCCTCAAGCTCGAGAAAAAGAAATTTAGGGCAGATAGTTTTCGTCCACCGGCACGCAGGCGTAACACCTATGTAGAGCCAGATTTTGCTTTCGTGTCGACATCTGGTGTTGAGCGCGAAGCAGTGAATAAACCTGCAGTAAATTCAGTTAAAACATCTTCAGACAAAGTGTCTAGAGATTTTCGGTGTTACAATTGCGGAGACCGAGGGCATGGATTCAATGATTGTAAGAAAGTTCGAAAGAAATTTTGTTATAAATGTGGTCAACCTAACGTGACCGTAGGCACATGTCCTCGATGCTCGGAAAACGCAAGGGGGAGACAATCGTAGGTCGAGAGGTCGTCCCCGTCGCTGTTTCCTCGACCCCAGCCTCTGTATTATCAAATACCGGTAAAATTTTTCTCGATTATGTCATTTCTCGTGTTTCTGGAGATCAACGCCCATATTTAGAAGTTCAAGTAAAGGGTTATCCTGTAATAGGTTTATTAGATTCCGGAGCCTCTAGAACACTGGTTGGCTCGCGCGGCTATCAAATTTTGAGTAATTTGGGTTTTTGTCTGAAACCGCAAGCTGTTGAGTGTACGGTTGCGAACGGACAGGTGTGTGTGAGTACAGGATTTATTACTGTACCTTTTTGCCTAGAGGGCAAAGTTTGTTTAATTGATGTTTTAGTTGTGCCCGACTTGCCACACACATTAATTTTAGGAGTAGATTTTTGGATGGCCATGAATATAGTGCCTGACTTACGTCAGAATATTTGGCACTTTAGTAAACAGGACCCTGAAATTCATATTAATAGTATAGCTAGTGCTACCTCTTTGAGCGTTGATCAAAAGAACCTATTAGATCAATTAGTCGCTGAGAAAACAGTACTCATGAGCAAATCATTAGGTAAAACTCATTTAGTATCTCACGAAATTCAATTATTGCCAAATACTAAACCCATCAAACAACGATATTATCCTGCGTCACCAATCAAACAACAAGCTATTGACCAGGAGATAAAAAAAATGTTAGAGCAAGGAATCATAGAACCTAGTAACAGTCCTTGGGCCTCACCTGTTTGTTTAGTTCAGAAGAAAGATAATAGCTATCGTTTTTGTGTTGATTATCGTAAATTAAACTCTGTCACTCAAAAAGATTCGTATCCCTTGCCCTATATTTCAACCATTTTGGATCAGTTAAGAGATGCTAAATACTTAAGTTCGTTAGATATTAAGAGTGCATATTGGCAAATTCCTGTCGCGGAAAGTTCTCGTGATTGCACTGCCTTTTGTGTGCGTGGCGGCTTATACCGTTTTGTACGCATGCCGTATGGTCTTACTGGAGCGCCTGCCACATGGCAGCGTCTTATGGATTCTGTTCTTGGAGCTGACCTCCAACCTTCTGTTTTTGTATATCTTGATGATATCGTTATTATTTCGCAAACCTTTGAATCCCATATGGCCACCTTAAATGAAGTTTTTGATCGTCTTCATAATGCAGGACTTACAGTGAATTTTGCCAAGAGTCAATTTTGCCGTCCTCAATTAAAATACTTGGGTTATGTAGTTGATGAACTGGGATTGCGCCCAGATCCTGAAAAAGTACAATCCATTTTAGACATCCCACCACCTAAGAATGTCAAGGAAGTACGAAGATTTATCGGAACTGCTTCTTGGTACAGACGTTTCGTACCACAATTCTCCACCATCATTGCACCTTTGACCAATCTTACTAGAAAAAAGACTCCATGGTCTTGGACCAATGAATGCGAAGTGGCATTCAAACAGCTAAAGGAAAAACTTGTTTCATCTCCACTACTGGTTTGTCCTGATTTCTCTAAGACCTTTATTCTTCAAACTGATGCTTCAGCTTATGGCCTTGGGGCCATTCTCACCCAACAATATGACGATGGGGAGAAAGTTATTTGTTATATGTCTCGTTCTCTGACTGCTCAAGAACGTAAGTACAGTGCTACTGAGCGTGAATGTTTAGGTGTTATTTGGGCTATTGAGCATGTGCGTCACTATGTAGAGGGGTATCACTTTCAGGTAATTACGGATTGCCACTCTTTATTATGGTTGCATAATTTAAAGGACCCTCATGGTCGCCTGGCCAGGTGGTCATTGCGACTGCAGCCCTATGATTTTGAAATGATTCATAGAAAAGGTTCGGAAAATGCCGTCCCTGATTTTTTGTCACGCTCCGTCAGTACCACTGTTGATTTAGTTCAGGCTAAAGATCCCTTACCTCCCATCGATCGTTGGTATCTTAAAATGATTCAAGAAGTGCAGGATAAACCCCATCGTTATCCCTTATGGCGTGTGGAAAACAATAAATTGTTTAAATATATCAAACCTCGTTACTCCGAACTTAGTCATCCCAGTCAGGAGTGGAAATTAGTTCCTCCACGAGAACGCCGCACCTCAATCATTCAATCTTGTCATGATGATCCCACTTGTGGACATCCAGGAATTTCTAAGACCATCTCCCGTGTTTCCCAAAAGTATTTTTGGCCCAAAATGGCCACCAGCGTTGCCAAATATGTCAGGAAATGTGGGACCTGTCTCAGTATTAAATCGGAAAATAAACCACCTGCAGGACATCTGCGTAGTAAAGCACCCACTGCCACCAGACCATGGCAGATAATTTCTGCGGATTTAATGGGACCCCTGCCCCGTTCCACTAAGGGATATTCATATATTTTAGCTGTTTGTGATATTTTTAGTAAGGCCACCTTGGTGTTTCCCCTGCGAACTGCTACAGGCGCTAGTGTCACTAAAGTTATTGAAGATCATGTGATACTTCTTTTTGGAGCCCCTTCTCATTTAATAGTTGACAACGGTGTTCAGTTTAAAAGTAAAGTTTTTCAAAAAATGACCCAGAATTATAATATTCGAATAGCCTACACTGCGCTTTACCATGCACAAGCCAATCCTACAGAACGCGTCAACAGGACAATTAAAACAATGTTAACTGCTTATGTTAAAAATAATCACAAAACCTGGGATCAGTATTTAGCAAAAATCGGTTATGCCATTAGATCATCTGAACACGAAGTCACTAAGGTAACTCCAAATTTCATTAACTTTGGTAGGGAAGTCACTTTAAATGGCAATGATGAGAATTTTGTTCCGAATGAAGCTGAAACACCTATTTTGAATATTGATAATAAAAAGTTAGCTTTTGCCGCGCTGTATAAAGACATACAGGCCCGTATTAAGAAAGCGCATCTGCGCAGTGCTCATGATTACAATCTCAGACGACGACCTATTAAGTTTGTGGTAGGACAGCAAGTTTGGAGGAAGAATAGAGTTTTATCGGATGCTGCTAAGCAGTTTGCTGCCAAGCTTGCTCCTAAATATTCAGGCCCCTTTGAGATAGTTCGTATTGTGTCGCCTTGGGCATATGAACTTATTGATGACCAAGGTCGAATTTCTACTTGGCATATCCAAGACCTAAAGGCACACCCGCCAGACTAGACAAAGATTTTTTTGACCTGCTGTTGGGGTCGATAAGAATTCCACAGCCGTGTAACCAGCGTGGGGTAAAAGTCCCCTAAATGGATCAATATATTGCGCAACCACCATCTTAATGCAATCTTTGATATATCCTTTCTATTCTTTTTTTTTTCTCTCTTCAATAATGCAATCTTTTCATTTTTGGATATTTGACCTGCTGTTGGGGTCGATAAGAATTCCACAGCCGTGTAACCAGCGTGGGGTAAAAATCCCCTAAATGGATCAATATATTGCGCAACCACCATCTTAATGCAATCTTTTCATATTAAGAAAATTTTGACCTGCTGTTCATTCCACATTTTCCTTTTTGATACTTCTGTTGAATTTGTTACTTAATATGCCCATTAGTTTTGATTAAATTTATTTGGTGGAGTGAACTGCTTATGACCTTTAATGTTTGACTTTTCTCAATTTTGTCCCTAAATGTAGCTTTGTGTGCAAGAGTGTCATCTTGTAATTGTTAAAAATTTGTGTGCAAGTGTTTGGTTTTGTCATGTATGCATGGCGTTTTGACTTGTCATTTGAGATGACATTTTGGTTTGAGGTGTTGTCGGGGTATAAAGTCCCCTTCCCCTCTATTGTGTGGTAGTTTAGCTACTTTGTGCCACTCACTTGTTATTTATGATTGTAGTTTAGCTACTGGTTTTGGTTTGTGATGACCCTCGTATGCGAGAATTTAATGTTGGTTTTTTTTAAGAATTCATTTAAACTTTTGTACAAATACCTGTACACTCTAGTCAGTCTGGGGGTGGCCCAGGACAAATTATCCCGATTTAGACTCCGTTACTTCATCATCACCCGTGGTTTGTTTACCTTTTTATTTATTCCTTTTATTCTTTTTTCAAGAGCGTGGTTTTGTCATGTTAGCATGACGCTTTTTGATGTTTTGTACAAATACCTGTACACTCTAGTCAGTCTTGGGGTGGCCCAGGACAAATTATCCCGATTTAGACTCCGTTACTTCATCATCACCCGTGGTTTGTTTACCTTTTTATTTATTCCTTTTATTCTTTTTTCAAGAGCGTGGTTTTGTCATGTTAGCATGACGCTTTTTGATGTTTTAGTTTTGTCATTTTAGATGACTATTTTTGGTGGAGGTGCTGCCGGGGTATAGAGTCCCTACCCCTCCAATTTTGTTTCGTAGTAAAGCTGCGTGTGCCACCTGCTTGATTATGTAATGTTGGTAATATTATTGTTGACAGATGAACTGTCTGGATCGGGTGATGACTGAATTTATATCAATTTTGACTTTGTTTTCTCTCACCGATTGCGTCTTTCGGCCCCCATCCCCTTCAAAATTTTCTACCGTGAGCTTCGGCTAAACCCGGGTTTGTCGCTGCACCATAATTACGTGGTTGCAGGCACCCATTTATTCGATTTATGTCGATATATCGACGAACGATTCCACTGCGGGAGAGCGGTGTCAAGTCCGTGGGGAGTATTCATCCATTTACAGGGGGAGGTGGATGGTCTCCTATTCTTTTGCTTACAACCTAGTCTTGACCCTTTTTTGTTGCCCGACACCGCCATCTTATTTTTTTTTGTGCTTTGGTCTTCATAGGTTGGCTTTAAATGTAGCTGACGAAGACCAACTTTACTTAGTTTTAAGGAATTTCACGTGGGAGTTGGTTTATTTGTTATCTTTTGTCAAAATTTATTGAACCTTTTTCGGCCTAACTTATTAACTTTTATTGTAGTGCATTGCCTACATTTTAATATAACCTTGTATCAAAATTAGTATAACGCCTTTAGGATATTTTCAGTTTTCTTTGTAACTTCGGTTGCATTTTAATATGTACCCTGTATCAAAATTTATGTAACGCCGTTTGGATATTTTTATTAACTCTCATTGTAGCATTGTCTACATTGATAGTTTCTGTTCAGGTCAGCCTGTGTCAGTAGTTGTAAGAAACTTTTTTCTCTTTTTCGTCATTTTTCAAAATTCACCTAACCCCTTGTTTAACTTTACTTAGCCTTCAGTTATGGATTACCATCTGCTCTTTTGTGTACCGTTGGAAATTATGTGTTTACTCGTCGTGTCTACCTACGAATTTATTTGGGACCTTCAGTCTAACTTTATGCTTGAAAAATTTTGTTCATAATACCCTGGTGCTTTCTTTTACTTAATCGGAAAGTTACTGAAGTAACTTTCCTAAGGCACTTAAGGGGGGATTTGTTGCGTGCTTTTGGCACTTCTGACTAATTTCATTTCAAAATATTAAATAATATCTGTTTACTTAAAGGAGCAATTATTTAATTACTTAAGAATTCCAAATTAATTATAATATTATTCTTTTGGCTCATACTGTATACTATTTATTATTTTCTATACGCAAAATATATTCAAAACTTAAATATGTATTGCAATTCTACAGCTAAGCTTGTTTAACCTTCTTGAATAAACAGTTCTTTATATTTTTCCAACTACGTATCAATTTCGGTTAAAATAACGTCTACATCTAACATTTCTTAAAAATAACATCTGAATGACAACCTTTATAATCCAAAGTAAAATTCTTCTTATAAAGCAAATATTAGAGTCACGTACAACAATTTTTCTTAAATACCCTTTTGTATGACGCGACGACAACTAAATATTGGCGCCGCCCGTGTACCCGGGTTATCAATAGCCCATTATTCAACAATACCCTGGGAACCAAGCCATTAAATCTATTACATCGTATGCGTCGTGTGCAAAAATTCCTTCTTGAAGAAGTCGAGAACCTTCTAGAATCCGGAAATAGGAGTGTTTCACCCCTCTCCAACAGTACGAATAAAAGGGCAAGATCGCTTAAAAATGATGATCATTAATAGTGTTATCCGCCCAGTAACTGTAGACACATCGAAGTAATTTTGTATAGACCCTTGCTGGTCGATGGCTATTTAATGGTTGACGCATGTTAAGATTGTGATCATCGTGTACGTAATATAGCCGTGTCAAAAGCTAGTCGAGTGACGATTTAACGTACATAGTGAGTGCAAAATTATCTAAATATCGTTAGTCCAACCTGAAAGAAGGTTTGGCAGATCCAGATGATGTACCTTATGGGAATTTGAAACGATCTTAACTATTGCCGTCGGATACCAACTTTCGTCAACCTAAGAGGGAAAACATCTACCCCGCCGAAGTCATCGACCGTCGCATCGTGCACGCATACATTAAGGTAAATTACCGTATTAATTAGGTCTCAGAGCGGCTTAGAAATTATTGTACCGTCGTTGTAATAAATCTACGGCCATTGCTTCTAGTTGTGTAACAATAAAACTGTAATATTTAGTCCGTCGGATAACCTTTAAAATAGGATTAATCTGTATTTTTCTATTCACATTGTTGTTTGAATCATTACACTACTGTAAACAATAGTATTAATCTGAAATTTCGAGTTCATTGTTAGAATCTTTGTACTATTGCCTATGTTATCGTAACTTTAAGTTAATCTTTTAAAAGTTCCAGTACGAATTATTCATTTTGTCAAATTCATTCATACATTAGTTGTTGCATTTTGTTCAAGAGTTAATATCCGATTTTAATTTACCATTTGTATTTGCAATCAAGATATTGTCATATGTTATTTGTGTTCATCTTTGTGTAACCACAATTTATTTTATCTGGCCAGAGTATTAAATTAGGGATTGTTTAATCTAATGTAAAATGTGGAAGTGAAACATCAATGTATTGGTGTTAAATGTTTATTGTACTTTGCTTTAAATTGTCTTAGGTAATAAATATTGTTAAGTTTACGACACTTGTGTTTTAAATTAATTAATCCTCGTTCCTTGAGGCGACTCGAAAGCTCAGTGACTGTTTCCTATTTTAATTCACTAATATACCTGGAGCCACGATGTGCTAATTCTAGTGATAATAAATAAAATAAAACAAAATAACGATTCAAGTCAAAATAGGTGGCGTCCAATAATAACTTCATGCATAATCACAAGATCATTCATGTAAACAATTAGCCATCTAAAAGAATCAACACCGGTTACCTGAGGAACTTCTGATTGAGGAATTGTAAGACTTAAGATTAAGGTAGGTGAGTTTTGTCATTAAATTAAATATACGCATTTATTCACTCTTTGTTAATTCAATTATTAGTGGTATAAATTCTATTACAATAATAAATATTGAACGACCCTGGGATCACTGGATGCAGACTGCTACTGGGCGAATTACTCTGTTCTTGCATCCAGTACCGTTGCTAATTGCTAAATGTTTAATTAATCAAATCTTTTACCTAGTTCTCATATGAAAGAATTCAGTATAGCAATTATTCAGCAACAATACTCCTAACTTTAGCGATTTCGCTGTTATAACGGTTTTTCTTCGCAGTCAGACCGTACTTCGACATTTTTTTTAGGCAGGAACTAAATTGTACCGGCGTTTCGGTTTCGAATTTAGGGATAGACTAAGACTTCTTCTAACTACTCCTAATTTTTTTTCAAGAGATTTAAGGAAAGAAGATAATTTTTGATTGGGCTTTGCAAATATTCATTTATTTCTAAAATATCGAATGGGAACCGTATAAAATAATTATATCGTTGGATAATCGAAATTCCAAGTTTTCCATTTATTAAAAAAAAACACACATTTCATTACAAAATTAAAAAGAAAAACAAGAAGAATGAGTGTGCTTAAAACCACACGGCGGAAGTGTAAACTTCATCAAGGCGAGGTTAATAATACCGTAGATAATACGAAATACACGCATATAATATTCAGTAACGTATTAAATAAAACATATTCGCACATTTATTACATTTACGCGAGCGTCCGTTTCGTTTGGTAGGTTCGGACGTATGTGTATGTATAAATAGACGATATAAATACTTGCTTACGTTCCCTTGCTTGGTCTGATGGTAACGTATCGGCTTCATAACCGTGCGGTCTTGGGATCGAACCTGTTCTGGGACATAATTTATTTATTCATTTAAATTTCAATGAAATTGAAATTAAACAATAATAAAATTGTTCCCTTAGTCGACTCGAGCCGACATTATCCGAACGAGCGTTACATATCCGAGCATTACATATCCGAGCGTTACATATACAAGCATTTCATATTCGAGCGTGACGGGTCAGTCTTGTTCACTGCCTACAATCAGCGCAACGCGCCTAAAGAAGTTTACACTTCAAAAAGTTGTTAGGTCAGTTTGTCGAAAAACGTCTTTTTTCAAAGTCAGCTGTCATGATAAAACAATAGAAGTGCAACTGTCAATGCAAACGAAAAAAATATCAATAAACCGACAGAAGTATTATTGTTATCTGATAAACTTTGCGAAAATGTCTGGAACTCAACAAGAAATGGTTGACATGTGTTTATTCTTGGAGAATGTTTCAAAAATTGTTTGTTGGCGTCACGAGTGTACTCTGAGAGATATTCTCTCAGAACGTGTCCAAATCCACGTGGGTTTACAAAGGTGTTGGATAGATTTACATCTACTGGTACTGTTCAATGAGCAAAGAGAGTTAGAACGGTTTTGACCGTAGAAAACGAGTTGAAAGTTCTGGAGGCTGCTGTTGAAAATCCTTATATCAGTGTCCGCGAAATTAGTAGGAACACTGACAAGTTCCGTCCATTTAAAATTCAATTGCACCAGGAATTGCAATCTCAAGATTTTGAAACCAGGCAGACTTTCTGCAATTGCTCTTTGCAAATAGTCATTTTTATTCTAAAATATCAAATCGGAACCATATAAAATAATTACATCGTTGAATAATCGAAATTCCAATTGCAATTGAATTTTAAATGGATGTAACTTGTCAGTGTTCCTAATAATTTCGCGGACACTGATATGAGGATTTTCAACAGCAGCCTCCAGAACTTTCAACTCGTTTTCTACGGTCAAAACTAGCTTCGTTCTAACTCTCTTTGCTCGTTGAACAGTACCAGTAGACGTAAATCTATCCAACACCTTTGTTAACTCACGTGGATTTGGATACGTTCTGAGAGGATATCTCTCAGAGTACACTCGTGACGCCAACAAACAATTTTTGAAACATTCTCCAAGAATAAACACATGTCAACCATTTCTTGTTGAGTTCCAGACATTTTCGCAACGGTTATCAGATAACAATAATACTTCTGTCAGTTTATTGTTATTTTTTCCGTTTGCATTGACACTTCTATTGTTTTATCATGACAGCTGACTTTGACAAAAGACGTTTTTCGACGAATTGACCTAACAACTTTTTTTTCTTTTTAATTTTGTAATGAAATGTGTTTTTTTAAGTAAATGAAACACTTGGAATTTCGATTATCCAACGATATAATTATTTTATATGGTTCCGATTTGATATTTTAGAAAAAAATGACTATTTGCAAAGCCCAATCAAAAATTATCTTCTTTCCTTAAATCACTTGAAAAAAAATTAGGAGTAGTTAGAAGAGGTCTTAGTCTATCCCTAAATTGGCAACCGAAACGCCGGTACAATTTAGTTCCTGCCAAAGAAAAATGTCGAAGTACGGTCTAACTGCAAAGAAAACCCGTTATAACAGCGAAACCGCTAAAGTTAGGAGTATGACGTTATATAAGAAAAGAAAGTACTCTTTGGGGGCTTTCCGAATCAGCCACAAAATATACATTGTTCCATTTAAAAAAATACGGCACGGCACTTATGACCAAAAATATTTTAGGGAAATATTGATTGTAGTTATGGACAATTTTTCTCTTAGAATTTTTTCGATATATTGTATGATAGAGGAGCTACGGTCCGAGGCATCTTAGGTGCTACACCCTGTGTATTTGGGTTACTTTACCCATGAAACAATAAGTTTTGAATCTGATAAATTAGTAACACTTTTAAAATGTCGTCCAGAAGTATTAAAAGTGTCTAAATTTGAATATTTGTGATGTCAATTTATACCATGCAAACTGGGTCTAATTGAAGTTATCATGATTAATGGTCGACAAAAAAGTCATTTGAAAGTACTGTAAAGTAGATTGTTATTTAATGCGAATACAACACTTAATATACACTATTAATTTGTAAATGAAATGAGTAATATGTCATCATTTTAGAACATCATGTGTTTTATTATATATGGTCAGGTCGATCTGCAATCTAGTTATTCGCCCGGTTATAATTTGCAGTTTGATTTATTCCAATAACAAATATATTAATTGGATTGGATTGCAAACATGACACATGTACATACGTACACATGTATGTAATCACTAATCTTCATTTCAGTCAAACTTGTCATGGTGGTGTTTCGCGTTACAATTTGACCGTGAACGTTACGTATGAATGGTCATCGTTTAATCATGTGAAACGTATAATAGCTGCATGATATGGAAGCGAGTGTCTAACAGATAGTACTCATTACCGCATATTATTATCGTGATGTTTGATATTTTGGTAGCACATAAACATGTATCAGAAAATTAATGCTGTAAGTCGTTACTTTGTGATATTCTACAATAGAATAAAATAAACACATACTATGTTATATCGCTATAGTGTGGCGGAAGTTTTGACCAACTTGGTCATTTAGGAATTTACGCGTGAAACACGAACTATCTATGCTTAATCTAACATAACATCTTAACATAATGGAGAACAGTTAATTTGAAATAAATGCTTTAAAGTTCTTTGTACAACATGAGCATAAATATGTATAAGAGGTGTTTTATTACAGAAATCTTTAAATACTTCAATGGTCTCTAAGACAAGCAGTTTCTTATCATTGTCAGCAGAATGTAAAACTCGTTTGATATGGTATGTTTATTTTATTTAGTGTGAGCTGCAAAAGTTGACGTTGGAGATTCGTTAGCAGGAATATATACAGGAGCACTTTCGTAGCTCACAGAAATACGAAAAAATATTAAAGAATTCTTAGCCTACTATAGAAGCAAACAAAATTTGAAAGTCAAAATATTTTATTATTCAACATACTCTCTTCTTAATTAATTGGATACATTTATTACAACGAACTTGCAACGCCTTTAGACCTTTCAAAAAGAAATATTTATCTTGCACTGCAAACCAGGCCTCCACAGCTTCTATTACCTCTTCGTTGGACGAAAATTTACGACCTTTTAAACTTTTATTCAGTTGAGGAAAAACATGATAGTCGGACGGAGCCAGATCTGGTGAATAAGGGTGGTGTTCGAGTAATTTGACCCTTAAATCACAAATTGTTTGCATGGAAACATGGAATTTGTGTGCAGGTGCATTGTCCTGCAAAAACAAAACACATTGGACAACTTTCCGCGTCTTCTCTCCAATTTTTTTTCTCTCAGAGTGGTAAGTAACGTCGAATAGTAACTCCCAATTCTCATTTTACCCCTTTCTAGAAATTCATCATAATTACTCCATGACAATCCCAATAAACCGAGGAAAGAACTTTTCCAGTAGATTTTTGAACACGGAATTAGGCATTGGAGAACCAGAGTGTCTCCATTCCATCGATTGCTGCTTTGTTTCTGGGTCGTAGAAATGTACCCAAGTTTTACCCATAGTACCAAGCCTGTACCTTTTTCAAATCGAGCACAAATCGGACGCGATGCTTCCACCCTTTCACGCATTTGGTCAATAGACAGACATTTGATGATCCATTATGCAGAAATTTCTCTCATGTCCAAATCCACGTGACCTATGTGATGGACGCGTTCATATGACATATTCAGTGCTTAGATACTCGTTTTAGGCCAATTCGATGGTCTGACAAAATCATGTCATGAACTGCATCAACATTTTCTGGGACGGACACAGAAACTGGCCTTCCCGATTGGTGTTCATCTTTAATGGAAAATTTATCCCTTTGAAGCTTGCAATCCATGTTACCACGGTCGCATACGATGGAAATTGATCGCCAAGGGTACTAAGGATATATTCGTAAATCTGCTTACCTCTTAAGCCCTTCAAGTATAGGTTCTTGATGATGGCTCGAAACTCCAATTTTTCTATTTTCACAATTTTGTCGACATCCTATTTTTCAAATTTTAGTGCGCAACTTTGGTTTGACTGTTTGGCGTGAAACCTTACACTGACACTCCTAATAGGATATGTTTCGTTGCTATGGTAACTCAATATTTTCTTTATCCACGGAACCGGTCAAGGCTAACTAGATATCAATACATCCTCGTAAATAAACGTATCAAAAGATTTCTTAAAAATCATACATTTTGCCGACAAAAATGGAAAAACTGGAATTTTTCGAAAAGCCCGTAACATATATTATTTTTCGTATTTTAAAGATTATTATACAATGCGAAATGAAATTTTGTTGATAAAGATCTTAAAAAGAGGTCGGTTTTATTTCTTAAAAATAAATATTTTTACATGAAATTGGGTGGTGTGATATTACTATTTCTGCTATTGTAAACTTGTTCATTCTGGGGAAGGACATTTTTCGTTTTGTGAATATAGGGCGGCGTTTTTAGAATATAGAGATTGATAATATCCACTTATGGACTATATCTAAGTTCCTCAGATAACAGCCAGAAACCCCACCTAATGATTTCATATTGAATCTCTGTCTGCACTAAAGCATAATACACAAATCTTAATTGCTCTGTGTTCAGCCTTTGCTAAAGGTATTTAAACTTATACAATAAGCCCCCACGTTTTTAAACAACACTATCAACATGCAAGTCCCATCGCAGATGCCTATCCACCACTATGCCAAGGTATTTTACATTTTGAGCTTCTGCTATTTCTACTCCATACTCTATACGTAGTGGTCCCAAGTTTGGGAGATTGCTTCCATAAGCGGTAGTAAAAGGCATGTATTTAGCCTTGTCTACATTCATAGTTACCATATTGTCATTGAGGTAATCATTTACTTTTCTTAAGTTGCACTTTTATTTAAAACTCGTCCCATGCGTTAGCCGTAAAAACTGAGGCAGTATCATCTGTAAAACTAACTATATCAACTTCAATATGTGTATCAAAAATATCATTGATATATATTAAAAACAGCCATCTTAAGCATGGATTAATAATAGCCAGGGCAATGTATTTGGAGTAAATTGGGGTGTGAAAATTTCAATTTTGTTCAGCACTCAAAGTGGGGTGTCTCAATTTACTAAGAGAGCAATTATTTTATAAAAGCTAATCAGTAGGTAGTCATTTAAAAATATTATTCATTCAATAATAATAGAAATAAATAGAAGATGCCAATTTCTAACAAATGACAAATGTTATTTGAAGTAAATGTATCGCAAACACATTTGTATATATACCGGATTATACTAACAATAGCAGCAGTTTCATTAAAGAAAATTTCCAGAAAGCGAAAAATGCAGTGTGGCCACTACACGACTTTCTTGAGTGAGGTCCAAATTTTTTATACATTTGCAAGAAAAATCATAATAACAATAGTAATAAAAAATAAGTTCTTACAGTAAATATAGCAGATAATTTATAATTAGGGATCGAGCAGCCGGGGTTACATTACAGAACTGGACTTAATTGAAAAATGTAATTTGAAATTGAGCACAGTAATAGTTTACCAAGTATAAGGAGGTATTGTGGTGAGGAAAATTTTCGACTTAGAGGTTTCGCTGATATCCACGTTTTGAAGTCTCCTGATACCGAAAAAATGACTTGAAAACTATTTCTCTGTGTATGTGACCACGACCAATACTAAATTTTATTTTTACGAGCATAATCCTCCTCCTGGATCTGATTAGATTTTCAGTGAAATTGGCATACCGGAAGTAGTAGGTTACTGTAATGAAACACTCGCATTTTACCAATTACTTGTCCGCTACTAAGTTTAGGTAATTTTCTAAAGAATCAACAAGTATGTACTAAAAAAATGGATTTTAGGAGAGAAATTATAAAAAAGCTTTTTCAAAATTCATTCAGAAAGTACGACTTATTTCTTATCCAAAAACTGGCTTTTGCAAATATATTGCAAATTATGCATTCTATACAGATTTATTAAGAATATATAAAAGTAGTTAGATCTTGATTTGAAAGAATTTTTGTATAAACAAAATTTCGAATTTCGGACCGGAAATAACACTCATAGAATAGCATTTTTATTGGAAATATTTCGCAAAATGTGCATTTGGAATTTAATTTACAAGTTTTGAATACCAATATTTTTAAAATTCGGACCGGACATAACATTTTCACTCTTCCCAAAGAGTATTTTGTTGCAAATATCTTGGAAAGTATGCTTTCCGCGAGGATTTATTTAAATGCAGGGTAAATGTAAAATTTAACTATAATATCCTTGATATGACAATTGCCTTAACGCTTAGCATAATTTTGCGAGTTTGGATGTTCTGATCGATATAAGTGCTCCATTCCAGTTCATTATCTACCCATAAACCTAACAATTTGGCTTCATTTGGTCTATAAATACTGACATTGTCTAACATAGTAGAAAAATAGTAAAAAGAGCGGGACCTGATATGAATACTTAAAGAACTGCTAGCTTTGCCTGGATTAATTCCGATATGCGACCTACTTTCATGCTCTTAGTAGACCTATGCTAAATGGATAATTTGATGTTTTTCGATAAAAGTGGAAGGCATATGTCCGGTGGGAATTGTAAAAAACTTCTTTTCAACAGCTTTTCCAAACTCACGTGAGAATGTGGAAATTTTGTCTAAAGTTGGTAGTTGATTTTATCACCGAAGTAACGTACTTCAAGTCTTCCGATTTAACTGGTAACGCAGATATCTAGAGGAATATTCTATTCTTAAATATAAAATTTTGTATTAATACTTGTATTCGTTTGGCTGCTCTTGTGCTGCTATTGGCCCACATAAACTAGCAGGCAGGCAGGCAAGATATAATTATCAAAACCACTTTCTGCTTATCAGGGGACTTTAAAACGTAGATCGAAAATTGTTGTCATCACCATACTTCCTTATTCTATGTATTAGAATATAAAATTTGACTTGAACATATATCATTGTATGTTATTGTAACGTAATAAGTCCACAAAAACAAGTCATAAATCATCGGCACACAAGTACGGCGTAAGCAAAAAAAATGTGGATCTTCTCTCGTATTTACTATGAACATCGAGAAGAAAGAGAGAATTTTCTGGTATATTTCTAGCCTTTGTGTATGCGGATATAAAAGTGGCTGTGGTCCCGGGGTGAGCAATTCATTCATTCAGTAATATTCGGACAGTTCAAAATAAATATAAATATAGTGAATGGTGCAGTGTTATTATAGTTCTAGAAATACATAAATATTACAGACATAAACAGTAGTGTTAGAAATAAATACGTGTGTTAATTTAAATTGTAGTAGTTTTAAGTGCGATACATTTATTTCATATTTTTATATTGTGATTAGTTTTAAGTGTGTAAATATACAGACTGTTTCAAAATATTTGCACGAGTTGTTTATTTCGACCCCGGAAACGCTACATTATTTTTAAAAAATATCTTTTTCTCTTTAACAATATGAAGTTTAATTAGAGAAAATTTATTAGGCCCAATTTGTGGAAAATACCACTGCTATTGGGACAGTATACGTTCAAGTCACACATGTCGAAATTTTATAATATAATGTTGCTAATAATATGGTCAGTATTAATTAGAAAGAACACATTTTTCATATATATTTTCATCTTTTCCACAGAGAAACATAATTTCGTTTCATGCAATTGAACACCTGACAACGACAATATCTTTTTATCTGCTCTTTTTATGTTAATATTAGTACCAGATATGCAAGCGCCGAAACCAGGGAAGTTCAAATATCACAAATACAAGTAAATTACTGCAGGTGATTAACAAATAAGCCACGATATTATGTTTGTCAACAATTCTTGACAGAAATTATTTTTTGTTAGTATATTATCAGTATTAGCGAGTGCTTTAGCATTTCAAAGATACATCAGACCGAGTTATTTCAGTTAATGACTTAGATGTATGTATATTATTAAAAGGCTGCGTTATCAGTATAATCCTATATTTTTATTTCATGTAACATTGGTATTAAAATGTGGATTATCTCATGGATATAGCTGGATTCCAATTAATGAGTATCATTACGGGTCAATATTCTCGTACGAAACAAGACTGATTTACAAAAAACGTACGAAATTTACAAAAACTAATAGCAGTCACTAGATTTCATGCATTCTTCTTGTATTTTCATTTAAGCTTAATTAAAAACCAAATCCATAATAATTCTCTATAAAACAATCTTATCCGTTTAGAAATAATAGTGCATTCAGTAGCTTATGCACCTCATCAAATACTTAAATATGGATAGTGATTTAAGTAACGTTTCATAATAATAAATATTTTTCATAATATACTTAAAAAATGTGCTTAAACCTCTCTTGTAATATTAAATATTATAACTTCTCAGAAACGCCCAGCGAGTTTAGAAAACGCGATGTGATATACAATAGCTTGCAGAGTATGACACTCTGCTTGAAGACCATGTGCTTTATTGACCTTTCCATTAGTCATTTGAAGAATCAATAGAAGCTTACTGTACAATAACAGTAAATTTACTTTGAAGTTGTTGACCATTAAATTAGGATTCAATATTTCTAATTTAGCTTTGATTTCTTGACTCATGAATTGAAAACTTGTCACGATGAAATGTTTTCTGATTTCTCTAGAGCTGATTGGTGGCTTTTTTACTATACTTTTATGATGGAAGATACTTTATTCAGTCAACAATTGTAGAATTTAAGTACTGCTTCGCCCTAATACAACAATAGTTTCTTTCCACAGAGAAGGAAACGTAATATAGTAATATACAGGGCAATCCAAATTAAGTGTTCACCATTGGTAACTTTGTTATTATTAAAGATACAAGATTGTTTAAATTAGCAAACTTGTAGTACTTTTAACGCTCTTTAAGATGGAAGAATAAAAAAACAAATGAGCAACGCGTTTTCGAGTTTTGCCGAAAAATATTTTTATTTCAAATGGAAACCCCTGTATATTATATCATTTTCTGCTAGAACTTTAATTTTTAAACAAAAAATCTTATAAGAAATTTTTTACTGGGATTAAAAATACTTGAGTTATAATAAATACACAAAAACAGCTAAGTCAAGTGCATCTCTATGTATCTATGAAAACGACGATAAGTCTTTCTACCAAACGTCAAATATTAGTACAGTTTTATTAGGTTTTCACTCATAAGTTTCATTGTGCTAGTTATTAATTTGACAAAAAAATGATTTTTACCCATTCAGAAAAATGTGATATGTTAGAATCTTATTTAGTGTGCAGAAAATCCTCTAGGAGGGCAAAAGAACACTACGCTGAATTATATCCACTCCGAACACAACCACATGAGCAATATTTTCTGAGACTTTACCGTAAATTTAGAGGCAATGAGAGTGTTTTTGCCAAAAGAAGGACAAAAAGGACTTTTATAAAAAGCGAGGTGACGGAAATTGCAGTTATCGCATATTTTGAGGCCAACCGTGAGAATTCCATACTAGATATTGTCAATGAATCTGATTTGAGTCTCGGTACTGTGCATAGGATTCTGAAGAAACACAAATTCATTCCTTATAAGTACAAACCAGTTCAGGTTTGTTTGCCAGGGGATCCAGAGAGAAGAATGTTTTTTTGCCACTGGTATCTTAACTTTTGTCGCCAAAATGTAAACAACTTTCGTTATATTTTATGGACCGATGAATCGAATTTCTCAAATTCTGGAATGTACAATAAAAAAATCATCATTACTGGTCAAACGAAAATCTTCTTTTAGTAAATCCAAGACGTCCACAAGTCCGTTTCAGTTTTAATGTTTGGTGCGGTTTAATCGGTTCATGGATTGTTGGTCCTTTCTTTTATGAGGGCACTCTAACTGGTGAAAGGTACATAGAATTTTTGACTGAAATTTTGAATAATTTCTTAGACGATCTGGATCTCATAAGTAGACAGAATCTGCATTTTCAGCAGGATGGCGCACCTGCGCACAACTACAGAGGTACTCATCAACTTCTAAATACTATTTTTAACACTTCATGGATAGGAACAAATGGTCCTATTCAGTGGCTTCCCCGATCGCCAGATTTAACGCCGCTTGATTTTTTTTATGGGGTTATTTAAAGAACCAGATTTATAAGCAAAGGTGCGAAAACGTAAACGCCCTAAAGATTGCAGTTAGTGAAAAGATAAACCAAATAGATGGTAGGACCATACTGAAGGCAGTTCGAGAAGTTCGGAAGCGTGTACAAAAATGTATTGAACTACAAGGTGGTATTTTTCAACATCTTCTATGAAAAAATCAGTGATTTTTATTTTCTTTTAATGATAAGTTTATGTATAAAATAAAGTTTATAAAAGTAATTTAGCTGTTTTCGTTTATTCATTATAACTCAAGTATTTTTAATCCCAGTAAAAAATTTCTTATAAGATTTTTTATTTAAAAATTAAAGTTGTAGCAGAAAATGATATAATATACAGGGGTTTCGATTTGAAAAAAAAATATTTTTCGGCAAAACTCGAAAACGCGTTGCTCATTTGTTTTTTTTATTCTTCCATCTTAAAGAGCGTTAAAAGTACTACAAGTTTGCTAATTTAAACAATCTTGTATCTTTAATAATAACAAAGTTACCAATGGTGAACACTTAATTTGGATTGCTCTGTATATTATCTCATCTAGCAGAATTCGTCTTCATGTTACATACATAAGCTTATTAATGTGTTTATTGTGTCTACTACAGTAAAAGTTAATTCTTGTACATTTTTATAAGACAATAAGGTAATGTAGCAATTAAGCAATTCGTAACGTGCGTTAGTTAGCACTAAAATAATATAAAGCCAGGTATCAAAACTAAAAAATTTCTTATAAAGTATTTTTATCGTAGACCTGTGTTATTATTGCTCGAGGTTACTTGTAATTAATACACAATGCACTGTTGCATAAGTTATTATTATGGTTATTACTGAAAACCACTTTAATATTATCAGGTTTAGGAATGATTCATTATTCTCTTCATTAATTTCTATCCTAAGATGTTCTGTTTTAACAACCAAAAATTTATAGTTCAGAAGTTAAGATGGAATTGAATATTTGCACAAATTTAAATTTTGACAAGACACGTAAAACTTAGTGGTCGAATCAGACCAAACTATTTTTGTATTAATATTTAAATGATACAGAAGTTTCAGAATACTCACTTAAAGATTTTGATTTTAAATTTAAAATTCTTTATCCTAGCGTTAAGCTTCCACAAATAAACGATTTATTTCTAGTTAATAAAAACCCCAGTACTTCTACTTAATACGAATCACTGTCAGAAGCTTGATATGCAAATGATGCAGCTTTAGAGAAGCTCCCTATTTTATTTCAGCACAGTGGCAAGCGTTACATAAGATACATCAAGTAATTCACTTGTACTGAACTATTTATTGTATTCATTACCTCTGCCAGGCACACAGTTTACACGGGGCCTTCAGGCGTCTAATGGCGATCGATAAAGGTATGCTTTCTTGTTTTTCTTTACTCCAAAATTATACCGAAAATCTTCGTCGAAGAAAAAAAAAACTGGCAACAACGAAATAGCAAAATTTTATTCACTTTGCGTCGCTGCACGGCTCCTAAAGGCAAAATTTAAGACATCCACTTGATGGAATTAAATTACGATAAAGTACAACGAGGTAGGGTTGTTTGGTTGTTAATTTTACGCACTGTTGGATTCCCTGTTTCTCTTAAAAATGCAGATTAGCATAGTAATATTCTCGCCTTTGGGTAATTTGTATTTGCTTTGCTACCAATTTATCTCTACGTCGGAATGAGGCGACGGGAATATCTAAATCTACGGTTACTAATAAAAATTACGTCTAATTTGTATTTGAGACAAGTACTATACTATATTAGTTCGTTTTACAGCAATTTTAGATACAATTTGTTTTCGCGAAAGTCGGTTCCATTTTAATTATGCAGCTAATTTATTTTTAGTTTATTTATATTTATCATTTTTCTAATCTTTAGTAGTATTGGTACTAAGTGCGATCGCAAAGAATAAACAAACATATAATTAAAAAAAAGCTGATAATAATTAATTGTAATTTATTTTTTATCACACCAAACAACTTTTCAATTATGCGAGGCTTTAGCGGCAACTGCCAGTTCGCATTCGACAGGGAGCGTGAAAAGGTAGGTAAGAAGTTAGGCATAAGTTTCAAGTTTCAAGACGCTGCGTTATTTTGTATTTGTGATTTACATATATACATTTATACGTAAAACGTATATGCATGTGTTTGAGATACACACAAACATTAAGTGCCATTGCCGACAATCGAACGCACATACACCGGTGTTTCGACCTTTGAGGTCTCGTCAGTGTGCGTGGAGACTGTCGACAATGGCTTCAAGACTTAAAAAGCTGCTTATGTCATTTTTGCGTGTTAAATGCAGTGAGAGTATCACAGCGACATCTAACACCCAAAAGATGACACAAAAAAAGCGATGGCTTCTGATGGCATGTTCTGCTATACAGTATGTACAGTAGTTTGTATTTATTTACTGCTTGATGTTAGTTTTAACATCCATGTGTTTACACTATTCATTTTCATTTTGTATTTGTTTGGCAGCCATCAACGCTGTCAGTAAATTTGTAAACATGGAAAAAATTGGTCGTTGTTATGTGATATAGTACTTTCATTTGAAAGGTTTCAGTGCAACGAATATCAAAGCGAAACTAGATTCTACTCTGGGGGAAACTGTTCCTTCGTTTACAGTAACATATTGGGTGACAGAGTTTAAACGAGGCCGTACGAGCTGCCAAGACAAACATTACAATGGTCGACTAAATTAGGTGACCAAGTCAGAAATCAGAGTGAATCAAATGTGGATCCAGCTATTTTGGATTTTGATAGTAATCACATATAACCTGGAGTCGAGTTATGTTGTTTTAACGGATTTTTGGAGGAGGATGTGCTTTGTATTATCAGTAAAATATCTCCTAACTCATCGGGAAGTGATAAAATTACCATAAAAATGATATTCTTATCTTGTCCTTATATCATTCCATACTTGACTTATATTATCATTTTTGTTTATGTAACAGTGTCTTTCCTTCAATATGGAAAGTAGCTCATCTCATACCTCTTCCAAAGAGTAGCACCCCCAATGATTTTGCCGACTTGCGACCAGTAAGTATTCTGCCGACTCTGTCGAAGGTTTTAGAGAGGATGATTGAGCGCCAATTGAGACTTCATATATCTAGGTTTCATATTCTTCCATCTTTTCAGTCAGGATTCTGACCTGGAAGCCTAGGTCAGAATCGTGACTGAAAAGGATTCTGTCCTGGGTTTAGTTGTGCCATCGCGCTAACTAAAATTACTGATGATTCTATTTCAGCTACAGATACTGGTTTCGTTACAGTTTTGGTTTTTCTTGACTTCTCCAAAGCTTTCGATAGACTCAATCATCAGATGTTGCTTTCGATTGTACCTTATATCGGGTTTCATGATAGTGTTGTTTCCTTCTTTTATACCTACTTGTCTGACAGGTACAAAAAACTGTGTTAAATAATGACTTTTCTTACTCCACCTGTTTAAAGTCTGGCATTCCTCAGGGATATATTTTACGTCCATTGTTATTTGCAGTTTATACCTCGCAACTCTTTCTATTTGACCACTATAATTGCAAATTTCACTTTTATGCTGACGACACGCCATTGTACACTTTTTTTCAACGTCAGGGATGTCGTTATTGCAACGCAATCTATTAATACTAATTTAGATAAATTGTCATAGTTTGCAGATTAATGAATAAAAGTCATGTTTCATTATTTTCGGTAATGTTTCGAACAGATTACAGGTGTGTGATTTGCGTATCAATGGAGTTGGATTGCTTCGGAAGAGCTGTGTTAGGAATATGGGTCTGTTCATGGGTAAGAACGTAAGATTCAAGGATAACACTATCAACCTCATTAGGTGAGCTTTTTGCAATTTGAAAATGTTATATCATCACAGATGTTCCTTGGACGTTCAAATTAAGACCATGTTGACCTATACATTGGTCCTGTCCCATTTTAACTTCTGCGGACTCTATTTACAGCCCCTGTCTTGAAAGTTTGGACAAGAGGAGAATACAAGTAACACAATATTTATGCTTGCGGTTAATTTTCTTTCTTCAGATTTTCTTTTAAATTGTCGGAGGTTGGCTGACATAATATGGAAAAGCGTAGGCTATTTCATTTGGCATGTTTCGCCTATAGGATCATTACGACCCGCACACCGCTGTATTTACTAAATAAAATTAAATATCGCACTGACGTCTACAGCATTAATGTTCGGAGAAAGGATTTGATCGATATAGCTCGTCACCGTACCACTCATTATGAACGATTTGCCACAATGTTTACTAGGCGATTTTGCATTTTGACTCAGTTTGAACTGTTAAGATTATGTGAATAGCATTGTTATGTTGTGCTTTTTATAGTTATGCTTGCGTTATCGCAATATGGATGTGTGTGTATGAATGTGTATATATTCATCATCAGAGAATATTCATATATACCTTTTATTTTTTTTTATTTTTCACATTCAGTCATTTGGTACAACTGGTAGATCAGGGGATTGTCAGGCGCAACTGAAGGTGTCACCTTTTGATTCCAGATTTGTTATTATGTCTGCCTAATATGTTCTATATTATAATTAATATGCTTGTTAGCATTGTAATGCGATGGAATCAATAAATGTATTATTATTATTATTATTATTATTAAATGGTCAAGAAAATTCACAAAATGGTATTGAACGACCGTCAACTGAAATTGCGCGAGCTAGCAAACATGGTAGACATTTCAATAGCATAATGACTGAACATTTGGACATGAGAAAGCTGTGCTCAAGATGGGTGCAGTATTTGCTCACAATGGTACAAAAACAGCGTCGTGCGGATATTTCACTCGAAAATTTGCGACGCTTTACAGCAAGCCGAGTTTTTGCGTCTATTCATAACCATGGATGAAACATGGGTCCGTAATTTCAGAACTGAGAAGAAGGAAAGTAGGCGTGTAGAATTTCATCTGCAGGCAAGGTTAAGGCGTTAGTTCTTGGGTCTCGCGTAAGATAATTTTCATTAATTACCTTCAAAAAGTAAAGGCAATCAACGGAAAGCATTATGCGAACTCGTTCATACATCCGTTATCACGGTGGCCAAATTAATGAGATAAAGTTGGAATTGCATCCTCATGCACCTTATTCTCCAAATTTAGTCTCTTTAGATTATTTTTTCTTTCCAAACGTGAAAAAATGGCCTGGTGGTAAAAGATTTGCCAACAATGAAATTTTTTCCTTTGTTTGATCGGGTACTTCTGGAATCACCCGCGTATCTACGGCAGTGGCTCTTAAACTGTGAGGTGGATGAATTTCTTTTATGACTCATTCATATTGCTGTGGCAACATAACTATTTGAATATGATAATTGTAGTATTGCCATACATTAGGCCTTGCCAAATAAATTATGTTGTGTGCTGTTTCAGCAACATAAATAATTAAGATGATGATAATTT
Organism: Amphimallon solstitiale; assembly: GCA_963170755.1. NCBI lineage: Eukaryota > Metazoa > Arthropoda > Insecta > Coleoptera > Scarabaeidae > Amphimallon > Amphimallon solstitiale. Next base: position 87,389,979 of record OY720681.1, on the reverse strand, counting down.
TTATTATCCTTATGTGTATTTTATTTATCTTAACAGCACGTACTTTATAAGTATTCGTGAATTCTTCAGTGTATCTTAATTTCTTCCCTTTCGTCTAACCTCTTGTTTTTATTTAAGATAGGGATAAGGTTATAGCTTATTTAAAATGAAAAAACAGAAATCATATAAAACATAATTGTCGAATTTATATAGTATTTATTACATAAAAATAAATATAGCATCGCTATACTGTATTCACTATATTTATTTTAAAAGAAACATAATTATAAGAAAACGTTTGTACCTTGTTCTAGGTTGTAACATTTCTTTATGATACGAATATATTTTCTTATACTTAATTAAATAGAACTCTAAAAATATTTTCCTGTTAACCAGCTAAACTGTGTATCAATTAATTAATATAATGAATTAATGTCAATGAATGAAAGTCAATGAATGAATCGTGTCGATTCTTGTCTTCAATGTACATTCCCGGGAAAGACACGTGACCGTTTTCAACGCCATCTTCAGAAACTACCATTTAAGTTGTCACCCTGCATCTTCAGTGCTCCTGGCTTTCAAGTTGACGTAATGATTGTTGTCTTTTTGACAGTTCCTCACCGCAAAGGTCAACACCCCGAGAATTGTCTGTTAACAACTTAAAAACTTGCTATAAATTGCACAGCGTTTCTCCAACGTAGGTATACTTGTATTAATATAACTCTTCTTTATATTTGTCTATGAATTTATTCTTTCCATTAGCTAACACATCTTATTTTTGTTTCATGTCCAGCTCTCGGCAATCTTGGAAAAACATTGCAAATAAAAGGTATTCTTTAATAAGATTACTTGCACCACCATGGTCCACTTGGTTTGCCCCTTCGTCGCCTCCTTCTATCCAAGACTTCTCCAACGGTGATATGTCTATCTGTAATAAACTACAAACCAAGTTTACATTATATTTTCTTTTTATTTTGTAGGTTATCGAAAACCGTACAAGAACCTCTCTACTGTTTATGAAACATGATATTATATATACAAATTCCTGAATGTATTCTATTATTACCAGCTGTCGTTTATAAAAAAACACTACTGCTGATGTCTCAGAATATTTTTATTTATATCCTTTTTTTTATTTACTTATCTAGTCATAAGTTAAGGTAAATATTTATTCTTTTTGTATGATTTATTTAATAAATTTTTATTACCTTATGCACGTTCTCAAGTTTACATAATTATTCAATTATCTTTCTCTCGTGCATATCGAATTCTATTTTCTTCATACATTTTTACTGCATTAAGATGACTAGTTCGTATTACACTACCATCCATAAGCATAACCCTCTCTCGGTTATTTGCTTTCATTTCTTTTTTTATTTTTAAACAACGGTCCATTATTTAAAATGTTCAGTGCAATTCTCACACATTTTATAAAGTCAGGTTGTTTTTCATTGTACACAAACCATACATCTTGTTTCTCTTTTCTATAAAAGAAATATATATATATATATATCTTAAATTCTATCTCGTCTTTTATTTTAGTACTTATTTAAATTGTAAATATAAATTCAATTTTTATGTCAGCATAAAAGTGTATGCAACCCAATATACTCATGTTAAAATTCTTTTAAACACAATAAACTTATTATTATTGTTTCTTTTATATTTTATACACCTAAATTAAGTCTTAATACTATTACTATTATCTTACTAATATGCAAAATACCACGGCCATATGTACTAAATCGAGCAATGGGAGGGGGCGCGACCTTCGCATATAACAGAGGGTAGAGTTTCAAAACCACTCATCAAGGTTTCCTGTGTGCGCAGCTGTCCTCTGTGTCCCCCTCCCTCTATGCCTGATATGGTAAGAAATTAACTTTTCTATAAGCTGGTATGGGTTAAAGCAGATACTTCAATTCAATTACTGTAATTAAATGCAATAATTCCTTTTATTTTAAATGTAAATTTTATGGTTTGCATGCATGGAAATCTGAAATTGCATATTTACGAAGTACCTGCACGCTATTTACAAAGTTTATACCTAGCAGTTCTGTTTTTTGCGGGTACATTTGTTTTGGGGTTTACCAAAAAGTAAAAAATAATCGAACGCTTAAGTAAAAAAAAATCATCATTAAGTGGAGGTTTTGGGAAGAATGTTAACATATTTTACTTTTATGAGTTTTTACTGGAAACGACTGTAACGTACACTTACGTGAATTTGGAATGTATTTTAACTAAATACTAGCAATTATTGTTGACATTAGAAATATTGGACCGTACTAATGACCCGGCACTAAAGTGGAATTGCCGAAATACTTTACATTTAAATAAAATCTCGTCAATTTGTTTCCTTTTAATCGCATTTTCTTCCTAAATTCGGGCGATTTGCGAGGGAAATCTGTTAATCAATAAAATTTAAAAGTCTAAACCGTAATAGTTGGTCTGGGAATAATAAAAGTTGAATAATTGCCGTCTAGAATAAATTAAAGATGTTAGGTGTTCAGATAAATGAGCGCTCTCGGAGCAATTTAAGGTTTTTGTTGTATAAGCCGTATTACGGGATCGATTTATTTTGTTCGCTGGTTAAAAAGAAAACAGTCAGTTATTTCTGAAACTACACAACAACTTAATTTTCAGCAACACTTTTTTAATTTTATTTCGTTATATTTCATTATCTTGAAATTATTAATATTAATTATTGTAAAGTAGATGTTTATAGTGTCATTTTAAAGGTTATTTGAATAAAAATCATTCTTTTATTTTTTAACATTATAAAGTTTAAGTTTCAAGTTTGAAGACGCTGCGTAGTTTAGTATTTGTTTGGCAGCCAAAGAATAGAAGAATGATAAAGTTGGAAATATATAGACATGAAACTACATGACAGGTACAACAAAAGAAACATATGTAAGTTATATTACACGAGTAGAAATATATTTAGAAGGGCCATAACTACAGGGGCCCTTTAAAACATTGCACCATTTGGTCTAGGATGTGGGAAAAAACCTGCAGCTTAAAAAGCTACATCACAGCGCCACAAATATATTTTTAAATGTAGATATAAAACCATGAATAAATGATAATCACTAAAACAGAAGCGCCATAACAATAGACTAACAGAAAAATTAATTGTTGCAGAATACCTAAGCGAAATGGTGACTGGTGACAGGAGGATAATTCTAGATATTATCTATATAATAAAAAAAGTTGAATACCATTAAATAGTGACGCCATTAATCGAACAATGTAATTCAAGGAGTAATAAATTTAGTGAGCGGGGGGCCTTATAAAATGGGAGAAGAAAAGAAACAAAACCATATAAAATTAATTGGTCAGTCAGTAAAATGGAGATAAAAGTATAGAGTTGACATATCACAAAAGTAAAACAAAATTAAATCTATCTCAAAATTTTAGAATCAAACCGAGGAAATAGTGTCGAGAATAGAATCTGAGACCTACGAGGATGTTTTGATATCTAGTTAGCCTTGATCGGTTGCGCATTATGATTTAAAAAAAGGGCGTCGACCGCAATTGTGAAAATCGAAAAATTGGAGTATCGAGCCATCATCAAGTACCTGTATTTGAAGGGGTTGAAAAGTAAGAAGATTTACGACGGTATTCGGCTATCATTGTCCATCGTATGCGACCGTGAAAAATTGGATGGCAAGCTTCCATAAAAATTTGAAAGGGAGAATGGTGTGCAGGAAATCGAGAGGTGGGATGCAGACGAGTCGATAACAGCAGCTAGGACTGAGGCAGGAATCAACTATGCTAGTTAGACTTTGCTACATTCCAATATGCTATAGAAAACAGTAGAAGTGCCGTCGTCCACGGGTGGCTTGTAATATCATCTGACCCTAAAGCGGCACTGCTGAGGACTATATAAAGCCAAGAGGTGCCGTCAAAGCTGGTTTGGGAATGCCTCAGAAACTAAAATCGACCGAGAGTGATCAAGGGCAATAAAAAAGCTGATAAACTCGATAGGAGAGGATCAGAAACAAAACTCATAGGCGCAGTACCGGATCTGGGGAGACCTAAAAGTATTATCCGTCAAAGACAGGGTATGTGAAAAACATAAGCACTACTGGGCAGCAATTCCAGGGAAAAATCATGGTAAGGAATTATTGGCCAGACATGCAACAAAAGGGCTGTAGGAATACATCATATGAGTAGTGAACTACTGCGAATAACAACTTTTGGCTGGTCATGCACCCCTTACAGTGCATTTTAATAAGATAGTCTTCTATGATGGACATCTTAGGTGCAGACTCTGCAATAAGGAACCAGAAACAGTCAGGCATATTCTAGTAAACTGTGAGGCTCTGGATCACAGGAGGAGACGCATTTTTAGAAAACCGAATGTAGACCCAGAGATGCTCAAGAGACAACCAGTAAAGGACCTGTACGGTCTTGTACAGGACACAAAATTTCTGGAGTGGCTAAAATAAGCAGCACAGGTTCAGCACAATAAACCTACTTGGCAGCCCTGTAAACTGGAAACGTAAGTCGGACAGGCCTGGGAAAAATTGGTTAGTAAGCCTATAATAGCAACGACACTGTTCTTTAGTTCTGCTAAAATGCATATTGTTTATTTGTTTGCTTATTTGTAATTGCAAACTTTTTTCTATTATGTTGCTCAAACTCAACAACAAAAATATAAACCAATTAGTAACTCTATAATTTTCTAGGTGTAGTTTGTTTTCTTTTCTATATTTAAGTATTATTGCGGTCTTTTCTAGCTATACATATTAGATATTCTCTGTTTTTTGATGTGTTGGTGAATAACCTTGTCAGCATGGGTGAGAGTTTGTTCCTGTTCTATTGTGTAACTTCTGTATTTGTAGATTGTTTTATCAGCTTTTTCAATTGTTGTTGTTGTTGTTTTATTCCTTATCGTGCTCAGTTCTTCTGTGTAGTTCATTGTTTTCCAGGGTCGTGTTTATATTTTCAAAACTGTATTTTATAGTAGTCTTTTGTAGCCCTTTTGATTAAACACAGGGTATTAATTTTAGTGCCATTTTATGTAGTGCGAAAGTTTTTGTTTTGAATGCTTTAGATGTACTTTATTTAGTTTGTTCCTTTCTAAATTTGTATTATTGGGTTGTAATTATCCATGAACAATCATTCCTTTTTTAGTTATTCCGACTTTCTTCTACTATTTTTTGTACCTTTTTTGACAGCTTCACGGAAGGGTCTACTTTATTTAATTGATATTTGTTATTGAAGCATTTGCATAGCTTATTGGATAAAAATGTCATATGTGGCGGTTGCAGTAATTGTCGAATAATGCGCCAAAGTGACAATCAACATAATACATCCAATTTAAATTAGGTATTCATAATGTTACAAGTTCGTGCGGTTATCATTGGCAAAAACTTACTCTTTTCTTGAGTGCCATATACGCGGCAAAAGCTGTAATAAATCACGGCCCGTTTTCCAGAGGACACCAAATCTCTTGAGAATTTGTCGTTGTTAATATTCATGGAATTTGTTGCGTAGTAATTTTCAAATAACTTTAGATCTGATACTTGATAAAAGTTAATCGACTTTGTAACGTTATCGCTCGTTTGCATATTGATTAACTAGTTTGTCATCTTGTAGCGACGCTTAAATTATCAATTCCGCTCAAGAAGGTGTTACGTAGTCGGGAACGCTCGTCATCGTAATCAATCAATGCAGATTTGCCGTACTACCACCATTCATGCTCGTACGTTTAATTTGATTACAAGATGTTTCAATCTCGTATTAAACTTTAAATGTAAACTGGTCGCATAATAACAGCAGTATTAACTTATTTTACAAAGAGTATTTGTTTTTGTTTGAAATTCAATACGAAATGTTATGTGGAATGTATAGAAAAAGGTATGATAGACTATATATAGCATTTTTATTTCGACAGATATAAACTTATGTCATCATTATATCTACATAAATATATTGTACGGATTTTTTTACGGTTGTAGTTAGGCAAACTTTTATACAAGAGTGTATTTTGTGGCGTCTAAGTCTCGAAGAAAAACAAATGCTCTGAACTAATGATGGGCATAATAGTTCGAATGGATGAGCTAGTTCATGCGAACTAATTGACATGGAAGAACTAGTTCGTAGGAATAGTTCGTGAAGAACTACTTGTAATATCTATACATTAGTAGTATATATTATGTTTTGTTTTGTAACGCAGTATTGTTCACCGCTTGAAATATTAATTGTAAATCCGTAAATTTATGAGAAAACTATAGGTAGACTTATTTAGTATTTTACAATAATATTTCTAGACTAACAACCAATAATTACCATATTATAGAGATTATAAAAAAAATTAAATTATAATGCAAGAGAGTTTAACACGATGATAAGGCGATACAACAAAGACTGGAGCGGTTCTCATCCATATATATTACTGCATACGTAAAGCTTGATAATACAAAATTAATCTTTATAATTAGTAAATCTACAAGTTCCCTTTAATTCCCTCATAATTTAAGATTTTTTATTTTAGTAAAGGACCCGTTGTTGTGGGGGAGAGAACGTGGAAAAGTTTATCCAGAAGTTTTTGAATTGGTGTGTTCCTGCCCTGTCTGTCTCCTGCGAAAGAATTTTTTCTAAAGCGGGTCAAGTGCTATGCGAAAAAAGAAGTAGACTCACAAGCAAAAAAATTAAAGAAGTCATGTTTCTTATCATAATTTATAATTCGCTTCTTAAGTTCATCCATTGACCTCGTTTTATTATTTATGTTGCGCTAATATGAAATTTGTTGAAATAATAAATTATTATCACTTTATCTAAATAATAATGTTTTTAGAAATGCACAGAACATTTATTTTATTCTGCAAATGCAAATTTTATTTTTATTTCATTTTATACACATATGTACTTGTCATATAAATAAAAATTATTATTTATAAAACATATTTTCAATTTTAGTAATATTTTCCATACAGGTCCATAAAGAATGAATTTAAAACCTCGGGCACTAAATTTGTCTGACCGAAAAGTAGTTCGCTGAGAAGTAGTTCGCTTGGAAATTGCGAACTAGTTCATTTAGTTCTATGAGAAGAATCGGTCGTTCACGAACTACCCACCTCTACTCTGAACAAACTAAATTTCGAAAGGATTGTAGGTAGTTGCTATTATTCCACAAATCTATGGCGGTGTATTTCAAATATATGATAATCCATATCATAAAAATGATCAAACGAAAAATCGTTAATAAAATGTTACATTTAAATGTGGTAGGGAATATACGTACCTATAAGACAGAAAATAGATCATATATGCTGTTTTACGCTTATACACACGTAGCTCTTTCTCTATATTATTATGAGAAAATAAAGCATAATCTGGAAGTTCTATTTCTTTTTGCAATTAGTACCGCAATCATACCATTTATTTCACTAATGCTGTAATAGGGTCTATTACAGCACTAGTTGCGTAATAGAAATGGAACATTTAATAGTATATTATGCAACAAGCATTTAATGATAGCTATTACGACACGAGTAAGAAAATTACAATACGAGCCGTAAGGCGAGTATTGTAATGAGTACGAGTGTCGTAATAGCCATTAAATGCGAGTTACATACACTATTTTTTCTACGACCCTATAATAAAACATTATTCTTTGAAAAATTATTGAGTTTTTAGGTCGATTAACCAAACAGTTATGTTACCAGAACTGTACGCCATATAAGATGGCAACATTTTATTCTGTCAAATGTCATACTATCATCGTTGTTTACATTTTTCAGTCATTTCAATATTATACGTATTTCTTTCATTTTAGCTATATTTATACGCCGATTTTATTTTTAACAATCAGAACGCGGTAATAATGCGCCATTGTTTTCCCTAACAGCAGTTTCAGAGGTAATATTTTCTGTTATTTATAGTTTATACAATAAATCTTTTTTATAATAATATTTTTCATTTAGAGAGTAGCAAGTGCTTTAAACATTCACATTGCAACTGTAAATAGAATATCATCTACATCAAAACAGGGGGTAGGACTATCTAGTCCAAAGCGAAAACGGCCTAGAATTATTATCACGGTGATATGAACAGAGACAACTTTTTATACTGGTCTGAACACCAACTTCTTATAAGTTTAAAAGAACCGACCCATAATTGTTTTGGATAATGCCAGTTACCACAATACTGTTAAAAATAAAAATCCAACATCATCTGCCACTAAAAATGAAATTCAGACATGGCTCACCAATAATAACAATGGCTATGACAGACCTGCTTTAAAAATACAATTATTGGATTTAATTAACGGTTAGTACATATACATTTAATTATTTTATTCAATAAATCTTTACCTAAGGGCTTGAACCACCAACTGTATATGAAACTGATGACTTAGCAGAGAAGTATGGGCACATAGTTCTTCGACTTGCACCCTCCATTGTATGTTTAACCCCATAGAACTAATGTGGGAAATAACAATCACATTGGAAAATATGGTAGAAAAGTGGACGAATGCATAAAACTGTGGAAAGGCATTAAGACAAGTAACCCCAGACATTTGGGTAAATAGCGTTAACAACTGTGAAAATGAAATTCAAAAATGTTGGGGTAGAGAAGTAGGTTTTGAAAGACAAGATATATTCCCTTTTATAATTAATGTAAATGATTCTGATTAAGAAGACAGTGTAAAGGATGAAGAAAACTGGCATTTCAACTTAATATTATTTTCTTTTTATAATATGCTTATCGCAATGTTATGAGTTTTTTAATCATTAATATGTATAATAATATATAGATGTTGTGTATATTATTTTTGTGAATGTAGTCTAAAATAAATAAACTCACATGTATTTAGAATTCATCTGTATTTTTTGTAGACATAGTCGAATAATTTTAAACATATTAATCTTAATCGTAAATACAAAAATTACATTATTTCCTCAAATCACAAAAAAATCTAAAATTTCCTGTATGTTACAGATCTGAAATAAAGGTAGTTTCGTTGTATATTTTTCTGAAAGTACACTTGCAAATAATTCAATAATATAGTGAGGTCTACAGATAACTATAAAGAGTGAAGTAAATTATTAAATTCAATTCTGTCCTGTTTTTAAAATGTACCAAAAGATACAAACAAGTTTACTTTAACCTCACTTTTAAAATTGAACATCTTGTTAAATTTTTATCAGCCTGAGATTTCGTTGTTACTTTAAACTCTGGTAAATATTAAAATGAAATGATGAATACCAAAATATAATTTAACAGTCTGATAGACAGCTTAACACAACGTTAGTGAGATAAACGTTGTTGGCGAATACGCCATACGGTAATAGTATTTGATAGTATTTGCGTGAGTATTTGTTAATATTTTAAAATGTTAACATAATCCTAACCACAGTACATCTTACTCAAAGCAAACCTTATTTGTCAACACTTAACATCACAGTGACGTTTCATATGATTTTATCGTTTGGGTAATCGATAACAGTTATAATCAAGAACTATTAAATAGGTACAATTAATAAAAGTAATCAAATAGTGATATTTAAAAAAAGAAGGAACAATAACTTATTCTTTTGGATTAATAATTATATTTTGAATTGTGCAATTATTAAAATGTAATTGTGGCACGTTTGGAATAATGTTTGAGGTTGCCATTGTTGTTGCTGAAGATGAAGGAACAATATTTATTGAATTGTTGCTGTGGTTGCATTCAATCGAATTAAAAATTTGATTAGCCACATTGACTTTGTTTTGAAATGACTCATCAATATAGTTCTCGGCTACTGCCGTGGATTTCCATCCTCCGTGTCGTTTTAGTGAAGTGATGTCACTACCAGAATCAACTAATATTGTTGCAGAAGTGCGACGAAAGCAATGTTCGGTATATAAATTTGCATTAGGAAGATTTAAGTACGTAGCAATTTCTTTTCCCATGTTTCCAAATTTGTTTATTCCTACGTTTTGTACGGTGCATTTTCCGTTTATGTAATTGATAAAAAAAGACGGAGTTACACAGTTTTTTGGACGAAGATTCATGTACTTTTTGCAAATTTCATAATATTTTCCTATAACTGTAAATTTTCTTGTTGTTTTTGTTTTTGTGTCCTTAATTGTAACTAACATAGTTGATGTAAAATCGTTTACATCATTTAATTCTAATTTGTGGAGTTCATTCCGTCTGCACGCTCCCATGATACCAAAGATACATGCCACCTAATAAAGAACACCGCTTTCATGTGCATTTTAACATTAAAACACTAGGATTAACTTACTTTGGACAATAAATACTTAACGTCTGGGGCTTCTGTGATAAATTGCTTTATTTGATTTGTCGAAAATGTTTGGGATTTTTTGGGTTTATATCCTTCAGATTTTCTTTTTAATAACGCCTGCAGCTTACTGTACTTGGATATGTCTACTTTATGTTTAATGGATAAAGTAGATTTTAAAATTGAATAATGTGTCCATAAACTTGCGGATTTTAATTTTTTAGATAACTCATCAAAATAAACAATTAATATGTTTTCGGAGAAGCTCCTAACATTTTTTTCGTTTCTCCAATTCATAAATTGGGCGTGATATTTTTCGTAGGTTTTTGCCGATTTTGCCGGTAATAATTCATTCGTTGCTATTAAGGCTTGTTCTTTGATTTCCGGTGGAGTCAAATTTTCCATAATACCGTCACTATCGCTCATTTTATTGTTTGTATTTTCAAAAAAAAAAAAAATTTGACGACTTGCTAATAAATAGATACAGAGAACTGTCAAGCTTAATTTATATTTTATATCTGTCAGATATGTAGTCATGGCCATATTGAATATTGGAATGTCGCATTCCTATTGGATATAAACTTGTATCGTAATGAAAAATCTGGATTCCTATTGGATATAAACTTGTATCGTAATGAAAATCTGTACCGTAATGGATATCATTAAAGTACAGCTTCAGCATATCTAATAATACAATTATAGTATGGGAGTAGAAAATAGTATATTATGCAATGAGCATTTAATGATAGCTATTAAGACACGAGTAAGAGAATTACAATACGAGGCGAAGCCGAGTATTGTAATGAATACGAGTGTCTTAATAGCCATTAAATGCGAGTTGCATACACTATTTTTTCTACGACCCCATAATAAAATATATTTTTTGAACAATCCATTTCATAAATTGAGGTTAAAATTTTCCGTACGTTTTTGTGAATTTGGCTGGTAATAAATTGTTCGTGGCTACTAAGGCTTGTTCCATAATTTCTGGTGGAGTCAATTATTACATTTCACTGTCATTATCTCTCATTTTTACCGTTTATATTTTCAAAAAAGCACAAATTTTAAGTACTTACTTGTAAATTGCAGAGAACTGTCACATTTATTTAATTTGTATATCTGTCAGATATGCAGTCGCCATATTGAATATTGTTTGAATATTGAAATGTCGCATTCTTATTGGATATAAACTTGTATCGTAATGAAAAATCTGTATTCCTATTGGATATAAACTTGTAACATAATGAAAATCTGTATCGTAATGAACATCATTATAGTACAGGTTCGGCATATCTAATAATACAATTAAAGTATGGGAGTAGAAAAACAGATTTATTTTAAGTTGGTCACATTGCAACAGAAATGGAGATGTCAATATGACATTTTGTAAGCAAGTTTGAGGTTTTTATATTGAAATTCATTGTAAGATTTGATATTTTTAATTAATCTTTGAAATAGTACAACTATTATAAACATTTATACTAACGTTTGAATTATCTTTCGAAGTGATAGTGATACCGTGTGCAGTAGAAACATTCTGTTGAAAATTATCAAAAATGTGTCAATTTTAAATTAACTTGTCAATTTAAATCTTGTGCCAAACCAAGGTGACAACCGCCACAAAATTTCCCTTGATTATCAAATTTTTCTCGTTTTGCTTTTACAAAAAGAGAAATTTTAAAACTAATTGCAAAAAATAGCATAAAAGACACGTTTCATTTGACAAAACACAAACTCTGAAATCGTACTTTGAAACGTCAAAATGAGACTTGTCCTTTAATATACTATTATGCCACAAGTATCGTAATGTATATGCAGATTGCAATATACTGTCCGTTTCTCGATAGGTATTCCGGTAAATAGGTTAACGTGATGTGTATATTGTAATGTACTTAACAACTTATTCTCATGTCCAACTTAGATACTTTTAAATCTACTTTCGTACTTTTAACTTAGTATTTATATAGACTGATATCCCTCTTAAATACTAACCTGCGTTCTGCTTATTCCTTAACCTATATATTCAGGACTGAAGCAGTCCCCTAAAATTGTGTGTACTTGATCAGTGTTATTAAACACGAACTTGTCACCAGGTCAACTAGCAATACAGACAATTGCTGTTGTTATATTTTCATTAACCTTATTATTACTATAAACATTTATTAATAATTTATTAATTTGTGCGTCATGTTATCATGCCATAATTCTTCACATGGAACATAGGATATAAACAAAATATATCTATCTAACTTTATTCCAAGCCTTTGTCTTCACTTCGAAACTTTAACTGTCTTTTAACCCCTAGAATGGTTTTTCTCCATCTCCATTTTGATCTTCCTACAGGTTAACGTTCTCAAGTATCGGTTTAGAGCCATCCAAGATAGATTAGCTTTACTTTTTGGCTAGTTCTTATTAATAGTTGGTTAAATTGTAAATTGTTTTGTTCAAAGGGTACGTAGGTGACTGTTAATAAAAACAGTTTGCTTATGCTAACTTGTCCAATTTTTCATGTTTTGCATAAATAATAATAATTATATTTATTAAATTTTTGCATATAATGTGTCGAATACGTCAAAAAGGTAAAAAAGTAATTACACAAACTAGAACCTGTACATGAAAAACTCTAGCAAGTTGTAAAAAGCACAATTAATTAGTATGAAGTCTTTTCTTAAAAATATTCTCTAGTAATTTTTTTAAATCATTCGGTAAGTAATTATATATGTTTCTATTTGGGCCTATGCACTTTTCCTCACAATACTTTTGGTATTCTGTGGAAGTAATAGATTTCTTCGGGTTCCATAACAGTGGTGAAGTACTTGACGTTTAAATAATTCGAAATCTTCATTCACGAACAGAGCCGATTCCATCACGTATAGACACGTCAGTATGAGTATTTCTTTCTCTTTTAGAACGTCTTTGCACTAATCAATTCATTTCATTTTAAAAACGTTCCCAATGGGTGACTAGTCACGTCTGCAGATGTACTCCAGAATATAATACAATAGCGTAGCCGTAACTCAACATAAGCATAATATGCAGAAAGATCCTACTCAGTCATTGACGTTCTTATTACTCTTAATACGTCAATAAGACGATTTTTTACCCACCAAATACTCAGCATGTTTTTTCCAGTTCAACTGTGAATCTATTTGCAGCCTCAGAAATCTCATATCATCTTCAGTCTTTGTTTCTTGATGTTCATACTGCATCATCAAAAGATCTCTAAAGTACGTTTGTTTCTTCCATATTTAACTTTGAATGATTTTACTGGAACCAGTCATCAAATAAACTTAATTTTCCAGTTGTTTCTCTGCTGACTTTATTATTTTTACCTAGTATTACATCTGAGGTGATATCAGCGAAGACTGCAGGACTCAAGACCGATACTTGTATTATACCCCTGTTTACAGATATATATATATGTCGATAAGCCACTGCCACGATCAATCACACACTGCTGTCTCTTGTCCAAGTATGATCGAATTTATTTCAGCGCCGTTCTTCTAGTTCTAACTTTTGGTACATTATACCATAATTTACAGAATTAAAACATTTTTTTATGTTTAAAAGCATTCCAACTGTACATTGGTTATTGATGATTCTGTTTATTATATCCACTAACACCTGATAAATTGCTCTTAATGTAGATCTATCAGATATATGTCCATTTTACTGCGGCGATAAGATATTATATTTGTCTAAAAAAACCGCAAGGTGACTGAATAAAAATCCTCTCCACAATCCATGCAAAGTCCGACAAATGTTTCCTTCTTGTACATTATTTTTTTTTAATTCATTAAAAAAGTTTTACATATTTAAAGCATTTGTACGTTATTAATGACGTAATATGGATTTAATATTTGCGCTGAATATGCTTATTTTAGATTATTCAAGTATGCTGTTTATCTTTATATTAAATTCACTGAAAGCTTGGTGGAATTTTGGTGTATTTCGTATACGAAATCTTCGTCCATTGCGTAGATACTGTTGGACAGTAGGATTCTTGTTGATACTATTTCTCAAGAGTGCTAGAAATTATGATTGTGAAGCAGACTGGATAAAATGTAGCAGTACGGAAATGTGAATGCCGAAGGATTCGTGCAACTCTCTGTTCTGGTTGCTCCTTTTCCTTGTGAAAATGTTCTTCCTTTCGCATCCGATCGGAGATATCTCAAATGGTTCTACTGTGAAATTATTCGAAATATTATGCAAGTCTTGCAGCATACTTTCCAACAATTTTGTAAATTCCCGAGAATGTTGTTTTGAAGGTTGGCAGTATGATCATCTTATGTAAGTTCATATATATCTAATATATATTTATATCTTGCTAGTCAATAAACTTTTTAAATGACAGCTCCTCTCAAATTGTTATTTTATTATTAATTGTCATTACACTGGCGCTGCGCCTGGATAATAATTACTTTTATAACATTTCTTGTGTATTTCGGCTAGGAATTTTAATATATATGTTTGTTATATTTATGTTTGATTGATTCGGGATTAATCATACGTGTGGAGGAAATTCGAATTTTTATCTTTAGAACTTTCATTATTAGTCTGTTTACCACAAACCATTCTCCGGCCTCTGCTAATAGTCTTTTAGTATAATGTGCCAAATTTATACCCCTTTCTCGCTGCAGGAACTTATAGTCGTTGTAGATTAGTGTTTTATAAAAGTCTGTATTTACGAAGACATCATTTAGACAAAGCAGTTACAAGAGAGGCCGCAATATTGAATTTTGTAATACATCTCTGTTGATTAGCTCTATCTCTGCTAGTTTTGCGTTCCAGTATACTTGTTGTTCTTTGTTACGTATATGGGCTTTAAATGCATGTAGAAGTATTCATATTAACCTTATTTCTTCTTCTCTATGGATAGTCTGAGAAACGACCTCCAAAAGTTCTACCAGAGCAGCTTCAATAGACCTATTTTCTTCAAATCCATGCAGTGTATTACTCAACATGTTGTTTTGATAGCTTGTTCGACGAATATGTCAAATAGTCTGAAGTACAGAAACAGATCTATACTCTATAGTTGTTATACATTCTTGTATTTCAAACTTATAGTCCGGCATAATTTTTTTTTTAGGTAGTTACATAGATAGATTTATTTAATTGTTTTACCATTGGCTTTAATAAAATAAAATACAAATTTTAATAAGTACTAATAGTACGTAAATAACTGATTAATGCGGGGTTATATTTTCTACACGTTGCAGTATCTACTTATTCTCACTTGCGGTGTATATGCTTCACAAGTGATGTAGATAATTATATTCAAAGTACATACTTGGAAGTAAAAGCTTAGTTTCCTAGTATTAGCATATATTTCCTTTATGCATTCCACCCCACGGTACGAATGTTACTTAGTGAAATGCTTTTAAAATAAAGCGTTTACTGTTTAGATATAAAATATAACAAGGGCAGTGTATAAGTTTATATCGCTCAATGTATTTACAGATGTTACATTATTTTTAATTGTATGTTATTAAAATACATGTGCTGGTAAAAGTGTTATAAATCACTCGCCGTTATAATTAAGGAATAAGATAAGACATTTGCTTCCCTTCCTTTTGCAATTCCTGCTAAGTTGCGAACGAGGAAAATGTGCAGAGTGTAAAAGAAATCAAGAAACAATGTTATAAATTCTCAGTAAGTAGAGATTTAATTAAACAAAAGCTCTCCCGTTCGTACTCTACGGAGTAAGTGCATGTCTCCCACTATAAGAGGTAATTTCAGCCAGCAATATAATGGGAGCTAAACCCACACTACCACCGGTTACTTTCGTCTAATCATCAAGCTCGTGATAATACACAGTAGTTTTACAAATGAAATCTCTTAATATGCGTAATATAATCAAGGCATATTAATTTTGTGATATAAAAATTAATATGCCTTGATATTAATAATAATAATAAAAATAATAATAATATCAATTTATTCAATTATGCTACAAAGCGTTGAACAAGTCAAGAAACTCTTAGGTACACATTAAATTCACAAAAAAAAAACAGACAACAACACATTGCTTCAACAAATAAACAGACATATAAATAAATATAAAATGTATTCTAATTGCTGAAGCTAAAATATATAAAAGATTAATAATGAAGGATTAAATATTAAGTAAAAAATTCGTTGACAGAGTATAAAGTCATAGCATGAAGATAGCTACACAAGCGCATCCTAAATATGTGATTTGGTTTTTGTTTCATTTCTAGTGGTACATGATTATACACTTTAACTGACTGAGTTACTATGCCCCTATATACCATAGTTTTTTGGGGGACTAAAAGATGACCCGTTCCAGCACCACGAGTGCTATAAGTATGCTAATGCTCGCGATCCTTGAACAGTTCGTAATTTTGGTGAACAAACACTGCACACTCCATTATATAGATTGCCGGCACTGGAGTATATTATATTTCTTGAATATCCCTCTACAGGAAGTCCCCGGCTGCAGACCGAACACACTTCGCAAACACATCTTCTGCAACCTGAAAATCCGTTCCGCTTCCACCGACGACCCCCAAAAAGGAATTCCATATTTTATCCTACTATATACATAGGCATAATAGGCACTCAGACCAGCCTCAACATTCGTAGTACGCAATATGACTCTTAGCGCGTACCCAAAGGTGGCTAGGTTTGAAGCCAGAGACCCCACGTGCCCCTTCCAATTCAATTGGCTATCTATCACCAGACCAAGAAACCCAGTGCTGTCGCTTGTTGTGATCATGGTACTATTATACGAAATTACTTCAGGATCTTTTATGAAATAACTGAAATTTATCACCTTGGTTTTCGTGATGTTCAGCGCCATATCATGTTTTTCGTACCAGTCCTCAAATTTAGACATTGTTGTCGCGATTTCATGTTCAATGTCGTTACTTGTTCTAATTATAATAGAGGTGTCATATGCGTATAACGTTGTTTATGTGTCGTTATGTCGGCCAAATCGTTTGCATACAACAGAAACAGCAGAGGTCCCAGTATGGAACCCTGGGGAACTCCTCGCTCTATTGCAAGCCAGCCCGAAAACAATGACAGTCCGCTTCCATCTCGGCCTTCAATTCTCTGTTTGCGATTCTGTAAGTATGAGTCAACTAGACGTAAGGTATTGCCTCGAATCCCCATACCCTCAATTTATAGTAACAATTTCTTCCAACAAATGCTATCAAATGCTTTTGTTAGGTCCATAAATACTCCTAAAGTACTTTCTCCAAGGTTAACACCTTCGAGGATTTCACATATGGCCTGATATATTGCCCTGTTAGTATTTCTTCCTTTAACATATCCATTCTGCATTAAGGAAATAATATTATGTTTATCAATGAAAGAGGAGATTCTGTCATGTATCACTTTTTAGAATATTTTGGATATATTAGATAGAATTGATATCGGGCGATAACTGTTAATCTCAGATCTATCCCCCTTGGAAAGTTCCAGTTATGAAGCAAAGGTTAACCAAGTATGCTAATGGATGCATAATATGTTGTGAACAGTTCTTAATAATCTTAACTGAAATTTAATCATGCCCCACTGATGTAGTGTCCTTCAGTCCATTTATCACATTAAATATTTACGGTGGAGTTATTGGTCTAAGAAAAAGTGTATTTGGGTTGGTTCTAAACTCTATATATAAAGGTAGGACCCTTTCAAAGCCCTTACAATTATAAATCAGATAATTATTTATATTACGCAGTTTATCTTCCTGATCAATCGCATCAATGTCTATATCCTTTAAAGAATAACTATCGCCCTCATTCATAGTTGTGTTACTGCTAGTAATCTGCTTGTTTCCATGTCGCCCTAGTCTTATTTTCAGATGTAGTTATGAAATTTGAGTTTGCTGTACGCTTCAAATGATGTATTTCATTTTGTAGGTTTTTGCAATTATTTATATTCGTTTATTTCGTCAGTGCTGCACTGACGAAACCAAACTAGGTAGAAACATATATGTCTGTAGCTATAAATACATCTTAACACATACATAGTTGCATCGTTGATTGTCTATGTATTTCAATCAGATTGTACATGTTTAGGTGAACCTAATCCGATTTGATAGGATTACATGAGTAATGGCGATTGTCCTATGTTTATTTGCTTTCATTTACATTTATACATGACTGATTTTACATTCTATATTGTTATAATATCAACAGTTCTACTCTTAATTTTTCATTACATAGTTGCGTCGTTGTTATTTGTATAATTGCATTGACTGAACAGTTTGTGGTAAATCCCAAGCCTTTTGATGTGGCTATATAAGTAATCCCGACTGTCCTATTGCTTATTTGATTACATTTTCAATTATACATTGTGATTTGCATTTTATATTTGTCATTGTTTTCTAATTGACAACCAGTTGTCATATTGTTATTACTTTTACTTCATTGTATGCCACTACTACCAAGAATCTTTTGAATTTTTCAATACATTTGTATATTTGGCAAAGAATTGTAATATATATATATATATATTATTAATATTTAACAATCAATATAACCTCTTAAGAAATTCATATTATTATGGTAAATATTGCTATAAAAAAGTTTTAGGTTTTTGGATGAAATCTCTGATTGATGTAGTGCGTACTTAATTCGGCTAAATCTTAGTGATCCCGCAAACTTAAACAAATACTATATGCGTATAAGTTACTTTTTAATTGTACTTTTGATAATTATGATTTTATTATGATAGATAAATAAAACTCTATACAAATTTGACAACACTGTGATGCTGATTATGAATATTAAAGACCGTCAACGAGAAAACCCACCTAACGTGCGAAAACGAGATCTTTAAACGTGGTCTTCAGAGTTACTAGTCTTTTTGTTCTGTCTTTTTGTCCAGATGGCTCAAACTAATGTAGTTTTCTGCCTTTAAATATAGTTTTATGCTTGTAAATGTAAACCAATCTGTGAGTGGGAGGGAATATAAATTCGTTATTATATCGTTTTCAGTGTATTATCCCATTATTTCGAGTGCAAGCTAGCAAGCGCAAGTGTTGTTGTTAAATGTTCAACTTCGCAATGTAATTTAATCAAGAGCTGAATTTTGCACCTTACGCCTTCGGGTTTACGATATGTGATTCTAAATACACAAAACAAATCAAAAAGTAAAACATGGTCTTTGACACTTTAGGGGGGTTTTCTCGTAGGCGGTCACTTACTTTGGATGTGATTATTAACTCATATTACATACCGATTTAAAAAAGTGTGTCTCATTTGAAACTATAGGATTTGATTTTTGAAAAAACGCATAGTATATCTAACACAGATCTTTTTTTTATTTTTCAACATAAATTCGGTATTCGTTTAGCAAAATTTTTCAAAACAATGGCACTCTATTTCTGGAAATATTTTCTTTAAGGTTATTGATCGTTGCTGGCTTATTAGCGTACACTTTCACCTTTATATCACCCCAAAAAACAAAATCTAGTGGTGTTAAGTCAACTGATCTTGCAGAATTTTTAAACACGATCTGAATATTGAGCACGCAATAGAGTTATGGTCTCAAGTGTTGTATGGCACACTGCACTATTCTATTGTACCCGACTCTACTACCACTCCAAAATGCGCACTAAATAAAGCATTTCTATGAATTCTTTTTTTGTGAAGAGTGGGTGGATTTTCTTTTCCCCAGATGCGATAATTTTGTGTATTGACTCTTCTATCAAGATAAAAATGGATTCCATCACGCATCGCTTAGAAAAATTTTGTTGCATAAATCAGGGTCATCTTGTTTTTTACGTAACACCCAATTCACAAATGTACAATGTTGTAAATGGTCTGTAATTTTTAATTGTTGAGTTAACGGACTTTTGTATGCTGTCGCACATGCAGATCTTTCTTTAAAATACGATGCGTGATGGTTCTTGAAAGATTCAAATGTTGTGAATGAATGTGTTTGGATTTTCAAGAACACTTTCTCTCACTGCAGCAGTGTTGACACTTGGCTGAGTACGACAAGGACGTATTCGTGTTGCCTTATCGATGACAGAACACGTCTCTTCAAGTAGCTCTGTAGGCGCTCCGTTTTACCCTAATCTTGTGCGAATGTTCCTTAATGCAATCGTAAATGGGCTATCATTTACTATTGCATTTCATCAAACAGTCATACACAAAGTATTCGTTGTTCAACAGTTACACTATGTTGATGTACGGTTTGTAGATACTAAATAAAAACAAATGACGCGCAATTCATATTCTATAGTTCCAAATGAGACCATTTACAAATGTAAAATTCAGTATTTCAAAAAGTGGTAGGAACAAATGCAAAGAAACTAAATAACACTGCATTTCTAAATTCTCTATGGGTTGCAAATATGCTCATTTCCTCTGTTTTCCAAATAACTATTGCACTGGCCACTAAAGGTATTACTTTCAACTACCACGATGGCCAGAAACATTAGAAAAATAAATAATAATAATTTTTAGAAATTCAAACAAACGCCAAAAATAAACATTTTTTTTCTAACGGAGTGTTGACTTAAGCTGATTTGATGGAAGATTGTTAGTGTTGTTATTGGATCTAGTGATGAAAGACTCAGAAACCAAAAAATTATTACTCAGAATATGCTGGAAAAAAGGAAATATCATTTCAATATAGTATTTAGTGGACAATGCACACAGAAAATAGAAAAGATCTTTTGGTATACGAAGATGATTTGATGGAAGGTGAGACTTAAAATGAAACACGTTAATAATAATACTTTACTGCAGGATTTTCTTCTCACCGAAAAAAAGCTTGAGTTTTGTCAATCAATGGAAGCCTAAAGGGCTACATTTAGTGAATAGGGTGGTTGAAGCACAAACTGAAATCAAAATTCATACAGTTTTATTTCAACAATACAATTCGTATGTGACGGCGGAATAATAATTTCTTGAGCGTCATTGCGGGTCATTTTTAGATTATGGCAATTTTTACTTTCTCTCGAAGTGCAGCATAATACCTTTCATTGATAGCTTCATCCTTTGCGAGACAATCAATAATAATATCCGCTTCAAATCACAAAATGTCCTTGTCATTACCTTTTTAGTGGAAGAAAACGTCTTGGCCTTCTTTGGCGAAGGATTTCCACGAAGAATGCTAATATTGCCGTTTGAAAGCAAGCTTTATTAATCGTAAAAAGCTATGAAAAAATTTGTCGGAAGTTCGCGTTCTTTCACGTTCTCGATCTAGATTCAGTGATAGCCACCTGGCATAGAGCTTAGATATGCACAAATTTACAAGCAAAACATGTTGTATACGTTCAGTAGATATGTCCGCAGTCTTAGCAATCTCCCCCTATTCCAGTTTTCGAGCACATAATAGTACGTCACCAACTTTTTCAACGTTTTCTAGAATGGTAACAAGTTTTGATGGTCCAGAATGTTCTTCACCGAGGCTGATATTTCCACGTCTAAAGCGAGAAAAATTGCAGTGGATACTTGTGGTCTTCGAAAAAACATCATTTTCCAATATTTGCTGCATATCCGTCTAAATCTCATTGTGTACATCCTTTCAAAAAACAAGTACAGAATTGTTATCAACTTTTCAACTTTTAGTAAACACGTCTCCTTTAAACAGATTGAAAATTTAAATATTTTCTTGGAAATGCATGGTCTACTTGAAAACCCAGCACTGATTAGCGAGTCCCACATTCCGTCTAATCATCCTCGTAAGTACAATGTACGATTTTCTTTATAAAAAAATCTGTTGAGGAAGTGATTATAGTAAGTACAATACACGTATCATTTGCTTAAGTTTTTTTCACGGTATCTCTTACATTGTATAAGACTCTAAACCTCAATACTTGCTTAGTTTTTCTTACTGAGTATTGTTATTAAAAGAATAATGTTATCAAACAGGATTTACTATTATAACACAAAAAGAAAGCGGACATATACTAGCTAGGATAAATGAAATTATAGAGTAAAGTGTGTTGCGAAGGGTGGATACGTGAGCTACTGTTATGTAGCTCTCGCTTGTTTGAACGCGGACAAAATTTTGAACATTCGCTTTTGTACGTACAGACACTTTAAAAATGTCGACCTTTTTTCGGGAAATAATTAAATACATTTCTTCTTTATTCTTGCTTATGGAATTTGTAGTGAGTTATGCAAATATATATATTTTTAAAATAAATGTTCAACCCCAAAGTTTAAATTGTAAATAATAATTAAAGCCCGGAATTATATGCACCAAAATTGTTCAAAATATGCGCATATTTATGCACAAAATTCTACGAAAATATGCACCATTTCTATGCAAATATGTACTACTTTTATGATATTCAAAACAAGTACGTATCATTTGCGTAGTAAACTTTTTTAAACATTTAATAGGTTAATATAGAAGGTTAATCAATAAAAAAAAACTACTTCAAAAAGTAACATTTTATTACGTAAAACAAAATCATATTTATTTATTAGTATTACAACTAACAATTAGATGCTTTTCAATATTTTCAAGCAAAAACTATGTCTTCTATCTGATAAAATATATTTATAACTAGAGATCATGTTATTGGGGCATATTTAAGGGTACTACTAATTAAATTTGGGTCAAAACTGACTTCAATATTAAAATCTCCATTAAATATTTTTGCGATGTTTGAAAATAAAAATAAACCACAATTTTTTTCTATCACCTGTTTAAATTTTTTACTTATAATTTGACCAATTTTTCCTCGTACTTCATTAACATGTTTTTCAAATAGCTCAACTAATTCAATGGACTGAGTTAATGGCATAGCTTGTGTTTCTAAATTGAGAATGAATAATGTTGGTAACAAATTCGTAATTAGTCTGAATAAATGCTGGTTCAGTTTTTACGAAGCTTTTTCTAAAACTGCCTTACATTTTCTAATGGCAAGACTAGATCCGTCGTCAAAATCCATTATTAATTATTTTAGAGGAACAAAATGTTTGGCATATAAAATTGCGGCATTAAGCCATGTACCCCATCGCGTAATTACAGGCTTCGGTGGCAAAGGAATATTTGGCAACTTTTCTTTATACAATGGAATCCTGAATGGAGATCTTAAAACGATTTTCTTAACATTGTTAATTAAATCATTGACATCTGAAAATTGATTTCTAATTTCTTCTGCTACTCTATTTAAACCGTGAGCCAAGCAGGTCGTATGAATTAAGTTGGGGTAAAACATTTTAAGTTGCTGACCTGCTTTAACCATATAAGCTGCTGCATCTGATAGCACCAGTAAAATTTTTTCAGTTGGTACAATTTCAGGAAGAAAAAAATTCATCAACGATTCATTTACAAATCGTAAAATTGTAACATTATTTGTTTTTTCTAACTGTTTACATGCAAGTAAAAAGGATATACTTGAACCTGAGTTATTTAAAATACCAATTAGTAAATTTGCAATGTATCTACAGCAAGAATCGGTAGTTTCATCGATTACAAAATAAATATAATTATTTTTAACAATCTGTGTGATGTTTCGAATTGTGTCGATATATGTATACGTCGTTCACATAACACTTCCGCATAGTGCTTTCGTCCGGTACATTAAAACGACAATTGTTTTGTAAAGAAATTTTCAGTACAAGATTTTGTAATTTATGAAGAGGAATGTGAGCCGAAAGTAAAGCTGAAGAATTGTGCACTTCAGAGTTAAACACTTGTTGTTCATTTTTCTTGATTCCTGCTTTAAACGCTTCAGTCAAACACTGTTGTACCAGTTTAGTATGATTCAATTGTTGAATTTTTTTAAGCGCGTTGGTAGTAATATGTTGAGTGATCTGAGACTTACGATCACAAGTTATCTGTAACAAAATAACACGGTATTTAATGAAATGTGCCATTCTAAAAAATAAAGAAATGAAGAGTGAATTTATACAAGCTTGACTTTTTAAAAAATCTA
Source organism: Amphimallon solstitiale (assembly GCA_963170755.1). Lineage (NCBI taxonomy): Eukaryota > Metazoa > Arthropoda > Insecta > Coleoptera > Scarabaeidae > Amphimallon > Amphimallon solstitiale. The sequence goes on along the minus strand of OY720681.1, from coordinate 87,365,883 downwards.
AAGAGCATTACCAGTTTTTTAAATTTGGTTCAAAAACTGTCATTCTTCAATTAGTAAAAAATGCATACAATGATAATGAGCAAAATTAAAACTTGCCGTTTTTCCACATGCTTTGCAGAAAACTTTTTCAGCTTGGAGAATAAGCTCTGAGAACTCTTTAATCCAAGATGCCAACAAACAGTTTCCAACTTTCGGCATGTTTGAAAAACACGTATACGTATACTGATATTAACACCTTCGCAGCGAATTCAAAACTGGTAACTTTTCAGGTAAATTTATCTTTAAGAGTCTATACCTCCCCGTTGCTTAAATCGAGAGTGAAACTCATCTGAATACATTCAGATTTGCTAATATGACTTTTAGGAAAAAAGGCGCGTAGAAAAGTTTTTGGACTACGTTAACTAAACACCTCAGCACCCAGACATACTTTTACTTTCTTATACGTAGTATAAGGAAGTATTGTGATGATGAAAATTTTCGACCTCGAGATTTTTGAAGATGTCCACGTTTTGAAGTCCTCTGATACCGAAAAAGTGGTTTTTAAAAAATGTCTGTGTGTCTGTGTGTCTGTCTGTGTGTGTGTGTGTGTGTGTGACCACGATAGCGGCCAAACCGCTGTAGATATCAATTCCAAATTTTGTATATACGTGTATAATCTCCCTCTTGAGATCTGATTAGTTTTTCAGTAAAATCGGTAGACCGGAAGTAGCAGTTTACTTCAGCGAAAAAATCGAATTTTGCGAATATTTCATCAACTACTAAGTTTAAAGAAATTTATAAAGGATTCGTATATACTTAAAATTAAAATTGAGAATAATTTTATTTAAAAAGTTTTTCGAAATTCCTACCGGAAGTAGGTCTTTTACTCTTATCGAAAATCAGTTTTTTGCGAATATTTCGCAAGTCATGCTTTTTAGACAAGTACATTACCAGTATAAAAGTATTTAAAACATAATTTTCAATATCTTTTGTATAAAAAAAATTTCAAAATTCAGACCGTAAGTACCACTTTTACTCTTATCGAATAGCGATTTTTTGCAAATATGTCGTAAGTTATGCATTCTATATATATTTATTAAGAGTACAAAAGTATTTAGAACTGGATTTGCAATATTTTTTGTATATATGAAATTTCAAAATTCGGACCGGAAGTAGCACTTTTACTCTTAGCGAGGAGCACTTTTTTGATAATATCTTGCAAAGTATGCATTCTATAGCGATTTATTAAGCGAATGAAAGTACCTAGAATAGGATTTTGAATAAGTTTTGTATAAAAAAATTCTTAAAATTGTATAGTTTGAAACGCTCATACGTATAAGAAAGTCGTGTGGTGGCCACACCTCATTTTTTAATATTTCTTGAAAGCTACTCTGTTCTGGAGAACGGCGAGGTATTCTCTTATTTAACCGGACACTTCCCATAAATTTTAACATGAGATAATTTTAAAAATAATTAGATTTCCATATGTACAAGGGTATAAATAGTTTAAATGTAAAGTATGAGATTTCCCCAAAAAGTACTTAACGTCGTATCTTAGATGAAATATTGGAAAAAAAAACTAATTATCAAGTAACACAATGTTGTGTTTTGGTTGACAATAATAATAATAAGAACAAATCAAAATTCTAAAATTTGGCTGGTATATTACACCGCCCGTGTTATAGGAATTGAACATGCAATAGACCGGTGTAGAAGACTCATAAATAATGTGTATCTACCTTTCTCCACTAAAAGAACAAAAATTCTCAGTTTTTAGGTAAGACATGACCACCTATTAAGGCGGTTAATTACATTCTATAATCCCTGATCCGTAAGCGCAAATAAGATTGTTACTTTACTCCAGGGAGTCTGTCGCCACTTAATTTGATTTTCCCTATAATTTATTTACGAACTTTCCAATTTTTTTTCTGTTATCGGGCTAAATGCACTAATATGCTAAATACAGCAAAATATGCAAAAATTACAATTATATGCAAAATAAGCAAAAATTAATAGGCCTCAAACAATTGCAATTGTCATAATTCGCCTAAATACTGAAAGATTTAGTTGTCATATAAATAATAACCGATATGCAAATTTTATTTATTCCGGACTCTAATAATAATATTACACTAATAGAAAGAACTAGCAAAATAGCAACACTGAAAAATGCTAATTTATACAGTTAGTTTGGTGTAAGGAAACTGCAGGAGCCGAAATGTATTTATCGACCGACCAATGGAAAAGTCGCCAAAGACCGAATTTTCTAATCAAACTTTGATCGCCTGCTCTATATACATTTATATATTTGCTGGAGACAACTGTACGCCCGCTTGTTTAATTAAACTCTGTCTATCCGCGTTTTCCAAACCGTTAATCACGTTAATTAATTTGAGTTTACCGACAAGTATTTTCCCTCAAGGACTGAAACGAGTTTGAAGCGTACCTATTTATAAGGAAGACTCAAGCAATAAAATCATTTGTGTAGGTTCACGAAAATCTACGACATAAGAACTGGTATTATGATATTCAAATTTATTTATACAGGGTGAGTTTTTTTTCCATTATTTGTATGGGGATCTCGAAAACCATAAGAGATGCGCATTAGGTTAAATGGAGAAAGATTTGCATCTTTATAAGCCTCATCCAGATACGTTTTTGCAAATTTAAGAAAATGCATGGTTTACTAGATATTTGCAAAAAATAGAAATTCTCCAAAACCTTTTCAGTGCTATAACTCTTCTATTCATAAAGGTAGAGAAATTTTTTTTGAATATTGTTTTTAAGAAATTCAATTTCAAACAACGTCATCTTCTTGAATTTTTAATTTTCCTTAGCATTTTTGAGTTAGCAAGAAAAGTCTATTTTTTTTAATGGAAAACATAGTTGGCTATGACATATTCTAATAATGCATTCTTTTCTGGTTGCAATGATGTAAGGGTTGTAGCACTTATTTTAATAAATAACAGCACAATACACTATTATTATGTTTAAAAAAATAATATTTTTTTAAACATTTAATTTTATCAAAACGTAAGTACCATCCTTATAAAAAATTAGTTGGTCTAACTCTACACCCTGGAGATGATGAAAGACGATTAAATTTTTGTGCTTGGTTCGTAAATATGTGCCATGAAAATAACAACGATGCAGATCTTATGGACCGACGAAACACGTTTTACAAACGGCGGCATGTTGAATCGCGATAGTGAACACCTGTGGGCGCAAATAAATCCTCACCGTTTAGAAGAAAGGCGACTCCAGATTAGGTTTGGCTTCAATTTATGGTGTTATTGGTTCGCAACTTGTTGGCCCATTTATTTTTAATGAAACTTTAACCGGAAATCGATATTTGCACTTTCTTAGGGAAGATTTCGACAATATACTAGATGATTCAAATTTACAGACCCGTACAAACTTACGGCGGTTTCAACACGACGGTGCCCCGCCTCACTATCAGGCACAGGTCAAAAGATATTTAGATGAATTATTTCCAAACTTGTGGATCGGCAGAAATGGTCCTGTTTTATGGCCTGCACGTTGCCCAGATCTTTCACCGTTAGATTTCTTCGTCTTTGGAGCAATAAAAGATCTCGTATACGTACGATCATCTAACTCAGTGTTGAAAAAGTGTCGTATGTGCGTCGATAATAATGGTGGGCATTTCGAACACTTAATGTAAATTTAGGGTGTTTCAATTGATATAGCGGTGTAAATCATCAAATGTAAAAATTGCTAAAATGCGAATGGCGGAGATCAATTACAGACACATTATACATAGATATAGAGTACCTACACATACAACATTATTATGACAAAGTATTTTCAACCTGTATATACACATATATACATATTTATTTATTGTAGTCTTTTTTGGTGTGTTCGTAAAATTTGTAGACAAATAAGCAACGAGAATTCCACGCGAAAAATTCAAGCATACCTACAATATTTTCTCAATTTATTTGGAAAAATATGGTTAAGAAAATACGTAAGTACTACAAAAGAAATAGATATATGATACGCGACATAATGTTAAAAGGTCTTGCAAACGTGGCCGTAATAACAATAAGAAATATGTTCTGCTTTGACTGGGAACGTATTCACGTATTTCCTAGGCGCTCGGCGCTTTTATAAATTCGCCTCGATTTCTGCAGACGCCAAGCTGAAATTGTAAAATATCGTCACCAAGATAAGACTTCTGGATATCAAGTGCTATGTTATCGTTGCGCGATGTTGACATTATTATAAGATGTTGTAGGTGTGTGCGAATGAAAAACCATCTCCATATTCGACGGTTCTTTTTCTTTGTAATCAATGTACGGGTGACATTACTCGAATGAAATATCGTCTCCCTTTTTATGGTGAATAACAACTCTCTCGTACATATTCTACATTTTTACTTCTGCTAAGAATTATATTTTACAAATTTTATATTTACCTAACACATATTTATGCGTAAGTTCATTTTCATGTACTATATTAATAATTAAAATGTGGATTAGGCTAATTTGTATATAACAAAATTGCAATGGCAAATCGTAGGAGCTCTATTTGTTATGTGTAAATTCATAGTTGCTAACAAAATCATAATAAATAGAGAGGTTTTATTTACACTTTTAAAATATATATATGTACTAGAATTTCCTAATTGTTTCTTTTGTAATGACAGGCCCTCTTCAAGAGATTTTTACTTTCTTATACGTAGTATAAGGAAGTATTGTGATGATGAAAATTTTCGACCTCGAGATTTTTGCAGATGTCCACGTTTTGAGGTCCCCTGATACCAAAAAAGTGGTTTTTAAAAAATGTCTGTGTGTGTGTGTGTCTGTCTGTCTTTCTGTGTGTGTGTGTGTGACCACGATAGCGCTCAAACCGCTATAGATATCAATTCCAAATTTTATATTTATGAATATAATCTCCCTCTTGAGAACTGATTAGATTTTGAGCAAAATCGGCATACCGGAAGTACTAGTTTACTTCAGTGAAAAAATCGAATTTTGCAAATATTTCGTCAATTACTAAGTTTAAACAAATTTATAAAGAATTCAAATGTACTTAAAATTAAATTTGAGAAAAATTGTATTGATAAAGTTTTTCGAAATTCCGACCGGAAGTAGGTCTTTAACTCTTATCGAAAATCAGTTTTTTGCGAATATCTTGCAAGTCATGCTTTCTAGGCAGGTACATTACCAGTACAAAAGTATTTAGAACGTACTTATAAATATCTCTTGTATAAAAAAAATTTCAAAATTCGGACCGGAAGTAACACTTTTACTCTTACCGAATAACGATTTTTTGTAAATATGTCGTAAATTATGCATTCTATATATATTTATGAAGAGTACAAAAGTATTTAAAGTTGGATTTGGAATATTTTTTGTATAAATGAAATTTCAAAATTCGGACCGGAAGTAACACTTTCATACGTATAAGAAAGTCGTGTGGTGGCCACACCTCATTTTTTTTCACGTAAAAATGAACATGGAACGGATACTCCCCGTAAATGAGCGAGCTACGTGTATACCTATATTTTCAAACATTAATGGCAGGTAGTAAAAGATGGATCTCTACAAGAAGACAACGACCAACGAATGTCGGATTTTTTATTGTTTTGTGTCCCACTTTCGCTTAGTTATTTAATTTGAAAGAAGCGCCGGTAGTGTTGCTTATGCATTATGATAGTTTTTACTTTCTTATACGTAGTATAAGTATAAGGAAGTATTGTGATGATGAAAATTTTCGACCTCGAGATTTTTGCAGATGACCACGTTTTGAAGTCCCCTGATACCGAAAAAATGGTTTTTAAAAAATGTCTGTGTGTCTGCGTCTGTGTGTGTGTCTGTATGTGTGTGTGTGACCACGATAGCGGTCAAACCGCTGTAGATATCAATTCCAAATTTTGTATTTATGTGTATAATCTCCCTCTTGAGATCTCATTAGTTTTTCAGTAAAATCGGTAGACCGGAAGTAGCAGTTTACTTCAGCGTAAAAATCGAATTTTGCCAATATTTCGTCAACTACTAAGTTTATACAAATTTATATAGAATTCATATGTACTTAGAATTAAAATTCAGAATAATTTTATCTAAAAAGTTTTTCGAAATTCCTACCGGAAGTAGGTCTTTTACTCTTATCGAAAATCAGTTTTTTGCGAATATTTCGCAAGCCATGCTCTTTAGGCAAGTACGTTATGGGCATAAAAGTATTTAAAACATAATTTTCAATATCTTTTGTATAAAAAAATTTCAAAATTCTGACCGGAAGTGCCACTTTTACTATTATCGAATAGCGATTTTTTGCAAATATGTCGTAAGTTATGCATTCTATATATATTTATCAAGAGTATAAAAGTATTTAAAACTAGATTTGCAATTTTTTTTGTATATATGAAATTTCAAAATTCGGACCGGAAGTAGCACTTTTACTCTTAGCGAGTAGCACTTTTTTGATAATATCTTGCAAAGTATGCATTCTATAGAGATTTATTAAGAGAATAGAAGTACTTAGAATAGGATTTTGAATAATTTTTGTCAAAGAAATTCTTAAAATTCTATAATTTGAAACGCTCATACGTATAAGAAAGTCGTGTGGTGGCCACACCTCATTTTTGATAATATCTTGCAAAGTATGCATTCTATAGAGATTTATTAAGAGAATAGAAGTACTTAGAATAGGATTTTGAATAATTTTCGTAAAAAAAAATTCTTAAAATTCTATAATTTGAAACGCTTATACGTATAAGAAAGTCGTGTGGTGGCCACACCTCATTTTTTAAATGTATGATAAATATAGTTGTTGTGTCAAAACAATAAGCATAAAAAATAAAGACGTGCGTTTTTATGAAACATATCAGGTAATATCTTTCAAATCATGCCGTGTTCTACCGTAGATTACCTTGAACCCTTACTAGTATTAATTACACTTTATTTAATACCAAGAATATCATCTACTATAAACTTGTGATAGTGGCAAAAGCAAATGATCGAAAAGTTTTTCGCTTTTGGCGTAAAATTTACAGAATGTTAATTATTATGTTTTATAAATAAGCGATTATTATATTAGATTAGAATCTTATTTATGTAAAAAACTATTTATAAACTATAAATTCCTGGACAAAATTAACGCATCACATGTTACTTCTACGATTACCTGTAAGTTTCACATCTTTAATTCGTGAAATATAGTATCTAGGTAGCTTAAGATGTCATCTCTTATTATTAAAAAAAATTGCAATGATTTGACGTACTTAAGGTTATAATAAATAAGTGTATGTGGTGTTGATTTCCTAAAAATCTGTTAAATAAAAATTGGTCAGTTTAATCTTGTTATCATTAGTGTGATTTTAATTTGTTTAGAATAATAAAATTCACTGTCGACTATAACTAGAGTTTAACATATGAATTGTCAACCTAATTTAAGCGAACATGAACCAGCAGTGTTTGCTGAAGACCACATGAGAGGTTTGCTGACTACAATATCTCTCCAAGAGTTCCATTTGGAGGTGGGTCAGTAATGTTCTGGGGAGCAATTTGTTTTGACGCTCGAACGGAGTTGGTTACCAATTCACAGGAGATCAATGAATGCAAATTTTTAAATCGAGAATATTGTAGAAGAACATGTTTTGCCATTTGCCAAATTTATCGGCGCCAACTTCATCTTTACGCAATATAACACTCCACCACACGTTGCTGTAAACTCATTGGACTACCTTTGAGAGGTGAATATTTAGGTTTATGGAGTGGTTACCTAAAAGCCCAGACATAAATCCGCTACAGCATCTGTGGGATGTACTCAAACAGGTAGTTAGACGCCACATACCAGCTCCTACAACTCATAGGGAACTTGAAGAAGCTATGGTTGATGAATGGGAGAAAATTTCTCAAGCCACCATATGCAACTTAATTAGTAGTATGCCTGGAAAGGAAGCAGTTATAAGAGCAAAGGGAGGCTATACCCGATATTAATTTTATAATTTTCAAGTTAAATTTAATTTTAGAAGAATTTTTTACAATTATTAAATGTTTAATGTACTTTCAAGATTAGATATTACTGTAAAATTTTTGTTAAATTAAAAGGTTTTTTGCAAATTTTGTCACTTACTATAAGTGATTCGTTAATTTTGTCCAGGAGTTTATATTAGAAATAAGATTAAACATGCAAAATAATTTTCAGCTACCTCTCAGCCCCTTTGTCACCTTGTTTTTAACTTTAACCTCCTTGTATGTGTATTTGAAATAATTAAAAAAAAAACATTCTTACAAATAACATCTCATCTAAACAAGTCGTTTTCCTAGACCAAATGTTGTACGCAGACAACCACGTTTGCATGGCCACAGAAGAGACAGGGAAACGCTGTTAATGTTATTGTCGATAACTGTTGTTCTCCTTGTGTATTAGAATTTGTTATAACTTGAGACACTGATGGAAGACGTGTTTGGTCCCGGATGCATAACATTCAATTAGATTGATATAATAAACATAATTTGTTAAACCACAGTTTTTCTAAAACTAGTTGTTGATTTTCGCATGATAGTCTAAACCAGTGGTTCCCAAACTTATTTTGCCTACTGCCCACTTTGAGAATAAATTATTTTTTAGCGCCCCCATTTTTTCACCTACTCAAAAACCACTATAACTTCAAATTAAATTAATTATTGTGAGCTATATTAGCGGAGATTAAACATTCATTCTAAACGAGACTTTTACTATGGGTTATAGTAAAAGTCTCGTTTAGAATGAATGAGTTAACTTGAGACCTGAGCGTAGTAGGTAGTACACAACGGCGCTCAGGTCTCAAGTTAACTTTTACGGGCTACACCTGCCAATGAGAATGATTATTGAAACGCAACTTTATAGTATTCAGACAAAGTATCTTTTATTCAAAATTCAAAATAAAACAAACATAATCGATTCTAATATAAAAACTAATGTGAAGGATGAATCTGATGCTGTTTAATAAGTTTGTTGATATCAGGTTCCAATTTACTCAAGAACAGCCGCAAGTCACCACGTTCGGTAACATGCAAACGATTTCTCTTTTTAGTAAGCAGCGTTGCTACAGCACTAAATCCACGTTCACACAAATATGACGATGGGAATGCTATCAAGAATCGTTGAATGATTGACCACAATCCAGGGTACAATTGCGGGATCGGTTTTTGTAGCCAAAATTCTTGGTAGCCATTTTTGAACTTGATTTTTATTTCCTCGTTCGTTGTCAATTCTATAAGTTCTTCTTCCAGATGTGGTGATATTGCTGTGTTGACATTTGAAAACGGATCCAACACCCAGTCTGGTATTTCCAAGTTCAAAATATCCTGGTATCGTTCGGTGAAGTCAATGTGGAGCTTTTCCAAATGTTGGCAGTAGGCAAACAAGTCGTCGTTACTGCAGGATACTGATAAATTCGGAAAATTATGAAACTCACGTCTGCCCATATTCTTTTTGTGTAGAAGCAGTTTGGCTGCGAAAGCAGCAACGACATTTTTTGTTTTAATTAAATTTAGTTCATCGCCTTGCAGTTGGAGATTCATGTTGTTGAACAATTTATACAGGTCTGTCATGTAAGCTATATCATTTTTTGATGTAATGAGCTTGTTGCGCAATTCTGTATCTTTAGTTTCCAAAAACTCTATCACAGAGTCAACCAGGTTGTAAAATCGAGTCAGACAATTGCCTCTTGATAGCCAACGAACTTCGGTATGAAACAACAAACGGTTGAAATCTTCGTCATTAGTAACACAAAGCTGATGAAATAATCTATCATTCAAAGAGCAGTTACGGATTTTATTGACTGCTTTGATGACATATTGCAGTGATTGAAATAGTCGTTCACTTAAATTTCTAGCAACCAAATGTTGTCTATGAATAACGCAATGTACAGCAAGGACATCTGGAATTTTATTTTTTACGTACGCTATGAAGCCTTTATGGCACCCTGTCATAGCCGGAGCGCCATCCGTAGCAACTGATATAATATTTTTCAAGGGAATCTCTTTCTCATCACAAAACTTTTCCAATCTATTGAATATGGTTTCGCCTTTTGTATCGGTCTCTAAATTTCTAGCAAACAATAGTTCTTCACATATTTTCTCATCTTTAATAAACCTCACGTAAGACAGCAACAATGCTTCATTAGTTGGTAAAGTGGACTCATCGAGCTGAATTGAGAATTGACTAGTCCTCAGATGATTGCACAATGATTCTTCTATGTTTCCGGCCATTTCATCAATTCGTCTTTGCACAGAATTATTACTCAAAGGAATTTTTCCGATAATATCTGCGGCCGGTTTATGAAGCACAGTAGTTATTACTTCCTTCATTGCTGGCAAAATTAACACTTCTCCGATGTTGTGTGGTTTGCCTTTTTGAGCAATTAACAAAGAGATGTTGTACGAAGCTCGAAGTCCGTCGTCATCTTGCTTAGCAGCCGCCGAAAAGAGTTTTGCTACACTTGGCCGAGTATTATGCTTCTTCTCTAGGTCTTGAAAATATGCTACATTCTTGTCTTTCTTATCTGGATGCATTTTATTCAAATGATCTTGAAGTCTTGAAGGCTTCATTGCTTCATTCGAAAATGTTTTTAGGCATAGAAGGCACAAAGGCGACGATGGGTTTGTAGGATTTTCAATGAATCCGAATTTAATATATTCCGCACAGTATTGCCGTCTCTTCTTTTTTACTTCCGACATTGTTTTGTTTTGAGAAATACGTAAGTATAAGTGTTGAACTTAAGTACTGCTTATCTATTACGCGCGAAACCGCAAATGAAAATAAAATAAATATTACGTTGTTTATATAGGATTGCATAAGCAGCACGCACCGACAGGAATAAGACAAACATGCATAAACTCGTTTATCTCATTCGACGCTCAATCGTACTCAACAAGTAAGAACAAGTATTCTATGAACCAGCCGATTGATACAGTTGCCTTTTTATTTGTTTGTTTGTGTCTCTTTTCGTTTCGAAACGGAGCGACCGATTGATATGTTTTTTATTTTATTTATTCAATAAAACAGGACAGATATATGAACTACTCGGAGAGAAATATCGAACCGAGTTGGTTTGAGCAATCCCTTAATTAATATTAGTTGATGTTCACAAGCTGTAGTCGAGAGTAGGGATGGGACATCGGTGGGTAAACATCGATATCAAACATCGATGTTAACATCGTTGATCAACATCGATGGTTGCAAAATATCGACTACCAAACATCGATGTTTTTAAACATCGATAATTATATTTATAGATTTATTTTTTGGCAGTTTAACAAAAACTTTATTATAACTTAATTAATTTACGTCCTTAACAAAATGATATAAAAGATATCACTATTCAAAAAAAATAATAAAAGAAATATATACATTTATAATATGTAGTTAACTTTAGAAACTACTCAAAAAAAACTATATAAAAAAACAATATTATGCAATTACGCATGAAACAACCACATGACTTAAATCGTCTGATACTTAAAAAATATATACATTTACGTGTATCAAGGCTTTTTAAGAGAACGATTTTTATTTGGGATTTTATAGTCTTGCATTTTTTTTTTGACTACGCTGGCAAATACCGAGATACATATGGATATGGTTTTATATTTCTGATGTGTCATCTTGCATTTAATACGTGTATCGTCGTGTATGATTGTACGCACTAGGGAATTTCCCGAAGAAGTATACATCGGTAATGTCTATCTCCCTTCTTTTTCTATGAAAATACGTTTACCTCCTTCACTTATTCTGCATGCATACATAATTTAACTTTTATTCTGCACATTAAAAGTACTATAAATTTATGTATTTAATTATATATTACTTAAATATTTATACTGAGTAATATTTAAAAGAGCCTAAAATGAAATATTCGAATTTATATGATATAGCACTGTGTAATTTAAATACTTCTTTTATTCGTAGACAATTTTACATCCTCGTAGCCTGTATGTGAGCTGTTAATTTGGAAACATTTTTGTATTTGTCAACAGAGGACGCTGTTTTATTTTGTGATTAGTGCAAATACATTTTGTCAAGCTTAAAAGTTCGATGTTCACTATATTTCTTCTAACATCGATAGTTTATCGATAAATCTAAATTGCAAACATCGATGCAAAAACATCGAACATCGATCCTAAAATATCGATGTTCAATGAACATCGATGTTTATCGCCCATCCCTAGTCGAGAGTCGAGAGCTCAGTCGGTGTCTAAGAGTCCTCATAGATTCTAGATGAAATTACAAATCGCCCCCTAAGCCTTTACACAACGCCCCCATTTTTTTTCTGGGTCTCTTACCGCCCCCCTTTAGACCTGCAGCACCCACAAGGGGGCGTTATCGCCCACTTTGGGAACCTATGGTCTAAACGAAGGCTGTAGAAAAATGTTCCCTAAGATATATCCGCTGTAAAAAGAGAAAAACCGGGTCTCATATTGATTTGTATTGATCATACGGTTATATGATTTTACCATAAGATTTACGCTCTCACCCGATAATAATGGAGATCAAACTACTGTATATACGAATCAGTTGTTTACATAAGTGTAATACATTAAATGTATTATCTGCTAACACCTGTTGATGTATGTATGTAATCACAATTGTTTAAAAGATTGTAAAATTAATTCTCCTTAGGAATTTTAAACATCGTCTTTTAGTTACAATATCTGAAGACTACATTCTGACAATGCTTGAAGATTCTGACAATTATTTTGAACAGTTAAACATTGAGTTAAATACTGGACCAAATATTCTACATCTTAACATCACATTCCTACCGAGAGTTTTGACTGTGTGTGATATTTAATCCACATACCGCATGTGTCAAATTTCATTAGGTATAGGGATTCAATGTTTACGTGCGATCTATACGTATGAATATAATACGTGGCAACGTGTTACTCCTACTGTCCGTCACCAATACCGACAACAACCGACATCAGAACGATATTCTCCGATCCCGACCCAGATTTTGCATTCAATGTTTAGGTGGGGACACGTTGTGGTCCCTGGCCGTCTTATTACTGGAACGGGTAACATCAAATGGCCTCCGCGATCTACTGTTTTCTCTCCAAATATTTTTTTTTGTGGGGATATTTAAAAAATATTGTTTATACCCATGAAGCTGGTAGAACAGAAAACATAGTTGCCTTGAGAAAAAAAATAATTGAGGCTGCTAATTCAGTAACTGCTCACATGTTAGAAAACGTAAGAGTAAATTTCTACGACCACCTAGGGTAATGTCTTGCTATACAGGAAGGAATCCTTTTTTTATTTATTTTATTAGGGTTATTTTTTAATTTTATTAGAAGTACGCTTTTGTTTGTGTCATGAAGCGTGAACGTAGCTTAATAATTCTCTGCATTTACTGAAAGGAAAAAGAAAAACCAATCCTGGCAACTCGTAAATATTATTTCTGAACGCATTAGAAACACACGGGTCGGTGGTCCAATGGTTACTGCTAAGTGCTAACTTGTATTTGCGAGCATGTGTCAGTTGTCGCGTCGCTGGCATTGGAAAGGAAAGTAGGGATACCACGTTGCAACATATTGCATGGATTGATCGTCTATGGCTAATGAAAATTAACACATACGGTATATTACATGAACTGTAGTGGATATTACGATAACCAGATTTGATAATTTTCTTAACTCATATATCTTGTTAAATTGAACTACACTTTGTGAAAATGAAAAATGTATTCAATATTACACACAGTCGAAATTCTAATTTTTATTAAACCAATTACAATACACAACATTATTTGAATATAGGTTACTTATTGCTATATGACGTTTATGAAGTTTAAAATTATATTGTGCCCAATTTGATCATAGGGGTATCCTTAAACACAAAATTCTACGGGGTATTGTTATTCTCCTTGGGCATTTTGTTAGCTATTGCAAATATGAACTATATGCTTCATTTCCTCGAGAAAAAAAACTAAATTTAATTATATTACAATGATATTAAGCTCAATTATTTGAATAATGTCTCTGCAGCTCACGTCAATAGTTCGTATGAATTTCATCTTATGTGAATTGTTGAGTAAAAACAAAATCATTATTATGCTCCAGCCTTGGCATTCGTTGGGTATCGTGAGATGGAGAAATCGCAAAAGGACTACTTTTTGACAATACTGAGGTGATAAAAAGTAATCGCTGAAGCAGCTAGACGCCATATCGAAAACTGCGTTCCAAGAAGACTTCGTACACTGATAAAAGCGTTGGCATTCTTATGCCATATTTAGAAGTACTTCAGAGCACTATTTTGTTGGGAAAAAATAATACTTATGAATTAATACCAATTGTTTTGGAAACACGAAAATTGGTTTTGAGTAAGTGTCAGACACTTTACAAATTGACAGTAGCTTACAATGTTCATATGATTTATATTTAATTTATATTATACACTAGTGAACTGGCATATGATCAAACTATTAATCTGCTAACAACCAGCGTTACAACTTCCGCAGGGCTGACTTTTTGTCTTTATACAGTCAGTGCATGGATTACGATTGGTCTTTCTTGACGCAATTTACAGACCCTGATGTAGCATTGGATGCATTTTATGCTGCGCTGTATTCCATACTAGACGTCCATGTTCCTAACACAAATATGTCACATTCTTCATATCCACCATGGTTCTCCTCTGAAATTATACTAAACCTCAGGAATAAGAACTATTATCACAGTAAATGGGTCAAAACAAAAGACATACGATTCCACAATGAGTTTAAACGTCTCAGACGACTGGTTAAAAAGCCAATACATGATAACTATGTGTCTTATATCGCAGGGGTTGAGAAATCTATGAAAGCAGCCCCTTCCAACTTATGGGGCTTTCTTCGGGCAAAAACTCGCTCCACAAGAATACCTGGTAATCTTCGTGACAATGAGGGCAATGACTTTTCTGATCCCATAGAAATTGTAAATGCTTTCGCTAGATCCTTCTCATCCATATATGAAATGCCTTCAAACACAGTGTATCCTGAATCAGTTTATAACCCTTTACCTTATTCCTTCTCCCATGTAACTGAAGAGGATTTAATAAAACTTATGGCTACTTTTCCTAATAAGCAAACAACTGGTTATGATCTTATACCCAGCTTCTTGATTCGGGACTGCAGGTATATATTTGCTTCCCCTCTCAAAGTAATTATTAACTTATCAATTTCCTCTGGAATATTTCCCGAGCGTTGGAGAAAAACTAGGATTGTACCTGTCCACAAAAAGGGTGACCGTGCATTGATATCTAACTATCGACCGATCTCTATAACATCTAACTTCTCCAAATTATTCGAGATAGTTCTATATTCCTTTATATATACCAGTATACGCTCCTTTATCTCAATTGACCAACACGGTTTCTTATCTGGGAGGTCTACAGTTACGAACTTGGCAGTACTTACTCAGTGTATATCAGCGGTTCTGGACAGGCGCGGACAAGTTGATGTAATATACACTGACCTTTCGAGGGCATTCGACATGATTGACTTTGACCTGCTACTGCGTAGATTCGGTTCATTTGGCTTTGTTCCTTCGGTTGTCGGCCTCATTTGGTCTTAGCTTAGTGAGAGGAGATGTTATGTCTGTTATAATGGTTTTTCATCCACCGAGTTTATAGTTACTTCTGGTGTTCCCCAGGGCTCAAATTTGGGTCTCTTGTTGTTCATATTGTTTATGAATGATCTTCTCCTACATATCGATTGCCCTGTTCTTGGATATGCAGATATTAAAATTAATTCTGTAATAAATGGTCCTGCTGATGTGACTAACCTTCAGAGAAATTTAAGTGTATTGTCTTCATGGTGTGAACGTTCTGGACTCAAGTTGAATGTGGATAAATGTTGTGCAGCAACCTTCACACGGTCTTCAACTTCGTACAATTCTTCTTACTTCATTGGTGACAACAAGTTAATGAGTAAAACTGAATTTAAAGATCTTGGAGTTACCTTCGATTCCAGCTTGAGCTTCAAATCTCACATAGAGAACATTTGTACATCTGCGTTCATATCGTTGGGTTTTGTTATGCGTGTGTCTAGGTATTTCACTCATTCAGCATTGTTGAAATCTCTATACTCTGCCTATGTATTGAGTAGGCTTGAATATGCCTCCTTAATATGGTTTCCAATTTATGCAAGTGATTGTTTGGCATTGGATCGTGTGCACCGTAGGTTCTTGAAGTTTCTCACGTATCGGGCAGATGGTGTTTATCCGGACAGGGGCGTGGCGATGGGTGATCTGTTGCGGAGTCATGATATGGTATCCTTGAGTGAGAGGAGATACGCTACATGTGAGAGATTTCTGCTTAGACTGTTGAATGGCAGCATTGACTGCCCTGATATCCTGACCCGGATGCCATTTATGATACCGCGGCTTAACTCCAGACATAATTGCACTTTTGCAACACCTTTTGCGCGAACCAACATCATGAGACGAGCTCCAACTTACACGCTTTGTCGCTTGGCGAACAAAAATGTGGACCTATTTGTGTGAAGACTGACTGTGGACAGTGGATCATCATGGAATTTGTTATTACTTACTGTTTTTCTTTCTTTCTTTTTATTATGTATACACCTATAATATAGTTTGTAACCCTGTTTTGGGCTTTGCCAGTTGGGAAATAAAGATGGTTATTATTATTATTAATTTTGCAAGGAATCACTACAAATAATAAGCCTAATATTTTTATATTACGCTTAGTTTATAAAATAATTGGTATGTGTTTATATTATATATTTACACTGGTAGCTCGATGGTAACTGCATGAATTGAGCTTTCTAGCCGACTGGTTTATGGTTCCGCGCGAGCGTTAGTTGGTGTAAGTCGCAGCTATCGGTTGTCGAGACGACATTAGTACTGACCGCGGCTGTACATATTATGTATCATAGGGAGTTGAATTTATGGGGAAAAAATAAAAAATAACTTTACCTACGAAATTAAGCTATGGATAAGTCAGCAATCAGTTACAAAGATTCGTTAATATTTGGACAGTTCTTTTCGGAAATAAAAGATCTTTTTTCTTGTTTTCATTTCTTTCAAACAAAATAAGCAAATCGATAAGAGTAAGAACGAGTCGGTAAACAGAACTGGCAAATCGGCAGAAAAAGATTTGAAAAGAATGCGAAGATATCTGAACGAATGTATGTTCAGGGTGAATAAGAAACTACAATAAAATCTTGTAGAAAACCATCAAGACAAACAACAAATAAACGGAAAACATCAACTCAGCAATCGAACTTCACTAACAAATCAAAGCCAACAGGAAAGGAACAGCAGGCAAAGAGCCAACGATACTAAGAATTATTGAATAAAATACATGTAAAAAGATAAACAAATGAAATAAATGCATAGTAATCAATAAAAAATTAGTTAATAACACAAAACACTAAATGTTTGGCTTTCATCTATTATTCACTAATCGTATACAATTATTCGTGTTTTATAGTATTACTTTCTGAAGTTCAATTACTTCCAGCGCTTAAGTATTGATATTAGCTGACTGTAAAGGTTTAACAAAAAAATAGGTATAATGCTTTATTACAAATGTCATCACTTTTATTTTATATTGTGTCGATAAGCCTTTTGATCACAGAATTTGGAAATAATCGGCAACCATTTCTTAAGTAAGTCCAATGTTTAGAGTTAGTACTAGTTATACAACCGAGATTCAGATTGTGGATGAATTACAATAAAAGTCAAATCCGGATAGGTAGTTTGTTTTCTGCAACGTCAGCTGATTGACCAAAAGAATAAAATGATAGAGGAATAGAAGCAGAATTTCTGTTAAATCAACTGAAGTAGCTTAGAGCAAATTGTACATCTCAATTTCATTAGTACTTTCAGCACATTATGTAGGCACAAAGAATATTAAGTAATTTATTTATAAAAGCAAGCACTGTGTAAGATCGAAGCTTATTTGTGAGAAATTAATTTAAATACATGACACGTACATATATATAGGCTGTCCCAGCTAAGACTTTCGGGTCATATATTTTCATTATTATTGAACGCATTGTTTTGATATTTAATATGTAGATTTTATTGAATGAGGATTGTTCTGTTATTTTGGAAATTAGTGAAAGTTAAAAAATGTAATTTTAACTCATCGTTCTTTTTTCAAATTCCACGAAAATATCTTTAGATGGTTAAGCACTAAAAATCAAGCCTCTACAGAAAAAATGAAGTGAAACAAAATTTTGGTTTCAGAGAAAAATCAAATTATGTTGCTAAAAATATAATTTAATTATTAAGACAATTACTGTATAGAGAACTTTGAGAACAATTGAATAACGTTGCCGGGATTTAATTTGTACATCCCTCATAATTTTTGAAAAAGTCAAATGTCATTGTTGACAGTTCAGTAAAAAGTGTTAATTTCGATTTTTTGTTTTCGCTTTCGAATAAAAATGGCTGAATTGTCTATGTATCTCAAAAAAGAGATCATTTTCGCTTATGGTGGAAGTCACAAGGACGAAACCGTAAGAGTTCTTGTCGAACGTCACCCGAACGAAGGCCTTTCAAAATTTAAAGTCAAAAGAATAATAAATTTATTTGAACACACAGGAAGTGTCAGCGAATTAAAGCGTGTAAGGGAAAAGTCAGTCACTGGGAATCAAGAACTAGTGGGTGCTGTAGTGGCATTCGAACAAAATCCAACAAGAAGTGTACGAAATATTTCTCAAGTTTTGGACGTGCAGGTTTCAAGAAGTTCCATCCATAGAATATTAAAATCAAAAAAATATCAACCTTTTAAAATTTCTTTGCACCAAGAGTTTTCTGAAGATGACATGATTAATAGATTAAATTTTTGTTACTTCATGCTGCAAACCATTCAAGATGATCCTGATTTTATCAGGAAGACACCTTTCTCTGTTGAATCAACGTTTAAAAGCAATAGTGTTGTAAATCGCCACAATATGCGGCACTGTGTGGTCTTTTTGTAAGATGGAGCCCCGCCACATTAAATTGACTACTTTCAGACCTGAAATTCAAAGTTTTAACGCTCTTGTTGCACCGAAGACCCTACTTAACCTTTATTGGCAGTTTAGTGGAGTATCTATGGGTGTTCTGTGGGTTTAATTGTTTGCACACTGTAAAGACATTAACAATAAGATTCACTGAAACTAGAAAGTTTGAAACCAGTTTCTTGCATTTAATAAAGTATGCTGCCTTTAACTCGCCTGAATAACAGGAAATAAAAGATAGTTGAATTCACGTTTTAAAGACTATGGTTGTTTTAGTATAGCGCAACGGTTCTTCACTTAATAAATTGTCTATATTCTAAATTTTTTAAAAATTCGTTCAATAATAATGGAGATATAAGACCCGAAAGTCTAACCTGGGACACCCGGTATAGACAAAGTTAATACATTCGTAAATGCAAATAATACTGTTGTTAATCATTTAAGAATAAATAATATTTGTACAAAATAAAGTAACGTAATGCTTTAATATAATTAGGAAACAAGAATCGGGACATATTTTACAACAATATTAATGTTCTATACATCAATGTAAGGAGATTTTACTAAATTAAAGTTATTAATTAGTACAAAGAATTTATGGTAGTCATATTATTAACCTATTAAGATTAATTTATAATTTAAGCGCATGGCCAAGTGCTCGCTAGTTGTCTAGTAGTAATTTTGGACGTAGATTGGTTTGTGGTGATGGTGAAAATGTGTAAAAGTCCAAATAGTATCATGATTATCCTCATCCTTATTATTTAATATGCATAGTGATGTGGCACGCAACGTACAAAAAAATGGCGGGGCGTGGGTAAAACCTAGTATTGAGATTGAGGCCGAGCGAAGCCTAGCGAAAGAGAAGATGTTCCATATCACGTTGTTATAGCCAAGCGAACGGGGATGGAGTGTAGATGTATGCTACTAAAGTTATGAAATCCTACCGAACACATATATGTAAAAAAAAAGCATGCTAACTTCTCGCAGATATACGTGTTTAAATTATCTTCAAAAAATCACGAAATATACACATTGTTTACACTTTACTTGTATTGTCGTCATAAGCACAGAAAATTCTGTGTAAATTGATAAACTTCGAGATCAAACTTGGCAAGTTTTCATTGAAGATATGAACATTATTGAAACCTCTAAAAACATGCTAGTTTGATCTGGAGGTTTATCAATTTACACAGAAGTTGTAGTTTACTTCAGTAAAAAATTAAAATTTGCCTAACACTTCGTGAGTTTAAATATTTCCTAACGAATACAAAACGTAAGTAAATTTTTGAGAAAAATTCTATGAAACAAAGTGTGTGGAAGTTCCTAGTAGAAGTAGACCTTTATGGAAGAGTTTTTTGCGAATATCTTGCTTCATGCTTTTTGGACAGATATCTTATGAGTATGAATACCTTCATCACAAAGAGAGAATTGTAAATTATAATTGTATAGAAGTATAAACAGCTTTGGTTTCAATCGTGTTCATGATTATAGTACTAGGAATTATAATAACTCTCTTCTTCGCGTAAATAAATCTTTCTTCAAACTTGCTTACACATTATTGAAGGTAAATTACATAATTATTTATTAAGGTATTTTGTTTATATTAAAAATAAGACAAATATTTATAAAATTCAAGAATAGTATGAAATTTTTACTATTAAATGTAAATTGTTTCTATGATTTATGATTACTTATACTTCTCATAAATTCAATTTTATTTCAAGTAGTTTGTGCATTGACTAAATTTGATTTTTTTAATATTCGAATAAGTTTTGAATCATTAATTACGTGGCTTGTTAGTATGGGAACAATTATAAGCTATGTAGTTATTAATTCAAATGTAATATTTAACTATTTGTTAAATTATAAATGTATTATTGACTTCTATGAAAGAAACAATATAATTATTTTGCTACAAAAACAATAAGAATAAAAATACTAGTAATTAGGGACAGGCAGTCAGGGGAACATTACCTTGCAGTATTGCTTCTGAAGAAGATGTATTTACTATTACTTGGTAAGTAGAGGGATACAATACTTACCAAGTAACAGCAAATACATCTTTTCCAAAATCTCTATTTGTACTAATAATATTTACATACTAGTATTAGTTATCCACACATATATAGTTTTCCAATATAAATTCAAAATTATTATTTATGTATATAAATATCAAAGTGGATAAACTTCTACTACGCTTTCAGGTAACTATATTAGAACAATTTAATAGAATACAAGGCCCTAATAAGGTTAGACGCTTGTAATTGAGGTAGATATTAATTTTAAGCTGTTAATTATAGTTGATTTAGTGCTCTCGAAATTGGAAGCATCATGAATATATAATCGTAACTTCCTATATGCCATGTAACATTTAAAGCTTGTACTGTTATTGTGATAATATTATTTATTGTTAGCAAAATTTACGCTTTTTAAAATTATTATAAATTAATTAACCTTGCACATGGTTTGAGGAGCTTTGTGCTAAAATTTTGAAGATACAATCCTGCATTTGAAATATTTCTTTCCATGACGAGGGTACGCAAATTAATTCTTAAATTATTTTTTTTTACTATTTACATATATACATTTATACGCAAGACGTATATATATACATGTGTTTGTCATTACCGACAATCAACGCATAGACACCATGTTTCGGCATTTAAGGCCTCGTCAGTGTACGTGCGACTATCGGTAATGACTTTTAAACTAGTTTCGCTACTTATGTCGGCTTTGCGTAGAAAATGTCGTTTGAACATCACAGCGACATCTGTTTTTGTATGTATTTAATACTGCATAATTTAATATATAATATTTAAAATATCTTATAATTTTGGAAGCAATAACATAAGTTTATGGAGTTCGAAACCTAGCGAGTGAGATTACTCCGGCCCAACAAAGGGACGAGTTCATACGGTGATTGAAGTAAAGACTATTGCAGAACAAATATGTAAAGTACTTGCAGTTCCCGGAATTTTATCATAAAATACTGCCAGTGAAAAGCAATGAAAGAATCACTTTCGAGATGGTTCTATCTGAGGTTGAAACAATTTTAAAAACAATGAAGACAAGAATTAATGGAACATCCACCTGATTAGAAATAGTCAACATAACAAACAAATCTGAAAAAATAAATAACGAAATCAATAAAACGAGCGAGATCGATATGTATAATAAAGTGGTATGAAAGAATCTTCTGCAAGATATACACAATATGAAGGAGTAGCATAAGAAGAAAAATAGGAACCAGAAAAAGGATCAGACAGAGTCATATCAGAATAGTGATTGAAGATGTGGCAAGACTTTTTAAATAGTTATTGAAGGACAAGATTATGAAAGGCAAAATAGAAAATGAAAGTCAAAAAAGCAAAGAGATGAACTGGTAATACTGATTTACAAATCCTCTCTAAACGTAACTACACAAGCAATAATTCAAAATCATAAACAAAAACTCCGTAGAATTCTGGAAAATATCTGCTACATATGCACCAAGAAATTTGTCAAAATGAGGAAATGCTAAACAAATAGGGCAATAGAAATTGTTTAGAAAACCCAAAATACAGTAATATTAAATGACTGAAAACTAGATATATAACACTAATATAGAGGGTATATTCATAAACGGATATAGGAAAAATGTAATATAAACTGAGAATTCCGCAAGCAGGATTTGTTATCTAAGATCTTACTGTGTTATTTGTAAATATCTATTTAATACTATTAGGGAAGGTACTACAATATTTAATCGCTAATCCAACAGATTGACCGCATATCCAACGTGTGAAACGCTTATATAATTTTCTATGTCATAATTTTCTTATTTTAATTTGTCCATATATGAATAAAATATTGTTCGGGGAGGACTGAAAAAGTATTCACGTTTAATGACGTATACAATTCTTGCTTAGAATTTATTAGTTGTAATGTAAAGCAACATTTCGTATATATAATTGTTCTTAATCTTTTCAATTAACAATTCACAATAGAGTAGATAAATTAAATTAATTGAATACACTTACGCTAAAGAGAACACAATAAATTTAATCCATTGAAACAAGGATATTTCAAATACTGCAAATTAAGCAAAATTTGATCATTATGTTTCGAGCATAGGTTCTCTCAGTTGAAGATAATGAATACAAAAGAGTATTCTCAACTCATTGGATCTGTGCTTTCGTATTCCGGAAGCGGGACGGCCGGCTTCCGTTTCAATTAAGGCGAGAAACTGTCTCCGTCAGGCCTTGATTGGTTGTCGAGTCGGACCGCCAAGATTAAGGGCTGATTGCGTGACAGTTCTGCGGCGTATTTACTTTATTTAATTTATGTTTCTCAATGTCGTTGGTGTCGCAAAGAAAAGAACGAGCAGCAGGAGTGAAGAACTTTTCATTTCGCATCGTTTTATGTCACGCTGAAGGATTTCTCTTTCATAACTCGGTGAAGAAAATAAACTTAAAAATGTTAAAGCCGCTCCGAGAGGCCTGTCAGATGAATTTCTAAAAATACCGGTGACGGCGTGAAAACTTTTGGGATCGTACATCAACTGTGAAAACTTAAATTAGATGTCACGTACATTGAGAAAAAAACTAATTCAGAAGAAACGCGAAGGCTTGATTACTTAATTATCATATTCAATTTACATATTTACCGGAAAGTATGCCAACTAAACTCATTTTATGTTGGTATAATGCTTGTTATAGAGAAAATTGACAAAAAAAAGTAGTAGCATGTATTGTAATCTTATTACAATTTAGGGTGAGATTGCCAAACACTGGAAGAGACATTTCGGACTTTTATAGACGTAGTAGGTCCAAATATTTCGGGTGGTAGGTTTAATTATAATCCGTTCGCTCTGAAATTGGTACCTCTCTTGCTCATCTTAGCTGCCGGAACATAATCACCAGTTCTTAGGGTCTATCTACGCCGATGTGATGTGACAAAGTAGTAACTCTTTTCACTTACAATAATTGCGATAGATAGGGGCAAGGATGATTTGAGGAAATGTGATACATTTAAATTTTTAATATCATCTGACGTTTAGTTTGACAGATAGAGTAGCTTAAAGAAAACGAGTTTAGACGAAGTTGTCCAATGCAGTCAACATTAGGCGATGTTGTTGTTTTGAAGGTCACAATTTGTACCTAGGTCGCTTTGAACATGGTCACGTGGCTCGATGATGTAAAGCATCCTAGAACATCAAAAAGTATTACAATTCCCAGATTAGTTGACAAACTTCATGATAATGTATTGCGTGACCAAAGAGTGAAAGTGGAGAAAATTGCCACGACTGTGGCAATGTGTAGAATGAATGTGTTCACGACATATTTCTCTCTCTTTACTAAATGTAGATCAAAAATGTAATAGAGAGAGAATTATCAATGAAAATTTGAAGCTGTTTAACCTGAACTCGATAGAGTCTTTGTTATGGCTGATGAAACTTGGCTCCATTAGGATGAGCCCGAAACTAAACGAAAATCTTAACCGTGGAGCATCAGGGTAATTCTCCATTAGAAGGCAAAGTAGTCTCCGTAGGTTAGACAGGTAATGGTAAATACATTTTAGGATTCGAAGGGCAAACTATATTATGATGTACTTTTGGATAAAGTGAAGGTTGCCATTATTGAAAAATGAATCTTATTATGAAAATGCTTCGTCACACAACAGTTATATTGTTAGAGAAAGACTGAACGAATAATGATTTCAGATTGTAACCAAATTATCCCAGCCAACGTATCTAGTCTTCTCATCAACGATTCAAGAAATAAGAGGAAGTTATTGCAGAAGTGAAGCAGTATTTTACGACTTTGATGATTATAAAACTGATATAAGAATACTCCAGCACCTCTGGTCCAAGTGTATTTATATTAAAAGAAAATATATAAAAAAATAAAAGATGTTGCCGCAGCTCAAGTGTTTTATTTTACGTGGCATCTTCCGCCAAATCATCCTCGTATAAGTTTAAGACTTATTGGCTGCACCATACTAACTCTAATAATATTAAATGTCATTTCCTGCCAAGATATAGAAAAATTCTTAAATTAATTTAATTATATTTACTGTCATTGCTGGTGAAACAACATAATTAATTCTCATGGTTCTACCATATAGCAAGAATGGACAATAATAGAAAAGTGGAATTATCTTAGAAGTCGGAAACTGACAAAAACAGGATATGAGGACGCACTACAAGGAACTGAAATGAAGAAATGGGAAATACACCGAAACAAAGAAATAATAATTGGAGGGACACAAAAATGTTGGTCTAAGATAGAAAATGTAAAGAAAAATCTGCCTTCAAATCTGACCATCGTAAATGATAGATAAAATTAGGTATTGACTTGGATATGTAGCCCTAGGTTACGACTCTAATAACAATAAAAGGCATTGGACAATGTAGTAAAAGCCTTAAATTAACTTTTGATGTTTTTTGCGGAAGGTGAAACATAAAAAGGAACACCTGAGTTTCATTTTACGTGTCACCTTTGGCAAAATCATCCTCATATATGTTTAACACTTATTGGATGCACCATAATAACTCTAATAATATTAAATGGCGTTTCCTGCTAAATATAGAAAACTTCTTAAATTAGTTTAATTTTATTTATTGTCATTGTTGGTGAAACAAGACAATTCTCGTCGTTCGGCCATATAGCGAGAATGGACAATAATAGAAAAGTGGAACAAACTCGGATGTCATGAAATGACAAAAACAGAATATGAGGACGCACTACAAGAACCTGAAATCAAGAAATGGGAAATACATCGGAACACAGAAATAATAACTGAAGAGAAACGAAAGTGTTGGTCTAAGATAGATAAGGTGAAGAAAATTCTACCTCCAAATCTGACCATCGCAAATGATTGATAAAATTAGGTATTAACTTAGATATGTAGCCCTAGGTTATTATTTTAATAACAGTAAAAGGCATTGGATAAAATGCAATAATAACCTTAAATTAACTTAATTACATTTATTGTTATTGTTGATGAAGGAAGTTTTCATGGCCCGGTCTTATACCAAGAATGGACAATAACAGAAAATTATAACTATCTGGAAGGAAGGAATTCACAAAAAAGAAAGCAAGAGCTTCCTGCCAAAACTTGTAATCCAGAATCGTGGAAATATTGGAATTAAACCAAAGAACTGGATTGAAATGAAAGTATACCGTATGTGTCAATTTTCATTAGGTATAGGGATTCGATGTTTACGTGCCATTTATACGTATACAAGTAATGCGTGGCAACATGGCACCCCTACTGTCCGTCACCAATCCCGGGAACAATCGACATCACAACGATCTTCTCCGATCTTCCCACTTCTACATTCAATGTTTTTAGCTGCGAACACGTTACGATCTAGTTTGCAATAAAAGCCGTCTTATTACTGGAACGCGAAACATCAAATGGCCGCCGCGATCTTCTGATCTAGTAGTTTACTATTATTTTCAGAATCCTTTTTTATTTACCTTATTTTTAATTTTATTAGAATTACGCTTTTGTTTGTGTCATGCAGCGTGAATGCAGCTTAATAATTCTCTACATTTACTGTAAGGAAAAAGAAAAACATATCCTTGCAACTCGTAAATATTATTTCTGAACGCATTACAAACGCCCAAGCCGGTGGTCGAATAGTTACTGCCACAGCTGCTAACCACGCTAATTTTTATTTACGAACATGCATCGGTCGTTCTGGCATTGGAAAGGGAAGAAGGGGTACTATGTTGTCACGTACTGTATGGATTAATCACCTATGGCTAATGAAATTTGACACATGCTGTATGTTATCGATTATATCACTCATATCTAATAACCAATCATGTTTGGGAATTTTTGAAAAATGAACTAATTATAGTAGTGTTTCTCAAAAATACATAGTTGTTCATTGTAAACTGACCAATTGGTTCTCTAGAAAGCTGTATATTCAATTTGATGCTTTGCTTTCCTATTGGCTTCTTCATGCAAGTGCCAAGATAGCGTCTGTAATAGCAAGCGTAAACAACTAAACGTCAGTCATAGATTTTGAAAATGTCAGAATCTACCGTAAAGAACTCGATTTGTTTATTATTTCTTAATAAATGATGTGTTTTTATAATCTTTATAGGTCATTCTTTTTTAATTCTTCTTATTTTGTGATATAATCATGACAAATATCAGTCGAGCACTTCTGTACATTCTATATATTTTCCCTCTTTCTATATTCAATTGATGTTGCCCTTAGGAAATACACCTCGCGCACGCGTTGGAGATATTTTCATAGCATCATCAATTTCATATAGAGGTTGGAAAAGTATAACTGAATATACGAAAGCGCTCCTATGATATTATTGATGAATATATCACTCATATCTAATAAACCATTAATGTTTAGGAATTTTTTAAAAAATAGCTAATTATATCAGTGTTTCGCTTTCCTATTGGCTTCTTCAAATAAGTTCTATAATAGCGTCTATAAGAGCAAGCGTGAATGACTTTATTCAAATGTTAGTTATACATTTTGAAAGAAATGAATGAAATCGATTTGTTTATTATTTCTAATAAATAATGTGTTCTTATAATCTTTGTAGGTACTGTTTCTATTCTTCTCATTTCGTGATATAATCATGACAAATGGTACTCAAATGATGTTGCCCCCAGAATATACCTGTCGAGCAAGCGCTCGGGAATTTTTCCATAGCAACATCAATTTCGTATAGATATCGGGAGAGCGTATGTGAATATTCAAAAACACTCGTATAATATTATTACTGATTAGCATCTACTTTTTAACATGCCAAATGATAAAGATTTTTAATCATAATATAATCCGAAAATTACGATTATAATACATTTTGAATTACGCATGCTTTCACAAAAAAGAATAAATTGTGGGGACATCAATCAAGTCATATCAGAAACAATAAATTAACTTTTCTCTTTGTGACTTTTTTTACTTAACACAATAAAGTAGATATTTATTACCTTGTCGGTCGCCTGCCTGCACATATTTGAAGTTTACAGATTCGTTGATGATCATAAAAGTGAACTAAAAAAACGTAATCTGCACCAGTACCCAACGAGAGATATAACACGATTACCTAAACAAGTTCGTGTAAAGGAGAATTCCATGCTTGAATAGTTTCGATTATCTAATTTTATTGCATTTCAATAAAAGGACCAGAAAATTGTTTTTCTTTAAATACTTGAAGTCGATAATAAGGATCTGTACTACCAAAGACCGTTCCCCAATAGAATTTTAATTATTAACCAAGTAATAGTATTTATACAGGTAAACAACTTAAACTACGAAAGATAGAAGTGGGTAGTGGGAGTTAAAATTAAATGTATCCATTTTATTATTATTAACGGTTTATATGACATGAATGTAAGTGGTTATGTCAATTACTCTACGATTTGAACACTTAGTTATTTATGTATCAAGGGAGTTATAAGGGTGATAATTGCCGCGGGCAGCGAGCCTGCTCCCGAGGGATAGTTAGTTGGCCAAGGTTACTGTTATCTGATAACTCTCGTGATAAATAAATAATTTTATTTCTTACTGATTTTAAAGCAAAATATGATCAAATTTTTGAAGGAAGCTCCTAATGAATTTCATTTACTAACTAAGGTAAATAGTTCATGAAATTGCTTAGATTGTTTTATAACGGATATTATTCTATAATACAGGTTGTTTTAATTATGGGGTATTTCGGAGGATGTCGAAGCCAGGAGTTGCTGAATATGAGGGTTGGAGATATTGATGATAGGGACTCCGTTATGGTTGTTAATATTCCAACTAGTAAAACGGGTATTCGAAGACAGTTTACAATTGTGGAAGAAAATAAGTTTTCTGCGACTGCTTTAGCAAATGCGAGTGCAAATATGACCACGTTTAAAAGACACGGCGGATGGCGGAGCAGTACTGTTGCGGAATCATATTTGGCAGATAGCATTGAGATAAAGAATAAAACTGCACGATTGTTAGTTGATGTGCAAGATGAGTCCAGAGTGTCAGAGACAACAGCAACATCAGTTTCAAGTACAGTTTCTAGTTGCAATTCAATAGAAAAATCAGATTACAATTTCAGTGGAAACTATACGAATTGCAAATTTTTCTTTTACAATAAAGGAAGCCTGAATAGAACATTGAAAATTTTGTAAATAAAGACACAATTAGACACTTAATATCTAGGTATTATTAATTAATTTCTTTTAGTTACAAAATGTTGATTTATGTTATATTATGTATTTATGTTATTTCGTTTTATGTTTTTTTAAATCAATTATTAATAAATGTTTCCATTTTACAGCTTTTATAAAGTAATAAATCAATTAATCAACATGTCAAAATTAATATCCCAAGGGAAAAAGAAAAATTCTCAAGGGAATTATGAATGTCATAATGATTGCCGTAACTACGGTATTATTGACATATAATGGATCAGTAAGAAATAAATTAATTGAGAGTACTGTTTATTGAAGTTGTAATGTGGTAATAATTTTTATCGCCAACCGTCAGTAAAGTGATGCGTTACCATAGCGTTTTGCGGAGGTAAAGAAACACTTTATCGTACTGTACAATAAAGTACTTTACCTGCCGCTAATATCTGTCAGCGTAGCATGACTGATGACTTTTAAAAATAAATCGTTTGTCACTGTCATAAACTGTCAAAAGTTATTATATCTTTATTTCTTAAATTAACAATTTTAACGGTTGGCGATAAAATTTTGTATGCACCACGTCAGTAAAGTACCTTTACCGAACTCGTCTGTTACTCGCCGCGCTCGCTTCACTCGCTTGGCTCGTAAACCAGACTCGTTCGGTAAAGTATCACTTTACTGACTTGTTACATAAATAACTATTATCCACAACTATTAAGTAATATATGTATTAAATACGCGATTTCTATCAAGTAATGCCATGCATTACTAAATACTGTTGAATAATAATGACACTTCGATGGAATAATATTACTCCACCGTTGTGTCAAATTTGACATTTCATAAATATACTTATATATATATGAATTTTAGCAACTGTAATGTAACGATTAATAATTATTATAAAAATTAATTTTTTGTGTATTAAAAACGTCACTATTAATAAATAATGTTGTTCCTTTATCTCTTTATCTTTTGTATTTTTGAACAAACATATATAGTAATGAATATGCTGTATACATAAAATCGCATTTTTTTTTGAAATTTGCCATGTCAAAATGTCAACTTTTGACAGCGTTTGTAGAAAGAAATATTGTTCTTTATCTTTCGTATTTTTTGAACAACATTTAAGTTGTGGATAAAGTATAGTATTTAACTCGCGTATAATGGCTATTACCCACTCAGATGTTACAATTTCATCTTCGTGGGTAATAGCCATCATTACACGCTTGTTGAATAATATACTAATTTTTTTCGACTCATTTTTTATTTTACGATCCTTTTTTGCAATTAGTATACAATACAATTTCAGTTTTGCCATAATATAAACTTTCTTTAATACATTCTACACGTTTATATTCAAAAACCTATTTTGAGTAACGAAATAAGCAACCAGCAACTCCACCTACTTCTCCTACTCATTTCGACCAATCACATAAACGGTGTATGTTCGCAGTTCCAGTTGTTACTCTGTATAGTGAAGATATCTTGTTATTATTCGGGGTTCAATGTCGGCTTTCTATTATTCCAAGTTTATTAGGAATTAATACAAATATCTTTGATTTAACGATTAGAACAATCATATATGCCTGTAAATATGTTGCATGAATTTATAGACATTCAATAAGAACCCTCAAACATATCTAACTTAGTAGACTAGGACAAGTGAACACCTTAGAAAATATATATTTGTATTCTCAACGAGTAGAGAACTACAGGAGCTGTTCCACGTCAGACAACCCATCCCCTATCAACAGTATTGGTAATGTAATACTTGCTAGTGTAGATGTAGACCTATAATCCGTCTGCTTGCTTGTTCAGGATGACCTGCTTCCTATTGGAATTGACATGCTGTCCTAGGCTTATCTTGGCTCCGTAGCGAGAAGGATATACATTCGCTCTTATGCCACATTGATATAATCATTGTCGGAAGTTTACCTAGACGTAGCTATCCTTTTTTCTTTTTATAGTAATACGATAGGAAAAATAGGAAATCAACAGACGTTGGACATCCGTCCGATTACTTAATAGTAGATTGCCTCCAGATATTGAATGTATTACATTTATATAAATACATAAATAACTAAAAAAGTTAAAAGGATATTTGGATATTGCATGCGGTATTTTAAAACTTCAAATTTTATATAAAATACAAATTTATAATAATTAAGATTCTATTCTCAATAAAAATTTGAAATTTAAAGAAGGAAAAACATATTATAAATACAAATGAACTTAAACATTAATTGAATGGCTATTCTGCTTAATTTGACAGACATCAAAAATTTTATCAAAATTTGTCATAAGTGTCAATTTTAAATAAGGGCAGCTGAGCTTCATAAACGTTGAGATTGATTTTTTACTTGGGTTGGGGTGTTTCAAATTGACTATATAGACATACGTTTCAGCATCCCCACAGACTGTTATTTCTAAGAATATATGGTATTTCCAATTTTATATATTATTTCCCTATACGTAAGTAGAATTGTAAAGAAAATTGCTGACTTCGAGCTTTTACCAGATATCCACGTTTTGAAGTGTCCTGATACCCACGATACACTTATACCGGTATGCTCACTTTAGTTGTCAATGACGTCATTGAGGAGCAAGTCAGATTGACAGTTCTCATATGGGCTACAGCATGGTTACATTTTGACGCAGTTTGAAGTTGTTTTATTGTTTTTTTAAGTAATACTCTATTTAATATGCTAGGTTGTGCTGTATACGGATAATTACAGTCGAAAAAGTAGAGATAGCAACATTAAATATTACAAGTTTTCCAAAGAAGAGACGGTACGAAATATATGGTTAATTGCGTGTAAAAGGCAGGATTTAATATATTTCAAAAATGGTATTTCCACAAATTGATAATATAAGCAATTATTGAAGTACTCAGGCAAAGTGATATTTTTGAATGCAATCATAACTACTAAGATGTTTTAACTTTTTTTGTATGTGTTTGAATTACGTTTTCAATACACAATGCAAAACAGTTTATTTTGTGAGTTCATTGTTAGACTATGTTATCGAGAGGCTATGCATTAATGATCTGTGTAAATATAAGCTGAAAATTGTAATTGAAGTATAGGTAAATGTTTCATTTAGTGAATAAAATCATTTCTAAAATGTAAAAATAGATATTTATTTAACATATATTTTGAAGCATATAATATTTTCTTTTGCAAACATGTATATACTATTTAGCGAATGGCATAGTTCTGATGTATACGATATTGGTAATGTACAGCTACATAGAAGGGTCTTGGGTAATGGAAGAGAAGATAAACCAACATTTGATTGAAGCAAATACATCTTCGCTGGAGTTGTTATGTTTAATATACATATTTTACAAGTACGTTTTCAATAATTATAAATTACCCACTGAAATACATAAAACTAACTTCAAGCCATAAATTAATCTTGATTCTAGATTAGACAATTGTAGTAGGCACGTATTTCAAAATTTTACCTAATAATATTAAGTTAAAATAAAATTTTCAAACTTAAATTTTATC
Source organism: Amphimallon solstitiale (assembly GCA_963170755.1). Lineage (NCBI taxonomy): Eukaryota > Metazoa > Arthropoda > Insecta > Coleoptera > Scarabaeidae > Amphimallon > Amphimallon solstitiale. The sequence continues at coordinate 87,333,288 of OY720681.1, read as the reverse complement.
ATTATCATGCATAACAAAATTTTTAATTTGAAGAGATTTTATAAGATTGTTTTTGTGTTTGATAAAAATACTATATTTGAACAGAATACAAATGTTTGTAAAATGCAGATAATGTATTATATGTTGCTTAAGAAAGATACCATGGGAATTAAGGATAAATGTTTGTAGAAGGTACGAATTCTAATTATGGTAGCTAATATAAAAAACGACTTTGATAGTTTAAGAAGTTTATTTCAATGCAGTTCGAGTCAATGCTTTTAAAACTATTAGAGAAAATGCTATACAATTCTGTATAAGATTAAAATCCAAATACTATTCTCACTCCTTGCGTTAACGAAAAGCAGCCTGAAATAGTTAACAATAAATTAAAAATTCTTAATAAGCAAAAACACTATGTATGTTGCTACGATATATAGAATACCACAAAATACTGTATGAATGTTCGTTCGCAGATGTACAAATGTGTTGCTCTTAATGTGACAGTCTTGGAAAAGGTACTAAATCAAATAATTCACTTTCATAGGTGGTCAGTAAACATCGGACACTTTAAAAGTTTCAAAATCAGTCTATGTCGATGTTTCACACATTTTACTGCTCGATCTTAATTACTTTGATCATCTGTGTATGTTTTATTAAAGCATCTATTTCTTGCTTTTTAAAGATTTTCAACTATCTTTTCTTTAAATCTGGGAACTGCATCAGAATTTAAATCTCTGTATGATTTACTGGAAAATTGTAGTAATTCTTGTTGGAGTGATGTAATGAAAACATGATTGCTTAAAATGAACGGAACAGACACATGCTACAATAAGTTGTTTTTTTTTATTATGAACAATGATAAAATCAGATTTCAGGAAATACTATTCTTCAAATTTATTAAATCCTGCCTTTTACACTCAATTAACCACACATTTCGTATCGTCCCTTCCTTGGGAAACCTCTAATATTTAATCTGACTATCTCTACTTCTTCGATTGCATTCACGACAATCGTATATAACACAACTAGGCATATTAAATGGAATAAAATTTATAAAAAACGATAAAACAACTTAAAACTGTGTCAAAAATGAGAACTGTCAATCTGACTTGCTCCTCAATGACGTCATTGACAGCTAAAGTGAGCATACCGGTATAAGTGTATCGTGCTGATACCGAAAAAGCGGTTTAAAAAAAGGCATGCCTGCCTGCCTCTCTCTCTCTCCCTTTCTCGCTCTCTCTCTCTCACTATGATAGCTGTCAAACGGCTAAAGCTATCTATTCTTTATATTGAGATCTGATTAGATTTTCAGTAAAATCGGTAACCCGTTTTTTTTTTGTCAATTTATCTATGTAAATCTGCATTTTTGGAAATGAAAATTATTAAATCGAAATTTCGCAGTCAGCTAACTGACATCATCTGTCACGCTAGCGATTGTCAATCAATAATCATATGCCATCCTATACCAATACTATGCAGGTAATAGATTAATGTGTACTATGGTTAACTTAACGTTAACTAACTCCTTCATTAGTTTACCAAATCCATTAAATTACCTAGGGTTGCTGAGAGCAATCTCCAGTTAGTTAAAGATTCCGGTAGCTTGATTTGTGACTAAACCCACAATTATTAAAAAATATGGTAGATGGCGCTATAATTGTCGTTGTCAAAACGGTCGGAAATTTTAACTTCGTTGATTTGGGCTTATCGTCCGTAAGAACAGATATATTTTGGAAAAAATATAGTGATGCCGCCATAATAGCAAAGAAAAGTTAATGTGGCAGGAAGTAACGATACAATTTAATTCTAAAAATCAAATAGAGCATAGACCTGCAAAGTAGGTACACGTCCTTTGTGAAAATTTGAAAAAAACAGCGCGCACTAATTTAATCAGGGACATGGTACGAGAGTGCTCTTTTGAAGTAATTACCAGGAATGACATAGCGTATACTGTTTATTTCTAGAAAAATACATACAGGAGGGAGGATTTCTGATAAGAAGCGATTTTGTTATTAATTTGTCACTAAATGTTTCTTTTTCACCCAACAAAGTCAAAAGCCAAACACTGTGACGCTAACCTAAAAAGTTAACGAAACACCAATGAAGCACGGATACCCAAATGTCATGTGTTTGAGCTTACAGCAAGACAACGCATGCGTCATCTTATTTAACTGATCCAAATGCCTCGTTAACTGGACTGTGCAACATCGCAGAGTTAAAAACAATTTGGCGCCTTGGAAACCCATTTCACGGCTTTATCGAATAGTTCATATCAAATGGCTCATTAAATTCACTTCCAGAAGCCGGTTATTTATGACATAGATGTACGTACATACATATCATTATCATTATTATTATGCATTTATAAATTCAAAGTAAAATAAGAATATAGTTTTAGTTACATTGTACTCTTTTCTAGTAGTGGAATTTATACTTCTCAATAACCAAAAAAACATATCTAAGTCGTAATAGCAATACATTCAGCAATATTCTCCCCCACTATTTTTGCTGATCTATTGCCGTAGATCGCTGATAGTCCTGTCAGAATACCCCTGTAGTAGAGCATCAGGCATGAACTTATCTTAGGAGTGGAATCCTTAACTTCTTCTTGGAGGCCATTTAAGTGCTCAGAGGTACATTTAAATAGTTTTGGAACCGTTCGCTTTACCATATGTTCAAGAACAAACTACTGCCACATTCCAAGACAACACTCGTTCTTGTAATAGCTGTTACATTACGATTCTTGCCAGAGGTAAAAAGCAATATTCAATGACCTTTAAACCGCTAAATGGCGCTTTAAAATTTGTTTGGATTGAGTTTGTGTATTGACTCCATAGATCATTTTATTAGAAACATGTCTAAGCGAATAGCATAATGTGTTACTTTACGTGATTTATTACATTATTACAAATAATTTTATCAAAATTTAATCAATTATTATTCCCAATGCATTAAACATTTGTACAAAATTATATATATATTGAGATGGGTATAACAGGCGTATTGCCCTTAAAAAGCACTCTTGCATACGCTACGGTAAGTACCGATTAGAATTTCTTGTAATTATTTTATAAATTGAATTTTTATTTCAAATATTTAATTGCCTCGGGCTAGCTATGTTGGTTGCCTAACTATAAGGTGGGTAACGTATTTTATTTAAAATAGCATGGACTCTGTTATTTATCTATGTGCTAGTTTATTGTTAATAAAATTAATATGGTGTTTTAATTTATTTGACTGCTCCCTGTAGATTAGAACTAATCTTTGAATTATTTATTAAGCGACTGAATTTGTAACAGTTCAAATTTATTTCCACAGTTGGTGCACCTGGGTCACACACACGTGGATGCAGAGAAATTCAAAAAATGTACGCGCTCTATGATAGCTAGGTTATGTGAACCTTAAAAAAATCAGTTTGTTGTTGGCTTTCACGTTCTGAATTTGAACGTTAAATATAATTAAATCTCATTAATGGGTCGTTAAAAAGGCTTCGAATGAGGAGGTACACGACGCATATGGCGTATGGTAACCTACTATATCAGCGGAAAAGCGGGCCCAATTCTTGACAGTCTGGGAGATCTATTAATAGAACAAATGTACGACCGAGCATGCTTTTCTAAACAGCTGTTCGGTCAAGGTTGAGGATGATGTAACTGGGTCAAATGAAAATACAGGTATTTTTCTTTGATTAGGTATGCTCTTTATTATTATTGAATTGAGTGTAACTTCATATTTACAGTTCAAAACATCTTTATCAAGAATGTCTGTAGGCATGACCTTTACTTGGAATATCATGAACAAATTACTCTACGCAAGTCATATTAGGCATACACATAACAATATTTAATCTGTCTACTTTACTAATGGTAAACAATCGGATTCATCCTTGGATTTCTAAATATGATTATCTGACTCTTCGTCTCTTAAAATAAACTAGTGTGACACGTAAGTTTTAAACTTAGATCGTTGTCTAATTTAAAATGCATGAATGGTATTTGAATTATAGGTTAACTATTTAATTATCCGGCTATTATGCACTATTTGAAACGGGATATGTTAGAAATGAACGTTTAGTCCTGGTAAAAAGACTCGGATTACAATTAAGTTGACTATCAGTTATTTACAAGTTTGTCTTGGTTCCTTCTAATGAACGTGAAATTATACAATTGTCACTTTACATACTGTTCTTGTTTGTTTAACTTTAAGTTGGCTGGCTGGAAAGAATGCAGGTGCTGCTGTCGTTCTTGAAGGGGGCTCCACAGATGCTCGTAGTTGATGGAACGTCTTGACCCTCCGAGTTGATTCTCTTGATAGGCACCCCTGGTGTATCTTCTTGGCGGCACCTTGTTCAGATGTGTTGACTCGTTGTAGATGACTGGACACAGGTTCGTATTTTTTTTTCAAATATATTTGAAATGTTGTTTGGTTAACTCCCTGGTAGTTGAAGTTAATATCCTTGTTGATTATTTCTTTCTTTCCAGTACGTTATTTGCATCCTTGGTTTTTCCAATATCGAAAACACAGGATTGACTTCAATGTGTGTAGTTGCACTAGCTCGCACTTTGTTTCACAGAAGTGGGATGCTCGCGAATATTTAGAACAACCTTACTGGTTGTGTGTAAATCTTGTAGGCACTGTTCTTTTCACAACCTTACTGCTTGGTTGTTGTAGAAGAATCCATTTAAACACAACCTTACTGCTTGGTTATTGCAGAAGAATCCCTTTTAAATCAAGGTACTGTCCTTTTATACTTTCCCATGTTTGTATGGTGGTTGTCAAGCCAACCAACAAAATTCAATCAAGTCACCAACCATTCGTTCATTTCAAAAGGCAAACCCTATTATTTCGCGATTTTATTGCCTTCATAAAGTGTTTTGAAATTTATTTCTCCTATATACAAATTTAGAATTCTGATTTTTGACAATTAAACGCGTGTTAAAAACTTTAATAGTAGCGCGTTTGATTTTCCTAGTACAGTTCTGCTCATAAAAATATATTTTTTTATAATTTTTGATTTGTCTAACATACTCAATATGTGTATCTCTAATGCAACGGCGTTTACAATGGTTCTCTTAACATTTAATTACATCGTTTCTTTTTTTTTCATTTCCGTTTCTTTTTACCAGACAAAAATTCATTTATATAAAAAAATAAAATTATTTAAGGGTGACTTTTGACAACCTATATTCAAACATGTGGTGAAATCTTAATAATGCTCATGCCCTGCTTGTACAGTACTTGAATATGTAAAGGGCTTTTGGTTCAATATGTGTGTACCCAAAAGTTTGTTTCTTTACTGAATTAAAGTTATCTTTGACATAATAAATGACATTTACGTTTGACGTATGTAAAAATCAAAAGATGCTATTGATCTTTTCACGGTCTTTACATTTCCATTTGCTTACAAAAACCTATGATACATCAAGTATTGATACTGAAGTATCCCTATTAATTTGCAAATTTAACAATTTTAGTCGATTTTTATTATAAATCATACTTTTGCAATGGCCATATTTGTCGACCCAAAGTAAACATTTTTATAACTAAACCAATGAGCAGGATACTAATGTTTCATATCTTTGTTATGTGTGATGCGAGTCTGCGCACATTGTATGCGCATTTGACCTTAATTATATGCCCAATTCAACAATAATTATTTTAACTACAATGTACAAGGGTTCGTCCAAAAGTGAATCTTTTAAAACATGAACGAAAATCTAAATATTCATATTTTACAGATTTGACTGGTCGTGGCTAAGATACAAGACCAGTTCAATATATATATATATATATATATTTACTTTTACATGGTAATTCGTTTTTTTTGTTATATAGTATATACAAATTTATATCATATTCTGAAATACGTTAAGTGTATCATATACAAAACTTTAGTAATACATTTAGCCGCCCATTTGCCAAATTTATTTTTTATCTTAATCTAATATTGACCGTTTTTTCAACACGATTATCATGATTTTCTCCTTAATTTCGCTAAAAGGTTTTATATTTAACGCAAACGACGCAACATAAGGTGAATATTAAAAAAAATGAAATGAACGGCATATTTATTCGACGGCATTGACCTTTATTAGCTGAATGGAAACCCTTTTTTGCCATTTCCATTTATAGTCGATTAAAGGAACTTTTCGGGTGTCCCAACGGTGTTGAGGTTACTAATGTTGTTAAACTGAAGATTAGTGATAAATTTTCCCAATAAAAAAGTAGTAAAGTGAATATGTTCGCATTCGTTTATTAGTCTTAGTAATTATTTAAATTGTTATATACTTGATCGGAGTAATATAAAAATAATCTTATTGGCGAAGTACCGTATGAGTGATATATGTTACAACCTTAGAGTAACTAAGATATATAGAGAGAGCATAATGTCAGTTTATAGACAAATAAAGTGATGCCAAGTGGGGTACGGGCAGGGTAGAAATGGTTCAACCTTGGCGGGTTGCATACCGTTAGGTATCATATGTAATAAAATGTATTAAATTATTTAAATTCGAACATTATTATTTTTTAATTGTTTATAGATGAAAGCTACTTCCTAATAATTACACTTTAAAAAAACAAATTATAGATTTTTCTAAAAATAAATATTTGCTAGTGCCCATGAATACTCGTAAACTTTTAATACATAACTGAAGTAAAAATGTTATTTCCAAAGATACCTTTCAGAACAATTAATGGTTCTGCAAGCATAGAAATGTGTGTCATTCAACTGTAATATTCACTCAATATTTACTCTATCTGAAACTGAAATATAATAATTTAGAATGTGTATACATACTTAGGTTAGCAATAGTATAAACAACGTACACAACAGCAAATTTATATACATATATATTTATTACTAATAAAATATATTACAATTCTTTGCCAAATATACAAATGTATTGAAAAAATGAATGAAAATCTTCTTGGTAGTAGTGGCATACAATGAAATTAAAATAATAACAATATGACAACTGGTTGTCAATTAGAAAACAATGACAAATATAAAATGTAAATCAAAATGTATAAATGAAAATGTATTCAAATAAGCATAGGACTATCGGTATTACTTATATAGTCACATCAAAGGGCCTGGGTTTACCACAAGCTGTTCAGTCAATGCAATTATAAAAAATAATAACAACGACGCAACTATGTAATGAAAAATTAAGAGTAGAACTGTTGAATTATAATTCAACAGTTCTACTCTTAATTTTTCATTACATAGTTGCGTCGTTGTTATTATTTTTTATAATTGCATTGACTGAACAGCTTGTGGTAAACCCAGGCCCTTTGATGTGACTATATAAGTAATACCGATAGTCCTATGCTTATTTGAATACATTTTCATTTATACATTTTGATTTACATTTTATATTTGTCATTGTTTTCTAATTGACAACCAGTTGTCATATTGTTATTATTTTAATTTCATTGTATGCCACTACTACCAAGAAGATTTTCATTCATTTTTTCAATACATTTATTACTAATATATCTACAGACTTCAACATTTATCTAGTCGCTTGAATTTACATATATGATGTTTTATTTTATGATTTTATTTACAATATAATAATATATAAAAGCTCTTCGTTAAGTTCTTATGGATCTCTTGATGGAAGGTTTGATTCACTCTCACTCGTTGATACTTAACTCCACTGTAACCAAAGAAAATGATGCACTTGCTTCACAATATATGTTTGTATAGCACTTCACTAAGGTATATAGTAGTTAGAGTATATTTATACTGGCAAAATGCTTAGACCAAAGTATACTTCTTTCCTTTGGAACCCAATTTGGCCTATCTATTTTCTTTATCCATAGATTCCTTCTAATAGGCTCTTTTGGTATCCTATAATCAACAATTTTCAATATTAAAAGATTTATATTCACCGAATTATGGATGATACAATTGTGGAAAGTTATAATTTTTGTCTGTAATTGCCTTGCACTCTCTTGCTACTACAATTTGTGCAATGAAAAGCGGCACATCAAACCATATTAAATATTAAGTACTAAATTAAAGATAAAACAGCTAAATCCTTAGCAAAAATGAAATGGGAAATAATGGACATTCTTAACCTTAAACTAATTAATAACAAATTATTATATTGAAGGTATTAAATAAAAAATAAATTATATATGAACATGGGACGTTTGTAATTCACGATAATAAAGAATAAAATAGAAAATATATATTAGACAAATAAGCAGATAATGTTTCACACGGTTCCACCAATGGCGGATGTAAACATACCCCTCTCGGCATCACTTTTTGTCGACAATGCTCTCTCCTTCTTTTCTTTCCTCATTGGTTACAACTAAGAAAGCACGTAAAATATTTCATCTTCAATCATATTATTAGTGTGACAGTAAAATACAACTTACAGTCATTTTGTGTATTGATATTGTTTATTATTGAGATTTCTAAACAGTTTTCAATAGTTTTGATTATTTAAAACAACTTTCGCAATTATCTAATACATGAAGGTGAAATCACAATATTTGCAGCCATCTGCAGAAAAATGTCTAATCTACATAGGTAGTATGTATGTAAATGTATGATAGATTGCAACGAATGATTAAACATCTCTTAAGGAATTTTATATAAATGGGTGTGAAACTCAGGTAATGACTTATATACAAAACAGGTAATTGTATGTATCGCAAATGTTCAGGAACAAATAATTCAGTCATCTAAAAAGTTTATTCCATGGCGGTATGCATAATGTTCCTGATGATTGAGATGGCTGTTGCACCAGAATATTTGAAGTTTGTGGAGCACCGTTAAAGCTTGAAGTACTTTAAATTTTTAAAAATTGCAATTTGTTTTGGATTTATTTAAAATATCTGCTATTATTACCACGCAACAAGACTTTATAAAGGGACAATCCACCAAATACACTGTACCTAGAAAAGCTAGTTAGACTAACAGAAATGACTATGAAACAATTAAAAACTAGGGGAAAAGGCAACTGAGAACTTCATAATTAACCAGGAGGTAAGATATGGAGGAAGACTATCATCAACTTTGTTTATTTTAACAGTAGATGCAGTAGTCAAGGAATGCAATTTCAAGAGTTTAATAAACAATTATATAGATGCCTCTTGGAAGAAGCAATTCATAAAACTGAACAAGCAGCAAAGAAAAGAGACTAAACAATAAATCATGAAAACAGCAAATACATGGAAAAAAGCAGAGAATGTAGAAATACAACAACCGAAAAAACAAAAATAGTAAACTACGGAATAGTAGACAACTTCACTTACGTACGTAGAAGTAATCATTATCAATAATAATGACAGATATTGAAGAAGATTACAGAGTGCATGGGGATATAGAGCTTATTGTAAATACAAAAACATTCTGAAAAGTAAGAGGATAACCATAAATACAAAAATGAGAGTATTCAGAGCAGGAATCATATCGGTAGTGATCCGTGGAAACGATAAACTTATATTTCCTGGAGCCTGGAGCAGGCAAAACTGAGAATGCTTGAGGGAAATATAGTAAGAAAAATATATGAACTTCGAAATAAAAATTATTTTAAAATAAGAAGAGATCGTAAAGTTCATAAAAATGAAAGGACTAAGATGGTACCGCCATGTAAGAATTGATAGAAAACAACAGGGAGACCAAGACGCAGGTGAAAAGACCAAATGATAAACTATACAGGGTGCCCCACCGAAAACGAAATAGATTGAATATCTCGAATGAGAAAACTTTTTTGAAAAAACGCAATAAGAGGTCGATTTTTGATCCAAGGGACACCCTTCCATCATATCTTCAACTGTATTACGTCATTCCCCTCTCTTCCATCACTCTAACCATTACAATTTAAATAGGGAAAGTACTAAATACGATGCATAATTGGAAAGGTAATTGTACTGAGAATTCAGCAAAGTGATTGTTGGTTGCGCTTTTTTTGATTTTAGCGCCCTCTAGCAGGATAAAACGCTTACGTATTCTTAAATGTGACACATCATTTCAAAGCTAATTTTATTAGCAATTTAATGCACAATTGAAAAAAATATTAACTTATATAATTGAAAAACCTTGCAGAGCTCTAATATTAGAAACTACGAACTTAATTAGTTTACAATAGACGTTCACAGTCTGTACTTGACAATGATGACAAATAATGTCAAAAATATTACGTATTTAGTTGCTACTAAAATTAGCTTTGAAATGATGTGTCACATTTTGGAATACGTAACCCGCGAGAGGGCGCTGAAATCAAAAATAACGCAACCAACAATCACTTTACTGAATTCTCTGCACAATTACCTTTTCAATGATGAATCTTATTTAGTACTTTCCCTATTTAAATTGTAATGGTTAGAGTGATGGAAGGGATGGGAATGACGTAACACAGTTGAAGATATCATGGAAGGGTGTCCCCCTAGAATCAAAAATCTACCTGTTTTTGCACTTTTTCAAAAAAGTTTTCTCCTTCGAGATATTCATGTTACCAACAGCCTCTTCCGATGGAAACAAATAAGACGTTTTCCCACAGAACAAGTCCAGGCCCAATATAAGTGTACATGTTTTATTCCTATCTTATCCCGTTCTTCCAGAATAAATTAAAATCCCAAAACATTCGTAAAAGTACAAATTTCGCGTAATAACCTTTTAAGACAATTTTGATACGAATCATAGGCTCCGCCCACAACCCAATCAGAATATTCGTGAAGTTAGAGAAATTTCGCGTAATAACTTTTTGAGACAATTTTGATACGAATCATAGGCTCCGCCCACACCAATCAGAATATTCGTGAAGTTAGAGAAATTTCGCGTAATAACTTTTTGAGACAATTTTGATACGAATCACAGGCTCCGCCTACGGCCAATTAAAAACGCTTAAATTTCTAATACACGTAGAAGACGTAACCCTGTTTAGGCCCCAAGGGAAATTACCGTGAAATGAATACTTCTTTGTTCGCCACCTGCGCCACTGGGGTTCCCAAATTAAAACGTAAACACATTTGGAAACCTATATAAGCTGAGGCAAATGCCTACATGATATCGAGTCCCATCTCGGTCACCAGCCTGCCAGCACCAACCTCCTGGACCAGCAGATAACAGGCCACCGATACCGAGCGGACTTTCCAGAAAGCCATCGAGCGGAATTGTATTTACTGCTTACGTAATACAAGGGACCAAAAAGGCACTTCCAGGTCATTTGGAAGTACACGGCGAAACGTGTACAGGTGACCACACGGACCAAGAATCCACGAAGAATTCTTGAGGAATTCTTTATTTCGGACGCCTTCTTCGTCGGAATCCAGGTTCGCCGACGTCTGAGAGTATCTCCACGTGGTGGAATACATCCGACGTATCGCCTAGTATCGACCGAAGAAGTTATAGGAGGATCCTACTACTGTGTACGTAGTAGCGGCCGTTTAGTTATTTATAGTGCGCTTATTTCGCGTAAAGATACCAAACTTACGGTCCCTCTTTAGTGTTCGCCCATAGTATTAACTTCAGTGCACCAGGACAAGCTACAGCTGCTTACGCTGTAGCAATTAACCGTAAGTGCAGTGAAAAACCTATTAAGCCCGCGTTTTTATTTAACATTGTTGGTTGAATGCCAGCACCTCCACCAAAACATTTAAATTCAGTGTGCGCCTTTGTTAATGAATTATCATATTAACTTCACGTGGATTCATTAACAACATTGTTATTGCTAAAGTGTTAATATTAAATTCCACGCGTTAGTGAAACATAACCTTCAAATATCCAACCGATATCTACCCGTATACATTATATTTGTTTATAACAATATTATTGTCCAAGTTCGTTATTACTGGTACCCATATGCAGCGTTTGTTTAACTTTTATTCCAGTAACAATCATTTTATTTAACATTGTTGGTTGAATTCCAGCACCTCCACCAAAATATTTAAACTCAGTGCGCGCCGTTATTAATGTATAATATTAATAAATTCACGGTGGATCATTAACTATATTGTTGTATTCGGAGACTTAACCTTAAATTCACGCGCTAGTGAAACCCTAACCTCCAAATACCTAACCTATATTTATCCCTATGTACATTATTTGTTTATAACATTATTAATATTCAAACGTATCGTTATTAGTATCTATATTCAGTGTGTGTTTGACTTTTTAACGGATAACTTTTATTTTATTATTGGTTAATGCCAACTCCTCCATCATTATTAAGCAGTGTGTGTATTGTTGCTATTTCATAATATTTAGTTGTTTCAAAGTGTACAACAACTATTACTCAGTGTGCCCGTTTGTATTTAAACCTCGACTGTTAACATTTATTCGCGATACGACTTGTTTTTTGGTTATAGTGTCGTTTATTAACACAGGTCGTTATTAACATCGGGTATAATTACGTATCATTAAGCTTTGAATTATTAAAATATTATAACGTTGTGGAAATTATTGTTTTAATTAATAACATAACCCTACTTTACCCTAAATTCAATTAATACCTCCTGGAGGAGTCTTTTGCCGCGGCCCCTTTGTTTGTTTGTTTGTTTTACAAATTCCCAGGATTAAGGGGAGGTATTATTGTGGCGCCCAGCAACGTGGGACTACGAACACAGGATTGTGTCCGCGGATCCACCACCGACCCATCCACCTAAGCAACAGAGACACCAGGTTTCAAGATGCCTAAGAGGACGGCACGAAAAACCAGACAATCAAGTGACAGCGTGGAATTGGATGGTCCTAGCCCAAGACAATCGCCTTCGCTACGGACAACCACCCCCGGTGCCGCTGATCCAGCCCTGCAGCTTGAGATCATGTTACATGAACTCAGAAATATAGGTAGAAGGATGATGCCTCTGGAGGGAACGACTAAAGCCACCATCACATCCAACACCGCCTCAACGTCCAGGGTCGCATCACGTACCGAGGATCAAGAGGTTTGTACCTCCATCAGTTATGAATTAGGTGATGAGGATGGCCAGGACCCGAAGGCTGCCATCGACTTCCAGGACCAAGAGGTCATCACCGCCGTCCAGGAAGAGGAGGCATCCACCGCAGCTGTCCAAACTCAGGATGAAGTCATCAGAGTCAGCAACCAAGGGAACGGAACGGTATCCAAGACGGAGGGTGTTCACCACCAAAGGCACTGCTGCAGTCCGTGCAGTGTCGTCACCAATATACCTACACCACCAAGGGTGTACAGTGGACACCTAGTTGAGGATCCAACCACGTTCCTAGCAAGACTAACCTCCCACTTGCAGACAGCCCGTCTTGAGGTGCCGGAGGATATAGATGACGCAGTCCGCCCGTTCCTGACAGGAGAAGCAGCCAACTGGTTCAAGAAGAACGAAGGAGGCTTTGATACTCTGGGGGAGTTTGACCACCGGTTCCGACGGGAGTTTATGAGCCCACAAAGAAGGAAGGCTCTCCAACAGGCATGTGAAACAAGGCAACGCTGGGATGAAGATCCAGCAACATTCATCACAAGAATGAAACGTTTGTGCCTGAGACTAAACCCAAATTGGCCGGAACAGGACTTAGTGAACCACATCATCATGCAGATGACGCAGCAGTATTGCGTTCAAATAACGCAAGTGGGACCAAAGACATTAAAAGACCTACATGATACCTGCGAAAAGTGGTCAACAGTCTTCGAGCAGTTTAAAGGTAAGCCAACAACAGTACCTTTAAAGAAAGAAGTTGCAGCTCCCCCAGCGGTACCAAAGAGGGAACCAGTTGCCGAGAGATCGTTGCCCAGATGTTGGTTCTGCACTGGCAGACATTTCAACCGGGACTGCCCCAACCAGCCAGCAAGTTTTGCGGCTAAGCACCCAGCACCCACTAAGCAGTCGGGGGAAGAGCAGAGGGCCGCTCCAAAGCCAGCAGCGGAACGGCCCTAATTACCACGACACCCACAAACCAAACGGCATCCATCCAGTTACGGATTGATGGTCGCCCAGTGACAGCCCGAATTGACAGTGCCGCAAGTAAGAACCTGGCCAGACCCGAATGGATGTTTGGGTCAACCACCACGACAGCCGCCGTGGAATTTACAATGGCAATTAAAGGTAAAACTTTCGTCACTAATAAACTTGGACTGTTAAAGGCAATAGCGGGGCAAGAGTACGAATTCCAATGCGAAGCCCTGGAGGTGGAATGTCTCCAGGCAGGAATTATACTTGGGCACCCGTGGCTAACAGAGAACCATGCGGTCCTGGACTACCTGAGAGGATGTGTCCATGTTGGAGTTAAACGACGGCATACGATCTACTTCGATAAAACGCCACCACGAACTACTTCAACAACGATGAATCTTGAAGATATTCCCGTTGACGTCCAGGATTGGACGAACCCACAAAGGGAGAAATTCAAGACCATCATCAACAATTTCCAGGACCTGTTCATGGAAGGTGGACGAATACAAACCACCACCACCACCAAACACACAATACGTCTGAAGGATAATGTGCCAGTGAGGGTGCCCACGTACAAGTACACCCCGCAGAAGAAGAAGGTCATCGCCACCCAGGTTGAGGAGATGCTTGCGGCCGGAGTTATCAGACCTAGCCACAGTGAGTATAACTCTCCGATAGTTATAGTGACGAAAAAGAATGGGGAGCCCCGGTTCTGCGTCGACTACCGCCGCCTTAACGACAAGACGGAAAATGAAGCCAGTCCACTACCACCCATTCAGGAATCATTAAAGGACCTAGGGACGGCGAAGATTTTCACCACACTAGATCTGCGCAATGGATATTGGCAGATCGAATTAGAAGAGGCATCCAAGCGACTGACCGCCTTCACGACACCAGAGGGCGCTGCCTATGAGTTTCAAGTGATGCCCTTCGGCCTAAAGGGGGCCCCGACCACCTTCCAAAAGCTAATGGCCCAGGATGTCCTGGTAGGCTATCTGCAGAACTTCGCACTGGCCTACCTGGACGACATCATCATATACTCTGACAATATGGAGGAACATCTACGACACCTGAGTTTGGTGTTGGAAAGAATTCAGCAACACGGCCTAAGACTAAATATGAAGAAATGCCGGTTTGCCAGTCCCTCCTTAGAGTATCTGGGCCATATGGTCACCAAAGAAGGGAACGAGCCCCAAACGATCCACATCGAAGCAATCCAGTCCCATGAAATACCCAAGACGAGGAAGGCCCTTCGCCGTTTCCTAGGCGTAGTGAACTGGTTAAGAGATTACATACCAGATGCATCAAGAACGATGGCACCCCTTACAGATCTCTTGACCACCAACACCACTTACCGATGGACTAAGCCTGCCGAGGAAGCTTTCTTGGCAATTAAAGAAGCGGTAACAAGGCCCCTCTTCCTGCACCGCCCGGACTTTAGGCTGCCGTTCATTTTGCAGACAGATGCCAGCAGCATAGGCGCATCTGCTGTACTATATCAAGAGGAGGAGGACCAAAGAAGAATCGTAAGCTATGCCAGCCTACGATTCAACAAGACAGAAGTAAGGTACCATATTAACGAGCAAGAGTGTCTGGCCGTTATATGGGCCATCAGAAAATATCGGCCATACCTAGAAGACCGACCATTCCGACTCCGGACCGATAGTAAGGCACTCACATGGTTACATAGCTTTAAAGAAACCAGATCGAAGCTAATGAGCTGGTCACTCCTCCTCCAGGAATTTTCATATGAAGTCCAACACATCCCAGGACGAGAAAATGAACTACCTGATGTACTCTCCCGCCATCCCAGTGACGAAACCACTCCACTGGAACTGGATGAAGTGGAAAGATTAGTGCCAGACACGCAGCAACCAGTAACCCGGGCTAGTGGTGAGTTTGTTTGTTTGTTACAGGAGAGGGATCCCTTATACCATGTGATACAAGATGCACAGCAAGATGACCCAGCTATGAGGGAGTTAATCGAACAACTCCATCCAAACCAACCCGGAGAAAACCATCCCGATTTTATATATCTCGAAGGATTTATAAGATATCGAGAGGGAGCCCACCAGCCAATCTTGGTCCCAGAGACAGCCAGAGCCCAGGTACTGCATCAGTACCATGACGATCCGACGGCAGGACACCCAGGAACCGAAGAGACCTATAGAGCAATTACCAATCGCTTCCATTGGCCAGGAATCCGACCAGAAGTGACAGACTATGTCCGGGGATGTAGGCTATGTAATGCCTTCAAAAGGGGACCCCTACAAGCCAAGGCTCCTCTCCGACCTCATGCCCCGAGACGTCCCTTCGAAGTCCTGTCCGTCGACATCGTGGGACCACTGACCACATCAAGAAAAGGCAATAGGTTTGGTGTGGTCATAATGGATCTCCACACCAGATGGACCGAGGTACGAGCGGTACCAACTACCAGTAACCATGCCGTAATCGACGCTTTGGAGGAAGTGTTCCTGAGATTCGGCTACCCAATGGCTGTCCTAACAGATAATGGCCCACAATTCACGTCCGTCGCCTGGGATGCTGCCTTACGTAAATGGCAATGCATCCATTGGACTACCCCAATCTACCACCCACGGGCGAATCCAGTAGAAAGGCGGAACCAGGAATTAAAGAAGGGCCTACGTCTCCAGTTAGAAGGGCAAACGCCAGAGAGATGGGATGAGAAACTCGACACGGTACTCTTTAATTTAAGATGCCGAAAGAACGCTGCGACGGGCTATTCCCCGGCAAAGGCATTGTTTGGATTCGAACTACGGAGACCTGGTGAATGGCGAGACCCACACAATGTCCCGCCAGAAACTGGGCCGCAGCGAATCCAAAATATACATACTAATGAACGAAGGTACCGTGACAGGTACATAGAGCAAAATGCACCCATGCCAATTCAACCACGCATTGGTCAATTGGTCATGGTACGCACCCACCTCCCACCAGGACAGCCATTCGGCGCAAAATGGGCAGGACCATACCCAGTCCGGGAAGCAGCCGGACCAACAGCCGTCTGGGTGGAACGACCTGGCGCACAATGGACAAAATATCATATTGATCAAGTCCGTATAGCAAGACGCCCAAACCAGGGTCAACCACTCCAGCCGGCTGAACTTGATGATCATCCACCACCAGGAGCACCAGGACCCAGCCAACGTAAAATTCCAGGAGCAACGGGACTTTAGAGCGGCCCACCAGGAGCAACGGGACACATTGGGAATCGAAATTAAAATGTATTTTGCTAATTATGACATATTTTTTTTTTGGGGCCTGGAATGTCGTGTGGAACAACGTCTTTTTCGGGGGGGGTCAATTGTTACCAACAGCCTCTTCCGATGGAAACAAATAAGACGTTTTCCCACAGAACAAGTCCAGGCCCAATATAAGTGTACATGTTTTATTCCTATCTTATCCCGTTCTTCCAGAATAAATTAAAATCCCAAAACATTCGTAAAAGTACAAATTTCGCGTAATAACCTTTTAAGACAATTTTGATACGAATCATAGGCTCCGCCCACAACCCAATCAGAATATTCGTGAAGTTAGAGAAATTTCGCGTAATAACTTTTTGAGACAATTTTGATACGAATCATAGGCTCCGCCCACACCAATCAGAATATTCGTGAAGTTAGAGAAATTTCGCGTAATAACTTTTTGAGACAATTTTGATACGAATCACAGGCTCCGCCTACGGCCAATTAAAAACGCTTAAATTTCTAATACACGTAGAAGACGTAACCCTGTTTAGGCCCCAAGGGAAATTACCGTGAAATGAATACTTCTTTGTTCGCCACCTGCGCCACTGGGGTTCCCAAATTAAAACGTAAACACATTTGGAAACCTATATAAGCTGAGGCAAATGCCTACATGATATCGAGTCCCATCTCGGTCACCAGCCTGCCAGCATCAACCTCCTGGACCAGCAGATAACAGGCCACCGATACCGAGCGGACTTTCCAGAAAGCCATCGAGCGGAATTGTATTTACTGCTTACGTAATACAAGGGACCAAAAAGGCACTTCCAGGTCATTTGGAAGTACACGGCGAAACGTGTACAGGTGACCACACGGACCAAGAATCCACGAAGAATTCTTGAGGAATTCTTTATTTCGGACGCCTTCTTCGTCGGAATCCAGGTTCGCCGACGTCTGAGAGTATCTCCACGTGGTGGAATACATCCGACGTATCGCCTAGTATCGACCGAAGAAGTTATAGGAGGATCCTACTACTGTGTACGTAGTAGCGGCCGTTTAGTTATTTATAGTGCGCTTATTTCGCGTAAAGATACCAAACTTACGGTCCCTCTTTAGTGTTCGCCCATAGTATTAACTTCAGTGCACCAGGACAAGCTACAGCTGCTTACGCTGTAGCAATTAACCGTAAGTGCAGTGAAAAACCTATTAAGCCCGCGTTTTTATTTAACATTGTTGGTTGAATGCCAGCACCTCCACCAAAACATTTAAATTCAGTGTGCGCCTTTGTTAATGAATTATCATATTAACTTCACGTGGATTCATTAACAACATTGTTATTGCTAAAGTGTTAATATTAAATTCCACGCGTTAGTGAAACATAACCTTCAAATATCCAACCGATATCTACCCGTATACATTATATTTGTTTATAACAATATTATTGTCCAAGTTCGTTATTACTGGTACCCATATGCAGCGTTTGTTTAACTTTTATTCCAGTAACAATCATTTTATTTAACATTGTTGGTTGAATTCCAGCACCTCCACCAAAATATTTAAACTCAGTGCGCGCCGTTATTAATGTATAATATTAATAAATTCACGGTGGATCATTAACTATATTGTTGTATTCGGAGACTTAACCTTAAATTCACGCGCTAGTGAAACCCTAACCTCCAAATACCTAACCTATATTTATCCCTATGTACATTATTTGTTTATAACATTATTAATATTCAAACGTATCGTTATTAGTATCTATATTCAGTGTGTGTTTGACTTTTTAACGGATAACTTTTATTTTATTATTGGTTAATGCCAACTCCTCCATCATTATTAAGCAGTGTGTGTATTGTTGCTATTTCATAATATTTAGTTGTTTCAAAGTGTACAACAACTATTACTCAGTGTGCCCGTTTGTATTTAAACCTCGACTGTTAACATTTATTCGCGATACGACTTGTTTTTTGGTTATAGTGTCGTTTATTAACACAGGTCGTTATTAACATCGGGTATAATTACGTATCATTAAGCTTTGAATTATTAAAATATTATAACGTTGTGGAAATTATTGTTTTAATTAATAACATAACCCTACTTTACCCTAAATTCAATTAATACCTCCTGGAGGAGTCTTTTGCCGCGGCCCCTTTGTTTGTTTGTTTGTTTTACAAATTCCCAGGATTAAGGGGAGGTATTATTCAATCTGTTTTGTTTTCGGTGGGGCATCTGTATAAAGTAGTCGAAGATACAGGCTTGGAGAAGTAGGGCTTAGGACCGAGATAATTTTCAGCATAACTTATTGGTATGTACTCTATATACTTATGCAGTAAATACTCATAAATGTTTGATGGTACTTAAGTTTGTTATTTGCTTATAATCAATTTTATGCTGGTTTTCTTTTAAACCTGGTATATGTTGCTTATAAACAACATATGCTATGCATTGTCAACTTTATATTTAACTGGGAACCTGTGAGATTCAATATCACGTCTTGATACCATTCGACGGAAACTGGGGAGGTAACAGAGTATAAGTTGTAGGATCATCAGTTGATGACTTTTAATAAACGTAATGCATGAAAAAAGTAACCTACATCGTATTCTTCGATATAGCAGCTTTCCAGTAAATTTGACTAATTGCTGTGAGGATTTGCGTATTTAATCCACGTTTAAACGCAAGTTTGACGTTTTAACAATTTTTTGATAGATTATAAATGTGGTAATTAAGATAACCTTTAGTTATTAATTTTATCTATGTTATGTGTAATGCATGTCATGGCAATAAATTGTAATCAGGTTTATTTAAGTATAATATTGCAAAACTATAACACGAAAACGAAATAAGAAAGAAAATAGTTTTAAATAGTATAGTTTTACTTTTTACTGCCATTTAATTATACAGGCTATTCGATTTAATTTTTTTAGAACTTTGAAGTGCAGCGACTGGTATGTAATTATAAAGAACTTTACATTGAAGTGTCAAAACAAAGATTACATTCTTTAAGTGGGCAATTTTCGATGAAAAATCAGTATAGTTAAAAAATAATTGATAATAAGTCAATATAAATTGATGCAATAAAATGCATATTTTGTCATTAACGAAAATAAGTTTGTGTTGGTCTACATTCTCCAATACTATGTAGAATGAAAATATTTTTAATTGTGCACTATATGATTACCGTTTCTGTATTACAATTTTTACGCCATCGAAATTTACCGGCATGTCTTCTTCATAGTTCATTTAATAATTTCTGCTTAGGTGTTTCAATAACCTTTAACTTTTGGCATATATTACTTTCAAAAAATATACTTTTACCGATTATACTGTTATACTTTTTGTAGTGATATTTCAAATGTTTAGGAACTAATTATTAACTTGTAAATTGAAATTTTTACCGTCTCTTTTTTTATCATTACAATCACGTATTGGCTGTTTTGCGAACGTGACGGTAATGTTTGAACAGTAGTAAAACAGTGTTAGAAATGTTACATCTAGAAAGAAAGACTTGAGGTTAGGAAATATGAAACTAGCAGTGGTTTAAAATATTGGACAAATGTGATGATAACGATGACTACTATTAGAAGTAAATTGTCCCATGGGACGGTAATGTTAAGAGAAAAAATGAGGTGTGGCCACCACACGACTTTCTTATACGTATGAAAGTGTTACTTCCGGTCCAAATTTTGAAATTTCATTTATACAAAAAATATTCCAAATCCAACTCTAAATACTTTTGTACTCTTCATAAATATATATAGAATGCATAATTTACGACATATTTGCAAAAAATCGCTTTCGATAAGAGTAAAGGTGGTACTTCCGGTCTGAATTTTGAAATTTTTTTTATACAAAAGATATTTAAAAGTATGTTCTAAATACTTTTATACTCGTAATGTACCTGCCTAGAAAGCATGACTTGCGAGATATTCGCAAAAAACTGATTTTCGATAAGAGTAAAAGACCTACTTCCGGTAGGAATTTCGAAAAACTTTATTAAAACAATTTTTCTCAAATTTAATTTTGAGTACATTTGAATTCTTTATAAATTTGTTTAAACTTAGTAATTGACGAAATATTTGAAAAATTCGATTTTTTCACTGAAGTAAACTACTACTTCCGGTCTGCCGATTTTGCTCAAAATCTAATCAGTTCTCAAGAGGGAGATTATATTCGTAAATACAAAATTTGGAATTGATATCTACAGCGGTTTGACCGCTATCGTGGTCACACACACACACAGAGACACACACACACACACACACACACACAGAGACACAGAGACATTTTTTAAAAACCACTTTTTTGGTATCAGGGGACCTCAAAACGTGGACATCTGCAAAAATCTCGAGGTCGAAAATTTTCATTATCACAATACTTCCTTATACTACGTATAAGAAAGTAAAAATACGCTGCCTAAAGCTTACTCTTTCTATAGACAAAAAACTGTATAACGGCAGCTATTTTTGTAACACACGGACTCGCAACATCCACTTGGCTATAGTAGATCATAAAAGTAAACAAACGATCAACCGGCGCCATACATTGTTTAAAATTTGTTCCAAAAGTTGGCATGCCGGTAATGTTAGTGCTCTTAGGTATATTTCGTAAATATTTAAAAACAAAGAAATACGGCTATATCTTTGAAATTTTACATAAACATGGCGAAGGACAATTGTTGAAAGAATGTAAAAAAAAAATAACTTTATAAAATATATACAAGATATGATAAATATATAAAGCCAAATTTGAAAAACTGAAAAAGTATAACGTGAAGGTAATGTAAAATGGAATATTTAAAGTTTAAAAATAAAAGGAGATAGCAATTTTACGTTATTATTTTTCTTTAAATTGACACACCATAACGTAATATACCTAAAACAAGAAAATGGGTGTGCTTAAAACCACACAGCCGAAGTGTAAACTTCATCAAGGCGAGGTTAATAATACGAAGTACAACTTTTTTTTCGTTCTATATTAAATTTAAATCATCGTCCGCAAAGTTACCAATTCGCGAACGCACCACAGTTCGCGAAATACAATTTCGCGGCCGTTGCTATGGCAGCGGCCGTTAAAGTAAATACACATATTGACACATGTTTAATCACACATTCTACGACTTATTTTGACAACTATCAAGTATTTGTAGTTTATTATATTCGTCTCATTTCCATGGTAACGCATGTAAAGCAAGTAAACCACTTTAATTTAGCACCTTTAGAACTAAATTAAATTAAATTGTGTCTCAATTTAAATTAAATCGATAGAAAAATTTAACGGTTCCTCAAAAAATTGTTTGTATATCTTGTCCGTGAAAAACCTTAACGTACTCGAGATTGTCTTGCCTCGATATGAATACAGGCTTTCGACTCCCGCCCTTGGTCTAATGGTTAAGTGCTGGCCTCTCTTCCAGGCGGCTCCCGTTCACATCTGCTCTGGGACATGAATTTATTTATTCATTTAAATTTCAATTTAATTGAAATTAAATGCCTCTATATGATATATTTATTTATCTTGTTCCCTTAGCCAACTTTACCCAAAGAGCGTTACATATCCGAGCGTTACATATCCGAGCGTTGCAGGTCAGTCTTGTTCACTGCCTACAATCAGCGCAACGCGCCTCAAGAAGTTTACACTTCAAAAAATTAGTACGCCCTAATATCATTTTAGATAGGATTGTAGTTATAGGGTATATGTAAAGTTAAAGGTTATTGAAAATGACCCTGATAAGCAAATATATATTTCCATTCCAAAATAATTTATATGTTATGAACTGTTATTTGAGATGGCCATGTATCAACTTGACACCAGCTTTATCATATTTTTATTATTTAATTGTGTCCTTTGGTATTTAAAACAAAGAGTAAATTCTCGTATATGTACAATTTATTATTAGTATTCACACGTATATCCTACTCGAACACTGGTAACGTCAACAAACTTTACGTAATATGAAAACCCTAATTAAAATTAAAATAACGTATAAGGCTTATAGCACCTTGTTAATGTCATTGGAGCTTTAGTATTTGATCTCTCTTCGTGCGGAAGTAGAATGTTAATTTGCTGATCCGCGACCCCTAATCAAAATCAGAAGTTGCCGTATATGTCTTTCATCTCGGCAGAATTACTGCTTTCGTATGCAAACGATGGTATAATCACCATTGTGAACAAGTCCATTAAAACATGATAATAATTACGAAAGCACGTGTAACAAGCTTGTGGTCATACAAATATACTTTGAAATAATTTCAGTTTCAGGATTTATAAATACTGTTGAGAATAAATTATACAGTAAAATTAGATCTATATTTTTAACCAAATTTTGTTGAAGCGTTTACCCTCTTTTGAATAATTGTTTAAATTTTCATTGAAACATGTTATGTTTATAGAGAAAATTTAATACTGAGTCGATGATTAAATTAATAATGAGAAGATGATCGATGTACTCTTGTGCAAAAGCATTTCAAGCAATTTATAGGGCATGATGTAGATGTTGTAAGTTCCTTCAAGGGTTAGACAGGATACAAATCCTTAAATTATCATGTTCAGACGCGAGATCTAAAATTATATTGATAAAGGTTTGCCGTGGAAGGTAAAACGTCTATCTTAAGTTATATCATTAAGTGTCATACTGTCATTAATATTTGTCATTATATTTTCTCTCTGACATCTTCTAATTGTTCAATTATGGTTTACACCACAGCCAACCACAGCATACAAAACTTACATAATTGAAGCGTATTTTAGAACAGGTGTGCTAGTTAATGGTATTTGGGAATACACTAAGCGTTTATGTTTAGATAATTTTCGTGAACACTTCCCAAATTTCGAAGTAGTAGAGCAAGATTTTTATATGTGCCTCGCACATAGTGTTGGTGTATTTCGCGAAACTGGATTTGTTACTCATAAAAAAGTCAACTATTCGTACAGAAGAAGTGATTATTGACGTTCGTAATCGTATGGAACAGGACCTCACAAAATCTTTGAGACCCCTGTCCCAAGAAATTAGAGTTTCATATGGAACCTGCCGAAACATTGTAAAGGAGAGCTTGAACATGCATCCATATAAGATGCAATCATATCAAGCTCTTTTGCCAACAGACCACCCCAGACGTCTTGCGTACTGCCAATGGTTCGTCAACAATTTAATGAATCACGACCTGTTAAACTTAACATTTTTTTCCGATGAGGCATGGTTTCATCTTTCGGGGTACGTAAATTCTCCAAATATGCAAATGTGGAGGACTAATAAACCCCTTTTTTTGTTGAATCTCCAGCACATTCTCAAAAAATTGGGGTTTGGATGGCAGTCCCCCGTAGAAAGATAATTGGGTCGTTTTTTTTTTCACACAACTAACTAAATCCGAACAATTCACTTACACTAATGCAAAATAAAAAAATTATTAAGCTTAGGAAACAAAAGTAACGACAATTTTGCACTAAGACGATGAGTGAATCTCACTTTTGTATGCTTTACAAAAGAAGTAAAAATGTTAGTTTCTAAATTGTCGTTTCAACTTTCACATTTCCTTTTCTGTGTTTTATCGATCTCGTGGTATTGAAAGTTTATTTTTTCTGAATGGAACTAATCACACGCGATTAGTAATTATTTTCAGCTATTCTTGGTCTAATCTACGAATTGTTCAAGGGTGAATAGCCATTTCAAGAAATTTTGTTGATTGTTTGGTGAACTAATTTTGAAATGCTATCTGAAATCCTGTCTGTTTCTTCTCCATACCTGAAGTAATTTTGGTGACAGAAAATTTTGAATGAAGAGCTGCGGAGTGACCTTTTTGTCTATCTTTGTCTGTGCAGTTAAGTAATAGTAATTTTAAAGTAAATTGAAGGTTTCAGTATATGGGATTAGCACTATCAGTGATTTATTGTCGTACTTACCGTTACTAGTGGTAGTTTATTACTAAATTAAAAAAAGAATTATGTTAAATCAACACTATATACCATATCTGAAGAAATAAGAATACCAGAACATGTATAATTAAAAAATGTTAAGCAAGTATACATCTCACCTTAATATATTTATATTTTCCAGTTCGCAAAAACTCCTATATTTAGCATTTTTAAAGCTACTATTTTCAGCGATCAATATCGCGCTTCATGCAACGAAAAAGCAAACATTAATATCCGCATCGTTACACGATTCGATTAATCCTAAATGTAAAGAATAATAGCTACGCATATCCAAATCCATCGAACGTGATTTGACATGAAGAGAAAAGTAAATCCATCGCTGAGCCGGAAAAATATGGGTTTACGTCGCATATATATATATTCTTTTTCTGCATGATGGCTCAAATGAATGACCAGGAACCAACGTAAAATAAAAAAAAAGTATAAATGCATGATAAAAAAATAATTTTAAAGTAAATATAAACTAATTAATCTTATGGTGCATAAGTATATATATATATATACAGTATATTTATTCTTGTATTCACCAATAAATATACAAAATTATTTGAATTAAAAATAGGAAGAATTATGCTATCTCAATGGAGAGAAAAATCATAAAAGGGTTCTGTTTGATGTGATTTGGCTTCTGTATATTGTCCATTTTCCATGTATTGGGCATGACTGTTGTCCATTTGAATGTACTTGCGTAGCTTATAAAATACAGTTAAAGGTTGATTTTGAAAAAAATGTGTTATTTTTTAATACGTATGTCCCACCCATACGCTTAAAAGTACAGACAGATTAAAAGATAACATTATCGTTCTCATAAGTCATACCAAATTTAGTATTTTTGTAATGTGTGGTTTACGTATTCGTATAAACTGTGAGCAATATACGAGGTAGGCGCCATAAATTCTCGGCCTGACTGGTTTAGACAGGTTCAAACGTGCTCAAATTCCGTCACGTCATGCATGCACATATGCGAAGTGTATACTATAAATATGACGGGTTCCAAGACTAGTAGCTTTTAGTAACCAGCCAACCAACGTGACTAGCGCACAAAAATATCTGAAGTAACGTAAATTGAGTACCGCGCGGTTATTAAATTTTTTAATTTATTGACCTTGTCACATTAAACAACGTATAGACGGCGTTTACGGTGACTTATCTCCTTCGTATTCAACTGTAAAAAAGTGGACATAATGTTTCCGTTTGGGACAAGAATCCCTGGAAGATGCTGATCGGTCGGGTCTACCAATTGAAGTGATAACGCCTCAATAAATTTCAATTATTGAAGATTTAGTGCTAGAAGATCGTCGTTTGAAAGTGAAGGAATTAACAGTGATAACAAACATTTCCGAAACAAGTGTTCGCCGAATTCTCCAATACCATTTGGGTATGAATAAAATTAGTGCTAGATGCGTACAGCAACTTCTGTCTGCTCGCCAACGTGAACGTCGAATGGAATGTGCGCAGTCGTTTTTAAACATGTGTGGAGGCCACCCAAAACCGATTTTGGAGTCCATTGTCACAGGGAATGAAACAATAGTTCTATTTTACGATCCTCTATCGAAAAGCGAGTTCATGGAATGGCGGCGACCTGATGAACCTCGTCCCAGAAAGTCGAAATTCGTTCAATCAACGAAAAAGGTGATGGCCACAATATTCTGGGATTTTAAGAGCGCAATACAAGTATGAACAGCACATATTGTGCGTCTTTTTTGCATAAATTAAGGGTTAGTATACGTGCAAAACGTTGTGGAAAATTGACAAAAGGTGTGCGATTATTGCACGACACTGCTCCCGTCCATACTGCCGCCATTTCACAAGCTGCCATCCGCGAATGCGGCTTTCAAGAATTCGAACATCCACCGTATAGTCCGGATATGGCTCCTTGTAATTTTTCTATATTTTCTAATTTAAAAAAGACCTTAGGGGACGTAGTTTCAAGGACGACAGTGAGTTGCAAGCAGCTGTTATAGAACATTTTGACGGAAAAACTTCAGATTATTTTTACAAGGGTATCGAGGTATTAATTAATCGTTGTAATAAATGTATAGAAATTAGGAGAGATTAGATTGAAAAATAAAAATATTTATATTGTTCTAAGTTTCTTTTTTTTTATATCAGGCCGAGAATTTATGGCGCCTACCTCGTATGTCTTAACACCACAGATTTTTGTACCACCACAGACTTTTGTTACTGGTAGCCACACAAGCCGTCCAATCTGTTCAGCAATTTATAATGCCATTATTTTTTTTTCTCAGACTGAACTACACGTGACCAAAGTTTTCTAATAAATATTTTGTAAATTAAATTATTAATGTTTAAGTTGATGGTTCAAAAATAGGGAAAATTAATATAAATCACTAAAATAGTATAAGAATACGTATTGCTTGTGTATTTAAAAAAAATATATTTTAAATTAAATATATACTAAGAAAGATCAAGTTCATTTGTCGATCAGTGGTAGTCAGACGTATCGAATATACACTTAGGTAACAAACACTTGTGTATGACCAGTTTTGAAATTTTATAAGCACAATACGGGGAAGCTTGGTTTGCATTATGTGCTTAATTGTTCATAATTTTCAATTTTCTATTATTAAGTTCATTTAAATTTTAACATTGATTACTTAGTCAAGAACTCATTTTAACGTACGTAGTTTAACTAATATTAATAATTGATTTTATTTATAATCAAGGAGTACATATTACATTTAATTATCATTTTTAATTAAACAAAATGACAGAGCTCTAAGCAGGGCTCATTTGTTGTCTTTAAAGCATAGCCAAGCTATGTGGTGAATTACCTAATTTGAATGTGTTTCTATATAATTAAATATACAAATTAAGTAATTAGTTTATTTGATTGTCGATTTACAATGTTGCTGTTCAATCCTTGGAGACATATTAGAAATAATTGATTTTTCTGTTTTTATATACAGCTGTATAAAATCTTCTTATCAAAAGTTAATTGTTTTCTGACGTCATATGTTTAGGCGATGACATCTCTTTTTTTTTAAATGTTATTTTTGTTTCTCTTCACGACCTTATAAAGTATCGTAAGTACATATATGGGAAATTATAAAACCCCAATTTAATGTAATATTTTTGAAACCTGTGTAAAACTAAGTGTATATATTATAGATGTTATAAATATCATTAATATTAATATAATAATAGGTTGAGATGTTACATACCTATTACAACTATGCATCACACAATAATATATTAAACATAATATAGGCTCCATGTATAACGTATATTTACTTCATACACTTGGTCATGACAATTCTGTGCTTGCACCTGACTAAAGTCATTATCAATAATTAATTATCAAGTAGTTTTGACCGACAAAACGTTTTCGTATGGTAAAAGAGTTTATGTTTAACTTTGTTCGCCCAACTTCATAATTCATCAAAGCTTTCAGTTCAGTTAATACCGCAAGAGGTAGCGCACAAAGGAAACTCTAAGCACATGCGTATGCCATATATATAGCTACATGTTATTCAAAGCAACATATAATAGCGCACTTACGTGTATGTTGATACGTGCTATTGCTATATTACTTCCTTTATATTTGACCCCGGACCGCTAAGTATCGTAACACTAAAACCAATTTTCTTTACTCTTTGTCTACTTCAATGGTCTACATTAAATATCCCCTGCGCTGAGTGCACAGAAGGGTCGATTACTTAATCGCACTCATCGTGATTGGACCATTTGCGCTTTCCCGGATAATCTACAGAAAGTATCTATTATTTCGCTTCGTAACACAGTTTCAATTTCTAAAAAGAATTTGTTAAAACTCTGTCTGAGGTATGGAGTAAATAACGATAAATTCAAAGTGTAATAAATATTACTAACTCGCACCATCTAACTAATTTAAAAATAATATTTTTGTCGACATAATGTGTGAAATCAATTTTTATAGCTAATTATATATTTCAAACATCGATACTGTTAATTGATAAAGTGGCTTTATCAGAATTGAGCTTCCGAATACATTTGAGCTGACGCCATCAGTTTAACGAATAAGATATCCATACGCAGAATTTTCGTAAAACTTTATTTGATTCTTCGGCAGCTAATATTTATAATAGGTACGAACCATCTATTCAAAGTAATAACCAACAATTGTACGATATGTACATAAAATTTGGTAAGCTTTATATGACCATTTGATGACCACAAAATTAATTACCGAAAATTATATAATCTAAGAATTAACAAACCTTTAATAATAATACTACATACTGTTATAGAGTTAATTACTCGTCTAAATAGTGAAAAGATAAAAATACATATACAGTGGAATCTCTCTTGAGCGGACACCGAAGGGACCATTGAAATGTGTCCGTACAAGGGGGCTGTCCGGTCAAGAGAAAACTACAAATTTAAATGAGTAAAATTTATCTAAGATGGTTAGTTTTTATCTAAAAATACTTTTATTAAAAAAATAAAAAAATAATCAATTCAACTGGTTTTAATAACAAAAAATCATTAATATGTAAATATGTATTTCCATATGTAATAAAAGTTTAAAATGTTTTATAAGTACGTACATCCTATATTACATATTTCAATAGATATTCCTCCATTCTAGTTTGGCGTGTTTTGGTCTTGGCAATAACATCTTGAAAATGTAAGTCAAGCGATGAAAGTATATTCATAGCTTCTGTATCACCTTGGCATTTCACAAATGCTATACGATCACGCGCTTTAGCCAAAGCCTCCTTATATGTTAAGATGTTGTTTCTAGCATCTTGAAGATCTGAAGGTTCAAGTTCATCTGTTGAGTCATCAGAAATTTCTTGAACTTCAGAAATTTATTCTTGTAATGGTACGCGTAAGTCCAAAGGTGATCTCTCAACTGGTAAATTATCATCGACATGATAAAAATCGTTTAAGCTTTGCTCACTGACCCCTGCAATACATCTTTTCTGAATTTCGGCAAGTAGATTTAATGGCAACTCATCTTCAGGTTCAAAATCAACATCAAATGCTGTCGGATATTCCTGGCTGTTAAACGTAAACCTTGCCTTACGAAAACAGTTCTGAACTGTTTCAGAAGTAACTTGGTCCCATGCACTTTTAGCAAAATAAACTGCATCTTATAAGTTTATACATTTCACTAAATCATTGGCCGTGTTAGAAATTTCAATGTTTGCTAGTAAGTGCTTCAGTATTAAAGTTCTGAAATTATGCTTAAACTTTTTAATAACACCCTGATCAAGAGATTAGCTGATTGAAGTACAATTAGGAGGCAAAAAGTGTATTTTAATGGCTTTCAAATTCATGTTTTTTGGATGCGATGCCGCATTGTTCAGAAAAAGTAAAATTTACCTGTTTTGTGCTCCCACTATCCGATCGAAATTTTCTAACCATTCACTCATAATTTCAGACGTCATCCATAATTTGGTGTTTGATTTCCATGTCACCGGTAAATTATCTTTTATTAAATTTTTAAAAGCTCTTGGTTTAGATGCCTTTCCAAGAGCCAGCAACATTTCCTTGTCTCCAGCCATGTCCGCACAGTACAATATTGTTATCCTTTCTTTACACAATTTTCCTCCCACACATTTTTGATTTTTTAAATTTATGGTCTTGCTTGGTAATGCTCTAAAATAAAGCCCAGTTTCGTCTGCGTTGTAAATATCTCTTGGTAGGTACTCTTTTATTAGATTAGGTAGTTTCACCATGAATGATGCTACATCTGCCGGATTAACAGAGGCGGCTTCGCCAGATATCGTTTTGAACGTAATATTGTGACGAATTTTAAACTTGTTAAGCCAACCGGACGAGGAATTGAAAGTGTTGTTACCCAAGGATTCAGCTATTTCTTTAGCTTTACTTTGTATCAATGGACCTAAATGGAAAAGTAAAATTATTTAAATAAAACATATTAGTCAATCAGAG
Organism: Amphimallon solstitiale; assembly: GCA_963170755.1. Lineage (NCBI taxonomy): Eukaryota > Metazoa > Arthropoda > Insecta > Coleoptera > Scarabaeidae > Amphimallon > Amphimallon solstitiale. Next base: position 87,302,383 of record OY720681.1, on the reverse strand, counting down.
TCCATTTAGTAAATTAGTGATAAAATGAATCAACCTGCTGTAAATCTTTTTTATAGAATTAAAAAACCTAAGTTAATGGAATTCCTTTATTGCGTGCTGCAACAAACCATTCCTAGGACAACTGTTCAATTGTCAGCCCTTCAGCATTAAAAAAGATTCTTTTCTCATTAAAGTTTGCATTTGAGTGCCATGTTTTAATTAGCACTCCTTTTTTCTTTATATTGTCAGAAGCTTGAATTTTACCAATGCTAAATCGCTTCGATAAATTTCTCACACTTAATTTTTCTTTATTGTACACTTCAATCACTTTTACTTTTTGCTTCAGTGTTAATACAGACCTCTTTTTAAACGTCACGCCCGCACTAATGTATACAAACGAAAAAACACTTCTTTCCAAAGTACAATAAACAAACGCACATCTATGTTATTTGGGGAATCCCCTAAATCGCGTAAGTATGTACATAAAGCGTAAATTGTATGAAAAAAATCGGAAAAGAACAAACGAAATGTCCGTTCAAGAGAATTCTTTTTGTCAAGGGGTGTCCGCGTTCGCTCAAGAGAGAGTCCATTCAAGGGGGAGCGATTGCAATGCTTTTCTTATGGAGCGCTGCCGGGACCTGGCAACAGTGTCCGTCTAAAGCGAGTGTCCGCTTATAGGAAATGTCCGTTAAGGGAGATTCCACTGTATATGTATAATAATAATAATAACTTTATTTGTGTATATCATAGAGTTGAGTACATACACATGTCATACATTGGTGCATATAATCAAATACTTATATATTATTAGCTCTGCGGGCCTAGTAAGCCCTTGGCCTAACGTGTTATCCTTTTCCACTTCTTTCTATATCTTGCTTTCTTTCGCCAGTTATTTACCCTCAAGCACTTAACATCCTTCAGCATCTCGTCCATCCATCTTATTTTAGGTCTATCTCGCTTCCTCTTTCCTCCTATGCCTCCTTTCATTATTCTTTTAGGTACTATGTCGTTTTCCATGCGTTCTATATGTCCTACCCATCTTAATCTATATCCCTTAGCTATTCCTATTATGTTTGGTTGGTTATACAGTTCCTGCAGTTTTTCGTTGGTTCTTTTTTTCCATCTATCATCCACTTTTTTGCCTTTATATATCCTTCGTAGGCATTTTCTTTTCTATACTGCTAGCATTTTTTGTTCGTTCTTATCCATTGTCCAAGTTTCGCTTCCAAATAATATAGGCCTCAATATTTTCTGGTACATTCTCAGCTTTGCTCCTCTGGATAGCAACTTACTGTTAAGTACACTCCTTAATTGGTATATACATTTGTTGCCTTTCTGTATTCTGCTCTGAATCTATTTTTTATATCTGGCTTCCTATAAATTCCACTCCCAAATACGAGAATGACTTTACGTCTACAAAACTGTAGACTTTTCCGCCTGCTGTTGTCACAACAAACTTTTTATCTTTAGCATTTTCTTCCTTAGCCCATATCATGTATTTTGTCTTCTTTTCATTTATTTCCAGCCCCATTTCCGCTTCACTTTGTTCCAAACGCAGCAATATTTCTCGCAGCTCCTGCTTACTTCTCGTTATTATAACAATGTCGTCTGCAGATGCCAAGAACTGGTGTCTCGTATGATACAGTAGTCCCGTTCTATTTAACTTCGCTCTTTGCATAGCATATTCAAGCACATAATTAAATAATGCCGAAGACAAGGGTCGCCCTGTTTCAGTCCCTCCAACACGACAAAGTTTTCGGTTACCTCTGTTCCAATTTTTACACAACATTCTGTCCCTTCGAGAGTTAGCTTAATCATAATTACCATTTTATTGTTTACTTCTAGTTTCCTAAACACAATATATAGTTTACCCATTCTTACTCTATCGAATGCTTGTTTAAAATCTATAAAGAGCGCATATGTATCTTTTTCAAATTCGAAGCTTTCTGCTTATATTTCTCTAAGCGTGAATATTTGATCTACCACTGATCTCCGTCTTCTAAATCCACACTAATATTCGCCGATAGCATACTCCATTTTAGGGACCAACAAGTCTTTATATACGACGCAAGAATTTTATAGGCTATATTTAATAATGCTATGCCTCTATAGTTTTCACAAACTGCGTTGTCACCTTTCTTATGTATGGGACAGAGCATAACTTCTTTCCACTGTTCTGGTAGCCTTTCTTGCATCCATGTGTCCTTTATTAGGTTGTGCATTTTCAGAATTATTTTTTCCCCTCCATATTTGAACATTTCGGCTATTATGTCGTCCGTGCCGGGTTCTTAAGTTTATGTATAATAACTCTTATTTCTCTATATTCGGTATGCCCTCGTTGACTCCTAGTTCATCTACTTTTCCATCAGCAACTCTTTCCTAGTTTTCCATGTGTCGTTCGAATTATAAAGTTCTTCAAAATGTTCTTTCCATCTACTCAGTATAACTTTTTCTCTTGCTATCAACTTTCCTTCTCTATCCCTGTATATTTTTTGCTTGGCACCCTTTTTTTTTCCACTGTAATGCCTTGATACAACTTACGTATTTCATTTTTTTGGTAGCTCTCTTCAATTTCCTCTAACTGCTGTTCATAATATTTTCTCTTCACTTCCCTCAGTTTTCTTTTACATTTTCCCCTTTGTTCTTTATACTTTTTCCTAGTCTCTTGCGTATCCGCTCTTTAACATTTGTAATCTTCTTTTGTTTCTTTCGCTTAGTTCTTTTTGACATATCTCGTTAAACCATTTTCGTTTGGATATTGTTTTACATACCTGTATCGCCTGTATTTTTTGTTTTTGCCTTCTTTCTATTTTTTAATGCAGGTGTTTCTTGCTTCATTTGTACTTCTTCATTACACATACAATACTGTACTGTGATGATTTGATGGAAAGGGAAACTTAAGCACTTGAAATACGACAACGGTACAATATTAATACACCTGTACCAGCGGTGCTGGAGTGCTAATACATCAGTTTTTTGATTTTGCATTTTAGGTAATCAAGTACCATAATTACCACAAGCTTATAAGATAACAAACATATCAGGAAAACAACATTGTGCTTATGCAATATAAAACCAACAATTATATAGGGGCCCTTGGCATTTATTGAGATATAGATGTCTGATGAGTACTAATCTAAACAAACACTTGATTAGAGTTGAGTAGAATTATTGTTCAATTGTTCTTATTTAACTATTCTTTAGATTATAGTAGTACAGCTTGCTGGATTTATTTCTTTGGACAATGGCAACATTTGTACTGCTTTTATATGATGACCTCACAGTTTTTGCGAACAAAAACATTCAATTTTTCTATCCAACTTCAAAAAAAACGTGGATCAGATATACACTCCAGGTAAAACACATTTATATCTCATGGTTAATATGCTCTACAGGCATGAATCAAACAGCATACTCTTGCTGAATCGAATAATCAAACTTAGAGGAAGACTTATCGGCTATCTAGTTGAACCTCCTCTTCTAAAATCCGTTTTTATTCCCATGTTTTAATAATAGTACTCAAAGAGTAGAAAAGAAACATGGAAACCAGAAAATAAAATTTGGCATTATAGAGTTACCCTTTATGGCAAGAAGTAAATAACAATAATACGGTATTTATTGTTGTAATATCTATCTCTATCATTGATAATATTACTATATATAAGTGGAAATAATAGTAGTTTATACGAGTCAATAATGATAGTTATTATTCCCAAGAGCCGACTTTACGAACCGAGCTGTGAAGCGGCGAGGGAGTAACTCGGCTCGATGGAATAACAGTCATTATTGCGAGTAAGTATACACTAATTTATCGACGACTAACTGAAGACTATTAAAAAAAATCAAAATAATTACACAAAATGATTACTATATCAATATGACGTGTGCGCGGTTAGTAAATTGGCCGGACTTGTCTATCGTTACTACGACATCGTTAGGAACGTTATGTTCTTATTGGCGAAATGCAGGGAATAATGGTAACTGTCTAACCGTCAAACGTCATATCGATATAGTAATCTGACATTTTCGTTTAATTATTTTGATTTTTTTTAGTAATCTTCAGTTAGTCGTAGATAAAGCAGTGATCGGTTCGTAAATTCAGCTCTCAGGAATAATAACTGTCATTATTGACTCGCTGTATAAACTACTATTATTTTTTTAAAGTCAAATAATGGATAATTTATGCTACGTCATGTTTGATAAAGATTTTCTATATCTTTGAGAATGCTGTTTTAATAGAAGTGGAACATACGTTGAAAAAATATGTACCTATATACATTTGCTCTTGTAATCTAAGAGTCGAAGAGTAACAAACAATGGTTCGAAGAGCTGGTAAACACTAGCTATAAACATAATGCGATGGGTATTGCTTTTTGTTGCAATAGCTTTAATATTTTCTAGTTTAAATACGTGTACAATATAGAAGTCCAGTGTGAATAAAAGCTACGTAAATAATATCTCGTAACGCGTTGATCATCTTCATACATAGAGAACGCTTTTATTGCAATTAGTACTACGCTCGAAATGAAGTAGAACATATAGAGAAGGCTTCTGGTAATGAGTGAAAGTATGTTTTACTTTTGTTTTCACTTTATTCACTCAACATGTTCCCCTTTTGCTACAAAGTTGGAAAGTTTTTTGAATAGATACAGATGGATTCATTTCAGGTGAAAATGTAAAGATTGCTGTTGACGCTTTCATAATAGCACGAAAGTCTTTGAATATAGTTGGACCAAGTATATTAAATTAGTTTAATATACTTTCAATTAGAACAATAAAAATAATTCTACAGGCGCAAAAACGGAAAATTAAAATATTTTCTAATATAACATCGAATTAAAATATGCTTTGATTGTGTACCCATCAATTAATATTGTAACGAGTCACGAGGTGACACAACTTGTGATTACGTGACAGAAATGTCCGACCAAAATTAATCATATTCTCAGACACACGAGAAAATTATACTAGGAAAGACGACGAAGAATATCGATGATTTTAGAATCGATACATATAAATAAATATGAAAAAACAAAATATTACAATTTCACTAAAGTACTTAAAGAAACGCAGATGTTGTAGGTATATTAATTTTTATTCGAAAACACATAACATTAAATTTATATGTAATTAACTAATATTGGTAATTATACTTTTGGCTTTTAACACAGAGCTCACTCTGTTGGTCATACGCAGCCCTTGATGCAATCTTTAATATCTTCCTTATTTTCCTATACACTTTTTTATATAGATACTAAAGCGGCAAATTGAAATATTTTCTACTATATCATTGAATTAAAATATGTTTTGATTTTGTACCCGTCATTTAATATTGTAACGAGTCACAAGGTGACACAACTTGTTATCGCGTGACACATATGCCCCACCAACATGAATTCTGTTCTCAGACACACGAGAGAAATATACTATAACAACGACGAAGAGTATCGATGATTCGTGAGTGATACATATAAATAAATATAAAAATACAAAATATTACAACTTTAATAAAATACTTAAACAAACGCATAGCTTTATATCAAGATTTATTATAAAACAAATAATATTGAATTTATATGTAATTTAACTAATATTTGGTCGTTACACATTTGTCTTTTAACACAGCGTTCGTTCTATTGGCTATACGCAGCTCTTGCGTATTGCCAATTGATATTGCAATCTTTAATATTTTCCTTATTTGCCCATATCTTCTCAGTGTTCGTAATTAATCGTGTTCCGCGTTGTTATTTCTCATACAAGCGAAACTCTTTACAGTTTTCCATAAATTCTTGATGGCATTCAGATTAGAAGAATTCCTTATGCATGATAATATCGCTTCCAAAAAAGTTTTAACAGAGTTTGTCGTTTGGCGTGGAACATTACTTGTACAAATATCTATGAGGATCCAAATCCTTCACATACGGCATTAAATTGTGTTTTAAAACATCGTTATATTGTTTTTATTTTATAGTTTCGTTAACAAAATAACGTGCTACTTGTTTCTCTGACCTTATGCATGACCATACCATGATCAATGGTGGGTGTTTCACGAATTTGACTAAACGTTCTGAACGACGTCTCTTTGCGAAAAAAAACCTCTATCCGAGTCTCATCGATAAAAACACTCTATGAAATTAAACAAGAAATTTAAAATCATTGGATTTTCGTTTTGGATGTTTTTTTTAATTCACTTTCCTTCTTCCAAACGTAAATTGTGTAATTTTTTACTTGCTTGTCAGTCATAATGCAGCTTTTTTAAAAGTTATACTTGTTTCCCGACTGGTCGGCGGCATCTTATACTTCGACGAAGTGTACGATCCGATATATTCATTTCTTCCTCAGAAAGAATTTTTTATTGCTTTACTGGATAGTTAGGTCTTTTAAGTGGCAACTTTCATAATACGCCGTTCATCTCTGGCGGAAGTTTTCAATTGTCTACCACAACTTGATCTCCTGGAACTTATTGCAGGAATGTTTTCTTTTATTAACTTAGCAATATAATTCACTGCTTGCCGACAAAATCCTTCAATTAGAACAATTTCTCCTTGCAAATAGTTTACCTCTCGAATACTGTGAACATTTTTGACTTTCTTATTACTAGACATGTCTGTTGCTACACATAATTTGAAAAGAATTGTCAGACAACAATAAGCAATACATTAATTTATTAAAATTACCAACGCTATAAAAAGAACACCAATCAAAAAAAATACACCTTTCGGATTTATAAAACAAAAGATATCTATTCACTAGCACAATTGATAGCATAAAAAACTAGTGTTGTTAAAGAATAATACAAGAATCATCAATGATTTTTTTATAGAAAAAGTAAATAGGTCATCAACGGCTAATAATGCTTTTGTTAATGGTCTAAAAATGTTTAACAGCCGACCATATGACATAAAATATTATAATAATATAATTAGGTTTAAGAGACAATTGTCATTATATATTTTAGAGAAATGGATATAAATAATTTAAGTGTATGTAAATAGAGTATTGTTAATAAAGTTATATTATTATTATTATTATTATTATTATACTACTTAGTCAACCCAGGTTGAAAGCCATACTTGCAGATTACTTTATAGATAAAAAATTTATAAAAGACGTATTACTATGTTATATCACTATATTATATTCATCAGTGAGAATATATAATATAGTGATATAACAAGTAATATGTGTTTTATAAACTGGGTGTTTATACTGAGAGAGCAAATGGAATTTTGTAAGTTGTTTAATGAAAATTTGAAATATTACAGTTTGTGGATTTTTAATACATTTTTAATTTGAAGGTTCTTTTTAACAGGATATGTGTATTTTTTAAATTATCAAACCTAGCCAGTACATAATTCACATGTATAATATGAAACGCAGTTACATCCAGTAAAGATAAGAGTGTAAATTATAATATGCATTTATTAACATCATCTGCCTTTATACAGTAATACATCTAGAGAACTATACAAACACTTCATTGTATATCTGAAATAATTTACAAAGTGTATCCAATAGGTGTTTGTTTTTAAATTGATAGGGTATTGGTTGAATTTCTTCATCAACTATATCCAAAAAAAAAAAAAAAAAAGAATCGTATTGCAAAATAAAAAGAGTAGTCAATATTACAATCTCAAGTGTTTATTATATGCACCATGCGATATAATCTACAACTTTATTTTATTATTATGCTTATGAATGAATATATGTTATATTCATAAAAATCTACGATTTATTTAATTCATATCTTTCACTGACTGATATTAATTTATATATCCTTGATTTAATTTAATTAATAACATGAGACATTATTTTCAAAATCTATAAAAAAATTATTACAATGCAATCTCACTTCGCAGTGTATAAAAGTATGTTGCTAATTTCTAAGAAATCTGGTCATAGAAAACGCATGTAATGTAATGCAATTCTCTTGAATAGAATTGAATTGGTGGATAAGTTGTAATACTTATTTTCACAACCTTTTAAATACTTTGCCTGAATTGTTAATTCATATATACATCACATCAGATGTCACCAGGTCAGATATATCCCGCTCATGTGAAACGCCAATATTTTTACAATCGGTAACTTAATAAAATCTGTTCAAAGCACACAAAGGTTTAGTTTGAACCTGAATTCATATTAGGTGGCAATCTTTAAAGCTTATCGCAAAATCACAGATGCGACCATGACCTAATAGTTTTCTTTGAAAATAGGTAATTGAGAAACTAAATATTTCTAAAATTATGCCTACATGAGCATTACAGTGGCGTGTTTTATTATCCTCATTGCTTCCCTATATGAGATAATGCGTTGATACGAGTAGTTTGTCGTAAAAATAATATATTTACGAACATAGACTTATTAACAGCAATTAGAATTGATATGAACCACTCCTTATCGATCATTATGGGATATTAGACTGAGCTATTTATAAATCTAGCTTACTTTCTACGTAAATGTGTCACTTAGGTCTGATAAATTGTTTGGTGATCCTACGTGGGTGAATATTTTAAAACGTCATACAATCATTAAAGGGAATGTAAAAATAGAAATGTATGTTTAATGTATTGATAAAGCTGTAGAACTGTTGGCAAGGTCCGTAAATATATTATATAATAAATATAAATCACAGAACGAAAAGACAGAAATATTTAAATGTAAAAACATTCTACAACTACAACAACTCTCACGTTGTGCGAATGGAAAGGAATATATACGTTTCACAATTGCATATTTCGCGATTTTAAGCTTTTTTGAGCTTCATGTTGGTGGTCATTTACTTCAGTTTACATGGACACTAGAAAAATCCGAAAAGCATTCGAAAATAATTTGATAAGAATTCTGAGATAAGGATTCTACAAATATTTCAAATGCATTCTCAAGCAATTGGAAAGGCATTCAAAAATGGTTCCAAAATCATTCTAAAATATTTTGGAAAGGATAATAAAAGGGTTCAAAATATGCAATATTTCATGAGTAGTGCAAACGTATGTTAATTGTATATGAAATGGTCTCTCACTTAGTTGATAAGTAATAAGTACGTTCCAAGTATAACACACAATTACCTATTTCGGGATATTAAGCTTTCTTGAGCTTTTAATTGGTAGTCATGTATCTGAACTTTAATGGGCGCAACAAGCAAATGCATAATAAATATTCATATTTGAATACCAGATCCCATTTCAGCACTCTCCAAAACATTTATATGTGCGTTTCCGTGGCTTGGCCAAAATTGCCATTCTTCATGAGAAAATTTCGAGAAAAACATCGAGTTGTGAAAAAGAATGCTAATTGTATATGAAATAGTAGCTCTCACCCAGCAGATTACAAATATGTGCGTTCCATGTACAACGCAATTGCCTATTTCGAGATTTTCAGCTTTTTTGAGCTCATAATTGGTGGTCATTTGTTTTAATTTGGATGGGCGTTCGAAGTGAATGTATATTGTATATACACATATCTAAATGTTAGTTCCGTTTTCACAGTCCTTCAAAATATTTGTCTACACTCTTCCGTAGCAAATGATGACATGACCCAAATAGCATTGCAGACTCATGTTTTTTTCCAATTTTCCAAGTAACAATGGAGTTGTATGTCTCTAACCCCATAATAACACAGCGTTTCTAAAATTAGTAGCTTTTCATGGCAAATTCCTGATCATTTACAATTATTAGGTTAAGATTTTTCTTTTTGTTGAGCTGTTTGTCAATGATATTATTACTTTTTATTGCTGGTGTAATTGGCTTAACTATCGTGCCATCATTAATGGTGACTTGGGGATACTCTACTAAGTCAGTGGGTTGAAGAGGAAAAAGTATTCTTCAAGAGTCGGTAAATATTTATTCTTTTGCTTCATTTCGTTGATCCCATTTGCTATCGCTATCACGGATTGGTTTTTAATTCCATGGCTTTGTCAAGGATTTAGTTTCCTTCCAGAGGGCGTAGATGGTGCTTTGGCCATTCGTGAATTCTATTACGTAGTTCTCAAAGCATTCCTTTTCAATGACGTAGATTTTACTTTTAAGCGGTTTATCAAGAATATGATTGATTTGTTCTGTATTAATGTACGATACTTCTTTGTCCTATAATTGGTTTGATACTGTTGGACTAAATAACATTATTATTATTCACATAGCTTACTTACCAAGATTCTATTATCCGGGGATCTAGTTTGTAGTCAATTTTTCGAATTTAATTTAGTGCACCAAATCACTAATTCCTTTGATGTAGTTTAACCCTAGATGTCTGGGTTTTAGTGTGGCAGTATTGTTTCAAGCAATTTTTTGATTATCAGCCATTTGTTTTTCAAGTTCTAGTCTAGCTGCTCTTTCGTTTTCAAAGACAGATTTAGCTCAATTCTCTGTTCAAGTTCTGTTTTTTATTTCTATTTGTGATAATAATAATAATAATAATAATAATAATAACAATAATAATAAGAGCATTTATTGGCATTTGAACAAGATAATACATTGGAAAATATATAGCATATTTAAATTAATATAGCATATAATATAAGTACATGTAAATGAATAGTTGTTTCTTGTCCCCAGCCAAATAGACCAAGTTGCCGTATTGTGAGCATGCCCTAAAGACATACACCCTTAGCCTAGTGAATATTGTAGTAATAAAATAAGGAAACCCATAGAACATAATAAAATAATAGCAATACTAAGAGCCCCGAAAAAGAAATTACGTTTGGTAATAAAGAATTGAAAAAAACATATATACCTATGTATATACATACATATATAAACATACACTCCCACCTGTATGTATATACACTTGGATATAATTATATCGCGTACTACTTTAACCAATGGACAAAAAAAGCTTCGTAATCATCTATTCTTGTTTCACTAAAAGAGCTTTTGTTAGTTGTTTCCGGAGTAAATCTCGAAACATTTAGATCTATTGTTGAGAGAATATTATTTAGTACGTTGGCTTCACTATATGGAAACTGCGTTTACGTATTTCCTGCTTATGTTTAGGGATTATTAAGTGATGTTTGTGTCTCACATTGACGTTATGCAGTTGATGCCTGAATCTTATTTTATTATATAAGTATGGTGGCTTTCTAGATTTTAAAATATTTAAAAAGAAGATGCTCTTATGAAGTAGTCATGTATTAGACATATTCAAGGTATCACTCTTTTTAGGCACGGGTGACGACCCTTATTCTTTCCCGAATGCCATGTATTAGTTGGATACAATTATTGTGTACTCTCTGAATTCTGAATTGAGTAAAAATAATGAGAAATTTTAAGTGAATAATAAAAATGCACCTATCAGCTCACACTGTTTGATGGACAAAATTAAATACACTAAAATTTGAAATGCATTAATTAAAAAAAAAGTTAAATGAGAAGCAGAAATGATTAAGTTAACAGATACAATAATCAGAGCACTCCTAAATTTAATGAAAACGCAATCGGTTAAATATTTCTGTAGGTCTCCAAGAATTTGCCAATTGATCGTTTACAATAGTTTATGTCGTAAGTCAAAAAAACCACTAAAATAATTAAAAATATTAATCAATTACATAAAATCAGAATTACAGTAAGCTAATCTTGCTTATCTCTTATACAAAATTACTAAACGTATGTCAAGTGCAAAGATTATTTAAGTTCACTCTGTATAATGGGCTCATATGTAATAAAATCTGAAAATAAAAATCAAAGATACTGAAATTAATTAAAACAGGGTGGGCTTATATTATATAAAAATTACAAGATTTAATATCAAAACTAGTCAATAGTCCCCCATCACAAGGATCAATAGACCATACTCCTATAATTACTAATTAACTAAATAGAACTGATAGTGACACTTATCTGGGTCTAATGAAGTCTTCATTAGCTGGTAACAACAGCGATGAAGAAAGGTAGACACAACTGACGGCCAAGAAGTGTTGATTCAAATTATCAACGGAGCAACAACAGGCATCCAAAAATGCAGAGGGGTAAATATACAATTTAACGTCTCCAAAATTTAACGTCACAAAATTATCCCTAAATAGAGAGAATAATTAGTTCTAAATGTCAAAAGAAAATCGAACAAACACATGTCGAGAAGGTTATAAACAATTTCAAATTAATTGATAGATAAATATATGTTCTTATAGTCTTCCAATGTGCATATTAATAATCATCAATACCAAAGCATTCGTAAGATTACAAAGAAGTCACATGTAGATTAACCAAACTATTCCGGCGTGGCCGATACAGGAAATTGCGTTTCCAACAAATCCAAAAACAAATGCAAAATTTCCATATACAGAGTTTCATTCATTAACATCCGTTGATATGACGATGATGATCGATTTAACATCTATCCCAAATAATAGAATAAAAATCCAAAGCTAACCAACACGTGACACCAAGCTTGTTATCAAGACGGTCAGAACAAAATGAATGACACTTTAATTCCCCAAAATGACAATTAAAACTTTCCCGTGGGGGGGGGGGGGGCGATAAGAAAGAACAAATCAACTTAAGAAAATATTAATAAAGCTGAATTAATTAAATTAAGATTTCAATTTAAAATGTTATTAAATTATCAAGAAAGCAAACAACAACCAAATCAAGAAAAATACCAAAATTATTCGATTTAAATTACGGATACCTGCAATCACTCTAGCAGCATGCCGATAAACACTGAACGTACTTAAGCGATCCACGGATAGATGACGCCACAATATACAAATGATATTACTACTAATTTTCAACGAGTCAAACTTGTACTAATTAATTAAAAATAATAATAATTGTTAATTTAAAACAGAAATAATTAAGCCTAAGATTTTTGAACCGTCACAATATTACTGCAAAAGTATATAAACTAATCTACCCCAGCATTTTTGATTCATGTATATTGTGTAGCAATTACATCTAGATAAGCAAAGTACTTCTGATTCACATCGTTGTATGAATTATTAAATGATGTACAATTAAAATGGCCTATCTACAGAAAAAAATATATAGAATTTTTAATTAATTAGGGTGCATCATTGTTCAAAGTTGACGGCTTATATAAATAATATCTTGTAATGTGTATTCAGGACTTTAGAAACTTAAATTAGAAACAGAAAACACAACTTCTTAAGGCGAGAGCGAACCTAAATATTGTTCTACTGAATCGAAATGTAAACAAAGTTATAATATTTCGCTGATGTAAAACCACTCGGCAAGAGACATTATAAATTTCTAACTTGGCAATCGCGAATCCGCAGCCTTTCTCCGATAAATTTAAATAATAATGCCGGGGGAAGCCTTCGAGGAGAAAAACGAAACATGCATTAGTGGTATTCGTTCGAGTAAATAATCATTTCGGTTCTGGATTCCAACGCAGAAGTGGAATAAAGTAAAGGATTATGCAAATGAAAAAGGTGGCGTGAAAACGTACAGCCCCTTTTCTTTCGCATCGCGACATTTTCAAAGAAACGCAAATCCATCTTCCAGAAGCCCCTTCTAAACAAAACAGTGAAGTAAGGCGTTCAGGCGAAGAAAGAACGGGAAACTAGGTTATATGAAAATCTAGGCGTGAATTAGATAGAAGGGAAGGTCTACGTTAGTAATCCCTTTGAAAGATATTCGCGAAAACGTTGGCTAGCGTGGAAAAGTGCTTGAAATGAAAATCCAATCAATTGTGTGACTGAAAGGTATATTTTAAAAATGTATACAAGGTGTTCTCATACCTGTACTGCTTACTTAATAGGCGAAATATGAATATGAAATTGAAAGACTTCCTTATTCATACATACATATGAACGTTCTGAATTTGGTAAAAAGAATATTGCCCCAAACTGACATTGTAGTGTTTATAAATGTACTTTGACTACATAACTTGTAAGGTAATCACCAAAAATTGTTTATTGATTGGAGAAAATTGTTACTTAACTTCTAATGCTGAAAAATCTCTTATGAATAACTTGAGTTCTAAATATTTCTAACCTTTCACCACATATGTGTGGTATAAGCAAACACTATTTATGGATCAGACTAAAATTGTTACTTGTATGGCAGGTCTACAAAAATATTGTACACATTGATTTATGTTAAGTTCTAAATACTTTTATTATCTTAATAAGTTAATGGAGTGTTTCTTCCTCTAAAAGCACTGTAATGGTTAATATAAGCCCTTCAGGCCCGGCCTATGGGCGGGTTCAGGCAGGTCTAACACCTGTAATAGATGGAACCGAGCCGGGATGGAACTGTTATAATACTTCCCATTGAGTTGAATGGTTTATATAGTGGATACGCCTAACGAGTATTCCTAGTACGACGAGCAGACCGGACGAGCTCTAGGTTAAAGATGGGCCGCGAGCGAGCCCGGAAATACAAAAGTGATCTTTGTGTAATGCTCTGCTCCCTGTTTGATTGTTGATACATCTTTTCATGCAAGAGTTGTTCCGTTCTGACATCTAAATAGTTTTGATAACCAGCAGTTGATATGTTTCCGATTTCACGATTTGGCTGTTAAGCTTTCTTCTGAGTAAGCTTATGGTGTCGTAGATTTTTTACTGTTGAAGCTTAGTTGTATCTCCGCACGCATACTCACACACACAGAGAGAGAAAGAGATTTGTGAACTGTTGACACTACAAAATTAAAAGTGTTCCAAATTTCCAGCGCTGTGCCTTCTTGGTTACACATACATAACGCTACGAATAAAAAGGCAATTTTATTGTCCAAATAATATATGTTTTTATGAAACCAGCATATGCTTTGAAGAATGACTACTATCGGTACTGAGCTTGTACTAGAAATACATCAATTGTGAACATACTAAGTTGGACTTCTGTTTTTATATTTTTTTTAATGGACCTACCTACTTTAATGTGTCTAATCAATTTGAAGTTCGATATATTGCAAACAAACTGCAGATACATACATGAAATAATCACACTTTAACATGGCCATATGGAGGTAAATAGGAAGGAAATTGTTGTATATCACCGATTTAACAAAGACATCTCTTGCAGAAAACCATAGTTTTACGAGTTAGTTGTGTCCAAGAACTATACTAAAACTAAAACGTAGGAGGAAGATTCTGCCCTATCGCCAGCTAGTTTCCAACTGCTTCTTAGTGAGTTTATTGTTAATTTAAGCTGTTATAGCTTGTCGGTTTGGGCTTTAGAACAATTCGAAATTGTTTTTGAAAAAATATGTTTATTTCGGATGGGGCGCATTTTCACCGTGTCTATGTAGGCACCGAAAATATACTTAGGGCTAGGAAATCCACACCTAGTCCTAAAGAAGCTATTACATCATGAACGTGTGCCTGTTTGGCGTGATTGTTGACATATCGCTCTCTTTTTCTCTGAAAATAAAAGTGGTAATAACGTTACGATCAACAGAAAGTGCTAAAGGAACATAAATACCAATTTTTTAACAAAAAGTCGATCAGACTTGAATAAGCGCCGATTCCGGATGGCGCTATGTGCTACAGAAGCCGCCGAAGAGTAGATCTTCTCTGCACCAAGTTCAATAATCCTGCAATCAGTACTTACCGAGATGTCATTTGGCCTCTACAAAGTTGCGATTTGAGGAGAACTTAAGCATAACACTGATCGAGCTATTCGTGAAATAAGGTATCAAACCACTGAAAATGAGTTGCAAAATTGGGATGAACTTATATTCTATAATTAATAAGATGATTTACTCTTTTCAATAAAGCAATAATATCTGAAGATTAATGTAGGTTTTTTATTTTTAGTTGCGATTTTAAAAAGGAACCAGATGATGGTCAACAGCTTAATTGCAAAGGAAATATATGTAAAAATATCAATTTCTTTCTTAAAATACGTTCCACATATCATCATCATTCATATTGACATTTTTCAAAACACTCTGTAGAAAAGGGGGCAAATGCATAGTATGTGTCATGTATTGTTGAAACGGAATAGACAATCTTTTTCCCCAGTATGTATTGTGAATACCAATTCACAAAAGCGTTTGATAAAACATTGCACGCGTAAATATATAAAATAATAATAATAAAATCGTGTTTTTTCTAGCCGTAGAAATTAATTCGAAAGCGGGTTGAAGAGTGATCAACGGGCAAAAAGAAGGCGATTTTGTCTGCTGAAATGCATATACGGGCTCTGAACCAAATGTGTTTACGTTGTGATATTCATTCTATATAATAGCGTTGTTGATTCTGTAGATTTCTCTTGCTTGATTAGTCAGCCAAAATTATTGCTTCTTCTGTTATTTTAGTTTATTAAATTTGCACTTAGTGATACATTTGTGAAGTTCTCTGGGGCAATTGATTGTTATATTTCGGATCATTATATCGCTTTTTGCGAAGTTCTGATTACTATACCAAGGCTGTCACCTGCTTTGCACACGTTCTGCGACTACAAAAAAGTAAATTCGGTGGCGTTTCTGTTAGATTAGTCTCTACCTTTACATAGAATTTACTTTATTCCTGATGTTGATGACAAAGTTGAATTCTTTACTGAAAACTTATTGTTGCCTCTTGATATACACGCACCTTTTGTAAAACAAAAATTTACAAGGAAACCAACCCCTTGATAAACCGACAATGTCAGATTTCTGGAATGAATGAAGGAATAGTGCAATATCAATATACCGACAACTAGGAGTCTTGAGCACTAGGACTACAATAAGTTCCTTTGTAATTTTACGACTTTTTGTTTTAAGAAAGAAAAGAAGGCATATTTCTTAATTCATCACTTGGCACGATCTAATATACCACTTTTTAAATATTTGCAATTTCTCGAATTAATACCCAAACATAGAAATGCAACAAGTTTGTCACCTCATATTGCTGACGTAGATAAAATTAACTACTTCTTGTAAATAGTATTGAAATTTCAAGAATTCGTCCCAACACATTTCTCGATCTCAGAAGGCGCTACCCACTTTTTCTTTCAGTACTGTTGGCACAGCAAAAATGTGTAAAATAATTAATAATATTTAATCGACCTCTCTCGGTCAATGTGTTTTAAATATTACTATGAATAGACTGTATGATTTATCGATCTTGTCCTGCTTAACGGATATTATAAACAAATAGAATAGATTTCCTGTTAAATGAAAATATACCTCAGTAATTCCCTTACCTATTAAAAATTATGAATTGAATTCAAATACCTGTTGATATCTGTAACCACATGCCTATGAGCGTTAGGCCCAAACGATTTGTGGAACTGAATATGATCGGCATACATGTGATAACTTGTGTGTTTAATTAAGATCCGATTGAAATAAAAAAATCTGAGCTGATTAGATCCTTCCTATACTTTATCGAAAATTTTAGACAAAATAATTTTAATCAGATCTTCAGCTTTGTTAGCAATAATATATACTAGCTGTATTTCAACCTGGATTTAGTAGTGGCTACAGTTATGAAACTGAATTATTAAATGTAACAAATGGCGTTACTACTGCTTCTGATGAGAGTCTCATTACGATGCTAACTTTATTGGACTTCACTAAAGCGTTTGACATGGTAGATTATGATACTTTAATTGCTATTTTAAGAAACATTAGATTCTGTCCGATCTTAGCGGCCGACGGGGCGGGGCGGTTGGAAATCTCGGTCGTTGCCTGTGAAACTCGGTATTCCCGAAGGCGCAATATTTGTACCTTTTTCCATCTAGATTAGTAATTTACCAAATATAATTAAACACACAAGTTATCACATGTATGCCGATTATATCCCGTTCCACAAATCGTTTGGGCCTAACGCTCAGATGCATGTGGTTACAGATATCAACAAGGATTTGAATTCAATTCATAATTTTGTAGGCAGCATAGTCATCACAAAAAAATCACAAATAATTTTTTTGGTAAATCAAAAGTTTGTAATCAGCCCCGGGAGTCTATGTAGTGGATAGTGTGAAGAACATGGATATTGTAATAGACAAGTCGTTTTGATATCGCGACCAAATTAATAAATATATTAACTGTGTATAGTTAAATTTAAAATCAGTGCATCCACATCGCAATACATTGCGTAAAACGGTCTAAACAACGATTTGTGATTCTCTCATATTATCTCATTACTCTATATAATACTGCAATAGATCAAGTGAGCGAATCTCGAATTCAAAGAGTCCAAAATTCTTATCTTCGATATATTTTTGGCATTCTACCTATAAAATGTCGGAGTATAGCTGGCTAAACATGAAGCAGACACTCAGGTTAACCCTAAAGCACCTGGCTTTTTTTAAATATTTTGATGTTGGTTACGCAAAACGTTCGCTAAGACAATGTTTTATAACGAGTTTTCGATGATGTTGATGTTTGTCTTTGTTTAACAATACAGACAAATAATTTACTTAAAGTAACGCTAGGCGCTTAAAAAATCATAAAAAGAAGTTTTAAAAACCAATTTATAAATATTATAAAACTGTATATATTTATATCTCCTCCGCTTATTGTTAGGAATGAATGCAACTGAATGATCTATACTATCGTAACGCACATCATCAGGTACGCGATTGAAACTAATATTGGATTTGGAAGTCGACGGTCTACCAGCTCCTTGAGGTAGCGTGCCATAACTCTGGAGGTATACTGTGGTTATTTCCTGGTGAAATTGTCGTCCAAAGGTCCGTCCCTCCCATATAAGAATTATATTACCCAATTAAATTAGGCCTTGGTTTAGTTATAATTGATTTAGAAGCCTGAGAATACCGTTCTACATTACTAAGTGGGAAGACTCCAAAGCAAGTGGATCCTATGCTTACTACTTCATTGCCCACCCACTTAACCATTTTAATGCCATCATTGCGTAATAACTGATTCATTTTTTTTTGTTACCATCGGACAAGTTTTAGGAATAATACGATTGTCCCTCATAGTACCAGTTTCATCATATCCTCTTCCTTTTAAGATTCAGTAAAGCAATACCTGTAAATAAGTTGTCAAAAAACAACTTATAAGGTAAATTTTGTTTTTCCTCTGGCAGGTCGTCCATCATCTGAAACAACAGAGCTGTTGCTTTTCCATCGTAGTCGGCTCGTCTTCTTGTATTATTACATTAATACATTTCAAAATTAACCAGATATCCAGAAGGGGTGTTCAAGCAGCACATTTCGTAGCCATAACGAATTGGCTTACCGCGGATAAACTGCTTGCAATTGCGACTTTCGTAATATCTTATCATATTTTCGTCATAATTTATGTTTTCTTCGGGTTGATAATATAGTCACATTTCCTTTACTTTGTCTATGAGGGATCTCAGCTTCCAAACATTATCATTCTCAATAAAAACGTTTTCTCCGTAAGTGACTGTATTCTGCCAAAATCAAAATAGCTAAATAGCATTTGATCTCCTCCACAGAAATTTCTTCTGAATGATGTGTCATTTGGCGGAACAAATGGTTGACTAATATTTTGGATATCTCCACTGACCCATTCCCACTTACTAGATTTTAGTGGTAAAGATACTTGTGTCTATCTTGTGAAAATGAAGTCCCTGGTGATGGCTGACTCCCTTCATCTGTAGTTGCTTCACTCAATAAAACATCAACATTACCTATTCTTTCATCATTTTTCAAGCGGATTTCAGCTGGAGCACGAAGCTCCGCCCCAGTTAGATTATCGACCACTCCACCTTCGTCCTCATCTCCAGAGTCTTCGTCGGTGAGAATATTTGCATCAGGCGGCTCAATATATATTTCTTCCACATTTTCGTCATTATATACCATATTCAATGGTTCTTGCAGTGTTAAACCCCCCTACAAAAAACTCATTTACTGCCTATGATATTTATTTTGGAGTACAAACGCCTAGTGTTACTTTTATGTAAAGCAGATGATTGCATGACATTTAGGTAGGTAGCATAAATAAAGTTATATCTATAAAGTGAGGTTATCATAGCTGAGTATTTTACGAATGACGTTTGACCGGTTTCACTGCAATACCAAACCAACTTAAAAACTGCATTTACACAAAGTTGATATCCATCGCTGATGATGTGTAAATAAGGCACTTTCAAATACTGTGTAATGATATACCAAACTAATAAACAGCACTTTGCACACGTGTTCATTTGTTCGAGGGATCCTTTGGGAACACACAGATGCTGCCATCTAGTTACATTTCATTTACATAAACGCTAAAAATATTTTTATGTAGAACTCTGCAATCGTTACTTTAAAGTTACGCTAGGCGCTTAAGGGTTAAAGAGTGTGTGTCTGTACCATATAATAATACCTTGCAAAACCTATTCATGTTTGCACAACAAATTAGATACAGTTGTGATCTGATCATTACAAATCGATAACTCAAATTTGATTTCGCTTCCGTTAAGCAATACATCGCTCTTCAAAAGATCATTTTTATACGATATTTATTCAAGTTACAATGAATTGCCTGAATATAATAAAAGTTTATCTGTAAACTATTTTAATGTCAAGTTTTAAAGAATTGAGAAATAAATTACACTCGGACAGTATTAAAACTATCCATAATATTGAACTTCCGTAATAAGCTTTTATTAACTTTACTTCTTTATTGTTGACCGTTAAGTATAGGAAACGCCGACGGTCCAATAAGAAGTTATAAATATTGCGCTTTTACGACGGGAAGGAAAACTTTGTTAAGTATAATCTGCGTCACCTAATGCTGTTATTTTAAGTGACAATAAAAAAAAATTCCTCCGAAGTCATCATATTTTATGAACGCGCCGCGATACCATACGCTGATAAAATATGAATGTGAAAGGAAAATGTCAAACAGAGAATTTTGAAACGATAGGGACTGGTAGCAAGATTAAAGTTGTTTTCTGCAAACGCACACAAAATCAGAATTTATAGTATCCGGCTATCCCATTATTACTGGCTAGCTGGCACATTGGAAAGTCCTAACTAAAGCTGGATACTTCCTTTCGCCGTCGAATACATCTGTTATCCATTAAGCTTTTAAAATATTTCATCTTTGCTGTGTTCCTTTTGCATTTGGAGTCACCGGTATTGAGGGTATATCGATTACGTAAAGCCATCAATTTACTTCAACGTGTTCGTGACAATGATTCATTGCACGTGTGCAGTACATTTATATTTTAGCAAAGGTTAAATTCTCAAAAACAATATACTTTGCTATACAGTTACAGTAATTTAAAATACCGCCGCGGATATTGAGAGTATGCATTAAAAAAAATTCATTATATTTTCTACACTAGCAAATTAAAATTTATAAATGTCATGAGCTTTCTTTTATCGTACGATAACTACTTGTGATTACTAGCGAAGTATACTGTCGTGTACCTCTTTTCATGATATTTGTCATAAGTCATAACTTTGGTTTAACTTAATGGATTTCAATGTTTTTCTAGGCTGATACGGTGGATTGAAGAGGAAGTGTGGGATGGAATTGTATGGGTGCCCAAAGGAATAACGCTATTTTAAAGTTTTACATGTTATTTGTTTTTTCTTTCATATTTCAAACGGAATTACATATCTTTAATGTCATAATATTAATGAATAAGTCAAGATAATGAAGAAAGCCGGAACTTGCTATTTTTATTCATTACGAAGTTGTAGCCATAAGAAGACCTTCGGGAAGAATAGAAAACTAAACATAAATTTATGCGAGTCACAATTTTATTTCCGTTTTACGCGTGTAAATAAGTAATGTTTAGCTTGTCTTTATTTAAATTTTCATCGCACACTGTTCCAAGTGGGCAATTAGAATATCAAAATATTAGTGTCGCTTTTAGTTAAGCTGGTTATACAAATTGAAAATATTAAGCACTTTTAAACTATATGCATACCAAATATAGAAAATGTTTGCTTAAAGCCATAGTACACATATATTTATCATTTATAACATCATATATATGTAGGTAAATAATATCATACACATGCAGCATCGCGTCAGCAATACAATTTCGTGCCCCAAATTAATAACTAATATTACCTGTCAAGCACCAATCGATTTTGCTTTAAACCGGTTCAGTATCGAATGCCGATATAGCCCAGATCGGCTAATGTTGGTACAAACACTGCTGTGAAATATTAAAACTTCTACCTACGTTAGATTTACATCTACCGCCAAGTTTGGATTAATGAATTAAACAATAGGCACTAGACTAATATTGTGCGCTACTAGGAATCTTACAAATTCAGAATAAACTTGAACAAATTTCTAATGTCAAGACAAAAACTTTTATTTACAACCATACGCGTAATGTTGGCATTTCTGACTTTTTAAAAGTTGGGAAGTGTGACTTTGTTCACGTTTACTTCCCGCCCTCTTATTACTGCCCTCATTTACTTCCCGCCCTCTATTACTGCCCTCGTTTCTTAACCTCAATGTCAATCACAATTTAAAACCGTCAACTCGATATGTCAAAACCTTACCGGAATCTTTATCACAAATAATTATTAATTGTATGGTTGTAAATAAAATTTATTGTTACATTAGAATTATTGGAAGCTGGAATACATGTAGATAGGCCGCCCTACTATTGCTGATATGATGAAATAGTGATTTCTTGTCCTTCTCCATTCGAGCCAAGATATCTGGATTGCTACGGGAGGACAGTTTCCCTCAGTTCAAGTGGAGTGCAGACCTTGAAGGCATTACTACTCAACATTTCTTTTATAATCTATTCACCGAAAAAAGTGGCGTATATTTATTTGACGTTTACGCTAGATCATCACAAATCTGACAACTCAATATGTCAAAACTTTTACCGGAATTTTTATCACAAATAAATATAATTATGGTTGTAAATAAAATAGTATACAAACCTCGGTGAAAAGTTTCATTCCTGTCTCGAGATATTCATACCTCGAGATTTCATACCTAATCTCTCGACAGTAATGAAACACTTTCCACCTCGGTATGTAATATACTATTGTTTATTTCTTTTCATTTTTTTTAGGTTAATATTCACATTATAACTTGTCATTGATCACTTCTTTCACTGGCTAATTATTAAAACGTAATTTCTTTCAAGAGTAAAAAAATATATAGCCACTCGCACTGAAACAAGGACGCGTTTCGAGCTTGTTATTATCGAATATATACAAAATGCTGGTATATTAAAACTCATAAGCTGAGGAGAGCTACAAGCTCGAAATGTGTACTTCTTTAGGTTCGCAGTGGCAAAACGTTTTTACATTAATTTAACTACATTAGCAGTGCATTGCAGACTCACTACTTCTGCAAACAAATTGGTATTTTGTAATTTATAGATTTGTGGAAGTAATAGTAATTCCGTAGAAGAAACCTAGAATTAGATTCGACGCATGTGTGTGTAATTCAAGATTTTTCAAATTAAGAAATTAGGTCTATCTTATGCACCCTAATAATTAACACAAAATTGTTATTATACAGAATACCGAGTCTCAAATCAATAACTTCATTCAAACTTTTCACAATAGAGAAACGAAATGAATTACTTTTGTCCTTAAATTAGATCAATATCTCTTTCATATAATGTCACTATATAGAACATGCCAATTCTAATTCAAAATAATACCGACGTTTTACATAACAGAATAATCTATAAATAATTCATGAAGTTTATTGTAAGGGGTTTAACAAAACATTAAAATTTTAATAATTTCATTTGTAATTATTAGTTGTGTACTTATGTTCTGAAGTACAATGAACATGAATCTAATATAAAATGATTGATTTTAGAGGTAGAAATTAATGATTTAACTTAATGATAAGTAAACGGACATTTTCTGAGTAAAATCTATAAATAAATATTTAGTTAAATTAATGAAAGACTTATTGGATTTCTACCACGAATTCAGCTTTGGGAAAGTCAGATATTTGTAGAATTAATTATCTACAGGTTTTATAGCAAATAGGCGAAATCGCTTTACATAGTGTCATCGTAAGCTGATCCCAATTAAATGCGTACCATTGCTGCACAGATAGAGAGATAGATACTGAAACTATCATCTAATAATCCTTACCTAGTTCTAAGAGTTTTTGTTTTTTTACTTTTAAGAATCTATTTATTCGAATATTTGACATAAGTATATTTTTTTCCAGAATCGTTAGTATAATCAATTATTAATCAATTTATAATACTAAGAAAAGCAGCATATTGAATCGTAAGTAAGCAAAGTAAATCGTTTCTTTACAAGTGAGCAAAGTACATAATTGACATAATAATACACAAGCTGTATCATAATTTACTAACACTGTTACATTTTTAATTTTAATTTGTTATTTTGAGCGAAATGTCTTGTTCTTTATTTTTGGAGGTCCGTGTATGTTAATTCAAAATTAGAAACTTAATTTTTAGTTTTACATTTCACTTTATTTACTTAATTAGCTATGTATTTATTTGCCTTTTGGAATATGATGCGACATCTACCGGGGATATCTTTAGTTATGCTCTTGTTTGTCGGCGCATAGTAGATTTCTATGTAATTTTAAAAGACTGTTACACCCGCAACAACGTCGAAACTTATTAATAAGATATGGAAGTTGTTAAAACAGGAGATCCTTTAGTGAGGTAGAATGTATTAGAAAACGCAGGGCCGAGCTAGCTCCAATCGCAGATGGCGTGTCGGTTCAGAAAAACTAAACTAAAGATATGAGCGTCGGTCGGCGACGACGCAAGCGACGTTGTCCGGGCACCAGGACACTATGCTACCTTTTGGTAACCTACCTGCGTATCCTAAGACCTGCCACTGGCTGTGTCCCTCCAGCGGGACTCCTACGGATCACCCTGTATAGGTTTTACGCCAAACCTTATTCAACTGCACGTCACAATAATAAAAGATGAAGGTAAGATATGTTGAGGTATAAAAAAAAAAGAAATTACGATGTGAAGAAAGGTGCTATATTATTAATATTATTTTTTTTTTTTGAAAATAAATTAAATTTAACAATCAGGTATAAACGTTATATGAAATATAATGCGCTGTTCAAACAAAGGACAACTTGATAATTCATCGAAAAATTAAAGTATGGAATTAACTTATTATTTTTTTTTTTAAATTTACAAATAGAAAATTAAAGAATTAAATAACAATAGAACCTCTGCGCCTCGGCAGGAGGTTGGTCGGCGTCAGAAACGTTTCTTTGCCTTACAGGCCAATATACATTTGGTGTTATAAAGCGCCACCAACGGCGATGTTCTAAGTTAAATAATTACAAGAAAAATTTGATTCAAGTTAGCGCACAGGACTTAAAATAATTAATTAATTAAGTGAAAGGTAAAACGTGAAATTACAAAATCAAAATTACGTAATAATTAAATAAACTGTTTACATCTATTATTCTATTAAATGACGCTAGCAAAAGATTCAAAGGAAAATCCAGTCTTAGCACAAAAGAATCTACTGACCTTACGGCATAGAATTTTACAAATACTTAAATAATTTCAATAGCTCAGAAATTAAAAAAAACATACATGAAAGTCAAATTCCTAAATTACGGTAATGAATGTGCTAGAATTATTATCAAATTAAAGATTAAAATTCAACACATCAAAGAGAAATATTATTACGGTATAGAATTTACTAGATTTGTTATAAAATTAAATATTCTGCACATCAAAGAGAAACATTATTACGGTAATGAAATTGCTTGAATTATTATTAAATTAAATATTCAACACAACAAAGAGGAAAAATTACGGTAAAGAATCTACTAGAATTCTTATTAAATTAGATATTCAACACATCAATGAGAGCCCTTATCAAATCTTCTTAGGGTCACTCTGTATACAGCAATATCAATTTGCATAAAAATAACAAAAGAGAATAACGATAATTTAATTAGGATTACACGTGACCTTGCAGTTAACTAAGTGGTGCATTAGGTACCACTCAAATATTCTTAGGTCAAATATAGGTAAGATAATGACCAGAACTCTGGTACAAAGATATCGACAATCGGTCGAAAGTTACGTTGAAAACTACAAATATAGTTGCACTTAGCTGTCAAGACAGGTCGCAGGTAGGCACGCTAACGGAAGTCAAGATGGCGGAGGCCCCCTTGTTGGACGATGAAAATTCCACTTCAAAAGACAAGATGGGCGTATAGGTGCAACTATTGCAGCGACGATGGAAACCACTACGTTCTTCAACCGTAATGTGGGGTGACAATTTCAGTAAATGGCTACTGAGGGCTATCTTATGCCCGTCAATAAAATCCTATTAAATTAGAAGAGAAAAGAAACAAAGATAAAATCCCGAAAAGTAACACAAAAATTCACTCAACTCACCCCAGTTTTAAATGGAGATCCGCAAAACGACTTCACAAGTCACTCAAAGGTGCAAAATTTAAATTCAAAAGACCAACACGTGGTAATTCGTAAATTTAGGTAACGGTATTTCGATAAAATTCACGATAATTGACCAAAACTAAGGTATCGACATTCGCTGCTTATTCCATTAAAGCCGCTTACGCGAAATATCTACATAGACATAGTAACAAAGTTACTAAAAAGGAAAATAAGCAGATTGCACTAATGTTCTCACACGAGAAAAGACTACGTAAGTGAAGACGAAAACGTGAACTTCCTTCTATATCTAATGCGCGTCAGCTACACGCATCCTTCCAAAAGTATCAAAACACGGAAATACCTCAGAATGAAAGGCGGGAGAATTCAAACAAAAATAGCAAACACAAGTCTAAATTTGACAATAGAGGGAGTCAACACCGTGACTTACATAATTAAACACAAACATGCACATAACTTAGATGAAGAGAAAATAACTGAAACACCCCTACAATGTACGTAGAATTTATAAGTCAGGCCATGTGCAAGGAAAATACTCGCTAGACAGTTGGCAATGCGTGAAGCATTCGTCACACCGCGACGATGCAACTAACACTTGACAGATAGCAAACAAAACAAACCTAAGATGTAGACACAATTTATTACAGAAGAAACCCCGAATTCTGCAGGTAATCATTGAAATTTCCAAACTCTTAATTCGCGCTCCGAGCAGGCGGTTAAAGAACCGACCTCGCAATGTTTTGCAGGTTAAATCCGCGAAGCCATAACCTCCTAAGGAAAGATATCAACAGGTGCTCAACAAGGCAACCAAGAAAGGTGGATGAGTGCTGTGAACAAATCAGTTCACGATAACAATTTAAAGTATGCCCGTTAATACACAAGATTTCTCTATCTAATACCCCTTACATTTTAGTGACATAACTACGAAGGAAGAATATTAATCGGACATGCTTGAGAGTCCGTGTTTGGAAATACGCATAAATACGTGAGGCAGTAAATACAACGAGCCTGACTGTTGTCTCGAAGAATTTAAAGCCACAATAAATGCACTTCGTAGAGTTCGGAAGTAATAAATAAGCAGATATTGATAAAGCTTAAACAAGGCGTAAAAAGTAACTGCAAATGCAGATAATTCGAGTCTACAGGTAGGTTAAAATAAGCTAGAGATAAGATAGTTAGAAGTAGTTACATAAGATACAGAATTCTTACACATAAAGAGTGTATTTGCCCGATATTACACATCAGTTATCTGTTAGTGGCACGGTTCATGACTCAGGGCTCCGAGAGCACAATATTAGGTTTAGCACACGCTCAGATATACAGCAAACGATCTTTTCCACACGGTGAACCAAAAGATATACAATGTGCGCTCGAAAAGTCTCGCGCTCAGACAAATCCTACGCACTTAAACAAAAACACATAATCTTACGAGAACTATATACAAAAGTGAATTTTACAGCATAACAAGGCCCCTATTTAATTGATTTATTGTTCGATTCTTATTTCCAAATTTATCTTACTAATTTTTAATTATTACACGTCCTTAACCTTCAATTGAGTTGCGTTATTCTTGGTTTATTCACCTGCTTCCCTTTGTATTCTTGGTTGTACTTTGGGCATGGGTGCGTAGGCATTTCTAGGCAGCTGAACTGGATAATGGTTTACTTCACATGTTTTTGTGTCTCCCTCGTTTAGAAAAGACACCAATTCCCATGCCGTTAATACTTGACTACTCGCATAATTGTTTTGAGCGATTGCCGATACCTATAAGACATTATTTATGTTAGACGATTTATTTTTGTTGGAAAAAATTATGGATGTGTGATTTCAGATTTTTGATTAGTAGGATTAGGTTAGCGTTGTTTGAATAGGGAAGCTCTTGTTTTAATTAATCCTTGCGTGGATACTCTTGTTATATCTTAATTTCTAATACTCGTTTACTTCTTAGTGTCTTATTTATACTCCCCGTTGCTCGATTACCTTGATGATATGGGATAACTGAGGATTAATTGATAAATTTTTGCTCTCTCGTAGCGACGTCATTGATCAGTCATTTTGTGCAATTCCACCTCTGCCGGACCGAATTCTGTTGGTAATTATAAATAACACCCTCCTATTGGACACTTGTCTGTTGATTAATTTTATGTAAAATAATTTATTTTAGGTTCGTATATTCCGTTTATGTATAATTTACTTACGTAACCATTACCGTCAATTTCTTGTTGAAATCAATTTAAATACATTCACGGGGAGGAATCTCTGCCAGCAAACGTGCGCTATTATTCTCAACGTGGCTGTGCACATCACATTAATCTCCTTTTTTAATCTTTTGCCGTGAACAGTGGTAACTCAAGCTTTATTCTTAGATTAATTCTAGTTGCTTGGAATATACGGGATTAATGGATATTTTCAGCAGATCTTGCAATTTGCTATATGTATTGCGTCAGTCAAGTTAGTTAAGTGAAAAATTTGTATTTGGCGCTATTCCTCAAACGTTCTTCTAATAGTAACTTTTTGCGTCAACAAGTGGCGGCACTGCAGTCGCTTACAAAATGGCCGACATCGATGTTCGTATTAGAGAGCGTTCTGTATTAAATTCTTGAATACAAAAGGTGAAACACCCATTCGCATTTATGAAGAACTGAGAAATGTGTACGGTAATGCAATAGTAGATGTCAGCACTGTTAGACGATGGGTTCGTCGCTGTAAAGAAGCTGAAGGACAAACACTGTTGGCTGACGAAAAGCGGAGCGGCAGGCTGTTGATTGCAGTGACTCCACCCAACATTCGATGCATGACAGCGGCGAACCCATCGTCTAACAGGGCTGACATCCACTGTTGCATCACCGTACACATTTTTCAGTCTTTCTTGAATGCGAATGAGCGTTTCACCTTCTGCATTCAATTACAGAGCTCTGTCTAATACAAAAATTGATGTCGTCCATTTTGCAAGCCACTGCAGTGTTGCCACTTGTTGACGCAGAAATTTACTATTGTAGTGGATTGTAGAAGGATGTTTGACAAATAGCGCCAAATCCAAATTTTTGATTTAATTAACTTTATTTAGATAGAAAAAAAAGGAGGCATTAGATATTGACTGACTATAATATAATTTAATTTGAAAATACTTAAATACCATTTTTAAATGAATATTTAATTCCAGTTTAAATATTACAAAACAGAAGGGTGGATAATTATCGCTAACTGTTTGGATAATATAAGAAATAATTAACGCGACAGCGATCGTGACGAAAACAATTAAATTTATTTCAGATAATTTAATTAATTAAATA
Source organism: Amphimallon solstitiale (assembly GCA_963170755.1). Classification (NCBI taxonomy): domain Eukaryota; kingdom Metazoa; phylum Arthropoda; class Insecta; order Coleoptera; family Scarabaeidae; genus Amphimallon; species Amphimallon solstitiale. The sequence goes on along the minus strand of OY720681.1, from coordinate 87,272,914 downwards.
TTGTAAAAGTTCGTTATAATTTGGCCGTCGAATATAAATTTTCCTTATCCTAAAATCCTAATACATTTTATTACGCGATTTCTATTAATATACCGATATGCTGACAACTCTAATTAAGATCGATTATTTTAACGACAATCGTTAAGAGGAAATAAAGGATAGCTATAATTTAATCTCATCGGTGATGTCGCGATCAATTTATTAGAAAATTCATATAAAGGCGCTTCAAATTAATTGTTTTTCAAAGCGCCGTCGACTAATGTACATTAAAGGTGGATCTTTCTTGATAATTAAAAATGAATATATTATCATGAGGAGCTGAAATTAATTTTCATTAAAATGGCAATTTAATAATCCTCACTGCTATAAAGTCAGTCAATTAATTTTTATAAGCGTTCGATACCCTTATAGAGAATATTAGTTTAACTATATTATTGACTACCCTTTACGAAAGCTTAATTCAATTTGGTTTCACTGTAGTTTTTAATTAAAATTATGAGAGCTCTCTTAATATAAAAAAAAATTGAATACCTTTTTATAAAAAAGCCTATAATTTGTATGTTATTTAGGTAATTTTCTATATTAAATTCTTACTGTGAGTAAGGTAAGGAACTCGGTCTATTAGATCTGATATAAATTTTCCAGACAGATTTTTAATTTTTATTAAGTAAATATATTAGTCATCAAACTCTTAGAGTTTGAATCGCCGTTAACATTTAATAATCACTATTTCTGGATGCATTTGCAAGCTGTTAACGTCACGGCAGTTCGATGACCTTTGTTCTTTCATATAAACTCCAAATATATTGAGAGAACAAATTGTCAATTGACTGTCATTGTAGGCATAAGTAAATGTGGCAGTTCTATTTAATATATTTTTTTTGCATTTAGGACACTATTTTCAATTCCGACTAGTTCCCTAAACAACTGTTCATGATGGTTACCATCACAATCCATCACCAAATTTCACTACAATAAATGTTCTCATTTTTAATTTACAGTTTTTTTTATTTCCTTGGTTACTTTGTAAAAACTTATTCGATATACACCCTGTCACAGGATAACTACTCTTAATTTTCAGAAATGATAGAGGACACTTAAATAAACATTTTTATTAATAAACTAGTGTCCGGAAATTATTCAGTATCGACATAAAAAAAAATTGAATCATAGGAACCTTTGAAAACCAATAATTATTTTCCTAGTTGTTATTTTACGTGTCACAAATTAATCTTTATTATATAAATTAGTGTTTCCTTGAGAATGCATTATTTTACAAAAATTGATTTAGCAGACATGCATCTTGCCTATGGAGCAGCTCAGGATAATGTTAATGCTCGAAAACAAGCACTCGTGCCCTTGCCCAAGCGTTGCATACAACTGTATGGAGGGTACTGAAGGAATACCAGTTTCACATTCAAGAAGTGCAAATGTTAATTCCAGCTGATTATCCCAACAGAGTTCAATTTGCCGAATGGTACTTGAATAACATTAACGACGAAACAAGATTTCCTAGGAGTGTATTATGAACAGACGAGGCATGTTTTACAAGAGATGACTATTTTAATACACATAATAGTTATATTTGGAGCGAAGAAAATCCTCACGCCGTTCACAGGTTATTTCATCAATGGAAGTTTTCTGTTAATATTTGAGTTGGGATTGTTGACTATTATGTAGTGGGACCATATTTACTGCCCGCACGGTTAGTTGGTCATGTGTATAGCATTTTTCTGGAACATACTCTGCCAGAACTGCTTGAAAATGTCCCATTTAATATTTGCATAATATCGTTTTCCAGCATGATGATGCACCAGCACACTTTGGATTAAATTGCCGAAATTATCTAAATGCACAGTTTCCAAACAGATGGACCGGAAGAGGAGGTCCGATTTCTTGGCCTGCACGTTCACCAGATATGTCTCCATTTGATTTTTTTATTGGGGGTCATATTAAATCACGGGTTTATGTGACACCTGTTAATTCAGATGAAGAGTTAGTGGCAAGAATTATTCTAGGGTTTGAAGATATTCTTGAACGTCCTCACCTATTTCGCAGAATTTGTCAATCGATTGCAAATCGTTACAACTTGTTTATTGAAAATGGTGGTCGTAAATTCAAACAATTTTTATAAAGTTTAATGCAGTATTATTTCTAATAACATGTTTCTTAACTCTTTGCGTTGTAATTGAGATTGTTATCAAAGGGTTCTAGTTTTTCTTGACACCGAGAAACTTCCAGACACTAGTTTATTAATAAAAAATGTTTATTTAAGTGCCTTATATCATTTCTGAAAATTAGGAATAGTTATTCTGTGACACCCTGTATGTCTACATAAATACTTGTGATATTAGCAAAATACGAAACGCACTAAACAAACTCTAACTATAATAGCATATTTTTCGATGTATACAAGTGATAAGCTTGATTATATGCTAAATTAGTTATCATTTGAATTTGTCTGTATATAGCAGCTAAATTCATGAAGCATTGTATGCCAGTTAACCTAATAGTTTGTAACCGCCTTTCCTGGTTTTGCTCAGGTGTTACTCTCGCATTTCACGATTGAGCAGATGGCCCATCGAACTCCAGATGATTTTGCGAGATATTGCGCGATGGAATAATATTATTATTATTAATTACTATTATATCTATTAATTGCAGTAAACACTACAGTAAAACAGCTACAGAAATAGTAGTGTATTTTCTTTTGATTAGTAGATATATTTAATTCAAGCAAGATCCGAATCGATATCAGAATATGTTAAAATAATAACTACTATAATACTTATAAGTAAAAATGATTTGATAGAAACGGCTTATGAATTGGATTACATAATTTATGTAAGTCTATTAATGTTTACCATATCTATTACAATAGAAAAACTAAGCAGGTTGATCGCTACCTATTCAATTACAATTGGTGATATATATTGAAATGAAGACAAAGCAAACTGAACAAATGCAGTCGCTTCATCATTCGCGTGAATGGGAACGTCAAGAGTGCCGCTGAGATCTTTCCGTAGTAATACATAAAATTCGCGATTTTTCAATAGGGACACCCGCGAGAGATAAATCCGGAGAAAGCCGTGAAATCATTTTCACGCCAATGCCGCAGATTTGAGGGCCTTCAACATGGGAAGTCACTTATCTATCATATTCTTAGCACGGTGGTACAAAAAACCTCCTACGTCGCTGGTGTGAAAAGAACCTCAATAAATGTTTTTATGTCCTATATATTCATATATAACATGCTTCGCGGCAAAATCGTTTTCGTTCTGTCGCGTGTTTAAGTTCGCGTAGATTGTAAAGTACTGGCGCAACATATAGTGCAGTATGACAGTTAATAACGAGACTACCAAATAAAATATATAAATTTTTGTTATAAAGTGGATATAATTTTTATAAGGAGGATAATTATGTGTAAGTTAAGCGAGCTAATATTAATAATTGTTTATTAACATACACAATACTAAAATGGGTGAAAAGAAAATTTTGATTGCGCCAAGATTAAATCGCATTTCATTTTTATAAAATGTAACATCACATATATGTATGTACTTACTACGTGATCATTTTGAACTGTCCTGAGTTGGCCATATTTATTTTAATATGGGAACACAAAGTAATTGGCAAGGGTGTTTATTTATTTGTGTGTTTAGGTGTACTATTAAAATTTTTCTTGTGATAAATGTCAATGAAATAGGGTTAGTTTTAAGTTGAATTATATGAAAGAATTTTTAGAAATAAGGTAATTGCTCTTTATTTTTATCATAAACAATAATAAATACGTTCAACTTTATTACTGTAAAACATAATCCGACAATTATTTCATTTCATATATTATTTCATTTTATAAAAGTTGTTCGAAATGTCCACCGTTATTCTCAATGCATAGATTGACTGTTCTTTTCATGTTATGGAATACATTGTTGAGCGTTTCCGGTGTAATATTTTGCAATTCTATTGTAACTGTCTCTTCAAGTTCAACGAGATTATGCAGTCTGCTCTGAAATACTTTAGTTTTTAGATGGCCAAAGAGAAAAAAAGTCCAGTGGGGCTAAATCAGGAGAATTGGCTGGCCATTGATTTCAACTAATCAATCGATCACCATAGTGTCATTCCAAATAATTAATAGTTTAAAAATTGGTCCAATAATTCGTATTTTCGACGTTGCAACCCAAACACCAACTTTGATAGGATGGGGACTATTTTCAATAAAAACAGGTGGATTCTCTGTTGACCAGGTACAGTAATTTTAAAAGTTGTTATACCCCGACAAATGAATCCAAGCTTCATCCGAAAAGAAAGTGAGATTCAAGTCTTCGTCATGTATTATTTCATTAAATCAGTTGCAAGAATTCAATCTCTGCTCAAAGTGATTGCCCCGTAAATGTTGTAGTACAAAAACATTATATGGATGGGTGCTTATGTAAGTTTGTTTTCAGTGCCTTATGAGTACTTTCGTAGGAAATACCTACAATTTAAATACATAATGCTGTAGAACAAATTACGTTCTCTTTATCAGTTTGAGCACACAGCTTTCGTACAACATCTTTAGTTAAAAGTGTTGGTGCTTTTTCAGGTTTACATTTACAAACACTGCCCGTTTCCTTAAACCCTCAATCACCCTATTGCAATGACGAGTGAGTGTGTCCAAGTTAATTTCCAGATTTAAATATTTCCATGATCCATCCTCTTGTAATGTTCCATTGCTAGAGTGCGACGATAAACGTATCCTATTGTATCGTAAAAGTCATGGTATACGAGGTATATTGTCTAGAAATAGACAGAAAAGCGACAATAAAACAATGAAAATCCAAAAGTACAAGACACTTATATTATATAAATATATATTATATTTCCAAGTTTTTGATAATACTGGGACTTTTTGACGCCAACGCAGGACAGTTCAAAATGATCTCGATGTATATCCGCGTTTAAAACATATAGTAAACGGCAGAATGCATTAAGTTGGATAATTCAATGCAGCATACATAGCAGATATATAAAACAGTAAGATTCAGAGGTCCAGGTGCTTAACAACTAATTCGTGTTTTGTGGAAATAAAAATGTCGAAGTATTTATTACAGAAAATCCCCGATATGTTAGTAATAGTTTGAAATAATACTGAAAAAGATTAATTTTATTTATTTCCATATATACAGAGATAGGTTGCAGCACCAAAATTAGATTATTGATCTAATTGATAGTATATATTAATCAGTACTATCAGAAAACAACCAGACAAGAAAAATAGTATGAACTTCGCAAAACACTGTTATAGAGGTCTAAAGAGTCAGAGTATTTATTATAAAGTCTTCAACATTATAAAATGTCTCCCTTCCTAAATCCCTTTAAACTACAATGTTCGCTGTTATATAGGCCAAAAGAGTCAGCTAGTGGTCTTTTTATAAAGGTTTCAACATTATAAAATCCTTTCTTAATGAGATATATTCGAGAATTTCTTTTAAACTACACTACTGTTCGTTGTTATGTCAAATTGTAGGATAAATAAATATTTTCGACAGTTCAATATGCTCATCCATACCTGATAAGGGAGTACACTAACTATAAATTAAATTCCTGAAAAAGCTGATCTAATAGCTTTCAAAAATCATTTCCAAATGGTATTAATATATATATATATTAGACTCTACAGTATGAAATCCTATTAAAGCATGATTAGCAAAAAAGCATTAACGAGTTACTTCATAATAATTAATATCTTAAGCTTCCGAAACCAAAATACAAAGTTATAACCAAAACTAGAGGTGTATGATTAAAATATATGAGTAGTGAATGTAAAATCAACATCTTTTACACTGCTTAATTCCGTGAAATAATAACCCCACATAGTCATAGCAATTGTTGCACGTTGCACTATTTACTGATTTGCTAATTTAATTTGCTTTTATGACACCAATTCTTTAAATGCTTCATTTTGATGTAAGAAAATAGACAAATTTGCGGTTTGAAAATTAGAATAAATCTTTAAATCGTCAGCATATACCTCAATCTACAGCATGTTAGCGCTTAAAATCAAACATTTCTGTGTTACTATGTGGATAGCTTTTTAAGTGCAAATTAAATGTCATAGTTAACTATTGCCCTACTTTGCTCAATTTAAGACCCCGTGGTTTCAATTAATGATATAGTTTTGCTAAGAGGAAAAGTTAGAAGAAATTATTAGAAAAGTAATTTCTACATCGAAGATTAGGACGAATACTATGATTAGGTAGAATTGTAATGAACATGATAATCGTGTTGCTCTTTTAGGGTCAAATCCACATTCGAACACATTTTTAGATTTATTAGTGGCCATTATAAACAGAATACATCAATATAAAATTAGTAAAATACGTTTTAATTATTCAACAAAAAACACTTTCGGTACTTTTTCTAAAGAACAAAAAAAAAACAAGTACAACAGGTTTTAATTCGAATTACAAGCGGAATAAACACTAAAAGAGAATAATACCCGCAGTAGTGTATTGTTATTTGAAAAGCGCATGTAACAGTAACTTTATTTGTACTTCGAAAAATTGCTGGTTCTCTCAAATTCCGAGTTTAATGTAAACAAATTGTTTTCGCTTTTATATGTAAATTGGAGAATTATATTAACTTTCAAAAACGGGCGGTCGAAATTGAATTATCGCTTTTTCGAATTTCAAAAATACAAGAAAGGTTTATGTTTGGCATACAAAATACAAATCTGCACAGTGTTTTTAATAAACGGACGTTTCTGAAATTATTTCGTTAAGCGATACTCTTAAGTATATTGAACAATGTTGTGAGAACACAACAATTATAGGCGTTGCACAGAAATCATATATCTTGGATGATGGAAAGATGAAATCAAATGCCATGTTTACAATTCTAATACAGTTTTCGTGTTGGACGACTAGGGCAAGAAAAAAACTTAAATAGCATTCGTACTGGTATACATTAGGTAAGTACTTAATTTTACGAAGAAGCTATCCACTTCAAGATTAAATATCTTGCATTGTATGAGCTTCTAAAGTAATTAGATACGTATGTGATATTATTTTACATTAACTAACATGTTGCTATATTTTATAGCTTCATTATGTTGTTGTTCGTATAATAATCTTTCTATATAATTTTAGTAATTAACTTACATTTATATATAACAATGTATATTGTCAAAGAAATTCATGCACCATTGCTCAAATACGGTGTTAGTTTTTTTTTTAATGAATCCTATAGCATATACAGCGTAGAAAAAGTAAGGAACCTGGAAGGTACAGCCTTTATTATTATTTTAAGTAGAAAATATATTTAATAAAAGATTGATAGGCAATTTTTTGCCATAACTTGGGGTGCAATTCTGGCAGATTCCAGCAACGTTACAAACCTTCCCTTTACATAAGCTACCAACATTACAACTTATGATGTTTCTGGTAATACGCACTTATAGATTTACGAAATTTTTATGGAAAACGGTGCAGGAACGTAAACATGGAGACTTGTATGTTACTGTTTGTATACAGGGTTATCGTTAAATAAGTACCAGGCTATGCAAATCTGAAGAATACGTATAAATGTCTAAATGAAAATCAAAAAAGAAATTTATTTGTAACTCATCGAAAATTTCTAAATTTATAGGGACGGCATGTAGTTAAAGTCGGTCCATAACTTTGTTTATCCTATACGCATTTACCAAAATACCACTAGTAATTCCAGTTTAAAGTTCTTCCTAAAAAACGATAAAATGCAAATAGTTACAACCTTTGAGAATAAATGGCAACTGAAAAGATTTTCCATGGCGTTGTTTTTCTGTGGGAATAGCACGTCTTTATAAGGAAAACGTCGCTCGGTATATTACCATATTTTTTTTAAAATATAGAAGTACATAATTTTGAAACTTAAATTCCTCAATATGAAAATTATTATGTCTGTATATTAACTACGACGGGCTCGAACTCGAGGAAAGAAAAACCAATTTCTCGTCACTGCGTGCACATCGGACTGCGATTTTTTTTTGTACCGGCATTACTCATATTTTTCTTTCAATCCCTTTTTTTAATGACGCTATTTAAAACTAACCCTGTATAGTTTATGTCAGTTAGGCAATAAAATGTTATGAGAATAATTTTTACGTTATTTTGTTTATTTAAGAAATTATATATACATACAGAGAAGAAATAAGGAACTAAATAAATCCATTTAAAATGCCTCATCATATTTCAAGCAAAATATGATTTTGCTATTTACATGATATACTTTCATGAGATAATTCATAATCTAGAACACGTATTTCAGTGAAACATTATTTCAGATCCAGACATAACATAATGCAAAATATAGAAACAACACATTTTTTACAATAGTTTGTATACCAAAAGTAAAATGTCACATACACTATATACCGCATGTGTCAATTTTCATTAGCCATAGGCGATCAATCCATGCAATACGTGGCAACGTGGTACCCCTACTTTCCTTTCCAATGGCAGCGACGCGACAACCGATACATGCTCGCAAATACAAAATACAAGTTAGCAGTAACCATTGGACCACCGAGTTGGGTGTTTCTAATGCGTTCAGAAATAATATTTACGAGTTGCAAGGATTTGTTTTTCTTTTCCCTTTCAGTAAATGCATTGAATTATTAAGCTGCGTTCACGCTGCATGACACAAACAAAAGCGTAATTCTAATAAAATTAAAAAATATCCATAATAAAATAAATAAAAAAGGATTCTTCCCTGCACAGCAAGACATTGCCCTAGGCGGTCGTTGAAATTTACTCTTACGTTTTCTAACATGTGAGCAGTTACTAAATTAGCAGCCTCAATTATTTTTTCTCTCAAGGCAACTATGTTTTCTGCTCTACCAGCTTCATGGGTATAAACAATATTTTTTAAATATCCCCACAAAAAAAAACATTTGGAGAGAGATCAATAGATCGCGGAGGCCATTTGATGTTTCCCGTTTCAGTAATAAGCCAGGGGCCGCAACGTGTTCCCAGCTGAACATTGATTATAAAATCTGAGTCGGGATCGGAGAATATCGTTGTGATGTCGGTTGTTGTCGGCATTGGTGACGGGTACCACGTTGCCACGTATTACATTCATACGTATAGATCGCACGTAAACATTGAATCCCTATACCAAATGATATTTGACACATACGGTATATGAAATTTCTAGCATAAGCTTTGTACCGGCAAAAAAACAACAGTCTTAAAAACAGTGTATTTAATTTATTGAAAGTAGAATCTAATGATGTGACAGACTTGTATCTGCATGATATTAATAAAGATTATCGATTTCTTTTCTAATAAACGAATACCTCAAGAAGTTGGATTTGTCTCTAGAATACCTCGCACGAGTTGAATTGAGTTTGCTTTCATCCTCGTTATCTTTTTTACTCTGCGTATAATTTTTTTTATCCATTCGACACTAATAGTTTATAAAAAACTATTAGTGTCTTTGTACTTTTCTGTTTTAGGAATCGAAAATCCAAGATAATTTTAAAATTAACTGTCGAACAGAACATACCATAATCCACGACATAAACATAAGATTAATGTTAAGTGGCCTAATATTAGCTATATGGTGTTCTAGAATATGAAGGAGTAAATAAAATATCTCACCAAATGGTACATATATTTAAGAGCTTTGATTGGTTCTTGCGTAGACAAATTTAAAGACGAATGGAAAGATGTGATATCCGGCATATTTTAAAACCTAACAGAACCTTCACACCTGAATATTCTCTTTCATCTTTGCTTAGGTTTATTAAGTTTTTCTGTCAATGCAATTTGTATGTTTAAGTGCGTCACGAACGTTATTGATTAGGCAGGTTCAAGCATATCGTTAAATACACCAATCAAAGAGCGTCAACGATTGATACACTTAAGACGACGAAAAACACTTCTAAATATGTACAAAATGTTAACGCTATAGACTCCAAAAAATGGGAACAAAAATAATTATAATGAAAATATCCAAGACTCTAAGTAAGATATATGTACAAGTAAAAATTGAAATAAATTCAAATTGAGTTCAAAACAGTTTTATTCAAATCACTACAATTGTTTCACCCTACTAGGGCTTCATCAGGTGATGAATATTATAATACAAAATATTTGTACACGTTCTTATTTATGTCTTTTCCTAAATGAAGAGGGGGGAGAGTTTGTGACATTACGTTAAGAGCGGGAGTAACTATATATTTAATGTAATATTTAATATATATATACATAACAATATGATTAAGAATATTAAAAAAATTTTTTTTGAAAACTGATTGTTTACTGTTATTATAAAATTAAACAATTTATAAATATATATATAACTATAAGAATTATTAAGTTGATTTTAAATATTTAAATTTAACAACGGTGAATTATTCACTTCTAGTTGGTCATTTAAAATAAGGTTTAATTTGTTTAATTTATTTATTTCTAGGTTTTCTAATAAATTTAATTTTTTACTCTTGTCTTGTTATGTAGTATGTCAAACTTATTATTGAATTTATGTTTTTGTTCAATACAGTGGTTTGCATATGTGGAATCTGTTTTTTGTAATTTATAACTTCTTTCATGTTCTTTTATGCGTGTGGAAAAGGATCTACCAGTTTGTCCGATATAAGCTTTTCCACACTCGCAATTTAACTTATAGACCCCAGATTTTAAATTTTTGTCAGTTTTATCTTTATTATTTTTAATATGATTCTGTAGTTTGTTGTTTGTACGAAATGAAATTAATGTGTTTGTTGTTTTTTGTAAATATGGTTTTATTTTTATGGAAGGTGTACCTATATAAGTCACAGAGGCAAATTTTGATAAGTAAGTTTGGGGAACTATAGGATAAATTTTGGATATAATTTTTGTTTTTTGTTTTTTATGAAGGAGATTATTTATTAATTCTTTTGAATAACCATTATTCTGAGCTATGGTGTGGTAAGAATTAATAATTAATCTCCTTCATAAAAAACAAAAAACAAAAATCATATCCAAAATTTATCCTATAGTTCCCCAAACTTACTTATCAAAATTTGCCTCTGTGACTTATATAGGTACACCTTCCATAACAATAAAAACATATTTACAAAAAACAACAAACACATTAATTTCATTTCGTACAAACAACAAACTACAGAATCACATTAAAAATAATAAAGATAAAACTGACAAAAATTTAAAATCTGGGGTCTATAAGTTAAATTGCGAGTGTGGAAAAGCTTATATCGGACAAACTGGTAGATCCTTTTCCACACGCATAAAAGAACATGAAAGAAGTTATAAATTACAAAAAACGCATTCCACATATGCAAACCACTGTATTGAACAAAAACATAAATTCAATAATAAGTTTGACATACTACATATACAAGACAAGAGTAAAAAATTAAATTTATTAGAAAACCTAGAAATAAATAAATTAAACAAATTAAACCTTATTTTAAATGACCAACTAGAATTGAATAATTCACACTTGTTAAATTTAAGTATTTAAAATCAACTTAATAATTCTTATAGTTATATATATATTTATAAATTGTTTAATTTTATAATAACAGTAAACAATCAGTTTTCAAAAAAAATTTTTTTAATATTCTTAATCATATTGTTATGTATATATATATATTAAATATTACATTAAATATATAGTTACTCCCGCTCTTAACCTAATGTCACAAACTCCCCCCTCTTCATTTAGGAAAAGACATAAATAAGAACGTCTACAAATCTTTTGTATTATAATATTCATCACCTGATGAAGCACTAGTAGGGTGAAACAATTGTAGTGAATTGAATAAAACTGTTTTGAACTCAATTTGAATTTATTTCAATTTTTACTTGTAAATTATGGAGTTTCAACACGTATCTCCGTCTTCAATCAATTATTTAAGATATATGTATTATGCCAATTAAATTTCCCGGTAAATCACGCGCAACATTCTACCATTCGTGGCAGTTTTACAAATGGTACTTCTACCACAAAATAAAGCAAAATACTTCATCACTGTTACAAAAAACAATGTTTAATACTTATTTGTCACGGTATTTTTTTTAATATCCGGCATAATCTTTCTGATAAAGTGTTTATCTATTACGACGTTTGTTAATGAAGCAGTAAACGAAGACATATCAAAAATTTAAATAAAAATTGGATAGATGTGGCTTTTACTTCGTGAAGATCCATTGAACTCAGCGTAAAATAAAACAACAAATTTGTTTAAATCTTCACTATATTTACAAAAATGTAAAGGCTGTGACGCGTTTCGCTAACACTGTAGCTTTGACAAACAGCGATGGTATAATAACTACTCTACAAGTGAAATACGTATATGTACCTGAGTTTGGTAATTGTAAGTATATATGACTCACAGAAACGATTAACTAACAAGTACAAAATGGGGGGTGGGAAAGGCATACGAGGCACTTCATCACAATAGGCACGAGTCACAGCCTTTACATTTTTGTAAATATAGTGAAGATTTAAACAAATTTGTTGTTTTATTTTACGTTGATTTAACTAAAACTCTGCTCCCTAACAATAACAGAATATAAAAAGTTGTGTGTATTGGTTACAGTTTCGGAAAATTACGATTCTTTATGCGGCAATTCGCATCTGATTATAAAACGTAAATAAGGAAAATTCACTCACAAGGTAACATTGGTCGCATTCAGAGTACGAAGACGCTGCTCAGTAGCAGGTACCAAAAACAGTTTCGTGCAAATATCGATTCTTTCTGTTACTTTGTTCAAATAAGGCGCGGAACTTGTTAGAGAGCGGACGCCAAGTTTTGTATCATAAAATAAAAGCGTTACCAGATAAAAAATTAGAGGTGGGCATTTTTGGCATTATTACCGCCCGGCTCGGCATAAGCCCCAGACCGGCCCGGTTCGGCTCGGTCCGACACGTCCCAACGGCCCGACCCGGCTCGGCCCGACCTGCCGAGCCGGCCCGACATGTCGGGCTTTGTCAGCCCAATGGATTAATCAGATTAATCCATCCATTAATATGATTAATCCATTCCATATTCATTTTTCTCCGTATATTTTAGGATATATATGGTGGAATTCTGTAACTTTCTCGGAAGCTCCGGCTATCGTAGGCCCTGGCAACGAAGTGACGTTGCGATGACGATTTCAGAATTTTTGCAGTTAGTGACGTAGAAGTGTCAATTTACGATTTTTTGTACATAACCTTTATGTTTAACATGTAAACAGACATATCATCTCGTAAACATATACCAAAATATTTCAATTAAAAATTTTAACTAATACGAAAATTGTTTGAAATATAATATAGCGATTGCTAACATTTTTTTTTAAAGAAAATGTACGGAACATTTTGTAATGCCAAGATATAGTATAAACATATGTTTATACTGCTGCCAAGATAGCACGAAACACTTTGGAAAATTTCAACAAGAACTGTTATCATTAGGAGAGTTTCAAAGGACGTAGTATCGCACTAGTGTATAGTGAATTTGCAGATAAATGTCTTTTCAGGCACATTTATGGATGATGAAATGTGATTTTTTTATAAAGCCAACAAGGACAGGTATCCCTATAAAGTCGACATTGTTTTTCTTACAAGAGTACCTAAACACAAAAAAATACATAAACCTAGCAGACAATATCCACACAACATAAAGCATGTGAAATGTGCACAAACTAAATGTTCGAAAAAGTCTATTATGGTATCGTGTTCACAATAACTTCACAATTTAAAGTTGACTTTTTCATAAGATTTTCTAATAATAAAACTACATCAAATTGAGAGGATGTTTAACTTTATATTATGTAGAAGAAAATAAGAGGAAATTTACCTGTTTAGTCAATGACTTTATTTGTAAATCAAACCGCAAAGATTTTATCAATGTGTAACTATATTGAACGATTAATGTTTGAGGATCCAAAAAGGTAACATTAAGTTTTAATAGCATAGGCCAAAGTATAAGGATATAGATGATTTTGTATTTAGAAAATCGACCAATCCTGTGATGTATTGTTGTACTTGGTACACCAAATCATTTGATATTATTGCAGGATTTTGTTGTCGAGCCTCTGAAATTATAGTAATTGAAAGTTCTCTTTATTTGCAGTTTTTACAGGAGAGTAATATTCATTAGGCTGAAATTTGCACTTTTTCAACTCAAAAGAATATAAAAAATTATTGTTTAATAAATTTACCAGCAAGTATTATAAAACAATAGATGACATTTGACTCGGATAATTATACTAATATTGGATATGAATTATATGTTTACTATTAAATCTTAACAATAAAGATCAAAAAGAAAAATAATAATACTGAACTAGAAATGTGAACTTTGAATAATAGGTACTCAAATAGAGATTGTTTGTATAAATATTCAAAAATAAAACACATTTTATTGTCAAATATATTTTCTTTTATCAACCTTACCATAAAAGTAGTGCTGAAATTTAGAAAAAAAATTACAGTATGTGAATAGAAAAAATATATATATATACAAAAGGAGAGTGTTCTTCATTGGCTAAAGGTGGAGCAAGTATATCAACATGTGTGCCATCAATTACACCTACATCTCGTGCACCCCATTTTTCATAAAAACTATACAGAAGGATAATTTTTAGAACGTTTAGAAAAGGTACCCTTAATTACCCTTGGTAAATATATGAACTGGGTGCTATCGATTAAACAAAATACATCTCCGGTCTCCCATTTTTTATCATAAAAACAAAATAAAGAATTATTTTTAGAATATTTTGATACAACATAATTACCCTTGCTTGACACGATTCTTCGATTCACAATCACTGGGAAATTTTATGCATTCAGGGAATAAATTGTTTGATATTACAAGACAGACCTGATGAACTATTCGACTTACTGAACTCTGACTGAGAGAAACAAAGCTATTAATACCAACACTATTCTGATAGCTGTCTGATGCTACGAAATTTAATGTTGTTAAGACCTGTAACAAATATATAATGTGCACTATAAAGTTAATATGCATTTCAAGTGATGTTTATGATAATAACCTTCAAATGTAATGGTATATTTGTTTGTTCAATATGTCCATCCAATAACTGGATCAGGTTTTGAACAGTGTCCTTATTCAGTCTAAACATTTGTTTAAAATGCCTGTTTGGTATTTCAAAAGGATTTCCGTGATCTCTTAAACGTTTGCGGAATATACGCATATAATTTCTAAAATAAAGAAAATAGAGAATATTATGTATACTCTATATATTTTATATTATCGATAACCTACCTGTTGTGATCTTCATCTAATAATAATGCTATAAAGCCATTCATATTTGCAGATATAAAACAATAATAATTATAACAAATAAACTAACAGAAACTATAAATATAACAACAGGAACAGTATATTAACAATAGTTATATAATAATAATATAACCACAATATAACCAACAAAATCTTTACTCACGAACGTTTTGACAGTTCTACGTCACTAACTCTCAATATTCTGAAATCGTCATCGCAACGTCACTTCGTTGCCAGGGCCTACGATAGCCGCAGCTTCCGAGAAAGTTACAGAATTCCACCATTAGTTCGCTTGTTCCTAATCATTATTTATCCGTATATGTAGTTCATTTTGCCAGTCTTATAATACATACCTATTTATAATACATATATTGTAATTGGCGTAATGCATATATCTTACTTACATAGTATTTTTAAGTTACTTTCATAAGAAACTAACTTGGAGTCTGTGGCTTGATAATCATACCTGATATAAATATCAATAATTTGCTATGTATGCATATTACAAGAAAATTTCATAAAATATGTCTATTCTCGAGTTTAGAGTTTACTAGAACACAATATAATTTATTTACACTAATTAAAAATAATAATAATGTCTAAAATTGTTCTACATTCGAATGGTTTAGATGTCACATCAAATTGCTTACTATATTTTAACTTACAATAGCTCAGTAATAGTCATTTTTAAAATATTAACGTCTTACATGTTTCTGAAATGAAATTTATAAACAATTCAAAAATGAGCTGATATATAGTGAATTCCATTTAAAAAAATTGACTTTTATACAAAAGCGTGTCATGTAATTTTAATCCAGTTTTCTGCACATGCAGTTAGTAACTGTAAGAAAATAAAACATGCTTCTATTAGGAGCTCTAGACCATCTAATACGTCGTTTTCGAGAAATATAAATTTATACAAACATTGAATTTTTCAGCAAAATGCGAATAAGTCAAAAACTTTAGATTTTAGGCCTATACTATCTTATTACTTTTTGACTAAAAATTATACGGGGAATACAAAAATGCAATAATATATGGAGTGTTCCATTTAAAAAACTATAACTATGGTTAGCCACCAAGTTATGGAACACTCTGTATAATACAAAAGGGCATAATCGGAGATGACTCACCGTGTATATACGCTTACATGTACAAATACATATTACTAGCATAGAATATCTTTCATAAAATTCTATGACAAGCGTATGGAATTTTCTTATAATTAAACTAATGAACAAAAATAAATGGAAATAATTTATTTTAATGCCATGCTTACCTCTCGAGAAGAAGATTAATAAAGTACCAAGGAGATGTACGATCAGATGGAGTATCATATTTCTGTAACAAAAAAGTACGAACATAAGTTCATTAATCTCAGGAAGGAACGCTGTAATAAAAAAACAGAAAAATCTTGTCGGAATAAAAGCGAAAGAGAGAATTTAAACAAAATATTTGCACCCCGATGTAAAAGAATGTCTTTTCGCAGACAAAACAAGGATAAAACAGAAAGTATAGAGACAAGCAACACTAGGGGATTAAGAGAAATATGGTAAGGGTTGTATGGTATCAGACAAATAAAAGAGGAGCCAGAAGTTATATGTAATGCGTCTTTGAAATATCAGTTGATCTTCTTACGGTGTATTTATTTGAAGTGCAAAATGCTTCATATAGTTGAAGATGTTCATTTTCTACTAACAGCTGTTATACATGATAGTGAAATATAATATATTGATTGCGTTATAATAGAATGTTATATTTATTACAAGTGTAAATTTTGTAATACATTCTGAGGTATAAACAAATGTCTAGGTTATTAAAAAAGGACTTTCTGTTCTTGAAGGGTTTCTGGTTGGTGCCGGAAAACTCAGTACTGATTTTTGATATATTTGATGTGCTGATTCCAAAAAACCTGCCTTTTTTCCTAGCAGCACTAGTTTTTAAGATACAGGCAAATTGATTTTCGTATTAATAACAGGTAATACATAGTGGTTATTCTACCATCTTGAAAGAGAAATACAAAACAATATCAATAATCCTAAGAATATTAAGTATGAAGAACATACTTAGATCGACGCAAATCACTGATGTTCTTCATACTTAACACTCTTAGTATTATTGATATTACACTTCCTCCTTGGACAGCAAAGTAATACACCAAATTTCGTTGTTTTTTTTATGTCTTTAGGATAGTAGAGCTAAGGGTGAGCACAGGGTTAACAAATATTGGCCCCTAAGAAACGTCATGGTTCCAGGAAAAGAAACGTAGTCAACAACCTTTGGTTGCTAGAGATAAAGTCATATTTCCACCTTAACATATCAAGTTGGAACTTATAAAGCAATTTGTGAAGGCGTTATGTAGTGATAGCCTGTGCTTTAGATATTTACTTAATTTGTAAATTTTCTGGGATTAGCATAAAAATGGCATATTAGATGACCTTCAAATAAGACAGCTATAAAAGATCCACAATTTAACGCAGCTATGAACCAGATTGAATCTAATGCTCGGTGCTCATTTCTTGAGGTAGTACATTTTCTTAGCAACCATAAAGCGGAGAATTGCACAGATTTAGTGGAAAATAAGCTTTCTAAATTTAATATTCTCGGTTGCAACATGAGCATAAAACTTCACTACCTAAACAGTCATTGAGATCGATCCCACAAAACCTAGATGATTACAGTGATGAACAAGGGGAAGATTTCATCAAGTAATCAAGACGATGAAAGAACGATTTTAAGGAATGTAGAATATCAACATGTTGAAGTCGGCAGCGAGACTGTCCTACTACACTTCATGCTAGAAAATCGTATAAAAGAATATTTTTAAGAGATAAGTCATGAATGTATATTTATCTACTTTGTGATTTATATACATTACTTTGAATTCTTTGCTTTTTAATGAGTTTCTGTCTCAAATGCTAATACTTATAACCTTAAATATACATAAATAGATGATTTTTTTTCTAAGAAGAGGTTAATATAGTATTACTCAAACAGTAGATCTGATATGCTACATCTCACAGTTGTTTTGGGTTCTACACCCAAAAATTACCTAGAAACATCTAAATAAATTACAAGCACCAAAATGTGTGGTGGCCTGTGTTATCGTTTAAGCAAGACTAACTCACACCTCCAGAAAGAATATTTTTCAAGAATTTCAAATAACATTCATGTAACCTTGTCCATGATATTACTCAAAACACTTTTTAAATTTAATGTTGGCTTCTATATGTTTATTTTGTAAGCTTGTTAATGATTTTTTTTTAATTTGTATATAATTTCTTTATCATATACTTAGGAATACTAGTTGGAGAATAAATAAAGAACTAAAGAAAATGACTAAAATAGGTGAATAATAAATGTGATGGCCTCCAGTATATATCAAAATTAACACGCATTGTAGAAGGGGTTCGATGTCATTTTTGATTATGATGTCAGAAAAATACGAAAAATACATTCTAGATAATAAGAAATGCTAATGCATAGGAATTCGATGATTCGAGGCGACCCCTACCAATTTCGATATGTCGAATGACTTCCATTTACGCAATGTACTCAGAAGTCTTGTCGAATCGAATATTAGGTCACGTTATGTCGAACAAAATGCAAGTTCTGTTCGACCAGTGACATATTGTTATAATAATAATATAATAATAATAATATATCTTTATTGCCCAACAGATTTTTTACATCTAATTACTGAACAAGAAAAAAAATGCAATGAATCGATAATTACACAATATAAAATCAAATATATATATATATATATATATATATATATATATACACATATATACATATACATATATAACAATAATAAATTATTAGGGTTATCGGTCCTAATTACTCATTATTATATGTCTTATTATTACTACATATACATATATACACATACATAACTCAATAATGTGCACAAAAATTAAGAAAGAGAAAAAAAGAAAATGAAAGAAAAAAAAACAAGCCATTGCAACGACTACAACCTCTAGAGAGCGGCGATGCATGTAAAATATTTGTTCTGGCCGTTGAAAAATAAAATACATTCCTTGTGCGACATGGGTACTGAGGTACAGCAAACGTGATCTTTGCCAAAAAAGATGGAACGTCTATATTATTGTGCAATACATCATAAATGAACTGAATGTCTGTTTTATGCCTCCATATCTCCAAAGATTCACATTTAAATTCTTCAAGAAGGACATCACAGCATGTTCCCTGAACGGGGTACAAACCATGCCTCTTGAAGTACAGATATTTCAAAAAGCGCCTTTGAACCCTCTTGAGTGCTTCAGAATAAGTTTTATATGTTGGCGACCAAACGAATGAAGCATATTCGAGGCGAGAGCGAACAAAGGAAAAGTAAAGGGTAGTAATGGCCTCCATGCCATGGATGTAAACTGCCTGGTATTTCTAATAACAAACCCTAATGTTTTCAATGCCGATGAAACAGTGCTACTGATGTGGTCAGAAAACGTTAATTTAGCGTCAAATAGAACGCCTAAATCCCTCACAACTATTCAACCACGAATAGCAATCCCGTCAACGGGGCAAATTATTCACAGTACACTATGCCTAGGCACAGGTTAGCGTTTACGGAGGGAAGTCCTAATTACCTTGCAATAAAAATATATAATAAACTGCCGAATAAGTATAAATCACTCCCATTAAAAATTTTTAAAAATAAGATTATGGAGCATTTGATCAGAAAGGCTTATTACTCCATACAGGAGTATTTCTTGGAATGTAATGATATTGAATAAAATTTGTAGCTTTGTTGTGGGTGTATTGGATTCGGTCATTATTGTAATGTGGCGTCTAGCTATTAGTTTGAAATGTGGTTAAATAAAGACTAAAGTATCTCTTTACATGAAATAATTACTAATTCAATGGAAAATGTAAAATACTTTTGGGAGCCACTATATAATTCATAGTTTGTAATTTGTAATTTGCGTAATAGTGAGTCTATGTATTAGTTTAGATGTATATGTGACAAATTTGTAAAACTGACGATGTAGATACTTGCGTGAGCGAGTCTATTACGAATAAAATTATTATTATTATTATTATTATTGCTACCCTGTGGAACTCCGGAGGTGGCAATGAAGTAAGATGATTTGTGACCAGCATAACTGACGTACTGAACTCTATTCATCAGGTAAGTGTTACCTAGTGTTATTTGTACTTTTGCCTCATTTGAATATACGTACATATCTTACTAGTCCAACTTTAATTCAAAATTGCCTACATAAAAAGTGGTAAACATATACCCGTTTGTTCCACAAGTGATACAGTAGGATTGGAACTTATATAATTTATACAAATGTAATACAAACATTAAATCAACAATTCCAATAATAAACAAAACTTGTAAATTTTACTTCCGGTGTTTTAACGTATACATGAAGTCTATGCACACAAATTTCACGGTTTTCATTTGCATGTTCATCAGCAGCATATCTCCATTGTATGAACCGACTATTTGCCAAGAAATGGACTGAAAGTGCTGGAACATACATCCATTCTCGCTTCATGCGCTTTTTTTCCTTCCCTGTATGACACGCAGGCTGAAAGAAAGATACTTTAAAAAGATGAAGATTACCTCAAAGGATTGGATGCCGAATGGGCTCAGTTTAGAAGGAACGGGGAAGAGCTTATATTGATGACTGGTTTCAAAAAATTAGCAAGTGCATGGAATGTACAAAAAATGTTTTGAAAATATGTGAAAATTGCAGCTCTTTAGCAAGCGCTTTGTAATTGTCTTGAAATAACATTAACCTTTTTAAAATCAAATCGTTTCAAATATAAAAATGTTCTTCTTAATACCGACATTAGTAAGTAAAGTGGGTTTGTGGATATGCTCAATACAATATGAGCCTTAAGCCTCAATATCAATGACATGTTACATTAGATTTGTACTATCTAATAAAACTTTTCATTGAGTAAAGCTGTAGGGCACGCTATACAATAGGTATATTAATATTTCTCTGTAGTGCAGGTTTGTTAACATTTCAAACACGAAGTCTAGGGCTTAAATCGAGATCGCGTTTTTGATCGTGTGTCTCACGGAAACTAGGAAAATGAAATAATTACATATTTACATGAGTGTAATTTGTAGAATATATGTGTTCAGTTTCCTTGCTTTTCACAACAATGAAATATGGCAACAGTAGAATCGAATTAATCTGAAGATGACGGACGCTTAAAATACAGTCGCTTCTGTCTCTGTGAGAATATATGTCTCTATATTATAATATGTTACGTACACTGCTTGTTTGTTATTTCTGCATATTCTCTACGTTCCACGGTTAACCTGATTTCTCAGCAGTCCTGGAAGGGTGTCTTGAGGATGCAGAGTAAGTTTATATAGACAGGCGGTAGTACATGTGTTAAAGGGGATTTCTGCGATCTGTTACAGAAGCTCTGTGTCACGAATTGTTTACGGGGCAACTACTCTTCCACTTGTATTATACATCGGGTGGGTTTACACAGATGCGGATGTTCCTGTTATATTTTGGGTTTATAAACAAAGTTAGGAAGTTCTGTTACATAAATTATTTTAAACGGAATTTTACGTGCCAGATAATTTGACACTTATTCCTAAATATTATTCACGCCCATTTAATCGTTGCCGTAATAGCCTTTATAAATTAAATTGTGCTCAAATAACTCATGGGCGTAATCTCCGATAAGAGGAAAATAAATATCTGCAACATAATTATGAATTATGTATTTTCGAGTTATGAATCTAGACGGCTAAGAAAATCTAAATTAATATTATCAAAATGTAATTAAAATTTCAGTAATATTGGCTCGTATAATAATTAAGTTACATACAGAATTATCCGTAATAAATTTCCGTTATAGTTTTAATTAATGGCAATGATTTTTTTAAAATGTTGATTAGAATTGACCCATGTATTTTCGGTTTCTATAAACAGAAAAAGTATTCGAGTATAGGTTTTATATTTAGATTTCTAAACTATTTCTAGGTATCAATATATTTAAAATATCAAAATACAATGGAACTTTATATAAAATTCCGAAAAACTTTTGTTATAGATAAATTTTGGAATATGAAAACAGTTAGTAGATAAGCTATGACAGTTCTGGCGCAAAATCCTATAAGGGGGTCTAAATTTAATTTTTTCCCCCCACCACTCCAACGTCTGACATCACGTGACCGAAAGCAACGTCCCCGTTAACGGCTTCTGAGAAGTTTTGAGCAGCTTCTGAAGAGTGTTCAACAACTTCTGAAGAGCTTTGAACGGCTTCTGAAGAGCTTTGAACGGCTTCTGAAGAGCTTTGAACAGCTTCTGAAGTGCTTTGAATAGCTTCTGAAGCCGTTAACGGGGTGTTGCTTTCGGTCACGTGATGTCAGAAGTTGGAGTGGTGGGGGAAAAATAAAATTTAGCCCCCTATGTTAACCTTATGGGATTTTGCGCCAGAACTGTCATAGCTTATCTATTACAGTTTAATTTAAAATGTTTATTTTAGTCAGTCATTAACAGGAAAAGAGAAATAATACTTACTCTAGTAACGTACACTTCTAACATGTAGGTGCATAGCACGAAAAACCACTGATTAGTGGGTATCCGATGCTTTTATCTTCTTATAGTAATATACGGAAGGATCTTGACGACGACCTCGAGATTTTTGCAAATGTCTTCCTTTTGGTCACGATAGCGGTCAACTAGCTAAAGCTTTCAAATGAAAATTTTATATTTACCAGTATAATCTCCTTTTGAGATCTGATTAAGTAAAGTCAGTAGAACGGAAGTAGTAGATTACTTAAGTGAAAAAAGCGAATTTTACCAATATTTGGTCAGATACTGAGTTTAAGCAAATTTATAAAGAATTCAAATGCACTCAATAGTGAATCTGAGAAAAATGTTGAATATTAAATTGAATATTAAATTCTTACCGGAAGTAGGACTTTACTCTTATCGAAAGTACTTTTTTGGCAAATATCTCGCAAGTTATGCAGATATAATATGAGTATAAAAGTAATTAAAACTTCATTTTCAACTCTTTATGTATAAAAACATTCTAAAATTCTTACCGGCTGTAACACTTTTATTCTAGACGAATAGCTATTTTTTGTAAATATCTCGTAAATTATGCATTGATTACGAATAATTTTTGTATAAAAGAAATATCAAAATTCGGACCGGTAGTAACACTTTTACTCTTATCGAGTAGCACTTTTTTTGTAAATTTCTCGCAAAGTATGCATTCTATAGAAATTTATTAAGAGTATAAAAGCATTTAAAGTTGGATTTGGAAAATTTTTATTTAAAAAAAATCCTAAATTTTAGCTTGAAGTAACACACTTACTCACAGATTTATTTTTTAAGAAGATAAAAGTATTTAAAAATTTAGAACAAATTTTGTATAATTTGAAAATCACATACATATAAGGAAGTCGTGTGGTGGCCACACCAAATTTTTTCTTATATGATGCCATGCCAGGTATGAAATAGCACTTTTTGATAAATTAAAAGTAAATTCAATTTTCTGATTGAAAATTAAATTATCAGATTTTAAAGAGATGACAAATATTTGCGAAAATCATTAATTAACTATCAATTTCTAAGACATTATTTATATTAAGGATTTCGTATATAACTACTTATTTTATTACTGGTTAGCAAACAACACGCAGTTAAAAAATAGAGAAGAAATAAAAACCGAAATAAACGAGTTGCTTTACCATTCTGCTTTTAACGTTTTTAATTTAAAGTACATATTCAATATTTTAGGATTTTTCATCGAAATCTAGGAAGATTATATAAGTAAGTTTCATGTCATTCAAATATCTCAATCTGTTCGTACATTACGCAATTCTAATTTAATGCCATCACATCGTTAGTGTATATCCGGAGCACAAGAGTTACTCAGTTTCACAAGCTAAAGTGCATAACAACAAGTTTATCTTTTTCTACGACTTCGTACTTCTTTTACTTACGTCGAATGTTGGTTGTTGTCCTCAAAACCGAGGATCTTCCAAATGAAGCTACAAGTGGTACTCTGTCGCCTGATGGTCTAACGTTTATGCTTACATCTTCAAGGTTATCCCACCTTATTCCTTAGCTACACCGTACTGATGACGACCAAGAAGTCAGAAACACGTTTTTTAATTTTTTTTCCTTTCTTATTTTTTATTTTTAATGTAATTTTAGCTTGTAGTTGTTTCACTTTTTTTTTTTAAATTATATTTATTAAATGTTAATTATTGAATTTTTGGATGATAAGCCGATATTACCCAGATTTTAGTCTATACATATATTATACAATAAAAACGGCTAAAAAGGAAGGAAAAAGAAATAAATCCTTCACACAATATTATATACCATAGTCGACAAATTTTAATTTCTGGTACGAAAGTAGAAGAGGAAAAGAGCACGGAGAAATAAAATAAAGACAAACATATAGCGAGGCTGCCAAATACACCCGGCAAACGTTTGCTATCAAATGTGAAAATCCCCGACTGCGTTGCTTCTCCCACCACTGTTGGAAAGCAGGCATCGCTGCATATTATAAGGTCATCTTCTGCATGGTATAGGTAGCTATTATAGAAATGTAAACAGAAATTAAAATTTGTCGACTACGGTATATATATAGCCATGTTTCTTCATATGAACCCCTGAAAGTATCCACCGATCAGGAGCTGAAGGTATCTCATTCTCTCGAACGCCTCAATTTCTATAACGTTTTAATTAGTTGTTAATTATAAATCAATAAGAATTAATAAATAATAATTAATAAAAAACAATTTTAGAAATCTTAAAATGTTGTTCTTAATCTATGATAACATAAATAATAATATAATATACATAAATTATTTGTCATATACATTCACTCGGGATACCGATAATCATTTTTATATAAATGTTACCGAATTTCTATGAAGTTGTACTTAAAGCAGTAGCCATATCTACAACATATTTTTAAGCTTTTATAGCGCACCTACATATTTCAGGGTAAGTATATTTATGTATATGTAAATTATGTGCCAGAAATAAGCAAACGTACACATTCAGTACTAATGTAAAAGTTCATAAACATGTCGAATTCTAAACTTCTTCGGTAACCGCTAGAAGTACACTAATAAATTAAATTATCCGTACACTTCCGGCATTATTAACGTCGAGTTACATCCTGCATCGATAACAACAACTCGCCCATGTAAACGTTAACTTGCCATGCGCTATCGAATAAAGCGCACGAAAGATTAAACAGAACCGCAACAAATGCTTCCCATTCAGTAATTTACAGTCGAAAACTAAGATTAGAAACGGAGAAAGTTTGCCTTACTACAGGAGGAAAGCGCGCGAGGTTCGTTATAATCAACAACGTGGTAAAACGAGCTTTCGAAATCCGGGGAGCTTGTACAAGTAGTATCTTCTTCCATGCAACACACCACGGATGAATGATTTAATTTCTGAACAAAGACCTACGAACGGCTACAAACACACACACCACGCGACAGTGGAATTACTTAATATCCATCCAAATTTCCAACTGAGAAATTAAAGGGTTGCCACGGTAAAGAGTTTCATATAGCTGGATCATTGGTCTCGGCCGCTTCGGTGTAGGAAAAAAGGTTTTGAGCGAATGATTAGATAGACGATCGGGCAAACTGAACGAATTCTGAGAGATTAAGAGTGCGCTAATGCCGCAAGGTTCGGGGGTATAAAAGAACAGAGGGGACAGAAAAAGAACCGAGAAATGGTAATCAGCGAATTTATTGGAGTCATAAATGTCAGCCGACTGTTTCAAAATGAATAAATTTCTTAAGAGAAGGACGAAGAGTAGATATAGTTAAGTGAAGACGATGATAAAGTTTTATGAATTGGGCTTTGTTACTTTAATAAGTTATTATAAATGGTTTAATAAAAATATCGAATTCTCAAAATGCGCGATGAAAATGCAAATCTTCTATTAGTTATAGGAAAAATTGTCTTGGTACAAATGTAGGTACTTTGACACGATTTCAATAAATACAGTATGACTCCAAACTCTGATGCTGTTTCATTTTAAGCAAACTGCTACTATAGTACCATTTCTTCTGTGAGGTACTTCTGTTTCAAGTGATGTTTTCTTGACTCAGAAAAGAGTAATTAGTACGTACAAATTATTAGTTATTTAAGGACTTTAAGATATTGCAGTAAATGAAACTTAAAGAGTTAACGTCAGATCTAAAATTAATTGCCCTATCATCCGCATTAATGTCCACCATCTCCAAAAATAGTCTCTTATGATAGTTACTAACCTTCTCAAGTATCTTTACTCCTTCATAATTAAACGCATGAGCGTTGTCTTGGCAGTGAATCGCCAACGCACATGATCTCTTGCCCAGGCGCGCGTCACTTTTATGTTGTGTAATTCTGTTTTTTAAAATTTGTGAAGTTTGTCCAATATATACGCCTTCGCAGTCAGAACAAGAAATCCTGTAGACCACATCACTCATAGACAGTTGAGGAATCTTATCTTTTGTTTGTGTAAACAATTTACCTACGCTTAACGTATTGTACTTAGCTACCTTTAAAGTTTTTAGCGGTTGGAAATGCTTGATGACGACATTGGTAAGGTCATCCACGAATGGCAACTTTTTGTACTTAATACCCGAAGGAGTGGCACCATCATCCAACTGACCATCATAGATATTGGACTGGTAAATCAATTTGCTCAGGAGGTGTCCAGGGTAACCGTTATTAAGAAAAATGTTAAATAACCTATTTAAGTTACAATTGAAATATAAATCATCACTAATATGTGACACCCTGTTCTTCAAGGCTAAAACAGTATTAATTTTTTGCTTATAAGGGTGGTTAGAGAAAAAGTTGATATACCTACCCGATGCGGTGGGCTTCTGGTACCAATTTAAAGATATTCTATTATTATTAGATCTAATTAACAGGGTATCCAAGAAGGGCAAGCTGTTGTCTATTTCCGTCTCCACTGTAAATTGCAATTTAGGGTGAAACGAATTAAATCTGGCCAGCGTAAATTTCAACCATGTCGGAAGGAACAGCACAAACAATGTCATCGACGTATTTAAACAAAAGAGGCAAGGTATACGGCAAATCCTCGGTAACCACATCAAGAAGGTGATCTAAAACTATTTGTGCTAATATGGGGCTTAAAGGAGAGCCCATGGGGGTTCCTGATATTTGTTGATAAATCTTATTATTGAATGAGAAATAGCAAGTGTTAAAAACGAATGAAATTAAATCAAGGAAATTATTCTTTGAGAGGCCAATAAAAGGTTCAATTAAATGCCAATATTCATGCAAAATGTCGGTCACTAACTCCAACGGAACATTTGTAAATAAGGACACCACGTCTAAAGAAATCAAAACATAACCTTCAGGTAAAATTGTTCCGCGTAGACTATTGACAAAAGTGAAGGTGTCACTAACATTATAATCTGTTCTATCAGAAAAGGAGCTACTTAATATGTTGCACAAAAACTTTGCTAGGTTATAAGTGATTGAATTAATTGAGCTGACAATTGGTCGTACCGGTGTGGATGGTTTATGTATCTTGCATGAATATTGGCATTTAATTGAACCTTTTACTGGCCTCTCAAGGAGTTATGCTGGCGTATTTTTGAGAATATGTATTTCCAACTGATAGCGATATAGTCAGAGAGCATAAACATGAGATACAACTAACATCAGCCATTGCATTGAATTGATCATTAAAGACCGGACTAAAAGGCACCAAAAACAGAACAAGACGCCTAAAAATTCATAGAATTTTGACAAAAAATCATTAAAAAGGCATATTTTTACTTTCTTATACGTAGTATAAGGATGTATTGTGATGACGAAAATTTTCGACCTCGAGATTTTTGCAAATGTCCACGTTTTGAAGTCCCCTGATACCAAAAAAGTGGTTTTTAAAAAATCTCTCTCTCTCTCTCTCTCTCTCTCTCTCTCTCTGTCTGTCTGTCTGTCTGTGTTTGACCACGATAGCTGTCAAACCGCTGTAGATATTAAATTTTGTATTTGCGTGTATAATCTACATCTTGAGATCTGATTAGTTTTTCAGTAAAATCGGTAGACCGGAAGTAGTACTTTACTTCAGTGAAAAATTCGAATTTTGCCAATATGTCGTCTATTACTAAGTCTAAACAAATTTATAAAGAATTGAAATATACTCAAAATTAAATTTGAGACAAATTATCTTAAAAAAGTTTTTCGAAATTCCAACCGGAAGTAGGTCTTTTACTCTTATCGAAAATCAGTTTTTTGCGAATATCTCGCAAATTATGCTTCCTAGGCAGGTACATTACGAGTATAAAAGTATTTAAATTATAATTTTAAATATCTTTTGTATAAAAAAAATTTCAAAATTCGGACCGGAAGTACCACTTTTACTCTTACCGAATACCAATTTTTTGCAGATATGTCGTAAATTATGCATTCTATATATATTTGTTAAGAGTACAAAAGTATTTAGAGTTGAATTTGTAATATTTTTTGTATACATGAAATTTCAAAATTCGGACCGGAAGTGGCACTTTTACTCTTAGCGAGTAGCACTTTGTTTCGAATATCTTGCAAAGTATGCATTCTATAGCGATTTATTAAGAGAATGAAAGTACTTAGAATAGGATTTTGAATAAGTTTTGTATAAAAAAATTCTTAAAATTGTATAGTTTGAAACGCTCATACGTATAAGAAAGTCGTGTGGTGGCCACACCTCATTTTTTTAAATAAACATAAAATTCCAAGAAAAAAACATTTTCAACAAATATGTCTCTTTCTAAACAAATTTATATAAAGTAAACTACTAATTCTGAAAACCATTGATCTACCAACATTTTATTTTCATCAATAATACTTTTTCTAACCTAACTTTTATAAAAAAAAAACTTTTCTGTTTTTTTGGTGTCTTTTAGTCCGGTCTTTATTGATCACTATCTATATAAATCGAGTAAAAGTTGGTATGGATAAACATCTGACAAAAGTTCTTCCAAATCAGGCTCTAAATATTATTATGCTCCTTATATCAAGCCATCGAAAACAAATATAATTGAAGTAGATTTTGAAATTTAAATGTATTTTAGTCACTTCCACATAATGTCATTTATTATTTGACAATGAAGCAGAACCTTTTTGTTTAGACGTAAATTGACAACATTTTTAACACATTCAGTTTTGTGTAAATTTTGATTATGATTCCGATATTAATTGATAAATTGTTTTATTTTTTGTTGGAGTATCATTTAGATGCTATACACTTTGTTTACAATGAGAATGTCAGATAATAATCATAATGTGGAAGTGGCTAAAGTACATTTAAATTACACAGACTACTCCAATTATGATTTTTTTTGGATGACATGTGTTTTTCTGTATAGAAGGCACACTTTCTATAAATTACAAACATAATTCCGGTACAAATGTTGAAAAATATCTTTAAGTATTTTATTGTATTCTTTAGGAATTTGCCAGTAGTTGACAAGTTATTGGTAAAATTTGTTTTTTTTTTCCATTGATACAAACTACTACTTCTGTACACCAATTTCACTAAGGAGATTTTGAGAGGATAATTATACTTTATATAGTTCAGTTTTGATAGCTGTAGCTGCTTGGACGATATAGTCACACACCTTAGAATTATTGCTTTCTAAGAACATTTTGAAAATTGAGATTTTTGCACAACAACGTACCAAATATCGTATTTTATTACCACATACATTATAAAACAGTTCCCACAAAAATGCTTAAACAGCATATTTCAACAATTATGTTGTGCTATATTCATTAGTTGTATTAGTTTTCAACTTCTAAGTTTAATTGGTATCACCGTCAAGAGATTTGTCAATTAGAGCATCTTCGTAAGAAAATAAAAATAAAAATAAAAATAATGGATTACATCATACAAATTATACATAAAAATAATTCTATTTAAGTGACTTTAGGATTAGTATACCACATATCTTACAAGAATAATTTTAAATAATGAAAGGTTTTAAAAGTACCCTGAACAAATACATATGACATTCCGAATTGAGAAAAATCTTGACTTGCGAACATGCTTATCTACATATTAGTATACTGGGATTCTTTTGCTCCGTTATATTTATTTTTACAACGTTTCAATATGCAGGCTCTTGTAACCTGAAAGAATTCAAGGTATTCAAAAACAGCCTAAAACTAAAATACGTTCATTTTAAATAAGGGCAGCATCTATAGTTGTTAAAACAAAAACAAATCATCCTAAAAATTAAAATATATAATTTTAAAATAACAAAACTAATTAGTGTCTATTGGTCAACAGTCTTCTCTATTCACGTAGCAAATAATATTTGAAAGATAAGAAAAGATCAGCTGTAATGGGCTCTTTTTCAAGATATAATAGTTGGTAATAGGCTACATAACAGCATACAAGCAAAAACAGGTAACATTCCAGAAAGTAGGTCGTTCTGAGAAAAATATAATCTTTTTCGTTACGGTGCATTAATCGATACTGATGATTGAAAAAGTTTCTTCTCTGAAATATTTTCTCCGCAATCAATAACTCTAAAAGAAAGGCAATTTTCTTGGAGATATTAAACGTATATGTTTTATGGGCCCTTACGTGAGGTACAGACATAAATATGCAATAGAAAAACATCGATACTCGTTGATTCGTTTTTCGAAATAGGGATTGTCGTTAGAATATGTCATATTTAAGTGCGTCACGGTATTTATTTAAAGTTTCTTATGAATTCTTACTATGAAATGTCGAGAATAACAATACTCAACATTTACAACTTAATTTTATAAGATTGTATAAATTACACAATTATACTTCAAAGTATTTTTAATAACAATCGTATTATCCATTTCTAAGATTATATATATTTCTTGTATTTCTTTTGTGAACACAAATATTGGTGTACATCATTTGCATTGCCCAGCCCTTGATGTATTATCATTATTTATTTCTGGCAACAACCAGTACTTTTATATTCAATTTTATAGGTACATCTGTTTGGAAACATCACATAGCTGTGACCGTGCGTTTTAGTCAAGGAGTGATCTTTGTAACGGACTCTTTAGTCAAGGGCTGAAGTTAGCTCTAGATTTTTTATTTTAAAAATCATTTTGTATCGTTTTGATTATTTGTCCCCTTATAACAAGTATAGTATGAAACTCGTTAGTCACTCATTTTAAGTAAACTCTCGCTCCTCCACGCTTCGCTCGTAATTAGTAAAACTCGTTAAAATTAGTTATATTAAACTTGATACACAATATGCTATTAAAGACTATCTCATTCTAAATTTATGGACAAAATTAACGCACCACCGCATATATTTTGAGTTATTCCAAAATAATGATGATTTTTAGTTTTTTCGTTATTTTACAAGTAGGCTGTTACTGGAATAGTTCAAGGAAATGCTGCCTACATGGGTTATCTTTTAAAAGTACAATTGCAAATAAAAGTATTTTTGGCAAAACTTGATGTAAAATTTGATCGGTAATTTTTGCTTATTAAGACAAGTTGGCTTTAGCCACCAACTTTGTTTGTTATTGATAGTGTCAGTGCGAGTGTAATACATTTTAGCAATGAATCGCAGAACAAATTTGTCAGTGGAGGAAGCAGTAAGAACATCAA
Organism: Amphimallon solstitiale; assembly: GCA_963170755.1. Lineage (NCBI taxonomy): Eukaryota > Metazoa > Arthropoda > Insecta > Coleoptera > Scarabaeidae > Amphimallon > Amphimallon solstitiale. Next base: position 87,241,038 of record OY720681.1, on the reverse strand, counting down.
CTTCGCTGGATGAGGGATATTCGATGCGTTATGTTGCTATTGTGGTAGGAAGAAACCATTCCAGCTTAAGTCGCAAAACCGTGCACTAATGCAATAGATGGGCGTTTTCTTAGGTAATCTGCTCTCAGGAACAGGAGAACGACTAGTACCATCCTAAAAAACGAGCATAGAAGGCACTTAAATGAAGCTGGATTGGACAGCAGAAAAACGGCTAAGTAACCCCTGCTCACCAGAGAGCACTAAATTCATACATCGCGTTTTGCGAGAAATCATCAAGATTGGACTCTTAATGATTGGAAGATAGTTTTATTTTCAGACGAAACAAGGATTTGCCTTAAATCTCCTGATGGACGTGGGCGTGCCTGGCAAAGGCCAGGAGACAGATTTGCTAATTGCAATATCCCTGCAAGAGTTTCGTTTGGCGGTGGTTCTGTAATGCTTTGTGGTGGCATATGTTTCGATGGCCGCACAAAGTTGCAGCACGTGCTAGGTCAATGAATGCAGATTATTATCTTAAACACATCGCTGTTGCCCATGTAATGCCATTTCCCCCTCTTGTGGGACCGAGTTTTTTGTTTATGCGTCCTCATGTGGCTGTGCAAGTTATTCACTACGTAAATGCGGTTGCTATTCCGTTCATGTAAAGGCCAGCCTATAGTCCTGCTATGAACCCAACAGAACATTTATGGGACAATATTAAAAAAAAGGTTCGACGTCGTACACCTCCACCTGCCAACTACAATCAACTGATAGACGGAACAATTCAAGAATGGAAAAATACTACTCAAGAATTCGTTCAAAATTGATCTCCAGCATGCACGACGCATGGAAGCAGTAATTAGAAGTAGAGGAGGACATACACGATATTAGAATAGCTCCATAAATTCTATTGTTTTCGTTTGTTTTTTGCTTACATGTTTGCGGTGTTTTCAAGACAAAAAGTTTTTTAATAAAAAATGATTAGAAATAACGCCATGTTTCGCTGATTTCATTTACAAGCCCCTAGACAGTACCGAACAATAAGCTTTCATGAAAATTTGTTTGCAATATTAAATTCAGTATTATAATTATACAAGTTTAATTGAGTCGTGCGTTAATTTTGTCAATGAGTTTATGTGTGCCATAAATTTTAAAACATGACATACCATCTTAACATAACAACTCTTGACAACATGGTAAGGTGTGCCACGGTCATAAAATATAAATATCTGAGTGTAGTATGACAAATAAAATAAATGGATGTTCATGTATGTTACTGTAAAGATGCATTTTATTAATTGATACGAGGGCGTATTCTTATGATATCTACCTAGCCATGAAACAAAAGAGTGACGATGCCAAACAAATTATTGAAAAATTGCTGTCACTGTTAGAAGTACATGTGCTAAGTTGTGTTTAGTTTATGTTGTGTATAGAGATTTGAGACTGTCCATTTCTCGATAAAATGAGTGACACTATAGTTGAACATCGCAGCGTAATAAAGTTCCTGACAAAAGAAGGCAATGGTCCAAAAGCAATTCATGGAAGAATGCTTGCTGTATATGGGGAAGATACACCATCTTATTTCCAAGTAAAATATTGGTCTAAACTCTTTCGATGGGGCCGAGAGTCAATCAATGGTGACCCAAAGTCCGGACGACCCGTTGAAGCTCGACCTGAAAACATTGTGCGAAAAGTCGAAAATTTGGTACTGAAAGATTGGCGTGTAAAGATCTCTGTCATTGCCAATTAAGTCTGTATATCCGAAACAAATGTTCTCAAAATTTTGCATGGCGATTTGGATATGAAGAAGGTGTCTGCACGGTGGATACCCAGATTGCTTACACCTGAACAAAAACTTGACCAAATTTCCCTGAGAAGTTTCTCAAGGAAATTTGGTCAAGTTGGAGAGAGACAAAACATTTTTATCTCGAATTATTACCGGGGATGAGACTTGGGTATATTACTGGGACCCTCCTACTAAACAAGAATCCATGCAGTGGGTTTATAAGGGCTCTCCACCACCAAAAAAGGCCAAGACACAATTTTCTGGAAAAAGCTGATGACAAGTATCTTCTGTGGTAAGACTTGAGTTCTATGTTTTATACAACCCTGTAGGTTTGCTAGTTTAGAATGTGTAGATTTGAAGTGTAAACAAAAGTAAAGCTAGTAGTTCGAAAATCGAATACTTTATATCTTTCAAAAAGGAAAATTTATTATACGAATTTTCCGTTCATAAAATATATGCACATAAACTTTTTCTTTACCTACGAGATAAAATAAACACCTAGCCTATATAACTTATTACATATTTGACAAATCGGTCCTCTCACATAATACCGTCGATTTATCAAGAAGCCATGACCCGACGCCTTGAAGTTGAACCCTTGAAATGTTACTGTTTTTTTTTTTGCGAGCGTAGATAGCGTAATCCCACGAGTGCATCAGAGAGCGCGCCCCGCACCATTAGTATCTCAACCGACAATATGCTACCGAATGCTGAGTAGCACCGCATTCTTGCAGTTTCCGCTTTGAACACAAATGTTTTGCTTTAGAAATAAAGCATACTATTGTTTGTGTGCCTACCTTGGTTAGATAGTCACGGAGTCGTGCTTGCATTTTGTTCCATGATAAGATGTTCGCTTCTGTAGTGAATATTTTGGATTAGTGGTATTTGACTATAAAGTTTGTCCTTACAAGCACAATTCAAGAAATAGGTAATGGAACTGTTATGACTCTATCTTTCCTTGATGTGTCAATTAACGCATGACTTGCAAACAAAATATTTGCTTTAATTTTTCAAACATTGTTTTGTTTCAATTATGGTAAATATAATTAAGTAAGTAAATTAAGTAATTACGTATTATAATACTGCTCAATATCTAGGTCGCAGGTTTAAATGGTTGATGTTGAGTACTTATTGATTTATGAGTTAAAATTATGTCGTTGTCTCTTCTTCTGCTACTGACGTTTCGTTCATTATAATAAAGAACTGGACGGAAAGTTGGCTACAGAAGTAGACACAACGATACAGTGTCAACGCACAAATCAAGAAGTATTATCCAATATAATTATTTACATATTTTTTTTTTAAATTTATCTTCATATCTTGTCATGAGAATAAATGAAGAAGCATATTGTGACAGGAATTCACTGATGATATTGTTATTTTACTCAAGCGTACATTTTCAGACACATCGGCAAGCATTATGAGGTAGCACTGTACATAGGAAAAATAGTGTCTCAAAGTAGGACTCTCTGGTAATCTATACAAAGCAAAGGTAGCATCTCTTACCAACATAATCTCAATACTCTGGGCAGTATTCGATTAGTTAAACATAATGCCTGATGCTAAACTGACTTGGAGTAAACACCAAAGTGTCGGAGAAGGTTGCAGAGCTATTCTGGGAATGCAGAATGTTTGTCCCTTAGAACTGGGAAATAAAATGATATTGGTTGATATATTGGTTGTATACCATGATAATAAGACCAGCGGAAGGGTTGCCTGTGAAGAATTATAAAAGTGGCTGAGATAGTGATACTGCTCACTACCCCAAACCGACACTTCCGTTAAGAACCACAGAGTTAACGGACGTCAATAACCCTTTCCATGGAGGTCTCGATAAGACTACCTCTGGTCAAAGTAGAAAGAGTGAAACAAATGCATATGGAACGCCATAAATGTTACTGAGAGGACACATATATTATTGTAACATTGTTCAACGAGCCGTTATTCAAATTTTCAAATCATACTATGAAATATAAAATTATTTTGATACGAATCATGTATCAAACGAGTCACCCATGTGATGTAGGTGTTATTTCTCGCTTAACGGTTGGGTGGCTTCTTGTTATCGCACTAAGACTATTATTGTGAACCGTTCCTTAGTACTTACATTAGTAGAATATGCCACGGTTTTTCTAGGCCGAGTAGATAACAATTCCAGTTTGCGCGAAAAAATCGATAGAAGAGACTTTACTAAAAAACTAGTGAACATAATAAATGAGTATCCAAGGAAATTAGAAAAGCAAACTTGCTAGGTTCACAGTTTATATGCGGATCACCAACAGACACGGAACCTGGTCATAACTGGAATGAAAAAATATTACGAAATTAAAGTCAATTCAAAATCATAATAAATTTAGAATACCTTCCTTCCTTTGCGAAAAATGGCAGGTATTAGGGTGGACACAAAACTTTTCAACTAAAAGTAAATAAGTAATAAGTGCCTGAACTGATAGATGGCGTTGAAAATAAAAGTAAATAAATGTGTACATATAATATATGTATTTTCTAGAAGTGTTATTGATAATTTATTTTCAGTTTAAGACTCATATACAGTGTGTCCGTAAAGTATGGAATAAATTCGATATTTCTTAAAGTAAATCCCATTTAAAAAAAAACCTGAAGCACGTCGATTTTTAATTTTAATGTTCTACATTTGACAACAAAAATTCATTATACAAGGTCATCCACATTAATGTGATGACGTCATCGGCATATTTTTTAAATACACAAATTTGGTGACACTTTTAGATTATTATTAATGAGTTGATTCCAAAAAGGTAGATACTTGGGATCTTGCGGATAGAATTTGAAAGATACGTGTTAACAACTATTTCTTATCAATTGCAAAAAAGTAGGCGACTAATCTTAGTTATCAATGATATTGATAGCTAATGATAAGAGATACATGACTTTATGTTAAATGTTCGACCTGCAACCACTGCTGTATTTGACAGTAACCTAAACGATGAATATGTTACCAACAGCCTCCTCCGATGGAAACAAATAAGACGTTTTCCCACAGAACAAGTCCAGGCCCAATATAGGTGTACATGTTTTATCCCTATCTTATCCCGTTCCTCCAGAATAAATTAAAATCCCAATATGAAACATTCGTAAAGTTAGAAAAATTTCGCGTAATAACTTTTTTTAATACAATTTTGATACGAATCATAGGCTCCGCCTACGACCAATTAAACGCTCAAATACAAAATTTGTTCTACAAATTTCTTTTGGATACGAATCATAGGCTCCGCCTACGACCAATTAAATCGCTCAAAATTCTAATACACGCAGAAGACGTAACCCTATTTGGGCCCCAAGGGAAATTACCGTGACATGAATACTTCTTTGTTCGTCACCTGCGTCACTGGGATTCCCAATGAAAAACGTAAACACATTTGGAAAACTATATAAGATGGAACAAATGCCTATACGATATCGAGTCCTAGCTCGGTCACCAGCCTGCCAACAGCAACCTCCTGGACCAGCAGAAAACAGGCCACCGATACAGAGCGGACTTTCCAGAAAGCCATCCAGCCGAATTGTATTACTGCTTACGTAATACAAGGGACCCAAAAGGCACTTTCCAGGTCATTGGAAGTACACGGCGAAACGTGTTCAGGAGAACACGCGGACCAAGAATCCACTAAGAATTCTGGAGGAATTCTTTATTCCGGACGGCTTCTTCATCGGAATCCAAGCTCGTCGACGTCCGAGAATATATCTACGTGGTGGAACACATCCGACGCATCGCCTAGTATCGACCGAAGAAGTTATAGGAGGATCCTATTACTGCTTACGTAGTAGCGGCCGTTTTAGTTATTTACAGTGCGCTTATTTCGCGTAAAGATACCGAACTTAAGGTCCCTCTTTAGTGTTCGCCCATAGTATTAACTTCAGTGCATCAGGACAAGCTACAGCTGCTTACGCTGTAGCAATTAACCGTAAGTGCAGTGAAAAACCTATTAAGCTCGCGTTTTTATTTGACATTGTTGGTTGAATGCCAGCACCTCCAGCAAAATATTTAAATTCAGTGTGCGCCTTTGTTAATGAATTATCATATTAACTTCACGTGGATTCATTAACGACATTGTTATTTCTAAAGTGTTTTAATATTAAATTCCACGCGTTAGTGAAACATAACCTTCAAATATCCCGCCGATATCTACCCTTATACATAATATTTGTTTATAACAATATTATTATCCAAGTTCGTTATTACTGGTACCCATATGCAGCGTGTGTTTAACTTTTATTCCAGTAACAACCATTTTATTTGACATTGTTGGTTGAATGCCAGCACCTCCACCAAAATATTTAAACTCAGTGCGCGCCGTTGTTAATGTATAATATTAATAAATTCACTGTGGTTCATTAACTATATTGTTGTATTCGGAGAGTTAATATTAAATTCACGCGCTAGTGAAACCCTAACCTCCAAATACCTAACCTATATTTATCCCTATGTACATTATTTGTAGGATATTATTGCATCGGAAATTCAGAAACTGAACATCGATTTGATAGCGCTGACCGAAACCAAGAAAAAGGGAAGTGGCACAGAGAATGTCGGAGAATACATTCATCTGTTTACTGGGGTGTCAAAAGAAATGAGAGCAGCTAGAGGGGTATCCATACTAATAAGGAAAGACTGGAAGAACAAAATTAACAACTGGGAAGCAGTGGACGAGAATATCCTGATGGTCAACTTGAAACTACATGGATATAACATCACCATTATAGCAGCCTACGCACCGTCAGAGGACGAAAGAGTCGGCATTAAGCAGGAATTCCTAGACAAGTTGGACGAAATCCTAATGGGTATTGGAAGGAATAGAGAAGTCATAATGATGGGAGATTTCAACGCAAGAACTGGAAGGGCAAACAATAGCCCAGTAGTGGGACCATTTGGTGAAGAAATAATCAATGATAATGGCCGAAGACTTATAAATCTCTGCGAGACCCACGATCTTAGAATAAACAACGGGTGCTTCAAACACAAAGACATCCATCGCTACACATGGATGCAGAACACTCGTAACCTAAAAAGCATTATTGACTATGTAATAAGTAGACAAGAAACAAACATAGAGATAAACGACGTAAGAGTCCTAAGGGGAATAACTTGCGGGTCGGATCATTTTTTGGTGAGAGCCAAAATAAGAATGCAATTTAGGAAAGTGAATAAGACCCAAGAGGAACAAGGCAGCAGGACAACACTCACAAACGCGGTGGATACAACCAAATATAATTTTGACAGTTTCAAAGATGAAAGCACTGTATTTCTATATCAGAGACGACTCGACAGCAAACTACTGAACCCGGAAGGGTGTACCTTTAACGAGCTCTACAAGAACGTTATAAGCAGTCTAATAGAAGCCACTCAAGAAGCTGTGGGAATCAAAAAGAAGAACAACAACAACAAGAAATACTGGTGGAACGAGGAAATAGAACAATTAGTCAAAGAAAAGAAGCAAAAATATCTGAAATGGCTGACGACGAAAGGGAAACAGGACTTTGAGGACTATAAAGAAACGAAAAGACAACTAAGAACGAGCATCTCTGTAGCAAAAAACGAATCATGGGATAAGAAATGCGAAGAAATTAACAACTACATAGGAGGTAGGAAGTGCTCGGAGGTATGGAGATTTATATCAAATGTTAAAACCCCAGGAAGGAACAATGCTAACATCCGAATAATCAAACCGGAACAGTGGCTAGAACACTACAAAGGCCTACTACAAGAAGATAGACAAGATTATATAATAGACTCCCCAAGACAGATTGCAGTACAAGGGGAAGAAGTTGAGATATCGGAAGAAACAATAAAGAAGACTGTTAAGAATCTTAAGTCAGGCAAGGCCAGCGGCCCGGAAGGGATATACTCCGAAATGCTCAAATATGGAACAGAAAGGCTCTATAAAAGTCTCAAAGTAATTATCAATAAATGCCTAAATGGACATCCTGTTCCGCAAGACTGGAAAACGGCTTTTATATCATCCATTCATAAAAAAGGGAGTAAGCTGGACTGCAATAACTATAGGGGCATATCAGTCACAAGCACACTAAGCAGACTATACGGTAGAATCCTCCGTGACCTGATTGAAGAAGATTACCAAGACAAAGAAGAAGAAGAGCAATGCGGTTTCAGAGCAGGAAGATCATGTACGGACAACGTATTCTGCCTAAAACAAGTTATAGAAAAGAGATCTGCTAGACAGCTGGAAACCCACCTCACGTTCGTTGACCTACAAAAAGCATATGACACAGTCCCAGTGTCAAGATTATGGAAGGTATTAGAACAATCTAACATCAATTACAACTATATAACGGCCCTTAAAGAATTGTATAAAGACTCCAAATCCAGAATTAAGATGGGTAAAGAGCTCACAGATGCATTTACGGTAAATAAAGGACTACGCCAAGGATGCTGTATTTCTCCAACACTCTTTAAAATATATGTAGCGGTGGCACTAAGGAATTGGAAGAGGAAGATTCAGAGAATGGGTATAGAGATAAATAACAAGTGCTTGTTTACCCTTCAGTTCGCTGACGACCAGGTCATAGTGGCCAATGACAAGGAGGACATGCAATATATGGTGAGAAAACTGATGGAAGAATACCGAGAATGGGGCTTGACAGTCAATATAAACAAAACAAAATATCTATGTATTGGCAACCAGGCCGGAAATCTGGAAGTGGACAATGGTCAAGAAATAATGCAATGTCAGGAATATGAATATCTGGGCATAACTTTCGACAACACCGGAACAGATGTAAAAGAGATAGAAAAACGTATAGTCAAAGCAAAAAAAGTGATCGGATGCCTGAATGGAATTTTATGGAGCAAGGAAATAACAAAGAAGAGAAAATTTAATATATACGAGACAATGATAAAGAGCAGCCTTCTGTATGGAGCAGAAACCTGGAGGATTGCAGATAGACAAAGGAAGAAGGTTGAGGCGGTTGAAATGGATGCCATTAGAAGGTCTATGCGGATTTCACGAAGAGATAGAATAAGGAACGACTATATAAAACAACAAATAGGAATAGAAGGCACGATAGTTCAGGACATCGAAAAGAAACAACTTACTTGGTACGGACACGTAGAACGAATGCAAAATAACAGGTGGCCCAAAACAATAATGCACTGGCACCCAAGAGGGAGAAGGAAACAGGGAAGACCGAAACTGGAGTGGCAGAAAAGCATACAAAGATCCATGAGTGAAAGAAACCTCACACCGGAGGAATGTGAAGATAGAAGAGGATGGAAATTAGGTGTCGGACAACGGAGAAAAACGTTCTAAACCGGCATATATATATATATATATATACATTATTTGTTTATAACATTATTAGTATTCAAATGTATCGTTATTAGTACCTATATTCAGTGTGTGTTTGACTTTTTAGCGGATAACTTTTATTTTATTGTTGGTTAATGCCAACTCCTCCATCATTGTTGAGCAGTGTGTGTATTGTTGCTATATCATAATATTTATGTTGTATCAAAGTGTACAACAACTATTATTCAGTGTGCCCGTTTGTATTTAAACCTCGACTGTTAACATTTATTCGCGATACGACTTGTTTTTGGTTATAGTGTCGTTTATTAACACAGGTCGTTATTAACATCGGGTATTCTTACGTACTTATTAAGCTTTGAATTATTAAAGTATTATAACGTTGTGAAACATTATGGTTTTAATTAATAACATAACCCAACTTTAACCCAAATTCAATTAATACTTCCTGGAGGAGTCTTTTGCCGCGGCCCCTTTGTTTGTTTGTTTGTTTTACAAATCCCCAGGATTAAGAGGAGGTATTAAATAAATTCTTGTTGAACCTTGTTTACGGTTTCTTGAGAAATATTGTTTCTCTGATTTCAATAGTGCTATTATAAAGCTAAACGACATGTATGATACCTTTTTGGATTCAGGGTGTTCCGTATATTCTAAAACTCGAACAATATACAGGGTGTTCCAATTAAAAAAATTCTCGATGACGTCATTTCTCACATATGGTTCACTCTATATATTTAATTATAACGCTAAGTTAAAGCAAATTAAAAGCAAAAATCGACATGTTTTGGGAAATTTTATTAAAATTGTTTGTTTCGCAAAAAATGAATTTATTCCATACTTTACGGACACATAGTATAAACATGTACAGGATTATTTATTATAAATTACCCACCCGTTATCATCGTTATTATTGCGTATACAAAAAAAAATTCAAATAAATGTTGTGTGGCTGACATGGAATTTTATTTGCATGCTATCAAAAATACAGTGGCGTGCAGATACAACGGTATAAAAAGAAATTATTTTTTTTTAAATGGAATACCTTGTATATTATTAAATTTGTATAATGGCCTTTTTACTTTGATTTCAAAAATATACTATATGATACCAGTACCTTAAAGCGTTTTAGAGTTATTAAATGTTGAATATCGTAGTTACTGTACTATGGAAATGTTAACATTAATAAAGTAAGCTATGAAAATCACAATTCTTGTGTTTGATAAATGACATTTCCGTTTTGACTATTTTATTAAGGAATTGTCATTTACTAGTATAGACGAGATGTAAGCATTCGTTCAATATACCTCCATCTTTGTAAAAACAGTTTTCTTATTTATGAATATTTACGAACAATATCCTTCAACTTACAAAAAATAATTTTGAAACATGAAACGATTTAAAAATACCTATTTACGTATTCCTCTAATTTGAAATGCAAACGAACGAAGCTGCGCTAAATAAACTAACAAGTAGTTTTTCGTTGCAATGAAGCTTAATGAACAGGAAAGGGGAATAAAATAGAATGCATACATATTTACATAAATTTACAACGTAATGCGGTTTTATTAAATTTAAAACAGTAATTTATGTAAGGAAATCATTATTCTGCATTTTCCTTTAGGTAGCTGGAAAAGGATGCCTTACAAATTTGCATATATTTTTCGGTGGACAAAGTCTAATGCGTCTACCACACTATGCACTATAGAGCTTAATTGCGAAACCGTTATGTGATGCAGCTATTTGAATGGAAATACGATCTTTTAATGTAGGAATTGTTAGTTACTTCAAAAATACACTCTAGCTATTTTATAAAATATATTAGAACAAAGATCTTATCTAGCATTTATTTGTTTTGAGACAAACACTTAATACACTTGATAATGAAAATTCTATTGTACAGTAAGTAAATATATATTTATAATCTTCTCTGTTCCATTATCCCATGTCTCTTCCTCTTCTTGTTTCCAAACAGAACTGCCATATATGGAATTGGGTCCACTCGTCGCCTCATTCTTATCTCTTGATTTAATATTCTGTCCGTCTTCGTAACTCTTATGACACGCCTCAGATATTTCCTTTAGGTTGCTTAGATTTTGCTCATCCACCTCGTATTTAAAACCTACGTCTCGTAGCCGTAAGTCAGTATTTGTTTACATATAGATCTATCATGCCTTCTTTTAGTGATTTCAGTGGACTCGTTTCCTTTAGGGTCGATTCACACTGTGATGCCGTTCACGGTTCAATCTCGCTCCGGTTTCGGGCCGATCAAATCTCGCTGTGTCCACACTACTAGTCTCATACATTCTCGCTCCGGTCTCGATCCGATCAAATCTTGCTGTGTCCACACTACTAGTCTCATATCAGTCTGGCTCGATCCTTGGTCGACATAGGATGTTTTTTGAAATAATCAGATCAATTTGACTCTCCAAAAAATGGCATTTAATTTTTCAGTTGAAGAATTAGCAATAATAGCTATTATTTTGGATGAAGAGGATACAAATAAAAAAAAATTGCAACGTAAAATTAAAAGAAGAAGAATGTAGATATATCCCAGTTTAATAAAGAGAAAAGAAGAAATTTTTACAATATTGTCGAATGGACTCAGGAACATTTGAAATGATTTTGAAAAAAATTCAGTGCAAAATTTCAAAAACAAGCACCTCTTTTCGTGTGACGATTTCTTTACGAGAAAAACTGATGGTTTGTTTAGGGTAAGTAATAATACTGTTACATGAAATTAAACTTTATTCTAATAAACTCTATTCTAAATGAAACGTATTCTACAAAATTCGTATGTAAAGATTATTAACATCATGTAGCATGCGTGTAGCATAAAAATAACGTAGCAAAATAGTAGCTTAAATATCATTATACGGACTGTGAGTAATGATCTGTATCGCGCAACTTATTTTTATATTATCTGCCTGCATTTTTGTGGCAGGTTTTTGGATAATTGCTAATTGCGATTGCTTGCTGGACTCATTTCATATAGAGTCGTTTAGTGCAGCTCTTCAGTATTCATTGCGTAATGCGTTGACAGCGGAGATGAAAACGGAGGTAGGGTATATTGTGTTTGAGAGTGCACAGTTTCAGAAGAAGTTGATGTTTTTGGAGCAGAAATAATCCTTCATGTTGTTGGTGGCAGGCTTTTGTCATAACATGAATGTTGCGATAATGGTGTTGGGCAATCACGTGAGGAATCTTGCGAGTGAGGTTGATTAACTTCAGCGAAATTAAATGATGATGATGACGATGTTGAATATGTAGATGAGGCAGGTGATACTTGGCAGTGATGAACAGATGCCGATGATAAGACGGGCGAAGACGCAGCTGTGATATATTTTTCTTGAATTTCACTCACAAGAGTGAACACTTTCGTTTTTATAAAATGTTGATCAACAGCAGAAAATGTTTTAACGGTGCCAGCGATTAATGCAAAAAAATTGTCGATGGGGTGTGCTGTACGTTCCTGTGCTTTTTTATCTAAAATATACTTCATTAAGGTCGATGATGCATTTTCCTGTTGCACTCCTGTATTTTTCTGTTTATTTTGTTTTTTGCGAGCCGGCGGTACATTACTTGTGAACGTATTGACAGGATCAATGTCCAGTTCAACTTCTTCACTGGCATCAATTTCTTTTGACACAACTGTTCGTCCATCTGTCTCTTCGATATCTTTATCATGAATATTTTCATTGTCTCCTTCCTCATCGATAATAGTAGATATTCGTGGTCTATCACAATTTATAAATTCATTAATAAATTGCATTTGATCGTGATATCGCCATTTACAAATTTTTGTAGCTGCTTGGCCACTTTTGGTCTTCAACTTAGCGAGGTATTTTCGATATTGAGCTCGTAGTCCTTCCCATCGATTCTTTGCTCCTATGATAAAAAAAACATTTATGAATGAAACAATGTATAGTACAAAACAAATACTGTGAAATCTTTTCGTTTTCAGATTTTTGTCTACAGGGGATTCCTACCGAACAATTGCGTTTAGTTATCGCCTTGGCCTTTCGACAGTACAGAGCATCGTTCTCGAAATTTGCGGAGCAATTAACGAAGTGTTCTTAACAGAGTATATTCCAAATCCATCTCAAGAAAAATGGCTACAAATAGCAGATGAAATATGGAGCATGTGGAATTTCCCAAACTGTTTGGGAGCCTTAGATGTCAAACACATAACAATAGAAGCCCCAGCAAACAGTGGATCTTTATATTTCAATTATAAGAAGACGTTTTCAATAGTTCTTTTGGCGTTGGTAGACGCCAATTACAAATTCGTTGCTGTGGATATTGGGTCATATGAAAAAAACAGTGATGGTGGAATTTTTGCAAATTCTGCATTGGGAAAAAGGCTGGAAAATGCCACGCTGAATGTTCCAATAGACTCACCTCTACCAGGGACAAACATAATAACACCGTACGTCACATTGGGAGATGAAGCGTTTCCGCTATAAAAATATTTAATGCGGCCTTACCCACGATCGAAAAATGTTGAAGATAATGCGAAAAGAATATTTAATTATCGTTTGTGTAGAGGAAAAAGATTTGTTGAATGTGCATTAGGTATTTTATCACAAACTTTTCGCGTGTACAATAGAAGACTCAGAGCTCATCCTCAAAATGCATCCACAATAATTTTAACAACATGCATTCTGCATAATATTATTAGAAATACTCGAATCATCAATTTCGAGAATAACTTGGAATGTATTAATACTAACCACGTGCAGAATCTAAGAAGACATGGAGGAAATTCACAAGCAGAAGCATTTCAGACGAGAGATATTTTTAAAAATTTCTTCAACTCTCCTGAAGGTTCAGTACCGTGGCAAGAAAGTCTTACGATGTAATTAGAATAAAGCAATGAAGCAATTAATTAAATATCAAATTTTGTATAACTTTTGTGTTTTACTTAACAGGTAATCCAATTGCTTCTTCAACCTCGTTCCACATTTTTCTTTTATAATTACTGCCGCGTTTACCTTTTACTAATTCAATAAGTATTTCATCTGGAAATAATAAATACAAATTTATATTCAATTTATTTCTTTTTACTTTGTATAGACAATATTTTTGAAAAGTGTAAAACAGTCAATTATTCTTTTAAAATGTTCGCCAATTTTACTATACACACATTTTTCTCGAAAAAAACGCTTATAGAAAAGTTGGCAAAAATAATTATGGTGTAATTATTTATAATCAAATGTTATAAATTACACGCATAAATACTTACCTTTTTCAGAATTCCACATTTTATTACTAGCCATAATAAAAAATAATGTAGCATCTCGTTGCACGACCGATGAAAGACTGGAGTTGAAGCAAAAGCGTATTCACACTGTCGGTACAAGCCATGACAGGTCCGATCTCGCTCCAGTCAAATATTCTTTTCGACAAACCGGTACCGGAGCGATATCGGATCGGACCTAGAGCGAGACGATAGTGTGAATACTCTGATTCTTTCTTGTGTAAGAATATTTGACCGGACCGGGAACGGAGCGAGATTGAACCGTGAACGGCATCATAGTGTGAATCGAGCTTACTGTCTAACATTGCTCCTAGGTATTGTAAATCTTCAACTTACTTCCTAGTATTATATTTAGTTTATCAAACTGAAATATAAATAATGATATTTAAGAATTTATAACTGTTTCATACACTTATGTAAGTAATTATTCAGGTCTAACTTTAAATGATTAATAACATTTATTTCCAAACGTAATAATTTTATACTTCTATCATGGCACAACATTCATGATGGCAGTCCTTACGTTTTTCATCAAACATTTCCGACCTGGAATAAAGCCGGAATATTTCTCTAGCAAAGTAGTTTCATTGAAATATGTTTAATGTCTCTTTTCAGGAATGGATCTAGAATATCATTTTCATCGTACGCTACTCGTCTACATGTGTTTTGTAAATTTAAAAATATTTATAGGTTCAAATTGTGTATGTTAACTTCTAAAATCCTTATGTCAAATGATACTATTTTTCCTTTTACATTTTTCAAGTTACATGATTTTTTTTCTAAGTTATTACCAATTAGTAATACATGAGTTTTACACTTCGAAAGTTCTTTAAATAATAAATATGTATGGTTTTTTGTACAATCTATCCTAGCCTAGTTACTCGTGTTGTAGTACTATTAAATAGGCATGAATTGGTTTGCTTTCTCAAGTCAATGCAATGTTACGGATTAAATTTCACCCGGTATTTAATTTAGTTTATTTTCTTAATATTTAGTTTTGATTGCACTGCTCAATAACTTGTCTATTTCGTTTTCCTTAATGTAATAATTTTTATTATCAAGATTCGTTTATTTCCTCTCATCAAGCACTGTATAGGTATGCATAGTTGTAATTTTATTTTCATAATTTCCATCACTTCTAATTTACGTTAAGTCAAGGCCAACTCGATATAAGGCCGTCACAACGAGATTTTACTGATTCTAGTAACCTCAAACTATCTATCCTTAAGTACAGTGATCTATCGGAAGAATTATAAACTATTTGCAGTATTTTTAAAATCACGTGTTAATAATAAGCAATATAACTAGAGCCTACTGTTATTGAAATTTGATTGATTTCACGTTATTTTGTCTGTTCGGCTAAATTCTTTTAATACTACGAACATTCAACCGTTTCATTTAATGTGTGCTAATATTTACTATAATATATTTTGGAAGTTACGGGGAATACCAATGGAAATTATATCGTTTTTCCACAGAAAAAACTTGGCTCTTGTGTGGTCATTTAGTTCTTAATAAAATAATCTGTGTTAAAAGGCAAGTAATTCTCAAGGTACTTTGGAAAATGAGAATTGATTATCCGAAATGTAGATAAGGAAAATAGCTATAATTTTTTGCATAATTGTCAACAGAACCATTTAGTTCCGGTGCTATAGAAAAAATATTTTCAAACCTTAGGCAAGTTGTAATGCGTCGATTGCGTTAGTACCATTAAATTTTTTTGAAATTCAAGAGGTCATTTACAAAATGCAAACAAACACTTTAAAACATAATTGATCCACAATTAGGATTACCTTTTGAATTAATAGAAAAAAGTAGAATTGTAAGTACAATTGTTATTATTGAAAAGACTCAACAATATAGTTATCAGCAACACTTTTACTTTCTTATACGTAGTATAAGAAAGTATTGTGATGATTAAAATTTTTCGGGTTCGAGATTTTTGCAGATGTCTACGTTTTGAAGTCCCCTGATACAAAAAAGTGGTTTTTAAAAAATATCTCTCTCTCTGTGTGTGTGTGACCACGGTAGCGTTCAAACCGCTGTAGCTACAAATTCCAATTTTTTTATTTACGAGTATAATCTCCCTCTTGAGATCTGATTATATTTTCAGTAAAATCGGCAGACCGGAAGTAGTAGTTTACTTCAGTGAAAAAATCGAATTTTGCCAATATTTCGTCAACTACTAAGTTTAAACAAATTTATAAAGAATTCATGTGTACTTAGAATTAAATTTGAGAAGAATTTTATTACGAAAGTTTTTCGAAATTCCTACCGCAAATAGGTCTTTTATTCTTATCGAAAATCAGTTTTTTGCAAATATTTTGCAAGTCATGCATTTTAGACAGGTACGTTACGAGTATAAAAGTATTTAGAACTTCATTTTCAATAATTTCTATATAAAAAAATTTCAAAATTTGGACCGGAAGTAATATTTTTACTCTTATTGAATAGCAATTTTTTCATATATGTCGTAAATTATGCATTTTCTATATATTTATCAAGAGTACAAATGTATTTATAGAGCTGGATCTGTAATATTTTTTGTATAATACATGAAATGTCAAAATTCGGACCGGAAGTAACATTTTTACTCTTAGCGAGTTGCAGTTTTTTCGAATATCTCGCAAAATATGCATTCTATAGACATTTATTAAGAGAATAGAAGTGCTTAGAATAGGATTTTGATCATTTTTGTATAAAAAAATTCTTGAAATTGTATAAGTTGAAACGCACATATAAGAAAGTCGTGTGGTGGCCACACCTCATTATTTCAATTTTATTTCATTATTTTAAATTATAAATATTAATTATTGTAAAGTTAACGTTTAAAGTGTTATTTTAAAGTTTACTTTAATAAAAATTGAGAAACCATTCTATGGTTTCCCTCATTAACGCCGTCTAGTAATAACTAGACGGCGTTAATGATCAATATTTTGAGGTTACCAGAAACAAATTCACCAATGTAAATCGAGTTATGTGACGGCCTTATAGCGAGATCCAGTTGTCGTCGGCTAAGTTGTACAGGCGCCGGCAACTGTTGGTTAGCTGAATCGTTTTGAGTCAAATTAGGCGTTGGAGCAATCTTTATGTCTGTGTAATACAGGTTTCTAGTCTCTTGTAAATAATTTTCGAGGGACATATTAAACCTGCTTTTACTGTGTGATTATTTTTTTTTGTCAACATTTGTTGTTGTTTTTTTTTTCTGAAGACGTGTTTTTGTCAAAAATTTCCAAAAAAAAATTAATAACTCAAAAACTGATGGCGCAATTTTGAAAAAGAAAAAATAGTTAAATAGACAATTTAAGACAGTACTAGAAAATCAAAAAATATATAGAGTGAGTCATTTAAAAAAAATACATTTCATGCATTTACGTTGAAACCGGAAGTACGTCACAGCTTAAAGTGTTTTTAGAATATGCGCCCCAAGCAACCATGAATCTTCCACTAATTGTGTTCTCCTTTATTTAAAACACAAAAGAGCAATTAAAGAAGCGGCTACTAATGACTCATCCTGTATACATAATATACACAATGTTTTAAGAATTTAGATTTCAAGTAAATACAGCAGACCGATTTTCATGTGGCCGGTTAGAAGTACCGCCCTCGAGATGCGCACGAAATTCATAGGTAGTGTTTTACATCGTTTTAAGCGAAAAAGACCCTTACTTGACGCACGTACAAATTCTCTCACCGCCCACATGAAAATCGGTCTGCTGTACGTTCAGTGTCAATATTTCACAGTTGGCACAAAAATAGATACTCCCTAAAGTGCTTCTTAAAATCAGAAAAGTTGATATTTTTCATACTCATTTATGCACACCCCTATAAATTACGATTAAACAAAATAGTCTTAATTATACAGAGAATTACGTTATAAAAGACGCAATATAATTAAAATTTGTGAAACTCAGATACCAAAGTTATGTATGTATATTAACGCATACTATCATTACTAAAAATAAACATTTTAATTTCAGTTCTCAAAACGAATATATAGATCACACTATCCAATATTTATCATGTAGAATAGAGACAAATATGCGAAAACTGTTGCTTCATGAAAAACCGTATCTGTAATATAATAACATCATTTTAAATTTTAGGAAATAAAAATAAAAAAGAAGGAAGCAGAAAACATATTACAGCCAATTCAAATAATATACGTTGGACAAATAAAATGTACCATTATTGGAAATACGTATATCGAAATGTTAAATTAATTGTTAAGTGAATTAAATCTGAGCTTTGTAATTATTTAATATTTGATTTATTATATATTCAGTAAATGTCACTAGTAATAAAGTTAGTGTGTCAAGTCAAATTATAACTCGTTTTCACTATCGCTTAGGTAGTAGATACCGCGAACTACATCTAATTTAAACCTGTAACTCCCTTGCTGTATTTCCTGTCTCTGTACCCTTGCTTGCATGCTTTAATTGGTATGCTGCATAAATTTACCGCAGTATCTACAGCAACGTGGTAGAATTCTTAATCCCTGGATTATATCTGCTGAGTAGGTACTGGACGGATTGTCGTTTTAGCTGTTTTTCAAAGATGGATATTTCCGCCTTACGATTACGTATTAAATTACTATTAAATTTCGTTTGCATCTGTATATTAAAATAAAAATTTTATTAGATTAAGCAAGTTTTCCAATCACCCTTGCGTAAAGGGGCTCTTGATAAAATTAAGGTTACACCGGATTTCAAAGAAAGTCGTTGTAACGATAGTCAGGTCTTGCCCGATAAAAGGATAAGTCCGCACTACACAGGCGTCTGCGAGATAATTTGATATAAAAAGTTAATCAAAATTGTTCTGCATTTATTTATAAGGTTTAACTTAGTTAATATTATCAAGAAGAGTGAATGCTAAAGTGAAAATATACTCAATTTTTAAAATGAGAAAAATAGGCGGACAGAGTCGATGCCTTAAAATGTTATGATTCGAGTATGATTTGATTTGACTGTATATTGCATATTATATATACAGTGTGACCAGTGAAGTCCGCATCATATGGGATTTATTTTTATTAATAGATTTATTCTAAATTTGAGTTTGGCATCAATTTCTGCTTCGATCAAGATGAAAATTAACCAAAAAAATAATAGTCACGTGATTCGCATTATCTGTCAAATTTAAATTTTTTTCCAAAAAAAATTCAAAAGTGGGGTTATTTCTCAAAATATCGAAAAAAGTTATTAGAAAAAGTTTTTCTAAAAACAATTTTTAGCCCACATGCAAAATACTGCTGCATAAGATAATTTAGCTTTTTTGCCAATTTTTTTGTAAATTGCACCACTGTTGCGAAATAGGACAACGCAACCTACATAAAACTTCTTAGTTTTAACAATGCTTTATTCCAGACACATTTTCTTTAAGGCAGCGCCATATTCAATGTGTGTTTTTCTACAAAATCCAAATATTTGGTCACATGTGATGCAAAGTTTATTTGTTTTTGACCCTGTATGAGGTAACTGCATAAAATAACTATTTTTGAAAATGTAGTTTGTGTCTAAAAGTAATACACATTAATATTAAGAAAATATTTTAATTGAAAAGTCAAATTTTCTAATAAAATAATCATAATACATTATAAAAATGAAACGCATTTAAAATTCCACCTTTTCAATTAATAACAATATGTATTTTTGGTATTTGAATATTAAATTAAACATAATTTGAAAAACCTAAAAATTAAAATTACATTTCTGTGTGCCTCCCATTGCGTTCAATACAAACAATTGTTCTTCTTGATACATCTTTAATGGAGTTTCTGATACTAAGGGGCCTTATTTCTAAAATACAATTTCGAATCATCGTTTCCAAATGATCAACATTACGGAAAGGTTTTTCTTTGTAAACTTTTTGTTTTAGATAACCCCTCAAGAAAAAATCAAGTGGGGTTAAATCCGGACACCTAGCCGGCCAGTAATTGCTCCATATTACGCCCAATTACTTTGCCCCTAAATATTTCCAAGAGGCGTTCTTGAACCCGTCTTGTAGTATGGATGGGAGCACCGTCACACTGGTACCACAAATTATGCCTTATTTCAATAGGCATATTGTCCAAAACTTCAATGACCTCGGTTTAAGGAAGCGTAGGTATTCTTCAGAATTTAAATTGCCTCTAAAAAAATAAGGCCCAACAACTTGATCGTTTAAAATACCGCACCACACATTAGTTTTAAAGGAATACTGGTCCTTGCATTCTATTATAAAATTTGGATTTTCTTGAGCCCACCATCTACAATTTTGAGAGCTAACAACGCCGTTTGAAGTGAAAGTGGCCTCGTCGGTCCATAAAACGTGAAACGGAAAGGACACATTTTCTTCTTTTTCCCCCTGATACCAAAAAGAGAATCCCAAACGTATGTCAAAATCTTGTTCCTTAAGAGTATTTATAAATTTAGGTTTATACGGTTTAAATTTATTTTTGTGCAAAATATTCCTTACACTCTCTCTTTGAACGTCAGTTCTGCGAGAAACATGTCTAATACTAGTTTGACCATGTTCCACAATATCTAGGCAAACATTTAATTGGACTTCTTCACTATGTTTTATAGGATTGTGAGGTTTTTTAAATGAACTTTCCACCGATCCAGTTGATTTAAATTTCACCGTAATCCTACTCACAGTAGATTGTTGCACATTTTTGCCTGGATGCCTTTCATTAAAAATGTTGGCCGCTACACGATGACTTGTGTTTTCACCACATATTAATACAATTTAAATTCTTTCCTGTACAGTTAACATTTTTTTATTTAATACGCAATATTAATTAAAAGCCACTATGACAAACAGAAAGCGATTTGACTGTCATTAATGTTGATCTTTTTATCATTTGTTTTGCGGCCAACTTGTGTTTGGTGCATCATCGTAAGGTACAAAACTAGTTAATTTTTTGGAAACTGAACTTAAATAATAAAAGACTATTTTTACTTTTTATAACATAGCTCCATAGCAAATTTTAATAAAGGGGTTTTAAATTAAATCATTAAAACTAGTTAAACTTACGTAAAGTTAAACGAAAATTTATTTTCCACTTAATGCAGACTTTACTTGTGACGCTGTGTACTTGTCTGTATTAATATGAATGTGTATTACTTTTAGACACAAACTACATTTTCAAAAATAGTTATTTTATGAAGTTAATTTATACAGGGTCAAAAACAAATAAACTTTGCATCACATGTGACCAAATTTTAATAGCCCTATTTGGATTTTGTAGAAAAACACACATTGAATATGGCGCTGCCTTAAAGAAAATGTGTTTGGAATAAAGCATTGTTAAAACTAAGAAGTTTTATGTAGGTTGCGTTGTCTTATTTCGCAACAGTGGTGCAATTTACAAAAAATTGGCAAAAAATCTAAATTAGCTATTAATAAATTTATAATTAGGAATGTCATTTAGATTCAAATATTTATTTCTGAAAGTATAGTTTATATGACAACTGTCATCTTTATTATTCGTCAAGTCAACACAATAAAAACACATACGAGGGTTCATTTTTATATTCCCGGGTTAGGCATTTTCAATTTTAATATAATTTTTCATTATTATAATACATGCCATGGTAACGACTTTGAAAATTTACAAAACAATTGCAGCAGTGTTAGTTTTAATACTGACAGTTTGTGTTGTCACGTATCAAAATACACAAACCTGAATATCGAGCAGTTATAATATTGTTGACAAAACATGGAAAATCTCTAAAAATTATTCGTGAAAAAATGCTGTATATAGGGATGATTGTCATTCAAAGTCGACTGTTTGCGAATGGTCAAAATTGTTTAAACATGGGCGAGAATCATTGAATGATGATCCCCGTCCAGGTCGGCCTATTGACGTGATCACCGCCGATGTTATTGAAAAAACCAAGTGCTTGGTACTGGAGGATGCAAGATTAATGAAGCGACAATTAGAAGCTTCATTAGGAGTTTCAGAAAGCATGGTTTTCAGAATTCTACACGAATACCTTGGAATGACAAAAGTTAGAGTCAGTTGGGTTCTGCGAATGCTTTCGCCATACCAAATGTGTGTGCGTAGAGAGACGTGTGAACAATTTTTGACGCTTTGTGGAGACGAACAGGTTTAATTCTCAATCGACTTGTCACCACAAATGAGAATTGGGTCACGCCCTTCTGCAAGAAAAATAATGGCAACGATTTTTTGGTATTGTCAAGGAATATTAATGATTGATTGTCTGCGCAAGGGTAGTACGTTAACAGGAGAGTATTATGCAAAATTAATACATCGCCTAAGAGATTCTATTAACACGAAAAGGCGCGGAAAACTGCAAATTAAGACTTGCAAAAGCAGCCGTTGCCGAATGTGGCTTCACAGATATAGATCATCCACCTTATAGTTCAGATCTCGTTCAGTGCGACTATTTTTTGTTTCCTAATCTCAAAGGAACTCTAAGGGGAACAACATTTATGGACGACGACGAATTTATAGCGGCTGTTAAAAGGTATTTTGCACAGATACCAAAGGATTCTTTTTATAATGGATTAGAGATGTTAATAAAACGGTGTCATACTTACATCCAAAAGCAAAAGGGCTATATTGAAACATAAATTTTGATTGCTTTTCGAAACTTTTTTTTCAAGCCTAGTGCGGGAATATAAAAACGACCACTCGTACCTCTTAGAGTTGAATCGAATGAGACTTAAAATCCAGGACTTGAACTACGGCAGTATTTTTTTTCAACGTGTTGTCTTTCAACAATAATACACTTAGACCAACGATGTTGGAGTTCTATTATACAGCCAGGTCGTCAGTATACGTCATACTTTACCAACAACAGCATCGTCTGTCTCGAATATTCTTCCAGCGTGAAACAGTTTGAGTTTTGGAAGTAAGTGAAAATCTGAAAATGCTAGATCCGGGAAATAGTGTGGGTGTGGCATAACCTATAGGTCTAGTTCATCTAATTTTTCTCAAACATATCGTTGCCATTAGCTTATTAGGAGAAGAAAACATTTTGGCCTTCTTTGACGAAAATCTGCTACGACGTCTCTACTGCTGAGATTACCGTTTCGATTCTGAAACAGTAATGTAACCAAGTTTCTTCGACCGTAACAAACCGAAACAAGAAGAAGAAGAAGTTAGAAAGCTTCACATTTTTGCTGGAATTTTGCGCTCTTTCATAATCCTGCTCTGCAAATGTGACACCCACCTGGTGGAGGGCTTAAAAATATTCAATTCTATATGCGAAACTTGTACAAGAAAGCGTTAAGTTCGTGGAATGAAGAAAAAGGAGAACAAATAAAAATACAAGGCTGGTCCAGCCAAAGCATTCTTTCATTCATTCTTCAGACGAGTATCAACCTCTGAGCTTTGCATGCAATAGCGGACGAAACGCTGGCATTTACGCCAAACTTGACGCGGTTCCAACCCGGAAACCGACATCTATATCTTAACCACTTATTAACACATGAGGTTGGTTTTATGTAACGGTTGTCTGTAATTGATTTAAGTGGAATTTTATTAAACTGTCAATTTGAAAACGTCTTCCCTCATTTGTTCTATCGACAGAACCGTTCTTCATAATTTAATTTACAAAATAAACATCCTTATATAATCATATGATCTTGCATACCACGCCACTGTAGCTTTACAAACACGATGAAATAGAATTTTTAATTCATATTCTGTGTGTATTGATAGTTTTTACTACCGTTGCTGTAAACCCGGGTAAACCACTTTAATTTCGCTCATAGGATTATAATGTCGCATTTGACTGTTACGTCGAATCCAGACAGGGGCAAAAATAGTAAAATATAAAATTAGCTAAAATGCAAATGGCCGCTCTGTAAATCAATTACAACAAACCGTCAGTTAGATAACGATTTAATACCTGGATAATGAATATTTTTGCAGGTGCAAAAATGCACCTGTTTAAAATTTTCTAGGGCTCTCTCTTTTATTTATATTTGTTTACATTCTTATGGCATGATCAATATTTTCATATATACCGCAATTCGATTTTCATAGGCTATTGACAGTGAAGTTGATCCTTTTAATCAACTTTTCAAATACTTATGTAATACATATATATGTCCCTTCCTTTTTCTAAACAAGCATTTTGCGTATTTGCAGAACTCTGTTCAATTTGATGATATGGAAATGGTATGAAAAAGATATTATCGTTTAAAATATAATTTGAAGGACTGAAACTAATATATGCATTGTGTGGTCTTAAATAATAATAATTAAGTTGATTTAATCCAGGTATGTCCATTCTAGCTGTGTGACTTGTTTCTTAATTTTTGTGTAAACTTTTTATTTTAAATATAAAACAAGACTTGTAGGACGAATAAACTTAAAATTTATTTTTAAAATATAAAAAGAAATGCCGTTCTACATGTAGAACGTTTGGCAAATAAGTGACATAAACTACATATTAACAAATCTGTGGATGGTAAGTGATAACATTTTACATGTAAACCTTTGTTACACTTTTTATATTTTGTAGTGGTTTTTCAATGACAAAAAGCACATTTTGTTTTTAAGATCTTAGGTATTACAAAATGGTCCCCGTTCGATCAAAACGAATATTTATTTCTTCGTTACGTGAACAATGTTCTGGTGCCCAGGTTTGTTCTTCGTTTTGTTGAAATAAAGTAACAGCAGTTCTTCTTCTAAATTTTATCTGGTCTGACACACCAACAGTTTCCCTGTCTATTTGCCATGCGTTATGCTATACAATGTATACAATGAGCAATTAGAGGAAAATACCCCTTTTGCCTCTTATAGATACCCTCTACAAACTGACGTTTTGATCACTCCTATCCACATCACCTACATTTGCGTTATATAACTTGATCAAACGAGGTTGCGTTACCTACAGTACAAAAAATAGCGAAAAAGTAGCTAAAATTATGCATAGACAGATTTTATTACTTACATGTAAACTTCTCTTTTCTTTTTGTGAAAACTTCTTTACAGTGTTAAGACGATTTACCCCTGCTAAATTGGAACACAAAGTTACTATACTATTGTTGTGCCACTTTACAAAGATTATGTCATTATCAACCAATTTTCTAGTCATAGCTTCCGCGATGTTTTTTTTTTTATTTATTTGAAATCTTTTTGATTATTGTTAGGAACTCTGTTTTCGTGAATTGTTCCAGTTCCTCTAAAGTTTTTATCGGAAAGTAATTCAAGTAAAAGTATTGTAGAAAACAAGTTGCTAAAAAGTGCATTTGAACTTCAGGCCATTTTTATGTCAAAATGTTTGAGTATTATAGAACAACAGATGGCCCTACTTCCAGTTCAGCGTATTTTGTGCTAATGTGGGTGGAAGCTACTTGGTACGGCTGAAACCAGTTGATATAGCCCAATCTTTTTGCATCAACCCATAGTTTATAGCTATATCTAACGGGCTTGCTATGAATGAATTGCTTGTAGCAATTTCGCCCAAAATAGGGCAGCTTCGTCAATAGAATGCACTTCCTCGCAAATGCTGTATTCTATAAACTTTTGGTTTAGATGATCGAACAACGATCTCATTTCTGCAAATTTGTCTCTTGTGGTGTCTAATGTCGTATTATTCACAACATAAAAATGAGACAAAATGTATTCAAACTTGGTGCGAGATAAAGCCTCTGACACCAAACTGCTGTGAGTATCGGTTTCATTTTCCCAAAACATGCGTCTTCGAGGAAGCTGAACATATCCACTTAGCAATAAAATTCCAATGGACGCCTTTAGTTCCAACTTTTCTATTGAGACCAACAAGTTTTGTTGTTGTATATAACGGTTAGATTCTGTGATTATCAGATCCAAAATTTTATCGTCGAAAAAGAGCGAATAATACCGAAGGGTTTTCTTATTTAAAATTTGAAGTATTAATACCAGAAAACTCTGTTTCATTTGTTGATAAGTCCTGTTGTATCCACTCGTAGTGTTTTTTCTTCACGCGACGATTTTTCCTAGTCGACGGAGTTTTAATTTATTTTTTATCAGCATTTACAAAATGATAATAATAATTTTGACGAATAATCCTCATCACTAACAAACGTAAATTTATTTCTGCAGGGGCACGAAGTTAAGCTCCCGGAAAATTACTTATATGGACTAAATCATCGTCTCCCGAATCTTCGTCCGTATGGTTCCCTGAAGTACTTTCTGGAGGAAAAATTGTTATTGATTGAATTTGTTTATGAAATTCTCCATCGTGTCTTGTTTAAAAAAATGCTAGAAACAAATATGATTTTAGTGGTGCTTATGCCCAACATCCTACATGCAAGACGGACAAAATCATAAAAAGATAAAAGAATAGTATATGGAACAATTCTAATCACATTTTCTAAATTCCATAATTAATCTTTGATATTTTCTCTATAGTTTCTGGATTATCAGATGAAAAATTGCTTACAAGTAAAAACACTTACATTGCAAAGCGTATCAGCCATTTCTAAAAACACGTATATTCACAGTCAGTAAACTTTAAAACAGTAAATTTTTGACTCAGATCAATGCGTCCGATGTTATAAGAACTGTCCGGACGCGGCGAATTGTTTCCTGAATGAACGTTTTTGCAAGTTTGGACTTGAATGCAACCGGCCTACACATAGGACGTTGGGCATATCTGGGCTACTAAATGTTATGATCGAAACATAATATAAGGTTAGTTTCATTCGTATCATTATCGGGTACACACCAATGACCTAATACCATAGTACAGAGCTGTAGAGATACAGTAGTTTCAATCGCCTTCGGCGCCTTTGATGTTTGTGTCTCAAAGTGGTACTGCGCACCTCACGCCCGCGCAACCAATTCTGCTATTCAGGAATAAAGCAGTGGCGTCAGAACCACATCGTTTATGAGAAAATTATGTTAAACTATTTTTAAAATTATGAAAAAGCTATATCAATAATACAAATAAAAGAGGATAAAGCTTGCTTTTTATTAGGTACATATAACACGCGCATTTTAAATGTAATACATTATATGTACAACACAAAATAATCCCGCCACGACTCAACAGCTGATGGCTGACTACTGCGCACTCACGCACGCGTCGGTTTAACGGAGAACAATTATTTCCCTCTATTGAAACTACTGTTTCTATTACATAGCTATATACTGTGCTAATACTATTGTACAGTACACAGACCGAGGCTTGACCGATGGGAGGAGCCTCAACCTATAAGTTGGGCAGACTTATAGGTCAGTGTGTGACAGAGATAGTAGTCGGAAAAAAGAAATCATCGCGTACATTCGCCCGACGAAAGAGTAAATGCAGATAAGAAATTGTAATATACTGAAAAGAGATACATATATGTGTAATGCTTGACAATTTTTCCAGACTGCTCGTGCTTATCCTAATATTATAAGGATCCACTGCACATCTTGTGGGAGGAACATCTCACCGATCAGCTTTCAGTCTGTCAGCTGTACTAGTTGATGCCCTGAATGGTATGTCTTGCTTATTATGAGGTGACTATTATAAGATGGAAAAGCAAATATACGTGCGTCGAAAGTTTGACAAGGATGAACGAAATTGATCATATGAGTGTGGACAAGAGTTTTGCTATAGCTTGTAACGGTATAATATGGTATTCAATATACATTAGATAATATCGACACCAAAACATTTATTCATACATATAACATCCATTTTAAAAGTAAATAAAATACATAAGTTAATTAAATTTAAATACATTTTAAGAGAATAAAAAAAATAAAAACACCATACACGAGGTAATTATTAACATAAAATCACAAACGAGTCGAAGGTAGTGTCAATCAAATCTTGTAAAACCATTCAGAAGCTACTATGTTATTTCTCTTAACTAATTAAATTCCTCCTGACAAGATTTTGATTTGTGTTAGAAGAAATATAAAATGAGTGAGGGCAGCTTTATATCAGAGAAAATTGGAATGTATAATGAATTCTTATTGTATATCACGCCTATGTATTAAGCGTATAATAATTTATATGGTACATTATCTTTCACTTTTTTTGTATACCTAGAAGAAATTGTATGCATCGGTATAAATTAAAGTATCACATTTTATTTCGTGTATGTTCGTGTGTTAAGCTAAGTGCATTGATCGGATAAATAAAATTGATTTTTAAGTTTATATTTTGATTTATTTGAGCCATTACAACTTTATATAAATTTATATTTTAAACCAACATATTGCGTATTTTTTCTCGTAACATTAACAACTAAACCGTCAGGCTAGTGAGGCTCCTTATTATTTCATATTCATTCATTCGGGACTTCTGTTCTGAATCCATTGTTTCTCCTTCCCTGTCTGCATAAACTCATTTTTCATTATGTTTGCCTCTGAGAGATTTAAGAGGAAAGCATTAATAATTTATTATTCTTTTCATAATACTACTAAATTAGAGATGAATTGAGAAAGAGAACAACTTAAATATGTACCTTCACGGACAATGCGGAAGCATTTGTATTAGTACGTACAGAGACCATACTATACGCCGAACCGTTTTTATCCATCAAATGGCAACGGCCGAAAGTGTTGAACCATAGACTTTGCTACAGTATTTTTAAAACCGTTGACTGGCGGTAGGTGTCGGATTTCCTAGCAAAACAGAAATTATTTACATCTCACAGTTTTATAAAATGCAAATTGGAGTATGCTTTTTTAGACAGAAGAGAAATACGTAGACGTTACAGATGTATATTTCTTCGGGAAAATTCCCGTGTGCGAATATTCGAGCATACAAACTTACGGCGATATTAACTTAGAATCTGAAAATGCTTTTACAGCACCTTCACCAGAATTTATTGAATTATCCCTAGATGATTGTCACTTTTTGCGCGACATTTTGCGGCCATTTATTATCAAAGAAACTTAAAAATGAGGTGTGGCCACCACACGACTTTCTTATACGTATGAGCGTTTTAAAGTATACAATTTTAAGAATTCTTTTATACAAAAATTATTCAAAATCCTATTCTAAGTACTTTCATTCTCTTAATAAATCCCTATAGAATGCATACTTTACGAGCTATTCGAAAAAAAGTGCTACTCGCTAAGAGCAAAAGTGCTACTTCCGGTCCGAATTTTGAAATTTCATGTAAAAATATTGCAAATCTAACTCTAAATACTTTTGTACTCTTAATAAATATATATAGAATGCATAAGTTACGACATATTTGAAAAAAATCGCTATTCGGTAAGAGTAAAAGTGGGTACTTCTGATCCGAATTTTGAAATTTTTTTTATACAAAATATATTTAAAATTATCATTTTAATACTTTTATACTCGTAATGTACCTGCCTAGGAAGCATGACTTGCGAGATATTCGCAAAAAACTGATTTTCGATGAGAGTAAAAGACCTACTTCCGGTAGGAATTTCAAAAAACTTTTTTAAGACGATTTGTCTCAAATTTAATTTTGAGTACATTTGAATTCTTTATAAATTTGTTCAAACATAGTAATTGACAAAATATTTGCAAAATTCGATTTTTTCACTGAAGTTAACTAGTACTTTCGGTCTACCGATTTTACTGAAAAACTAATCAGATCTCAAGAGGGAGATTATATACGTAAATACAAAATTTGGAATAGATATCTACAGCGGTTTGACCGCTATCGTGGTCACACACAGCCAGATACTTAAGTATAAGAAAGTAAAAAAGATTTTTTAAAAAGAATATAACAAAAACTACCGAAGTACTGGGACAGAGAAGATGATCCATGTAAATCTCTTAAAATCATTGTAAGTAAAAAGTTGATTGTTTGCAAAGTTTTTCATAAACATATACATAACATATCACGGCAACAAAACAAAGTTAAATTACGGATTCTGAAACGCTTATAATTTTTTTGAGTACTGCGTTTGGTCTAAGGGCTGTTTAACGTTTCAGAGGACGGCAACAAATTCGTACTGGTACTTATTTGTACAAAAATACATTCTACTAGCTGGTCGGCAGAGGTTATTCTCCCCTTTCCGGTAGGTGGCGCGATGAGTTTTATTTGGTTAAAGTCGCTGCATAAGAAAGTCTGGACAGAAGAGGTCGTTTCGGCGATTGCAGGATAGGCATAATTTCTGTTTATAAATATAAAATTTATTAATAGCTCGACCATATCGCCACCTATAGTGTCGCGATTTTGTATTTTTTTTTGTCACTAAACCATATATACTGTGAATATGAGTCATGTTGGTCCATAAATATAGAATCTGTTAATAACTTGACTTCAGCGCCACCTATCGAATGTTTTGAAAGCCTATATTACGCGAATTGACGAAATGAATGTGGTCTGAGAATATCAAGACGATTGGTTGAGCCATTGATAAGTTATAGAATAACTTACAGACGCACCAACGATTATATACAGGGTCATTCTAAATATATGCGACAAATTTTATGGACTGATTCCTAGGGTTATTATGATCACAAAAGTTCATACGAATGTATGTTTTAAAGGGAATAGCTTTAAAGCTGTATGATGTTTAATAGTAAATGTAATACTTCATACAATAAAATGTACTAATATAACAAAATATAAAGATTTTTCGAAATGACCGCCTTCATCTGCAATGCAGGGTTCTATCCTCCGTTGCATTGATTGGTGAGTTCGTTCAAGAATACCGGGGGTGTTTCTAATTGTTTCGAATGCTTTCTCAATGGGAGTTGTATAAACTAGTGATTTAAGGTGACCCCAGAGACAAAAATCTAGAGAATTTAAGTCTGGAGATCGATTTGGATACGAACCGTCCAAAAACTCACAAGCAATTAAAGTGAAATATGCTGGAGCATCATCGTGCATAACATACATTTGCAGTCTAAAATGCAACGGGACTTCTTTCAACAGTAGTGGTAGCTCCTCATCAAGAACGCGGCGGTATACTTCTCCATTCAACCTCTTCGGCAAAAAATATGGACTTATCAAATGATCTCCAACAATTCTGGCTCACACAATAACAGAGAATTGATGTTGATGACGGGTTTCCAAAGTTTCGTGTGGGTTTCTTCTGCCCGTGTGTGATTATTATGAAAATTAATAATAGCATGTCTGGAGAACTTAGTCTCGTGGGTGTAGAATATTTGAGCCAAAAACTGAGGATTTAGAGCGATTTTCTGTTGTATCCATTGACAAAAGCCAATCTTTGCGAGAAATTTGTTGGAAAAAAGTGCATGTAACCGTTGTATGTGATATAGATACAACAGTTCATTGATCAATATCCTCCACACTGTGCTGCTGACTTATGTTTAAGGCAAAGGCAATTTTTCTGGAGATTGTAGTAAGATGTTCCACAATTTCATTTAGTACAATTTCTTC
This sequence comes from Amphimallon solstitiale, assembly GCA_963170755.1. NCBI lineage: Eukaryota > Metazoa > Arthropoda > Insecta > Coleoptera > Scarabaeidae > Amphimallon > Amphimallon solstitiale. Next base: position 87,209,432 of record OY720681.1, on the reverse strand, counting down.
CACTTGCGGAGTTCTAGTACGTGGATGCCCGCTATCAGCCGTATGTTTTTTAAAAATTTACATTTCACTATGTCGTTGGTGAAGACGGGCAAATATCGAAAGATGCGAGGTGACGTGGTTCGGGTATCGTTCTTCATAAAGACGTGAATTACCATTGGCAAGGCCGTAAAAGAAGTGTATAGCGCACAACTCAGCATTTGTGTAATTCGTATTAGAAAACTTTGACAATACCTTGACACAATAATATTGCAATGACAAATAAATAATTTCCCTTCAGAACGAAAGTGTTCGCTGAATGTGACATGAAATCTTGTTAGTTATACTATAAAAAAATTTTAAATTTGCTATTAAACATCCTATAACTTCAAAATTATTCCGATTAAGACATATATTCATCTGATTTGTTATTATCATAATAACCCTAGGAATCAGCCCATACATTTGTCGCATATGTATATGTAGAATGACTCTGTATAAAGATTGTGTAAATAGAATATCCTGTCAAATTTAAGTTTTAAAAATTAACGAAACTCTTGAGAAAACATATTTACTCATTGAAATTCTAATGATTTTTATTTGCCTTCTCAATACACAAATACATATAATTGATTGAAGACGGAGATACGTGTTGAAACTCCATAATTTACAAGTAAAAAATTGAAATAAATTCAAATTGAGTTCAAAACAGTTTTATTCATTTCACTACAATTGTTTCACCGTACTAGGGCTTCATCAGGTATTGAATATTATAATCTTCATCACCTGATGAAGCCCTAGTAGGGTGAAACAATTGTAGTGAAGTGAATAAAACTGTTTTGAACTCAATTTGAATTTATTTCAATTTTTTACTTACAAATACATATTTTATAGTAATAATATAGGAAAGTATAAGAACATTTTCTATTACTACATCTTCAAATAGCCTGTTTATGTTTTAGTCACAGTGGATTTATTTATGCTCGTACATACAAAATACGATGGTTGTATGTTTACATTATATATACGAGGGGGTACCCAAAATTAACCGGAATTATTTTTTAAATGCTATATATTTACAAATATTTACAAAACAACCTTATCCCCTTCAAAATACTCTCCATTACAAGTAATACATTTGTCCCAGCGGTGCTTCCACTGTTCGAAACATTGTTGGAACTCATCTTTAGAGATGGCTGCAAGCTCCTGTCTCGTTCTTTTCTTGATGTCTTCAATGTTTTCAAATCGCCGTCCTTTCATGCCCCTTTTCATGCGTGGAAACAAGAAAAAGTCGCACGGATCCAGGTCAGGCGAGTAAGGTGCGTGGGGCAGCGGAACCATGTTATTTTTAACCAAAAACTAGTTAACAGTGATGGCTGAGTGTGCACGTGCGTTGTCATGGTGGAAGAACCAGTCACCTGTTTGCCACAAATCGGGTCTTTTTTGACGAACACTGTTGCGCAATCTTCTTAACACTTCCAAATAAAAGGTTTGATTGATAGTCTGACCTGGGGGAACAAACTCCATGTGAACAACTCCTTTCACATCAAAGAAACAAATCAACATTGTTTTGATGTTTGACTTGACTTGGCGACATTTTTTTGGACGGGGTGACGATGGTGTTTCCACTAGCTTGATTGTTGTTTTGACTCTGGGTCGTAACCATAGCACCACGATTCATCACCAGTAATTACCTTAGAAAGAAAATCTGGATCAGTTTCAAGCTGTTCTTTCAGTTCACGACATGTCTCCACTCGACGTTCTTTTTGATTGTCAATCAGAGCCCGAGGAACAAATTTGGCAGCAACGCGTTTCATTCCTAAATCTTCTGTTAAAATTCGCTGAACCGAGCTCCAAGATATTCCACTGATTTCAGACAGTTGATCAATTGTCTGTCGACGGTCTGTGCGCACAAGCTCTCGAATTCTTTCAACATTTTCATCGATTCGGGCAGTTGATGGACGTCCAGAGCGAGGTTTGTCATCAATCGACATGTCGCCATTTGTAAATCGAGAAAACCACTCATACACTTGAGATTTCCCCATAGCATCATCTTTGTAAGCAGTTTTCAACATTAAAACAGTTTCAGCAGCGTTTTTACCGAGTAGAAAACAAAATTTCACAGCGGCACGTTGTTCACTTAAATTTGCCATCATAAAAAAACGAAGCAGCAGTAAAACAGCACTAGCAAAAACGGTCACTACTGACGAACAGAACGTGCCAGGTCAACGGCCCGCGCGGCACTGAACTGGCGACGAGTTGCGCTAGGCAGGCCCTAGCGGCAGAAACCAGTACTACAAAAGCTCCACCCATGGCAATGCTATTCCGGTTACTTTTGGGTACCCCCTCGTACATCCGAAAATGTAATGCCACCTCTACACATCGCCGAACATTCGGCAAATTACGCCGAACTACGATCTGTAGACAGTTTATTCGGGAAATATTTGATATTCGCCAATATTCGCGCCGAACACGAATGACGATCCGTTCGGAGTCGGTTTTCGTTTCATACATCAAATAAAATTCGTATCCGAACACAAATGACCTGACTACACATCGTATACTGAAGTGAGATTAATACCTATATAAGTAAATAGATAAATTCGTAAACATAACCTATAATTGACAGATTTCAAATTAAAAAAGGTATTGCAATATGTCGTAAATTATGCATTCTATATATAATTATTAAGAGTACAAAAGTATTTAGAATTGGATTTGCAATATTTTTTGTATACATGAAATTTCAAAATTCGGACCGGAAGTAGCACTTTTATTCTTAGCGAGTAGCATTTTTCTGCGAATATCTTTCAAAGTATGCATTCTATAGCGATTTATTAAGAGAATGAAAGTACTTAGAATAGGATTTTGAATAAGTTTTGTATAAAAAAATTCTTAAAATTGTATAGTTTGAAACGCTCATACGTATAAGAAAGTCGTGTGGTGGCCACACCTCATCGTCATTCGGTAAGTGTAAAAGTGATACTTCCGGTTCGAATTTTGAATTTTTTTGTATACAAAAGATATTGGAAATTAAGTTCTAAATACTTTTATATTCGTAGCGTACCTGTCTAAAAAGCATGACTTGCAAAATATTGGTAAAAAACTGATTTTCGATAAGAGTGAAAGACCTACTTCCGGTAGAAATTTCGAAAAACTTTTTAAATAAAATGGTTCTCAATTTTAATTTTAAGTACATATGAATTCTTTATAAATTTGTTTAAACTTAGTAGTTGACGAAATATTTGCAAAATTCGATTTTTTCACTGAAGTAAAGTACTTCCGGTCTACCGATTTTACTGAAAAACTAATCAGATCTCAAGAGGCAGATTATACACGTAAATACAAAATTTGGAATTGATATCTACAGCGGTTTGACAGCTATCGTGGTCACACAGACACAGACACACAGACATTTTTTAAAAATCACTTTTTTGGTATCAGGGGACTTCAAAAAGTGGACATCTGCAAAAATCTCGAGGTCGAAAATTTTCATCATCACAATACTTCTTTATACTTCGTATAAGAAAGTAAAAGGTATTATTCTGTATACGTTAATGAATTATGGCGGAGTTGTGTAATGACTTAATACTCGATTAATAATTGCAAGTACTCTATAGTATAATGCAGCAGCTACTTGTTTACCTTCCATCATTCTATTTTCTTTTCAACGCGAATATTGCGAATACGATGTGTGGTAGGCAATTCGTTTATATTTGCGCACGAATTATTTGACGAAACATGCCTATACGAATCTTCGGCGAATACATTCGGCGATGTGTAGAGGCGGCATCAGAAGTATATCAAGCAGTTGCATATGTGTATATCAGCGTGACAAAATCGGAAGGACAGCCGGTTTCCCCCTATACTTTTCTATCTATTTATCGCTAATAATAACGGACACTTGATGATATTGAGTGGGGTAATGTTGGAGAATAGAGTAGAAGCAGTGTGGGATGCACAACTACAAAATAAGGAATAATCAATATTATTATATTAGACGAAAATGAACTAACCAATAGAAACAACAAATTCTGGGAAAAAGTTATGCAAACAATAAGAAACATAAAATAAAGAACAATAATATCGGGGATATAAATGGAAAGATAGGTAGGAGAATCAACAAAAAAGAGAGGGCAATTAGAACTAATGGTGAAATCACAACTTCTGTGTTCAAAATAACATCCTAGTAATAAATACCTTCATCAAAGACATACAGTAAGTAGAGGCATAGAAATTAATAGCGATTGCTATTTAGTTAAGGTGAAAACAAACAGAGCCAACTAAGCTAAAAACAGTGCATGTAAGATACACAATTAAAGTCCACAAATTAAACAATAAAGGCAGCCGTAACTTTCCAAGAAAAAAACAGAAACAATACAAATAGAAAAGATGAACGTACAACAATTGTTAGTGAAATTTAAAACAACATTCATAAAAGCGACTAGGACGATATAAGGGTATGAGGTGGAGCAATGAAATAAAAAACAAGTAAAATTATCTTAAAAAAGGAACAAATGAACGGCATATTCAATATAAAGAACAAAACAACATATTAAAGAAAGCTATCAAAAAGGAAAGCAAAGATCCCGGGAAGCGTTTGGAATAAAAGTAGAAGAAGACTACCATGCAAATCAAAACCAATTTTATCGAGTGGGTACTGAAAAACATAAAGAACGAAAATCAACACCAGCGAACAATAACACCTTTAAATCCCACCGAATAAAAAGATTGCAGTCAAATTATACCATCCAAAGGGAAACGGAAAAATATCGAAAAAAACTATGAGTATACGTAACAGTATTCAACTCAGTCTTGAGCTATGAATGCGAAAGCTGGGGTACTTATAGACCACAGTCCAGCGACCTTTTTTTTTTTGATTAGTAACAGGCTGAATTTTCGTGAGTTGCTTCGTTTTGAGGAGACGCCCAATTTTTCCCTCTGCGAAAATTCGCGGTAGTGGTAGCTAATAAACTGCGCATGGGTCATATATGTCGATTGGGTGATTGTTCAAATTTTATTACTAACCGTTAGTGTTTTAGTTAAATCTGGAGATAATTTGATAAGAAACACAAAAAAACATTTGTCCTACAAAATCGTTGGTTAGAACGAAGCGTCCCCCACCCGCAACATGTACAAATAACTAGGTCACAAAAAATGATTACTAACCAGTTGATTTTTTTACTATTGCTTAATAAATGTTTCTAAAATGAAAATGAAAATGAAATGTAACACTTTTCTCATTACTAACAACCTAGTTCTGTTTTTTTTTCTCTTGGGAATAAACTGTAGAACACGACTTTACTAATGTCCTACAAAAAATGTGGCAAATATTGATAAAAAAAAATAAAAACTGTCGCTTATATTTGAAACATGCGGGCACTGGCTCCAGCTAGTCTAGGCCATAAGCGTACAAAATCGAGCGAGGTATTCCAAATCATTGAAGAGTATGTGTGTAGGATATATGCATTAAACACGAAAAATGACATTAATAAAGGACGGTACGAATTGTTTCAAAAAGGCTATAAATGCCGTAACGAAAATGAAGAAATTTTAAAAAAGAATATCGTAGGATATGATGCCTCCAGTTTACCACCAACGAAACAAGAATTGTTGCAGCAAATCAAGAGAACGCAATACATCTGCAGTGTATGGTGTAATGCATACATGCGCAACCCCACCGAAAAAACACCAGAAAATTATGGATGGACAATAATTGATGGAAAATACGAATATTATTGGTTTGATGGTCCTCAAAGTCCATCTTTTGAAGAATTATCTTCAGACTGCCAAGGTACCCTTTCAATCCCTTTTCACTTATTGATTATTCTGATTTTTTTAAATTTTAATACAGAGTCAGATAACATAAAGGATGAAAATGATAGTTGCCACGATGATATAGAGCAGGAGAATGATGTTTCAAGTGACGAAGATGAAGGGTCGACGGATGATTCTGATCAAGATTGATTTTTTTTATACGCAAAAATAACAACTTTGTTTTTATTTTTTATACAATAAAAAAGATTTGGTCAAGTATGAAAAGTATGCTTATTTTTTTTCTATTAAAAGAAGATATTTTCATGATAATTTTTTTATAGTTTTCCCACTTTTTTCAGAAACTTTTCAAATAAATTATATTAGAACTATAAAGAACATTTTTGGGTTTTATAGTCGAAGTTTTAAGAAAACATAAAAGTGCGTGAAAAATTAAAAAATTCGCAATGAATATAAATTTATATATTAGGGTTTAAAATCACGGGAAAAACTTCTTGATAATCTGAATCTATGTGCAAAATTTAGTAGATATCAGAATTCTGCTTAAGTAATAAAAGTATATTAATTTCTCAAAACCGCAATTATAAAATAATTCGTTATTTAAAATAATTTTTGTCGGACTAGTGTTACATACCATTTTTTTTGTAGGACACTATTTTATTTGGCCAGAGAACAGAACAACCTATCATGTGTTATCTTTGTCCTCCTGTTAGTAATGAGAAAAGGGTTACCGTGGGACTGACAATTTCGCAGCGTAGGACTGGAAAAACATACCATTCAATTTGTAGGACAATGTGGACATTTCATTTTAGAAACATTTATTAAGCAATAGTAAAAAAATCAGCTGGTTAGTAATAGTTTTTTATGACCTCGTTATTTGCACATGTTGCGGGTGGGGGACATTTCGCTCTAACCAACGATTTTGTAGGACAAATGTTTTTTTGTGTTTCTTATCAAATTATCTCCAGATTTAACTAAAATACTAACGGTTAGTAATAAGATTTGAACAATCACCCAATCGACATATATGACCCATGCGCAGTTTATTAGCTCCCACTACCGAGAATTTTCGCAGAGGGAAAAGTTGGGCGTCTCGTCAAAATGAAGCAACTCACGAAAATTCAGCCTGTTAGTAATCAAAAAAAAAAAAGGTCGCTGGACTGTGGTCTATTACCAAAAGAATGAAAACAACTGCAAAGTACGGAAACGATGTATTTAACAGGAGTCCCAACAATACTAAAGACAGACAGGACAAGAAACTCGATATACCTATATCTAAAGAGGGGAAGATCACGACTGATTAATACAGTTGATAATACAAAGGTTTGAAAGTCGACTGGGCTTAATTATTTAAAAACCTTTTCTGAAATTTGTCAAGCTTTCGATTTATTTAAAATTTCCATAAAGGTCGTTTAATGAGTTTGTAATAAAACTGATTCACTACGGCAAAATTTGTCATCATTGAATGAGACGTTCCATAGTATATTTAAATTTGAGACAGAATTATTTAACTTTAAATTTCGAAACAATAAAAATTGTGCAGACTGACAAAACAAAAAGGTTTTACGTTGACTTTTAAGTCACTAGTTAAAAATTCACAACTACACAGCACGCTTGCTCTTTGACAAAGGACAGAAGAATGATGACGAACGCTTGAAAAATATGAGAAACTTTTCTAATTAATTAAACCCGATCTACTGCAACACCTATAAATTAATAATATAATCTCTTATATGATAGTGCGAAGTATATTTGTATAGAAATATACCAAATCCGTTTACCAGAAATAATTTTATAAATTTTAATTGCATATAGTACCTACTATGAGATATTTCTTTTGCTTATCTTTCAAATACAACGTTGTCAAAGCGCGCTTTGTCTATATAGTCTAGTTGTTGGTATATCCGATAGCACGAAGCATAATATTAGGCATTTTCAAGCCGAATATATTCCAAATAGAGAATTGCAAATAATTTCAACACTCTACTAATTTGTCTTTCTCCGCATTTAAAGAATCGGCTGGTAAAGAGATATACTGCTTTGAACTATTTCCATGAACGCAAGTGCTTCATACAGCTAATCCAGATAAGAGCTTAAGCACCCAATTCTAAATAATGACCGGCAGTCTGAACGTTATTGCTGCAGTTAGAATTATTTCGTAAGCGAAAAAAACATCTCTTTATCCTAATGTCTAAACTAAATATAATGAAGATCAATCACTTATGGATCGTTAGCTTTCTCCCATCAGTCCTTTATATCTTTTTTTTTGGAAATGGTTAAACAGTAATATAATATATATGTTACCGTAAATAGCCGAAATACGTTATTACGCGTACTTACTAGTAAGAATGCGAAATAACTACGAGCATTTGTAATTTCGCGTTCTTACTAGAAAAGACATGAATTAAACTTTTAATTCGGCTATTTACTGCAGCTTTCAGTTAGAACGCGTTCTATCTACACGCATAACAGTAACTACTGAGCAAGAACGGGTCGATCAATGATATATGCTCTGTTACTTCTCATCACGTACTAAATAGTGAAGATGCCAAATTGTCTAAATGCACTGTAATGAATTGAGAAGTACATATATGAAAAATTATTTCAGGAAATAAAGCAAGCTAACTGGCATCGAAGCAAAAAATAATAGCGAAGTCCAAGAGTGATGAAATATTATATTACCTGCCAGGTGAAGGCATTTTGGATGTAATGGAAGCAGCTCACATAGTAATTGGACATGTAGGTCGCGATAGACTTCGAATGGACATAAGTAGAAAATAAGCCAACATTACTACTAAAATAATTAATTTGTTCCTGTCATTGTGTGAAGTCAGCAATAGCAAAAAATCTAAGAAGAAGAAGGGATTAGTTTCTAAACTAGTTATGCACAATGAGTTGAACAGTCGATGTCTAAGTAGATCGTATTGATCTGCAAAGTCAAGCAGATGGGGAATATAAATTCATCATGGATTATCAAGGTTATCTAACCAAGTTTATTTTATTAAGAACTTGAACATCTAAACGAGCAGAAGAAATAGCTTATAAAATAAATTAAATATTTTTGACGTTCGGAGCGCGGTGTATATTAAATAGTGATAACGGCCGAGAATTTGCCAACTTATTATAAAGCGATTTAAGTCTTTACAGCCAGAACTAAAAGTTGTACACGGTAAGCCACGCCACAGTCAGAGTCAAGGCTCAGTTGAAGGAGCCAATGAAGATGTAAATATGATTGCCGCGTGGATGTTCACCGCTAAATGGTCAGAAGGTCTACCTTTTGTACAGTTTATGAAAAACCGTGTGGCATCGAGTCTATGGTTGGGTTACCTACATCGTCTTTGCTTTAAATGTAGTGCTATCTTATATGCTAGCTAACATTGACGACACTATTGGTTGAATTGTATAACTGAGGATAACATAACAGGAACGCGATCTGAAGCAAGCCAACCCCTAATTTAACAGGCTAAAAAATGAAATCTTTCAGTGATAAAACGTACCTCCTGCCAATGTTGGCCATAACATCGCAAGACCTATTCCAGATGATGACAAAGCTAAAGGTGCATTCAGAAATATTACAGCTGTTGTTTTATTAAAGACCGACGACAACATGTTCCAGTTAGGTACTAAGGATGGTGTTATAGATCATCTGTACACAAGATCAGAAATAGATATTTGTAAGCAAAAAAATATTGACATTGATGTAGTAAAGAAGGATAAGCAAAATCTTTACAACATGCGGCTTCCATGTGCAAATGCACAAAAAAGTGTATCACTAATTTGTGTATGTGTAAAAAAAAAGAGTGTTATGCAATTCAAAATGTCACAATAGTAACCCATGTAATAATAAATACGTCAATTTATTTTTCAATGCATTAAGTAAGCTTGAAACTAATCGTGTTTTATTATAAGAAAGAAAACTAAATGAAAGATGGTATTTGGTATAACTTCATAAGTACGTCCGCTTGTTAAGACGTATTTTCATTTCATGTTGAAAAATTGTCAATTAAATAGAGGTGTGAGCTATGGAAATCTGTCCGCTGCTAAGAGATATGTATTTCGGTTACTTACACGTGTAGCTAGAACGAGGTCTAACGAAAACCTCCTGTAAATAGCCGAATTAAAATTTTAATTCGTTTCTTTCCTAGTAAGAACGCGCAATTATAAATGCTCCTAGTTACTTCGCATTATTACTAGTAAGTACGCGTAAAAACGGATTTCGGCTATTTACGGTAACATATACATATATTATATAGCGTTTATGTATATTTACCGATATGTTACATATTTAGGTGCATTAATTATATTTCTGCGGTTTAATGACTAACAAAAAATCGTTTTTGTGTAGGTATTTATAGGGAGTTGAATATTTTCCATTCTTCGGATTTACACGTTCACATGAAATACGTAATATATACGAAACGATGTGTTTTTGCAAGAAGGGGAATCCTCAAATTTGCAATTAGAATAAAAGTAATGTGTTAAAATTTAAAGTGGACTCTGCCTTTCTAATATAGAATATAAGAGGTGAGGTTTGCAATCTTATAGTAGATGGGGCCAAGGTTTAAGAAATTATTTATGCATTATTGCATTATCCTATTATTTTACATGTGTGTACATTTTCGTAAGTTTATCTACCTCAAAAGCTTTAATTCTAATACAATTACCAAAATAACTCAGACGTTTTGTTTGGCAGGAAGAAGATTTGTTTACGTTATGATTTACAGAAAATTCAAATAAATTATCTCACCTCTCACATAGTTCAATAAGGTAAGCTAATTATTTGAATTTTAGATATTGTGAATGTGTATTTAAATCTCATGCCTAAACATGTAACTCTTATAGTGAGATTATTTAATCATTTCAATGATTCCGAATTAAATTACTTTTTTTCTATATCACATGTTGAATCTACTTAATTGTCTGAACGGGATATTCTCATAAGATACTCACTATGTAATTAAGAAAATTATTGTGTAAAGCTTTGAAAGTCAGATTATAATTTACACAGATAATACAAAATTTATTCGTTTCTTAATAAATGATTCATATAGTTTTTTGAAGTATATTCTTTATTTTAATGAAATTATTATTTGTAATGGATACCTTTTATTTTATTTACTTCATATTTTTAAGAATCAGAGGATGTATCGCGATCAAAAGGGGATATCTCGCGTCTGGATGTATCATCTGCTTTATTGGACAGCATGTACTTCGGGTTGTCTGCTATGTTCTAATTAGGTAAAAAGTGTAGTGTATAATCGATTAATCTGGTTCTCTTCTTTGCAGGTTTTCAAATGCTCGTGCGGTGTCTGCTTCTTAACCTCCAAATTTGGTTATGTGAACTCGACAAGTGTCTTTATCTACCGCTGGATAATATGGATCGCATTTAACATAAAGTGCTACATGCATTTAGGCAGGCTTCTACATACACGTAGGTGTGATACAAACAATTGCTTTTATAAAGAAAACGAATTTCAATTTGGTACCTATCTACAGGCGTTCTATTGATAAAAAGCTTCGCTTCTCAGCAAAATTTTAGTTTTATATGTCAATCCATCGTTAGTCTGTTGTTTTAAACAAGACGTATAAATAGCGTTGAACCCTTAATTCGAGATTGAAATTTATTAATTATAAACAATTTAGCATCAGGACCTGGTTTAAAGTACTTTTAAATATCCATAATTTTTGTAATCTTATTTATGGTATCAAAATTTCATTTAATGTTTTTAATTAAAATTTACATCGAACAAGCATTACTCATCATTTTGGCGTAGTTTAGATGCATTTTATTTACACTTCACGGCAAGAATATTTCTGCTTCTTCTTCTTCTTTTTTCTATATTCTTAAGACATAGTATTGTTTCTTCTACACTTGATGTCGTTCAGCGTCTCGGAAAGCAGATGTCCAGCTCTGGCACCATATTTTGCGAGGTCGACCGGAGGGATCTCCTTGAATTTGCCTTTTGATCCTTTGCCCATTCTTGGGCAATGGGCATGAACATTTGTGCACTTATTTTGAAATTGAAATATTTTAATTACTTTGTGTTGACTTGTCTTAGACCTAAGTTGGGTATAAATTAAATAAAACATATCGTTTCGATGTAATGTTGACGTTTCGATTTTACAAAATTATCATCAGACAAAAACATCTGTGCTTACTTATACAGCCACAAAGTCAAATCTTCTTGTATTGAAATTATGGCCTGCATCTTCTTGAGTTTAGATAGTTTGTATTATAATAATCACATTTTAAAAACAAACTACAGCACATTTAAAAGATAGGTCACAGTATAATTAAAAAACAACATATTATTAATATTTGTACCCTGCAAATATGTTTTATAAATGTTCATTATATAATAACACATACCTACAGGCACAGGTATGAAATCGATTTTATACCTTTCCACAATAACTTGATGGAACTGAAAAGTTAGAGATGTTGTTGGTTGGAAAAAGGTATTACAGTCTCGACGAGTACTTCAAAGATGTTATCATAGGTGTGAAAGAAAAAGAAAGCCCGTTTCACGAACTTAAACTAATACACAATTCTTTTATTGCGTTTTTTGTTCATTACTCCTTACTCCTTATTGTCTTGTCATGTATATAGTTCTTGCGGCTTTTAGTGCTATTTTGATTGATTTTATTAGCTTGATGTACATAATATAAATGACAGTTTAATAGATTTAAAATTATAATGATTAACTGCTACAAGTCTTCTAAAATCGGTAATGAAATTAACTAATAATAATAGTAATTAAAACAGTACAAAATAAATATCTTAGCATATTAAATTAGATAAAGGAACAGATAATAATAACTTGTTGGTGTACTTGTGTGTATAAGATATTCCTTTGTTCGAAAAATTCTTAAGTATTCACACACGTGTCGATAGAGTCTCACTTTTATAAATACTTGTCATTTCGAGCGTGCGACATGCTGATGAGCCATATACAGGTCGAAACGCACCCATGCCCCGCTGAACAGTGGCAATGTATTTTCAGATAATAATAATTTGTGTTCGTTTATGTAACGTAATGAATGTTTAAAAATATTGTCTACTAGCACATTATCAAAAAATATAAACACTTCATATTGACTTATTTGTAATTTAGTTATATTAGTAATACACAGACAACTTTTTATTGATAATATTATTTCCTTTCAAAATATCTAAAAATTACAAGGTACCTAAGAAATTGTTTTTGAGAAAATCTTGGAAATGTAACATTCAAGTGCTTTTCTGTTTTCACCATCTTAATTAAAACAAAGAAATCTACGAAATTTCTAATTTATTCAACTTCATACCTCCATTAATAAGAAAGCTAGCAATGATGAATATTAACTTTGGCCACGGTGTATTTAATTTTGTTATATTTGGAAAGACATAGTTATTATTTGTAAAATATAACAGATAAAACAAAAGTTATATACATAAGGGAAGATAGTATTTATTGTAAAATAATAATTCAGTAGTCCAAGTCGTTAAATGGGCTGTGAATGTCGTCATATACAGATCCAGGTTGATAATAACCAATACCAGGTCGATAAGCATCAGGACGATAACCGGCTTGACCATAATTGTAAGGATTGTAACCATAACCGTAGGGGTTGTGAATGTAGGGGATGTGACTGTAGGGGTTGTGATACGCTAAGGGGCCAAAGCCAGTACCAAATCCAATTTGGCCATGACCCGACAAATGAAATCCACCAGTACGTTGCACGGGTTGTAATCTCCCCTATAAATTAACAAATTTCTTTGGAAACCATCTTACAATTTTAATAAATACATGCATACACTTACACGATAATATGTAGCATCGTTGCTACCCAGGAAGGTCATAGTTAGCAGTACGGAAAATGCAAGGACAACTAAAAACTTCATTGTGCGTTCGTGTGAAGTTAAACGTCGACTGACCTAAAATTGTTCATGAATACATGTTAAAATGTAAAATAATCATTATTGTATTTTAAGCTCGATAAAATTATGTTAGTTAATATTTCTATTATGTACTGTAGAGTCAATAGTGTGTTATATTTTATTGTTAAAATACAAAAGATTGTTAACTTTTTCAATTATGGCACTCCTCGATATTTTATTAAGTTCAGATCGTGCAGGTAATAACATTTGACTCGTTCTGCACAATAAAAAAGCAACAAATAATATACACAATAAACTCTCATGAATGGCGTAACAATTAAAAAGAATGCATTATTTACATAAATCAAAAGAAATATTCCCTTTTTAATTGGTGTACATGAACATTATTTGCCAAGTTATACTGTTGCTCTTCTTGCAAAAATCTTCAGTTTCTAATTATGCAGATAATATGTCGAGGTTTTATGTTAGTGCATTTTAAAGAGAATTCCTAAGAAATAATATAGTGATCCTTGCCACTCACAATTTGAATTTCATACGGATCAAATGGATACGCCCTGGTCAATTTGCATACTTTAATTAAACACGAACTTCACGAATCATTTGAATTTATATGTAAGTTGTCTAAACTTAACAATTATATATAATCCCAATAATGATCGTAATATGTTGTTATAACACATGAATATAAAATTTATTAAAGTAAACTATTTCTCATGCATATGCAATGTCGTTAATATTTTAGGTTTATAAATCCATTAATACTGAAAATAATTGGTATTCATACGTGTTATGTTATTACAAAATATACAACAAATACAAAAGAGCAGTACTTGTATGATGCAAAATAAAACATTTTATGTTACTTGATACATTTTGTATTTATTTGATCGATATAATCATTGCATCAATATATGTACTTCAACCTGAAAGTAATATTATGTATATAAATAATGGAAGAAATAATATAATAGGAATCTAAATGTCAGAAGATACTCAAGTCTGAGTGACACCAACCAATACCAACGCGAGGCAGATATTGTCAACCCGCGTGCCATCCAACCCCGGAGTGACACATCACAAACGAAATATTGTCGATACATAATTAAAGAAAGGGAATGCGATATTTCCTTTCTTGATTTATCATTCCTGAGTTTAATGACACGCAGGTTGGCAATATCTGCCTCGCGAAGGTGTTGGTTATTGTCGCTCAGATCTGAGGATCTTCTGATACTTAAGCTGTAATTGGTGATCTGTCGTCCCGATGGTTTTCCTTGTGTTTCTGTGTCCAAGGATGCCCCACCTTCTTCCTTGATTAGATCGTATTCATGTTGACCAACTAGTCCGAAACATGTGCCTGCGCTTGCATTATAGCGAATTACCCGACATTATTTCTCGTTATATATTTTGTATATATAAAGCAAGAGACTGGCAGTAAAGAATACATTACAGGCTACTGTTACTGAACATTATGGGCAGAAATAGGTTTTTGATGTTTGGGAATCTTAAAGGTAAGATTTATATTACACACACTATTATTTAAACACGCACTTCGGCCCACCTATACTGAAACAATAACGGATGACCATCAGGATGATGCAAATGGCTATGGCGGTCTGTCATCCTGATGGTCTTCAGCTATTGTTGAAGATGAAGAAGTATTCATCAAAACGTCGAGTATCTACGAATCCGGTTTTAAACGCGGATTTACTTCAGACGCGGGATACAACCCAAGAAAACAACTTCTCATCATACAACCGCGAAAACATATATATAGTTGCGGTGCCAAGATGCTATAGGGGGGGGGGGGGGGAGCTAATGAGAGATATTGAATGAGTATATTTAATTAATTATGCAAGAGACTGATAAAAATAATAAAATAATAAAAAAAATTTACTTGATAAGAAATTAAATGGCTAATGTCCTAAATAATTATTTAATTGTTGTTCCAAATATAAATCTGCCTGTTATTCGCATTTCCATAGTATCTCTGGTTTTGATCCTGGTAGTTATTTCTGGGAGCATTGGTATTATAGGGACGCTGGTCAGGTCTCGCAGAGTTATTGTTTCTCTGAGTGTTGTTTCCATTGCCGTTTGTTGTGCCATTATTTCGCCAATGGTTTAGGTTCCTGTTTGGTGGAAACATACTCGGTCTTCCCTGATCGTTTCGTGGGTAAGTGTTGTAAGGACGAGGCTGGCTTTGATAAGTATTGTTCGGAGGAGGATTAAAATTTCTGTTTGGTGGAGGTGTGGTTCGTTGAGGGTTTCTATTTATGTCTGTAGTTGGTCTGTCCGGATAAAAATTGCGACGGGCTTCTGGATGTGTATTCTCGTTTCGGGGATTGTTCCTGTAATCTCTATTTATGTTGGTGCTGTCTGAATAGTCGTCCAACCTTCTGAGTATGTCCACCAGACTATCCATGTTAGTCACGTTCTGGCAGATGATCGCGTGCGTGTCAGTATGTATAAAATGTCGCAACAACTGTTGCGAAATGGTTAACTCGTCCATGTTGTCGATGTGTTTACTGTAGTTGTATATCTTCAGGGCATATGCTTCGCGAGAGAGCTTACCTGGTCGAATTGTCGAGGGCGTTTGAAAGTACCCGCGCTGGATTTATATACTAGGGTGACGTCACCCTGACGCTGGCCCAGTGACCTACATTTACTGTCTGATCTCGTTGCGAAGTATGTATGCCTTATTTATAGGTCAAGGTTGTCTATTGTTTTTAGTCTCGAACCCAAAGTAGTTCGAGATTATATTTTGATTGATTATAATAATGTTTGATTACTTTACAATGCTAAATGATGTTATTCTGTAGTTTTTATATTTATAATAACTAAATAAAATATTTTCAGTACGTGAAAATCTCTGAATACTCATTTTAGGAATTTTAATGCGTATGGACATTTTAATATGTATGTATATAATATATATATAATATATAATGAAATTTGGATTTCTGTGTTCCAACACAGAGTGCACTGAATGTGCTGTAATATCGTAGAAGGAAAAACATAGTAATTAATATGGTTCCTTCATTAAAATGAGAATGATAAGTAATTATCTCTCATACTTGCATAGATCGTCTCGGAAAGTATATATACAAATTTCGGTAGATAGGAAAATGAACACATTACAGAGGCCGAGCTGACGAGTGTTCACGTTGTAGTGGTTAAACGAAACTGATGCATATGTGTTAGTCCTCGGGGTGGTGTGTTTCTTTTCCTTAAAATCATTAACAATTAAATAATGCAAGTAATTGTCATCAATTAATTTAAAATGCCGCTAATTCAAGAAATTTCTCACGTAGATATGTTTCATATTTTTATATGTATATATATATATATATACATATTTAATGTAGCATAATAGATATAGAAGGTGAGTCAACACTGCGAGGAAAGCAGACTGTGACTTTATGAGAAAAGATACTTCGAAACGGTTTTCGTGCTAAGATAGCCACTCATTAGGACCACGTTTTATAATTATTTTGTATTATATAGAGTGTTCCACAACTTGGTGGCTGACCATAGTTATAGTTTTTTAAAAATAACACCCTATATATTATATTTTTGTTTTTCCCGTATAATTCTTAGTGGAAAAGTTATAAGATACTATAGACCTAAAATTTATGATTTTCGGCTTATTACCATTTTATTTTGAAAAATTCAATTCTCGAAAACGACGTATTAGATGGACACATTCACATATTTTTTTTTGCAATTGCCAATTGAATTTGCAGAAAACTGGATTAAGTTACATGACACATTTTAGTCTAAAAGTGATTTTTTTTCAATAGATCACACTATATATATCGGTTCATTTTTGAATTGCTTTCTAAATTTCGCACCATGAACATGTAAGACGTGATTAATTTAAAAGCACTTGTCGTTTTTTTGATATTATTTTGCCAACTTTCTGTTTTTTATTTAATACGATCTTTTTTAGTGAAGGAATGTCAAAGAAATTATTTATTAGCCCAAAGACTGTACCAGCAGCGTTATCCTGACAGAAGATATACTAAAACAGATACCTTTAGAAGAGTAATAGATGCTTTCATTACTACTGGTAGTGTTGTTAATTCAAAACCAAGGAAACCTTGTGTGGTTAATGATGTAAATCAATTAAGCATTTTTATGGCGGCAACAGGAAACCAACACGACGGTAACCATGAAAGAACTCGTTTGCTGGATATTAGCCAAACCATCGTTGCAAGGACCTTAAAATAAAATACATATCATCCGCAATGAATACATTTAAATCTTGAGCTACGCGCCGATCATTTTACAGCTAAGAGTGTTCTGCCAATGGCCAATAATTAAAATTAATGCTCGGACAATTCCTTTTGATAGTGTGTTATTTGCAGATAAAGCTGGTTTCAATAGTAACGGAATAGTTAAAAAAGAAAATTTCCATTACTGTTCAAATATAACCCCTTACTTTACTAATAAATATATCGTTAGCATAGGTGAAGTATAAATGTATGGTGAGACATTCTTGGTCACTGGATGATAGGCCAGCATTTATTTGAAGGCAGTATAAAGATCTTAATAAAAAGAAAGGTTTTTAGTCGCACAGTATTTGTCAACTGTTTGTATAGTTTCTAGAAAATTTCATTCCAGCGTAATCTATTTAGACCAGCTATTCATTATAATCTATGTTAACTAAATCAACTATTAACGAATTTAATATGGTATGCGCTTTTATTCTTGTTCTTGTATACCACCATCTGTTAATGTTACATTTCACGCGATTAATTTTAAACGTAATTTAATTCTTGTATTATTTCCGTAGTATAACGGATCTTTGTTAAATAAAACAAGCTGTGTTTGCTTTTGTCCTCTATCTTATACTGAATTTATATTACATAGGTTGAACGACGTTTATATATCTGTCATAGTTACACAAATTGCCTGAAGAACAGCAAAAAAATATTGAACATACAGTACCTAGCAATTTTATAATATAAACTGCCAGAGTCAATTGTGCTTTGGAATTAAAATTAGAAGCGTTCATTAACTACGCTGTCAAGGATAATAACAGTGTACACAGAAAAAAGAACTATTGTTTGTCGGTTACCCTTATGGTTTCCTTTTCGGGATAAGCACGTAATTCGGCGTTATTATCTTAATTTGAATAACAAATAATAAACATACATACATACATTTCCCTAAATTTTCATTAAATCTCACATTACTCACATAGTAAGCGATTTTGTTTTTCTTGTTGATATTTACAATTACAATTTCTCATTTACTTTGGTACTATCAGAAAGTCTAATAAAAGAAAACGAGATAATTGCAGAGTATATTGGCTATACCTTACACGGCACAGCATTAAACAAAAAACTCATTTTAGGAGCATATTGAGTAAACATATAACCAGACCACTATGTTGTGACAGTTATTAAGAACATCGTATCCATAAAAAATCTCCACCTGCCAACAAAAAAGTTGTTGAGGATATATTTGACAATAATTTGAAGAGGCCCTATTACCAGACATTTCAGTAAACTATATTCATCGCTATATGCAATCAGAAGTATTAATAGGAGGAACAGATAAGTATCTTTAAAATTCAGTATATGGGAGCATTTCACACGTACCTAAGGTTATTATATTTATTGTTAGTAAATGCTAATCCAAACTAAATCTAAACTGCCATATCCCAAGAGCAAAGAGGAATAATAATAATACAATTAACATTTTTAAATTGCAACACTTGACTATGTGTTGTAATTATTTAAGTTTTCACTGAACTACAGCCGAAGTCGTTTCTGTTGCATAAGAGTTATAGTGTTTGGATGACAATGTTTTTGGAGGAAATATAAAGTGGAAAAAATATAGGAGAAAATAATGAGAAAAATATGAAGAAAAAGCGCAGTTAATTATAATTAATTTCGATAGAAATCACGTTCTATTACATAATTTCTGTAAATCGTTTCAACCATAAGCTTAACATTTTCAACTAGTAATTGCTTACTACTGAATGATTAATATGAGATTATGAAATAATTTTGCATTATTCTTTATTAATTAAAATACTATTAATTGAAATTTACCTGTAAAAGTAATTAATCGAGAGATTATGACAATTCAGTACTGTATAAAACAAATATTAATGCATATCAAAACTAAAATAATTAATTTTGCTAAACAGGCGTTAAAATTATGAGCCATTGTATTAAAAGTAGATTGTAAAATTTAATTAGTTCTCGAAGTCTGATATGCAGCTACAAACTAAATGATTCATACGCGGACTTATTATCTTTAGAGAATGTTACATGTTGCATACATTAAAACTTCTTACTAAAGATGTAACTTTCTAGATATAAAATGGTAGTTATAAAACTTTGTTTTAGACCAGTTATATTGCGCAAAGTATATTCTGCATGATGTATTTAATGGCATGCATTGTTACTAACTCTATAAAGATGAGCTATGCCCACTAAACATACTTATTAATGTCTATAAACGTATTTTCGTAAATGTGCCTTGATGCAGTAGACATACGTGATATTAAAGAACTAGGAACAATAAAAAGAATTATATTTTAATATTTATTGTCAAAAACAGGTAGATATGTAAATACTGTGACTTACATATACCGCATGTGTTAATTTTCCTTAGCCATAGGCGATTAATCCATACAGTAAGTGGCAACATAGTACCCCTTCTTTCCTTTCCAATGCCAGCACGACCGATGCATGCACGTAAATAGAAGTTAGCGTGGTTAGCAGTACCTATTCGACCACCGGCTTGGATGTTTGTAATGCGTTCAGAAATAATATTTACGAGTTGCAAGGATTTGTTTTTCTTTTTCCTTTCAGTAAATGCAGAGAATTATTAAGCTGCGTTCACACTGCATGACACAAACAAAAGCGTAATTCTAATAAAATTAAAAATAACTACTAGATCAGGAGATCGCGGCGGCCATTTGATGTTTCCCGTTCCAGTAATAAGACGGCTTTTATTGCAGACTAGATCGTAACGTGTTCGCAGCTAAACATTGAATGCAAAATCTGGTCGGGAGAAGTGGAAAGATCGAAGAAAATCGTTGTGATATCGGTTGTTGTCGGCACTGGTGACGGGCAGTAGGGGCACCATGTTGCCACGTATTATATGTATACGTATAGATCGCACGCAAACATTGAATCCCTATAACTAATGAAATTTGACACATGCGGTATACATTTATACGTAAAACGTATATGCATATATGCATGTGTTTGGGATGCACACATACTTTTCATTTTCGTTTTGATCGGTAGATATGTTATCTAAAAGTTTAAATCAAGCTACTTGGAGAGACAGGATTGCTGACTACTTTCTGAACAATCCTACATTTATTAATTAGCAAATTTAACAAGAAATAAATGAATGAAGTGATATCAATCTGAAGTAAAACTGCCAGAGAAGCCTTGACAGAAGTGGGAGTAAATCACGGTCATACTGTGTAGTCGTAATAAGATATAGTATACATGTTCTCTGAGAAAAGGAGATATTAAATTAATAAATATTTCATAAGGGGCAGTTTTTCGAACACCGATTAAAATGCTCGATTAACTAATCACTGATTAAGCCTAATCATTAATTATCTCTAACTGCCGTTTTTCAATGCAAAGAAATACGGCGGTTATCTAAAATGTGTTTAAGGGCTGGTACTTCAATCTCGGTGGAAAGTATAGTATAACTATCTTCCGGATAAAATTATACTGAAGTATAATCTGACCGATAACCATTTTCGGTATTTCAAATAGTAGCAAGTATAAATATATCCTAAAGATAGTTATCCCCTAAAATAACGTATTTTACACATATGTTGGCAACACTTATTTGTATCCAATACAAAGAAACGAGTAGAAAAGGATGTTATTATACATTACTGACGTGCAAAAGACAAGAACGGAAAAAGTGTGCGTATCCTTGTATCACTCACTGTAACTAGTATACACAGATAACCTATTTCTTTGTGTTTCGAGGTTATTTTGTAAATACATGCTTCAAAACATTATGAATACGCCGAAAAGAAAACGAGCAATACATTTTACAAAACAGGTCTTACGTACAATGTATTATTTATTACCTATTAGTGCGGAGTAATAGAGAATTTTCAATCTTTGGTATTAACAAACAAATTTTGTATCACTATTTTTCGAAATTATTTGGTCGAAATCTGATATTGTTTTCTAGATTGTTACATATATTTCCAAGTTATGTTGTTCATCCAATTATTCATTTAAGTTTTGAAAATCTTGATGCATTGTGAAAAGTATAAACACAACATTTAACCTATAAATTGACGCTTTGTGATAACTTTCGAATATGCGAGTCTATTCGTCTGTCTTCGATCATCATCGTCACTTCTGGATAAAATTCATAATACGGCCGTTGACTACCGGGTAACTTTATCTAAGACTTGTCTCGAACATAATAGTTATTTGAACCTCGAAAGACAGAAATATCGAAATATCTTCGGTAGGTATATCGCTTATACTTAACTTATACTGAGAACGAAATACCGGCCCTAAGGATTTATTCATGGGTGTAACGTAAACCCCCTGCGGGGGGGGGGGGCAGAGGGTTAAGGGTCCCTGCGTTGGCTAAAAGTCCGACATTAGCTTGTACTTTTCACGGGAGGGGGCCCTGCTCAGAAAGATATGCCACTGCCTGTATAATAAAATAGTCAATTGATGAAGCTACAGTAACATTAACATCATATTTTATAAATATTGACGATTTTGCAACTAAGAAAGCGCGCAAATCGTTTTCTTTAAGTTTCAATATATTTAAATTTTTTTTGTTCTGTATATTTTATATTATGTATCTAAATTATCGAATAAAAGATTATTATATTTATTATAGGTATTGCCTATATTATAAACCCTTCTTTCCTCATACGACAAAAACAAGCCAGGGCCCCGCCCGTCTGTACTTTTCGCGGGGGGGGGCAGCTCAGAAAGTTACGCCACTGGATTTATTGTACAAAGTTGGCAATATATTTTCTAGTGCATTTGATCTAAATCAGTATGTTTTGCTCTAATAATATTGCAGTCATATTTTACGTTTGAATTTGTTCCTTGTGCTTTTTGCCCTTATTTTATTTTTTAAAGATTGTATTCTATATAATTAGAAATTTCATTTTAGTAAATAAACTGTACGCATTTATTTTGTGAATACTGCATATGAGAATTTCTAGCTATATAGCACATATTTATAATTTCCATTATGGAGTAAATAACAAATTGCAACAAATTCGAGCGATAATGAAACAAATTTATTGATTACTTACTGCTATTGACATGTACAAAAATGTTGTGAAAAATAAAAAAAAAACTAATACAATATACATAGGTACATATATTCCTATGAAATTAACGGTCAGCAATAATATGTACAATATATGACTTGTAACAAAATCATAAAAGTAGGAATAGTTTGTTGAAAAAGAAAAGTTTACATCTGGGGTCTTAAGCTGGATTATCAATTACATTCTAATGGTATAAGGTATTGCACTTTCCATTGCCATATGTGAGACGATTTAGGATGTAGGATGAATAAAGCACGATACTATTACTGAAAGATCATGTATCAGCTGTTTATTAAAAACAATACATTATAACTAATATTATATCCCTTAAACAAAGATGGTTGATTGAGAAAACCTTATTTCCAAATTGATGTACACGATTTCAACGTAAAAAAAATGAGGTGTGGCCACCACACGACTTTCTTATACGTATGAGCGTTTCAAACTATACAATTTTAAGAATTTTTTTATACAAAAATTATTCAAAATCCTATTCTAAGTACTTCTATTCTCTTAATAAATCTCTATAGAATGCATACTTTGCAAGATATTATAAAAAAAAGTGCTACTCAGTAAGAGTAAAAGTGCTACTTCCGGTCCGAATTTTGAAATTTCATGTATACAAAAAATATTGCAAATCCAGTTCTAAATACTTTTGTGCTCATGATAAATATATATAGAATGCATAACTTACGACATATTTGCAAAAAATCGCTATTCGATAAGAGTAAAAGTGGTACTTCCTGTCTGAATTTTGAAATTTTTTTTATACAAAATATATTGAAAATTATGTTCTAAATACTTGTATATTCGTAACGTACTTGTCTAAAAAGCATGACTTGCGAGATATTTGCAAAAAAACGGATTTTCGATAAGAGTAAAAGACCTACTTCCGGTTGGAATTTCGTAAAACTTTTTTAGGATAATTTGTCTCAAACTTAATTTTAAGTACATATGAATTTTTTATAAATTTGTTTAAACTTAGTAGAAATATTGGCAAAATTCGATTTTTCATTGAACAGAACCTACTTCCGGTCTACTGATTTTACTGAAAAACTAATCAGATCTCAAGAGGGAGATTATACACGTAAATACAAAATTTCGAATTGATAGCTATAGCGGATTGACCGCTATCGTGGTCACAGACACACAGATGGACAGACACACAGACATTTTTTAAAAACCACTTTTTCGGTGTCAGGGGACTTCAAAACGTGGACATCTGCAAAAATCTCGAGGTCGAAAATTTTCATCATCACAATACTTCCTTATACTACGTATAACAAAGTAAAAAGTCGGGTGTATACAGGTGACTTGGTTGTTTCCGATTTACAATTTTTTTATAAAATTTCCTAGAGAATTATATATTCTATAAGCCTTTATGAATGTTATGTTTATTTAGTAATTTGCCTATTTTTTCACTAATTGATACAGTAGGTACTCTATAATTACATATTTGTTGTTTCTTTTAGGTTTTCAGGTTATAGAGTGTTAACATACTTTTAATATAAATATTACTGAGCTTGCGGTCACACATTTTCCTTTACGTTGAACGGTCATTTCTCCTTATAATATAATATACCAGCAAAAAAGAAAAACAGTTTGCGGTATCATAAAAATTAAATTAACGTTATGAATGACATCCTCCGACAATTTTATATGTTATTTAATAATGTAATCAAATTTAAAAAAGAATTGCCTTTGCAAGGGGCTATATATAATAATATCATTTTCAGCTATAGGTAAAAAAGAAAATTACTGATTAATAGAGTTTATGCAATTATTAATTTGGCTATCATTAATATTTGTTGATTTGAAGATGACATGACTGTAATATATTATTAGGTTTGGGTTTAACTAACTTCAGCACAATTGGTATCTGTTGAAATAATCAGTGATCAGATAATCAGATAATCAGTGTGTGTTTACAAAAGAATTAATTTCTTCAATAAACAGGTGGCCAAGTAAACACGTATGGCACTGACCTGTATCTAGAATAAACGCGGATATAACTATAATGAAATCTTATATGTTAATCGGTCTATAAATAAAACGGAACTAAGACTTTTATTAATTACATCCATAATCTAATAGGTATTGCCAAGTTCAAAACACAATAATAGTTACACCCACCCATACGCATTTGTTTCATCTTTTGTAAATTTACAATTTTTTCAGTCTCACATTTTGAATTCAATTTGTTCCAATGCATCAGATTAAAGAAAAGGCTTAATTAGCCCGCGTTGTTATTGGTCTAATTAAACTCCAATTAGATTTTTTCTTTGAATGCACGTAAGTATTATAAGAGATTCGTAATTAGAGGGCAAGAACGGAGTAGTAGAAAGAAGTCGCCGAATTATTCGAATTCATTGCACGAAATTACGCGGTTCAAAAGCGGCCCCTTTATAGACGATATCGCCTACACAAATAGGGTGCACGTAATAACGGCGAGTACAAGGCGTTTGAATTGCTGTTGGAGCGACGCCGTTACTTTGTTCTTTACAATTGGGACGCACTTATAACACGACGATAATGTTCCTTAAACACGGAACATCTCACGCTCTTTAACACAGAAGAGTCTCGGGTTAGAGTTGGACGTATATGTGTATGCGTATAATGAAATGTAGATGACGAGATTGTATACTTAAAATAATTTCCATGGAGTGATTAAATAAATTGTCTTGATAATAGGCACTAAGAAAGACGTTATGTGTATTACAGACATAGCTAAAGTAATTCATGATGTATATATAATGTTACCATAAATTTTGGGAGTACTTTAAAGACTATTATCAAGTCAAGGCATAAAACTACGTACCTAATCGATACTTAAGTACTGTATATTCTGCTTTTTAATTATATATACATTTATATTGTTATGAAATGTGTCTTCTACCCATGCATGCTCTCTGAGAAATTCGAGCTCAGAGAGCAGATAATAATATAAGTACATATCATGGTACAAATAAAAAAGGCAGGTATGCTCTTAAGAAAACCGAAATTTGTCGACTTCGCGCTTTGTCGAAACCACGTCATAGTTTGGTTTTTCATTCATAATTATTTAATACAAATTAATATTATGTTCAACTAAGGATTTAGCAATTTAACTATTGTCGAAAATGATCAGATGTACCGCATGTCAATATATAAATAGAAACAGCAAAAAGAATGTAATATAGTTAGACACTGAGAAGAATAAAGATATAACTTTGCAGAAGTAAGTATTTTGGTTACTTATTTATAATAATTTTATCAATATAATTTGTTTGTCATGACAAATTTATTAAATTTAATTTATTCTAAATTTCCTAATATTAGAAAGGATTTGTGAATGAAGACAGCACATAGAAGCAGTTGGGTATTAACTTAAACCAATTGAATTTACTCAGATCAATTTCTATTGTAAATATTATTGTGACACTATATGTAATAATAGTAATAAATTGCCTTTATATGGAAGTAAATCACGTTGATAAAGCATAGCTAACCACACCGCACGCCAACACTTAATACATTTAAATATATTGAAATATTTAGGGTGTGTGGCTGACACCATCGAAACTGTATTTAAACACATGATAGACGTCAGTGTTTCTAGATCGAGTCGCTTTGAGAAGTCAATCTGCTGAACAAATCGTTGTCGATATTTTCTTGTCGATAGCGCGTGGTACGCCTCAATATAAATGTCCGATCGATAGCGTTGTCGAGACGATGACGATGTCGATGCGGCCATGGTACGAGCCATGGACCATAAATAAAATCACCATAGCTAAACAAAAATAACACCAAGGTTTCAGAAAGTTATTGTCTCAAAGAAGAAATGCCTATTAGCATATAAGACACTAAAAACTCCGTAGGACTATTTTAGGAAATGCAAAACGTGGTCACTGAAACGAGGTCGAGAATCTACAAGTAGCCCACGATCTTTCACAACATCGGCAAACGGTAAGCGATTATTTGATATATGTCATCTTAAATTAGATTTAAAAAATCAACATTATATTTCGAGCCAAAAAAATTACCTTCAGTAGACAATTTACTTACTTCAAATAAATCTGTATTAATATCATGAGTAGCTCTTTGGAACTCGTGAAAACGAAAATGAAGTAAATGCAGTAAGTGTCTGTCATCAGCAGAAGCTTGAACGTTACACTTATTAACATACGATAAAATGTCAATAGTGTAAATTATACAAAGTAGTGGGCCAAGGATAGAACCTTATGCAACACCAGATAAAATAAATAAACTATTCGAAATATTACCACGATAAGTGATCCGCTGTGTTCTTCCAGATAAGTAATATTGAAGCAAGTCATAATATTTGATTTAAATGCCCTCGAGTAGTTCAAAAGAATAAGGACACAACTCAATCCATTATCAATAGATGTCTTTGTCATTCAATACAAACCAAAGCAGTAGTTGTATTGAACGAAAACCAGCTTAATAATCGAAAAGGCAGACATTAGCAGAAAAAATAAATCTATTTATAAAAAACTTTCTCTAATATTTTAGAAAGAACAGGAAATACGCTAATTATTCTTATCCTAGAATTTGTGGTAGGATTATATTTTTTAAGCAAAGGGATGCCAAGGCAGACTTCCACATAACAGGAGAATAAGACCGTTCAATACAGCAATTTATGTGTGACATAATAGGGAAATGAAAGGACTATAGCACTTCAGCATAGTTGAGGAAGTGTTATCACACCTATATGCACTAGTCGTAATGCCATGAATAATTAAATGAATTTCCTCAACTAATGCCAATTCAGATTCATTAAAGAATGTGAATTATAATAAGCAATCAGATCGTCGGAGTTTTCCGAATATCAGGGAGTATTCTTCATAGACAAGTATTTGACATTAATAAATGAAGCGTAGATCATCTAATCATTATCCTAAGAGAAAATGCTAGACCACTATGTAAATTAAGAATAAAACTGATCGTCTTTTTAAATTGCTATGGTATTGTAGTTTTTAAGCACATAACGTAAAACTTCGGATATTATTATTATATTGTAAATAATAGCAGTGAAGTACTTATAAATATAAATTAATGGTCTTATTATGACTAACCTCGTGTAGATAAATTCAATTAACTACGTTTAGTAGTCAATAATACAATAATATATTAATTTATTTGTGCTGAAGTTGCTCACGCCCTTTGCAAAGGTAGGGTAAGCCAGACAATTGTTGGCCCCCACACAGTTATTGGCCTTTTTCGGTTTAATTGTATTAAATAAGAATATGCAACCAATTTTACTATTATTTCATATATATTTCATATCTGGAAGCTTTTCTTGTTCTTTTGCTGTATTTTTATTTGTGATGGTTGGCTGCATGGAAAATTACCGCCTAAAACATTCTGGGCCTAGGTTTGTTGAAGGCGGTTTTCTTCTCGGTCTGGTAAGTGCAGCTCGGTTTATTAATATTTGTTAATTAAATATGTGAGTGGTTGTACGTTATACTACTATTGAAACTGCGTCTTAGATACTTAAATTTAACATTAATGCTTTCATATCCTAAAAAATACTGTTGAAACTGTGTTTTCTATGGGGGCCAATAATTATATCTAAAATCATCCACAAGCCACAGTTATTGGCCTCTCCTACCAATTAATGCATTTAAGGAAAAAAATGTTTTTTTGTTAATTTCGTATTTAAAATGTTCTTTAAATCGATTTTACAATTTCTCGTTCTAAACAAACTTCATTCAGTATATGTTTGGGAAAAAGTTTTAACAATAATGACACCGTTCTCAATCAACCACAAACGAACAATTTAAAGTACGATCAATTTGCAAAAATAGTTGGCCCAGAAAGGATAAGCAAATTTAAAAAAATTACCAACCTAATTGGGACAGAAGACGATGAAGACGCTTTTTTTGTATAAGTTGTGGAAGAAATTCCAAAATACAACAGAAATGTACGACAACAGTACTGGTTCAACATCAGAACAGCTACAAAATGTGTTTCTCGAAGTTGACAAACTTGAATTGAACAACATTGAGTTGAATACAACAGAAAATAAAACTGACCAAATTATGAATAAAAATACTGAAATAAATAATGAGCGCAATATAATTATTATTGTAGCATTAGTTCATTCCAACAACGACACGGAAAACGAACCAGAAACCATTACAAATGTTTCGGACGAGCTCTCAAATAATATTGACAAATCAGACACTTCTAACATTCCAATTGTTTTTGCAGACCAAATACTGTCAGTTGGAAATATATAATCGAGAACAAGTGCATTTGTTGAACTAACAGACCAAATACTTTCAATTGAAAGTATAGAATCGGCAAAGATTTTGCACTTACCAACAAACGAATCTGTTGAGCTGCGAGGACAGCTTTTTTTGGCCCCAAACACCAGAAAGGAAAGGCAAGAGTAAGCAAAATTTGGAAAAAATGACATATGTAATAACGTCAACTGGATGAAAAAAATTTGATCGACAAAAAGGAAACTGAAAAGCAAAATAAACTTCTTGAAAAAAAAACTAGAAAACGTGCAAGAGAATTTATAATTTATATTCCTCCAACTGACGACAACAATAACGCAGAAGAAAATCAACCAGATATTCCTAAATATGACATTTCCCCTGAATCCAACACTCCCAGAAGACGATTTATCGTTGGAAAGAGGCGATTCAGCATTGAAGTTTAAATTAAAAATTAACCTTGCCACAAGAAAATTATTTGAAGAAGAAAAAGAAGAAGAAGGCATAAAGCGATTGAATTCCGGCATTTGCTACATATAAGCCAACAAAATTAGTAAATTTAGGTTTGGCGTTAAGTATACGACATGTATTAGAAGATTTCATATTACTTGTTTTAAAAAAACAGTACTTAGATCTAGATTTAAAACATTTTTATCTGCAAAACCTGCAAAAATAAGCAGTAAATTTTCTTATTACTTCTTTATTACTTATACCTCCAGATTAATTGAAAGATTATTATTTTTTTACAGTTATAAATTAATTTATATTTACGGCCAATGACTGTACCAAGTCATGTCAATAACTATACCAAAAAGGCCAATAACTGTACTTTTTAGAAGTTTTCATTTTACATGTCTATAACAATATTAACAGTAAACTAAACAGGATATAGTAAATTTTATAATAAAACTTAAACATTTAACTTGCGTGTAGTTATTATAATTTAATTTTCCAAATTATTTTATTATTATTTATTAGCTAAAATACATCTCATGACTCTTAAGGGGCCAATAACTGTACCAGTTACCCTAATTAGGTATAAATATTTCTATCTATTATAGTTGCTTTTTACGTCGACTGGAAATATTGAAAAAATATAGCGTATTTCTTTTAAACAAATATTAGAATTATTTATATTATTATTATATTTATTATATCATACCTTATATCCATTTGTGATTCAACAAATATTTTATTAAAATGGTGCGACGTGTGAATTCACAACTTTATTAAACTGGTAGTACTGGAATGTCGAATACGCGTCATCATGCATGCAAAAAGCCCAACTTTGTTTGTATATTGCGTTTGAAGAAACAAATATAACTATGTATATACATATACAGCAAGCCGCCTATAACTTGAGCGGCAGAGACGTTCGTGCGCAGATAGGGTGGGGGAAGTACGTTACCTAGTAAGAAACGTCAATATTTATGGTTTGAGCTCAGCTCACGTAAGCCAGTAACTTTCGTAAGTAGGGGGCCTTTATATCGTCGGCGTCGCCGCAAGCAGGCGTTATATTTTGTGAAACACTTCGGGAGTTCTCGTGAGAGGCAGACAGACCTTGAGCATGCAGCGTTAGGAAATTCTAATCACTTTTAGTTGCAACCAGCGAATTTTCTATTGTTTGAACATCTGTTTGTTGTTTATTCAATTTGAATAACGTGGTTTATTTATTTTCTTTAAGGTAGGTTTTAAAACAAATACTTATAGGAATTGAGCAATTAGTTGTGACAGATTCGGAGAAGTGTATAAAATGTCGAATTTATACTTACAGATGTACAGACATAGTCGGTCTGCACCTTATTCAACCAAGGAGAGGATTCTTTTGGCCCGGCTTGTCAAGCAACATACGATAATTGAAGACAAAAGGACGGACAGTGAAACATTACGCGAAAAGCAGAAGGCATGGGATGCAATAGCACAAAAATATAATTCTCAATCTGACGTTGACACACCACGAACTTGGGAGCAGCTGCGCAAGTGTTGGAATAATCTTAAGCAGAGGTACATTATCACACAATAATAGAAATAGATATATTTTATTTAGTTGATTCGTTTGTTTTAGAAAGCGTAGAGAAACTACAGCGCTGCGTCGTAGTATGCTTGGTGGTAATTCAACAAAGAAGCCAATGCTGGATCCAGTGCTGCAAGCTGTTGAAAGGGCTGCTCCAAGTTTAAAAGACGACATTGTCTGTCCTTGGGATAGCACAACATTATTTGAAAAAAGTATGTAATACATATATCCACGTATTTAACTTGCTGTTACACTAAACGTTTTTATTCTAGGTCAAGCTGTGGCTACAAACGTGTTAGAAGAAGGTGCGGATGAAGTATTTATAAGACATCCGATAGTAGGTATGTATTTTTATGGATATGTGTTTAAGATATTCATTGAAGTACAATATATTGTATTTAGGTGATTGTGAAGAGAGTTCTGCCACGAAATTGTTTTCTTCGATGCCAGATAAACAATTATCTAATATTTGTAAGCATAATTATTTAACTTAACCATAATTTATGTAACTATTATATACATTCCAGGTTTTGATATAGATGTAAAACCTGAGCCTACCTGGACAGAAAGTAATTCAATTGAAGTATTACCCGAAGAACAAGGGCAGAGTTCTTCAAGTTGTAAGTATATTTTGAAAATACTTGTTATTTATGTTGCTAATAAATTAAATCAGTTCCAGACAATACTTATACTGCGAATGGGACAGATTTTATATCAGAAACGAAATATACCATTACTCCTTGCTCGACTAGTAAGTCCACTTATGTCATTCTTTGTAGATAAGAAATTTGTAATACATTCATATTATTTCAGCTATTGCTTCTACCTATGAAATGCATGAACAGAAAAGGCAAGGTACAGGCGTAGACGTGGCAAATGAAAAGGTGGCCAGAATTAAAAGAATTACCGATGGCACTTGTCAGCAGCAGGAGCTTCACGAGATGAAAATGAAGATAGCCGAGGTGGAGCTGCGGATGGCTATCGAGGCAAGAAAGCATCAGGAAAAAAAGAATCAAATGGAACTGAGGAGAGCGGAACTCTTTTTGCAGGCAGCTGAAGATGAAGCTCGATTGGCTTCATTGAAGTTAAAAGAGTTTGAAAGAAAGGTAAATATATTTGAATGTTTATTCCAAATAATGAGATTTGACATTCACAAACATTTTTTTGAAAGAATACGCTAAATGTATTTATATTTTGCAGATTGTATCTGGTGATCATGAATAGCTGCTGAGAGCTCTAGCCAAATAGTTTATTATATTATTTCTATTATTTTAAAGTATCTAATAATTTATATTGAGTAATTTACACTTGCATTACTTATGTGGTATTAACTTAAGTTTAGTAATACTTGTAAATTTACAAACTCTCAATCAAATTTTCCTTTTGCTCTGTTGTTGTGTTGACATAGTAAATGACATGGTAATGATAATGGACGGAGCTTTGCACTTTAAACAAATGCGAAGTAGTGGTGACAATGTTATAGCCAGTTTGTTACTTATTTAATAGGATAAAAACTGGCGTTTGCTTTTAATCACTTGGTTATAAACTAAATTCAAAAGTGTCAGTTAATAGGACCATAACTATTTTATATTGTTATAAAATATTTTCTAATTTGAAAATATTTGAATGAACTAAGAAAACTAACATTTCCTAAATTTTTAATAATGAAATATATGTATGTAAATACTTGCGCTTTCGAGTTTTGCTATGAACATAATTTAAAATAAGTGGTTATAATATGAGATATTATTGTTATATACTTGATAGTTAAAGGCTATGAACTAAAACACACACACAAACTATAAAGTTTATAGCTGTTTCATTTTGTAAACATTTAAAAAATCTTTTGTGTCCATGAATTAAACAATAAGAAAGTGTTCCAAATAGAACTTTGTGGTACGCGTGGGAGAAATTTTTTTATTGTAACCCAAAAAAGATAATTAGGAAATGTTCTGCACAGTAAAAACTCACATACGTATGTACACTACTCGTATATAAACTTATATCACTAAATTTAAACAATAAATAACAATAATATAAGAAAATGTATATACAGAAATTAAATAATCGTACAGAACATTACACGCACGTTATTGTTTAACGGTTTGGACATACATATCGACTTTAGTCGGTTAGCTAACTAAAGGCAAACATAAGCATATCTCTCTTTCATGTTGTCACCACTATCTCTCTATCTAGACTTCATCCATTAATGAAGTATTATAAGATCAATGTTGTGTCTGTTCTAGCAATTTAGATTTAAACTTTGTGATTTTAAGTGCTTATGGTATGAGTTGTTAATTAAATAACTATTACAAATTATTTTTGTTTACAAATTCCTATTACTCCTGTATTGACAAAAAAAGGTTCAAGAGGAAATAAATATTACATAAACAAAAAAAATTGTTTGGTTCAAGGAAACTTCATTTGCTCACCAAAACATTTTCTTTCAGCATGAGCATAATTAATAATACGAGTAGTGAAAATAAACATACTATTTATTAATTTCAGTCGAAAATTTTTATTGGTTTTCAATGTACAAAGAGTGCCATTATATGTCAAAGAGAATATATGAGAAAAGGCCTCCACGATTGCCTGGCAGATTTTCACTGTTAACAATGTTTTTCAATATGTTTTTTAGGTTTAGAATTGCTTAAGGGTTGCTCTTCTAGACCTGATTCTGCAAACATCCTAAAGGAAAAAGCCCAGAGGCGTCAAGTTGAATGAACTTGCCCAATTGTAGTCTCCAAACCAAGAAATTATGCGATCCGGAAATTTGTTTTGCAGTAATTGCATAATCTCTTTCGCTGTGTGACAGGTCATACCGATTTTTTGGAAATAAACGTCCATGATACCAACACAGTTGGTGCCATAAAAGCGTTTTATCATTTCACGATAATGGACAGCATTAATCATGACTGTTTCATCAGAGTCATTTTGAAAAATATCGGGCGCAATCACGCCCCGGGACCAAAATCCTCACCGAATTGTAATTTTTTGAGGATACATTGGTAAGGCTCATGGATGGCATGTGTCTTCAATTACTGAATCAATTGGGTCTTTTAGGCCTTCAATTGACGATCTTCTGTGACACACTGTCCCTAACTACGGCTATGTTTTCTTGTAAGCGACCAGGACGACGAATACACTTGATAGTAGGAAGATGATGTTTACCGAAATAAGAACGTCATTTGCGGTTTAGAATCGTAATTTTTTCTCCATTTTGATTATGTGTTTTAACAATTAATAAATGATGATCGATATAATAGCTTATCATGTTCTAAATGGCAATGCTAGATTTTTCATATAAGTTCACTTGAGGTTGACCATAGACCAGATGACGCGATTTTTAAAAATATGCATTGTTACTGGAACACCTGATAATTCCAGATGTCTTCGCTTGACCAGCATCACAAGTAGGCAGCAGTTTTGTTCTTTTTCACTGCCCCCATAGTAACTGAATTTGATTTTAAATTATTACTTCCAAATCATTTTCAAATAGTGAAATGTTCTAGAATATTGTCCACATTTTGTTTACCGATCTGACATGTATTTCTATAAATATATGGCTATCATTTTAAAGGATGAACAGGTTCAAATCATTATTAAGTTTCTTTAAGGGGATACATACAATTAGACGAGGGAAAATGTGTTCAAGAATTTCCTTACTAAGAAATATTTATTGTACATTTATGGAACTGTAGGTCTTCTTTAATAATATATTCAAGAACACCAATAGATTTCTTTGATTTCATTAGAAATTAAAATGGAGGAGCTGTGGTAGAGTTAATGGCAAAGTTTCGGCGAGAGTTTCAAATCGGCGTGCAAGCGTGAAGTTTGATTTTCAACATATTTCAAATATTTTCTCAGTTAGAACATTTGTAGTATCTATTTGACGATTAGAAAATGAAAAATTGAAAATACATATTTATAAAAGAAAATCTAATTTTGATGCGAAATTTTATTGTCAACTAGAACGTAATAATGTTATCTACATTTCTATTAAGTTAAACCTTAATCGGTTCGATAGTTCTTAAGTAATCATGCACGGCAATTTCAAAAATGCATCAGTCAGAGATAACTAGGTCATATAATAAACCCTTAGCTTTTTCGGGTTGAATTTGTTTCATCAATCCGTCTCTCCTAACTAATAAAAGAAAGGTCCTTGTATACCTGCTCTTCTCAGCTCTAGCTTCTACCTGCTAACCCGAGTGGACACACAAGAGTTTACGGGTTCTAACTTAAAGTTTTGCGAATTTTATTTTCCAACTTTGAGAGTATATTCTACACATAACTTCAATTTTTTTAAAAATAAATTTCATGGCTGTAACTGTATATGTTCCCTTAATATTACATCAGAGGTAATAGGTAGATATTTATGAATTGTTTGAATAATAAATAAATCCTAGGCAAATTATTTTGAGTAGTTATTAACTAATAATTTAATAAAGCTAGGGAACTGAGAAATTCCCAAGACAATGCTTAAATTAATTTTGTAGTAGTATATTACATGTTCCCGCTTTTTGTATTGAGGTATTCAGCACTGAACTTTGTAAATGAGATAAAACAACAATAGGCGAATGCAGAAATTGCAGACGTTCTAATAATTAGTGTTAATCAACGAACAAAAGAGTGAACGATTGTGAATGTGACCATTACTAAAGCATATAATGAAATGTAAATAGGCTATTGTTGACAAAACAAGAAGAAATAGAGCAAACCCAACGTTTAACTTCTTTGTTCCGGAAAAACAAACAGCGAGTGCTGGTACAGTTGTACAGAGAATGCAAATTATATATGCAATTAATGAGTGATGCGCATCCACAAGCTATTTGATGATTCTCCACTTAATCTGTGTACACGTGCATGTGTAAGCTCAGAAAATTACAAAAGGAAGAGTAACTCTGTATAATAAAAAAAGATATCATATGCTAAAAAATGAAATTAAGTATTATAAGTAAATGTGTAGTAGTATAAGCTACTTTTAGGTACAGCAGAAAGGTAGCTAATAAATAAGGTTAATAATGAAGTTTTAAATTTGGATAGTTCTCGAAATGCTTAATAATTTCGGTTAGTTCGCTAAATTCGCGAAATACAAATTTATAATAATAAAAAAAATATATAATACTAATACAAACAATAACTATTTTATATAGAAATTATGATAGTTTTTTGTTTGTTTCGCCAAAGGATTATATGCCCTCACCTGAGAGGCTATTCAATAGTATAATACAATACAATAGCTATCTAAACTGTAATCCAACGCACCCAACCCCGCCCAGGTATGTACTCCTAAATAAGTTGGCGTAGGTTTGAGTGAGTGTGTGTGTGTGTTAAGGCTGCGTTTGAAAAGCTTTTGGCGGGAGAAAAATGTGCCCAAAAAACAGCATCTTTACTTCCAGATTTTCGGGCTTTAGAAATCAAAACATGAAAATTTTATGCTTTAAAGAAAAAGATACAGTTTTAACGTAGTGCACGGTTGTACTTTTTTTGCAATATAAGCAGTAAATAAATTGGAGGCCGTGTCACTAGAACAATTGCTTAATTTAAAAGTTACAGCGTAAATTTATATGTAATATAGCTACTACACTATTTATATTTGGAAGGTAAAAATAGTAACGGTAGCTAAACGTATATGTAATTTTTAAGTAATGTATGAAATAGGATTTATAAAAATTATGATTGTCCTTGCATACCTCATGGATATCTGTTACATTTACGTCGCCTCCCAAGCAACACACTTACGAATATTCAACGTTTATATAATTACAAAACTCTACATTTTACGTTGAACGATGAAATACGTAAATCCTTCGAAGAAATGTCCGGCGATTCGACGTCTATGTCATATTAATATGTATTCTGTTTTTGTTTGTATCAGAGAGTTTATATTAATTTGGATAAATTAGACCTTTTTCATTCGTTACAATCAACATTAAAATATTCTTATAAGATATACGTTTTATTTAAGGATTTCGTAGATATTTTCTATATGTATATACAGGGTGTCCAGAAACTCTCCTGACAAACGAAGACCGGAGATTCCTCAGATAATTTTAAGACAATTTAACCCAATTCACCCTAGTCCGAAAATGCTTCTTAAGGTCATAGGCGTCCGTTTTGGGCAGGTAAACGGTTATTTTAACGCATAACTTTTTTGTCTTTAACTTCTAAGCATTTGTGATACTAGATTATTAAATTTTTAGGTATTCTAGTACTAAAAGGTACTCTTACTTTAAGTCGGTAGGATACACCGTTTTCTAGAAAAATCGATTTGAAAATTTTTCGTTTTTCGTCATTAAAATTCAATTTATTATTTTTTGCACTAGTTCGCTCTGAACTGCCAACAGAAATAAAACCTACGTTTTTAATTGTCAAATTGTTGTCAGTTCGCGAAGTTGAAATGACGAAAGATGAAATGACGAAAAAACGAAAAATTTTCAAAGCGATTTTTCTAGAAAACGGTTTATCCTACCGACTTAAAGTAAGAGTACCTTTTAGTACTAGAATACCTGAAAATTTAATAATCTAGTGTCACAAATGCTTAAAAGTTAAAGACAAAAAAGTTATGCGTTAAAATAACCGTTTACCTACCCAAAACGGACGCCTATGACCGGTACTAGAAATTCGCAATTGATGGAATCGATTCATCTCTGGAGGATAAATAAGCATACCAGTTCTTGTTTTTCTAAATAGAAGCGTTCGGGAGATATTAAAAAAAAACTAATTACAAGGCGCCATCTTCAAAGAGCTCTAGCTCCCGTAGGAAGCATTTTCGGACTAGGGTGAATTGGGTTAAATTCTCTTAAAATTATCTGAGGAATCTCCGGTCTTCGTTTGTCAGGAGAGTTTCAGGACACCCTGTATAATTCGGTTATTATAAGTACATAATGTACGCTTTATTTTAGGATATCGTAAATATTTTATATATGAATAAATTATTTGCTTATTATACGTTATTTTAGACTAGTTCGCATTTTGTTCAATTTCACTGCCAAGGCGGTACAAAGACACGATGATATAGTAAGACGGTTAAAGGCAGCGATTGGAGTCGTCAGGATACATCATGAGAAGAATACCACCATAGTTAGAAGAGTGACAAAGTGGATTCCAAAAGACTGGAATTGAAGAACACGAAGAAGATAACATGGAAAGAAAATTCATATCAACAACCTAGAAGTAGATAAGTACAGAGACGGCAAGGAAGTTCAATAAACTATATAGTGGATAAAAAACAAAAATCAACAAGTGATTAACTGTAGCAAGGGAATCTGACGAATACATTCAAGCGGCCACCATTCCACTAAAAATCAAGAGCCAATAGCTATGTTCACACCTACAAAATATTTGTGAGATAACATAATAGGCTGGAAGAAGAACTACGGTAGGGTTCAAAATAATAATAATAAGGGTAATCAATACACACAAACATTTTTAAAATAAGGAAAACCAATGCACCCGAGCAAATAGATTTGAAAGCATTACAGTTAGTTAAAATCACAGGGATTATACAGCTGGATAGTGATAACGTTAATAATCAGTTACAGATATTCTCTATTCTAGCATTATTTTTATATTTACATAATTAAAAATTAAAATAATTAGGTGTGGCCACCACACGACTTTCTTATACGTAAAAGTGTTTCAAATTATACAATTTTAAGAATTTTTTTATACAAAAATTACTCAAACAACTAATCTAAGTACTTCCATTCGCTCAATAAACCTCTCTAGAATGCATAATTTGCAAGATATTCGACAAAAGTGCTACCCGCTAAGAGTAAAAGTGTTACTTCCATTCCGAATTTTTGACCTTTCATGTATATAAAAAATATTGCAAATCCTGCTCCAAATACTCTTGATAAATATATTTCTTATATAGAAAGCATAATTTACATCATATTTGAAAAAAATCGCTATTCGATAAGAGTAAAAGTGTTACTTCCGGTCCGAATTTTGAATTTTTTTTTATAGAAAAGGTATTGAAAATTATGTTTTAAACACTTTTGTACTCGTAATATGCCTAGGCAGGAATTTCGAAAAACTGTTTCAACGAAATTTTTCTCAAATTTAATTTTGAATACATTTGAATCCTTTATACAGTATTACACAGTTAACTACGAAAATGTACAGTGATGTCATTGGCGCTTAGCAATAATAGGGGTAAGGTGGGGGAACTCAATTGACCTTTATATTTTACGCGGGAGAGAAACAGCAACGGTATTTCGGTATAAGAAAAAGTAGGACAATAGACGGCTTTGGTATAAAATTTTTAAACTTTGCGGCTGTCCTTACTACCAACAGTGACCAATAATACCAACATTTACTGCTGCCTGATTTTTGTGTTGATAGCGTGTTTGTGGTTTATTCTTGTTAAATTTGCGCGGTCGGCAGCGCACGCATCTGGTAGAAAGGACACGCTGATGACGTAGTGGTGGGTGTTAAAATATAAAGGTGTTAAATACTTATTAAGTAAATAAATAGAACTTAAAAATAATTATTTATAAACAAAAATTCTCGGTTGATTATACTACATTAAATGTTCAAATCGTCCTCCTTCTATTTCTAAACAATACTCAATTCGATTATAAAAGTTACGCCGTCCATTGGACAAGACTTCGGGGGTGATTGTTAACAAACAGTTTCTAATTTTTATACGCAATTCTTCTAAATTATTTGCACGTTGTTCTTCGTAGCCGCATATTTGTGACTTTATGTGACCCCACAGAAAAAAGTCATTTGGTGACAAATCAGGAGACCTGGCAGGCCAATGGATTGTGCCCCGTTTTGAAATAATTCGGTCTTCAAACGTATTTCTTAGATATTGCAGCACAATCCTGCTTGTATGGGCAGGACATCCGTCTTGTTGATACCAAATGTCTTCCATTACAATGTTAGGTATTCCGCGTTATAAAAGGAATAATACTGTGTTGCAGTAGATCTAAGTATTTCTGTCCGTTCAACATGCCATCAATATAAAATGGGCCAATGATATTATTGCCTAATATCCCAACCCCTTTGTGGGTATTGTGTGTGAGTAGTATACTCAATGTGTTTATTTGTTCTGGACCAATATCGTAGTATCGCTGGATTATACGCGTACCGGCCATGTAAGAAAAACGTAGATTCATCCGTAAAGAGGATGTTTGAAATAAAACCTTCATTCCGTGCACATTTTTCAATTATGTCTAAACAAAACTAAATACGATCATAATTGTCCTGTGGAAAAATTTCATTTATCTTCTGAACATTATAAGAGTGATATTTGTTTTTCTTTAAGGCTCTTCTCACAGTTTCACGTGATACATCCAGTTCTTGTCCTATTTGTGATGTTGTCAGAGTATAATTGTTTTTCACGCTAGCACATATCATTACATTGAGATCCTGGTTATCATTATTTTGAGGTTTCACATGAAACGATGGCGAAACACAACCGAATTTTTCAAAATTAGTTTTGATGCGATGAATTGTATTCAAACAAGGAATAGGTGGATTTTCAAAAGTATCCCGAAAGGGCGCTATAATAGACATTAGTTGGTGGCCTTGAAAATACCATTTTGCAATCTGAACCTTTTCATCAATTGTATACACCATATCCATAATTTTACTATAACAGACACTTGACAGATCACGAACAACTCACATAAACGAATGACATATTTCAGTAAGATCAAGTAAGATATAGTTGCCTGGCCTTCAGATGTAATGTATCAATCCCCACTACATTCCCCTTTCAGTATATATTCGTAGTATGTTGTGGTTTACTGTATGTCTCTTTAAACTTAGTAGTTGACGAAATATTGGCCAAATTCGATTTTTTCACTGAATTAAACTATTACTTCCGGTCTACCGATTTTACTGAAAACCTAATCAGATCCCAAGATGGAGATTATACTCGAAAATACGAAATTTTATCGTGGTCACACACAGAGAGAGACAGAGAGAGTGTGATAGGGGAAGGGGGGAGAAAGAGGGGACGAGAGATTTTTTTTAAAAACCACTTTTTCGGTATCAGGAGACTTCAAAACGTGAACATCTGCAAAAATCTCGAAGTCGAAAATGTTCATCATCACAATACTTCCATATACTACGTATAAGAAAGCAGAAATATTACAAATCTTCCTTTCTTCAACTTTATGTTTTGAAGCTATTTATATTTGTTAATATAGCTTTCATGTAGTTTCATATTTGTATAGTACCTGATACATATGCATTGGATATATACATTTACACATACCACTCATAAGAACACTATTACAATGATTTGGTGTGTATGTATATTGGTTAGCCACGTATTACATACACTCTATATACTCTACTAATTGTAAGAGATTTGTGTGTTGGTAAATTGAAATTAGTAGTGATAGGAATAATACATGTGTACATTATCTCTTCACGTACGCTGCGTCAATAATAGAGTTGGCCTGTTTCAGACTTTGTGAGACTAATACACATTTATCGACTGGAAATGTTATTGTGTAAATGTCTAACACAAGTAAATATTTAATCAACTAAGTGAGTACAATCCTAATAAATGTTGTATTACTAACTATTACGCAAACATAACTATTTAATTTATAATGTCAAATTATGTTAAATGAACAATAGCCATTTCCAGAATTTTTAAATAGAAAATATATTCGGTCAGCAAACTTTTGACATTTACAGTATATATTTGAGAACAATAAATTGTTCTCAAATATAACGTGTCGTGCTTTCTAATTAAAGAGAAACTCACAGAGTATCTCTGATTATTCTTTATTTTATGGGATATTTATTTTTCATGTCTTTATCCTCACTATTCTCTTTCTTAAAATGTTGTTCATATTGTTTTCTATGTGTAATTTCATTTCACGTAAGAGGGGATAAACTGTTCGGAGCTCATACACGTAAAAAGTCTGCATCATGTCATATCTCGACAACTGCCCTTGACAGGCGGACCTTTGTTATATCCAACATAAACAAGGTACTATAGGTCATGTTTTTCCGCAAATCACACGGCAATTTAAAAATTCCACAAACGGACCCGCACCCAAATCAAATTTAAACCTTCGGCTTTTGACTTGAATTTGTCCAAAATTGTCTCGTAGAATTTATTACAAGTAGGGATGACGTTCCCAGATTACGTGGATACAATAAATCACCGTTTTATATGTCCTCTTCTTTTTTTATACTTTTATTCGTATACACCTACCTAGTGACAGAAATGAGCTTTAAATGCAATAAAAGTTTGGCGAATAGGCAAAATTGATTTTGTTTCTCTTACTTCAAAATAAAATATATTCTGTATTTCTAACAAATAAAAAGGTAAGCAGGCGAATAGGAAATAGGAGTGGATTACATCAGGTTTATTAAAGTCTGTTAATAAGAAAAATTATATGTCATATATCATAATTAAAAAAAGAGCACTATATAATGAAAGTATGCTTGAAAAATGCAAGGAATATGGAAATATGTTAAATTAATAAAAAAAAGGAGATTTCGTTCAGTCAAACATTATGAGGGCTTTGGAAAATTCAAAAACTCTATGGAGGACTATTGATGATATCCGTAAAGTAAGGGAAAAAGATTAATATAGGAAATATAAAAGTCAAAGGAATTATCAAAACTTATCAAATACAAATAGCAAACGAATTTAATGAACATTTTGCAACATAGTGTGAATATAAGGAATTGGGATGGCAGGTTGCAACATTCATTTTGTTCCTATCCTACAGATGAGCAGGGGGTAATGGAATACATCTCGAAATTGAAAAATTATGGAAGTCGGTGTGTAGATGGCTTTACAGCTGATATTTTAAAAAAGCCGTCTGACTGTATTATGCAATCTCTAATGAATATAATAAATAATTATTTGAAAGAACAAGAATTTCTGCCAGTCTTAAAAACAGGAGTAATCTTACCTATATACAAAAAGAGAGATAAAAGTGATAACAATAACTACAGACCAATAAAACTAACTTCAAATATAGCTAAACAGTTTTGGAAAGTTATAAAAAACGACTTGTTGCCTTTTTGGATAGCAAATCTGTACTTTCTAGTAAGCATTATGGCTTTCCAGCGGTAAGGTCAATACAGAATGCAATTGCACACCTGGTGATAAATATATATAAAGGTGGTATAAATTATTATAAACCTGGAAGCGGTTGCTATATTCTGCTTTGGGCTACTTGGAAAATTATTTGGCGGTACGTCCACAGTTTACAAGAATTGATGACAAACACAGCCAGAAAAAAATTGAAACTTTTGGAGTACCCCAAGGCACGGTTTTGGGACCAATCTGTTCTTAATACGTATCAATGATATTTTTGATACAAATAATGAAGCTGGTATAGTTAGTTTTACAGATGATACTGCCTTAGATTTTACGGCTAACGCGTGGTATAACTTTAAAATTAAAGTGCAACTTAAGAAGAGTGAACGATTACCTCAATGACAATATGGTAACTATGAATGTAGACAAGATTAAATACGATGAAGATTTGATGATGATAAGTGAGGTTGTCAAGTTCGTGCCTTGACTACTGAACAAAGACAAAGCCACTTCGAAGCATGTTGTTTTTTGAACGAAGTGTTTCTAAATGAGCCAAACTTTTTTCCAAGGTCATCACATGTGAAGAACTATGGTGTTACGGTTACGACCCAGAAACGGCCGTGCGCCGTTCACTAGAATTAGCCATTGCAAAAACGACAAGCACATAAAGCAACTCACTAAAAGATTCAGACAAACCGCACGGAACCTTCTTTAGCGAAGACACTTGGCTTACTGACAAGGGAATAGTAGCGATCTACGCCTATAGCGGCAGAACACGGTACTACAAAAATTCCGGCTAATATGGGATCAGTTACGTTTCTTTTGGGTACCCCCTCGTATATGATAATAAAAATAACTAAAGTTAAATAATTTTTATTAGAGTCTGAAACAGATTAATA
The DNA here is from genome assembly GCA_963170755.1 of Amphimallon solstitiale. Lineage (NCBI taxonomy): Eukaryota > Metazoa > Arthropoda > Insecta > Coleoptera > Scarabaeidae > Amphimallon > Amphimallon solstitiale. The sequence continues at coordinate 87,165,321 of OY720681.1, read as the reverse complement.
TAGCATGTCCACCTTAAAACGTACATTTAGGGCCGGTATTTCAATCTCAGTATAAAGTATAGTATAACTATCTTCCGGATAAAATTATACTGAAGTATAATCTGACCGATAACCACTTTCGGTATTTCAAATAGTAGGGAGTATAAATATATCCTAAAGATAGTTATCCCTTAAAATAATGTCTTTCACACATATGTTGGCAACACTTATTTGTATCTAATAGAAAGAAACGAGTAAAAAAGGATATTATTATGCGGTACTGGCGTGCAAAAGACAAGAACGGAAAATTCTATAAAGTGTGCGTACCTTGGTATCATTTTTGCACACAGATGCAGTATTTATTTCGTGTTTGGTGGTTATTTTGTAAATACATAATAAATAATTATGATTACACTGAAAAGCACGGATAATCTGAAAAGAAAACGAGCTGTAAATTTTACAAAACAGGAATGTCGTATCCTTGTTGACTTGGTATTAAAATATGAAAAGATTATTGAATATAAACAAAGTGATAGTGTGGCATGGAATGAAAAAAAAGACACGTGGGCTGTAATAGAGAAAGAATTTAATATTCGATGTGGACAAAGTTTTCGTTCAGCACAAGGTAAGAAAACAATGTAATACATATATGTACATTTATTTACCACTTGTAATATTTCTCTTTCCTTAGCTTTACATGCAAAATATGAAACGATAAAAAAAGACATTAGAAAAAAGGCAGCAGCAATAAAAAAGGCAATATTTATGACTGGAGGAGGAAAAGAAAATATACCAGAATACCTGGACTTTGAGGAGAAGCTACTCGGAATAATTTACTTATCTGTTGAAGGTTTACCAAGTATTGGTGACAGTGATGAAGTAAACAATAACAGTGAAATAGGTAAAACCTTATATATCTATATAAACAAAGTAGAGAACTATTATTAATCGATTTTGTTGTTGTTGTAGTTGAAGTACCGGATCAAAAAATATATATAGATGTTACTAGTTCCCCAACAGTAAGAATTTTAATTATATATATAAGGTATGATAATAATAGGTTTTTATTTTTAGTTGATTGAGCTGACACCTCAAGAAACTGTGTCTCAGAGCGCCAGCAGAGGCAAACTTGTAACCATTGCTTCTGTGTCCAAAGATGAGAGTGAAATAACTCTTGAAAACAAAAACACTAATATGTGCCCCACCATCAACTGGTGAAATGAACCCGCAGCCATCAACAAGTAAAATTAACCCCGAAGCTTCAACGAGTCAAATGAACTCCCAGCCTTCAACAAGCGAGGTAGCCATTACTTTTATTATATTTTAATTAATAAATTATATAAATAAATTAAGTATTACACCTTTATATATTTATTTGTAACAGAAACGGAAGTGGACACCACAGTGTTTAAAAAGCCAAAAGTCACCAGCCTTAAACGTTAAAAAGAAGGAAAGCGTAATGCAAGATAAATTTTCAAAATTGGCCGAAGCAAAAAATGAAGTAATGACTATGCAGAAACAATTGCAGAATGCAGAACTAAAATTCCATGAAAAAGAATTTGAAATGAAGAAAAAAATACTAGAGCAAGAACTGGAAAACATGCAACAGCAAAATTCATATAATAAAATAATTCATGAAAAGAAATTGGAACTATTAAATATTAAAATATTGTGTAAAAAGAAAAAACTTGAAATGCTAGAAAAATAAAATATATTTTAAAATGTTTGAGTATTCTTTCTCCATACTGTAGTAAAAGTTTGTAAGAAAATTATTTATAATTAAACATCAGACCTAATTTCAAGATTTAATTGTACAGTATAAATCAATCTAGACTTTTTGAAAATTTTCTTGACTTCAAATATAAGAAGCTCTTATCTAAATAGAAAGGCAAGTTTACTATCATATATGTAAATAAAACAGAATAACAATTGTCAACACTTTTATTAGAGATTGGCATGTTGTTAAATTAATATTAATGTTCTTTTGGAATAATTTAAAAGGATATTTTCTTAAAGTAAAGAACCAAAATAATCAATCAGTTCTCTTCTAACATTGTTGTTTTCATTATTTCTTAAATGAATTTCTTCTTGTACATTAAATATGTCATCATTTGCAGCATCTGGTAACTGTTCTTGCTTTGAAACTGCAATGTTGTGTAAAATTGCTGTTGCTACAATTACTTTTTGGGCAAGGGGAATTTTACAACGTATCCCCACAGATAATATTGGAAATCTTCTTTTCCAGATTCTGAATGCTCTTTCAATAACGTTTCGACTTCTTATTTGAGATTCATTAAAGAGTTGTTCTGCGTTATTTTCTGGTTCAGCTAATGGAGTTATTAAATAATCTTTCAATGGATAACCACTATCACCTAATAAAATGGCATTTCCAAAGTCATTGTTTTCAAAACGTGCACATACTAATGAATTATTGAATATTGTACTATCGTGCGTGGCCCCTGGCCATCTGGAAACTATATCAACAAAACGTAAAGTCGAATCATACATAGCTTGAATATTTAGAGAAAAATATCCCTTTCTGCATCTAAAATTTTCTGCTTGAGGACCCCCAGGCGATTGAATTTTTATATGTATGCAGTCAATTGCTGCCACGACTCTAGGAAAACGAGCGATTTCATAAAATCCTTCTTGTATTCGAAGCTTTTCATTTTCTGTTTTTGGCAAATATATATATTCCTGTTTCAAACGAAGTAGACTAGTGCAAACACGGTCTATAATTTTTCCAGCTGTGCTTTTATGTAAACCAGCAAAATCTGCTATACTTAAGTAAAATGAACCACTTGCTAAAAATCTTAGCCCAAGGAGCAGCTGTTGTAAAGGTGGTACAGCGTGATTACTGAAATATTTAGAAAATACATATTACAATATTATAAGTACGTGCAGTGTATAAATTACCTATTAGTACGGTGTAGTAGCGAATTTTCAATTTTTGGTAATAAATGTAGAACAGTAGCCTTACTTAATCTAAATCTATGAATAAATTCTGTATCACTCCATTTTTCTAAATTATTTGGGCGAAATCTGATTACATGTTGTCTAGGTTGTAACATATTATATAATTACAAGTCATTTTCTTCGTCCAATTCGTCAATTAAGTTTTGGAAATCTTGATACATATTCAAAAGTATTAACACACACAACAGTTAACCTATAAATTGAACTGGATTTTGATAATTTTTGAAATACACGAGTCTTTTCGACTGTTATCGACCTTCATCGTCACTTATCTTCCGGATAAATCTCATAATACAACCGGTGACTACCGTGTAACTTTATCTAAGACTTATCTGGAAGATAACCGTTATCTGAACTTCGAAAGACAGAAATATCGAGATATCTTCGGTATATCGCTTATACTTAACTTATACTGAGATCGAAATACCGGGCCTTAGGATCTAAAAACCTTGAAATCTCGCGTATGTGTGTGTGTGTCTGATAGACGTCAATTCATAATAACGTTGTACTCGCATAATGTTTTGATCTCGGTCTATTAGACATAATAAATTATCAATCTTATCCAAAAAATATGGCACTCTAAATGAACAAATAACTGTGCGATGGTTTATATTTCTCAAGATTGGTTTACCTCAGATTTTGCCAGAAACCCAAAATTATTCTCTTCGCAAAACGCTGCATAAGTAATAAATGTAATTTACGGGTGTAGCGGGTATATAACCGCCCATTCGTAACGGACAAGAAAACCTTCTCATACAGTACAAATTAAAAATAAAAAATTCATAAACTCAGAGAGGGGATATAATATAGGTTCTCGTTCTGTTATACATCGCTTTTTTACTGGAGTTCGGAAGGGTGACGTAAATCTTTTCTAAATGCGTTATAATGGAGGAAGTGAGTTTTTAAAGTTTGCAAAACAAGTTCTAGAAATTATTTAGGTGCCCCGGTGCCGAGTTTAACTTTTCAAACTTGTTATTAAAGCAATAATTTATAATAATACGGAATTATTAGTCATGTACTATTCATTTATTATGAAAGCATACGGACTTGATGAAACTTTTAACTTTGTTTTTTAATTTGTTCAGCCGTCTTGAGTTATATTTGAAACTTTTCATACGTAATGATATTTATTCAAGACCGAGTGAGGTAAATTACTAAACAAAAAGAATATACATGGAATACGTATTATAATCTTAAAAACATTTTGACAGTACAATAATCAGTCTCGAGCAAATAATTTCGCTTTGCAAGGAAAATACAAAATTCAGTATTCAGTCCTGGTGTAGCAACAATAAATTCGATAGAGAGAAATATGTAAATTGCTACAATACTTCGTTGCGTCTATATTTTAAAACAGTTCAAAATACTTTCTGTTACCGCATACCGCATTCCAATCAAACACGCTTTGCTTTGTAAGTAGGTGTTATTTAAGTTAATAGAGTCTCCAATATTTCGTGCAGAATAATGGTGATAAATATATTGAGTTGGTGGATGGTTCAAGAATATTTAATTCATTAGTATCATTTTCTAATAGTCATATACAGGGTGTAACAAAATAAGTGTAAAACATTTCAGGGGGTGATTCCTTAGCGAAAAAGAGATAGGGTCTTTCATATAAAAAAACTTCAATGGAGCATCCCTTGTTAAGATACAGCCCCATAAAGGGGGTACATAAAATTTGTTTTACAATTTTTCTCACAAACACTAAAAATGTAATTTATTCCCAATGTAACTTTTTGTCTGATTATTTGTTTACCATTTAAGAATTTATTCCCAATAGCTTGTTTCATTCGAAACAAAATATGTCTCATGAATTTTTTGCCCAAAAGTAATCAGTTCGCAACAAAAAATTATTTTACGAACAACTACAGAGATTCATCGTCATAAAACGAAAATGTAAAACTAATTTATTTAGTTTTACATTTTAGTTTTAGTTTGTAAATTTTTGAAATTGAATTAATACTTAATTGTGTGTCGTTGTTTTGTTCGTAATTTGTTAGTTTAATAATTCACTTGTTACTAAAATGGCATACACAATGAGGAAATGGCTGATATGCATTACGTTTACGGTCTGTCGCAGGGGAATGGGTTAGAAGCTTCTAGAAGATATGCTGAAATGTATCCCCAACGGCAGCTTCCTTCGCATAGAATATTTGCCCGACTTCATCAACTATTACGAGAATATGGTTCATTCGACAAAAGAACGCAGGATTGTGGTCGCCATCGAGAAGTTAGAACAACACATCTTGAAGAAGCAGTACTTAATTTGGTTGAAGAATAACCTACTAGCAGTACTAGAAAGATTGCTTTCGAGTTAAATGTTGATCATATGACGGTATTTCGAATTTTAAAGGAACAACTCTTATACCCTTACCATCTGCAACGAGTACAGGCACTGTTACAGCGAGATTTTCCGAGCCATCTTGAATTTTCCAATTGGATGCTGGAAATGATTAGAAGAAATCCTGACTTTCTGAAGACGATCGAATTCCCAGACGAGTGTACTTTTTCTCGGGACAAGCATGAGGGCAATTATTTAATTGGCCCTCATTTTCTACCTCCTCGATTAAATGGTGAGGCATACACTCAATTTTTAAGAGAAGTGCATCCAGTACTGCTCAAGGAAGTTCCTCTGGGCGTCAGAAGGGATATGTTTTTTATGCATAATGGGGCTCCCGCCCATTTTAGTCAAGCAGCACGTCAGCATTTAACCCAAACATATCCAAATCATTGGATAGGTCGAGGAGGACCATAGAATTGGCCCGCTCGATCCACGGATCTCAATCCTCTCGATTTCTCTACTTGGGGCCATTTACAGACTTAGGTTTATCCTACTTCTGTTCGCGATGTAGAGGACTTAAGAAACCGCATCATCGATGCGTGCAGGGTAATCAGAGAGAATCCAGGAATATTTGAGCGAATACCGCCGACGTCTAGACGCATGTGTAATGACTGAAGGTGGACATATTGAACATTTACTATGATTTCTACATGTTTTATGTTTTGTTATTAATAAATTAATTTTGTTTATTCATCTTTAATCATATGTATTTTGATGCCGGTAGTAACTACAAAATAACAATACTAATCCAGTTCGCATTTATGACGATGTATCTCTGTAGTTGTTCGTAAAATAATTTTTTGCTGCGAACTGATTACTTTTGGACAAAAAATTCAAGAGAAATTTTTTGTTTCGAATGAAACAAGGTATTGGAAATAGATTTTTAAATGGTAAACAAATAATCAGACAAAAAGTTACATTGGAAATAAATGACATTTTTAGTGTTTGTGAGAAAAATTGTAAAACAAATTTTATGTACCCCATTTATGGGGCTGTATCTTAACAAGGGATGCTCCATTGAAGTTTTTTTATATGAAAGACCCTATCTCTTTTTCGCTAAGGAATCACCCCCTGAAATGTTTTACACTTATTTTGTTACACCCTGTATAGTATATGACGGAAGTTTACACTGAAAAATATAAAAAAAGCGTATATTAACAATTAAACAAAAAAAATTGATTTAAATTAGCTAGTGCTTTACACGCCACCAAAGGAAACTTATTAAATATATATCTCAACTAGTGCTATATTATTAATAATTCCAGTGTACTAAAGGGCACGTGCCCACCCAACCACTAAGCCAAACACAGAAAGAAATTCGCATGTAATTCAGTGAATTATTTTATTTTATTATTTTTACCTATTTTTATAAAGATGGTATCAAAGCTTCCTTCTGCACCACACACACTAGCGTATACCAACGCTGAAAACTATAGGCACGATTTCAGATGTACCTCTTTCAAGTATGAATCGGCTCGCTCCGATTATCTTCGCCATATGCGCTTATAACTTCGGTTTGGGGCACAAATTTGCCAGACTGCAGTTAACGTCTTGCATTCATTGCGAGTGCATGCTTTCGTTGCGTTACCATGTGTGTGTGATTTCAAAGCCTTAAAGTGACGTTTACTGTTAATGATGGAAGTTAATTATGTGCAAGATCTTTTAAAAAATCCGCTATCATTTGAGGAAAAACTTTTAATTAAGAAGAAAGGAAGGTCTATTCCAGAACTTCAAATAAACTATACTTCTACAAGTAAAACTCGAACTTACAATAAGAGTATTCAATAAAAATATATATGAAAAATATGAGTGGATGTGCGGATGTTCACTAACAATAAAACTATTTTGTTTATCTGCTTAATTTTTAAGAAAGAGGTTAGTGCGTGGAATAATCAACGGTTGAATGATTTAAAGTATATCGCAGAGAGGGCAACGAAACACGAAAATTCCGTTTCTGACATGAATGCATGAGTGGATTCTAGTATTCTTGGCAAAGTGGATATACGTGAACAGTTAGACAGTGCTTATTTGCGACATAGAATTAAGTACAACGAAGATGTGGAAAAAAAATCATCATATTTCGCGCTGGTTAATTATGTGTATAAAATTTTGCGTAGCTTATGAATTGGCGTTACGAGGCCATGATGAGACATTGACGTCGGAAAATCCAGGTATTTATGTAGGCTTAATTAACTTTACAGCTGAATTAGACGCTGTGCTTGCAATCCATATGAAAGTTTCACAAGTTTTATAGGCGCTTCAAAAACTATTCAGAACAACTTGCTAGATGCAATGTTGCAAATTTACAAGCAGAAAATATTAAACAAAATTAAATCTGCAAATTTCATTGCTTTGAGGCCGATAAAACTACAGACACCTCTAATAATTACCAAATGGTTGTTATTATTCGATATGTGTTGGACAAATTTTTGAACGCTTTTAGTCTTTTCCTAAGCCGGGTGGACCTAATGCTGAAGTATTAACAAAAACATTGCTAAATGAATTGCAAATAATTTTAAATTCTCCTTCTAGGTCTGATAACAATAAACTAATCGCTCAAAGTTAGGATGGGGCGTCCGTTATGAGAGGTAAGACAAATGTTGTCCAAGCTATTATCAAAAGAACATTTCCACATGCACGTTATATTCACTGTTACGCGCATTCATTTAATTTAATTATTGAATGAACAGTGCAATAAAAATGTAAAAATTTTCTGTGCAAATTTGCAGTTATTTTTTTAGCTTTTCTTCTCGATCGCCAAAACGAACGGAAGCAATGGAAAGAACACAATAGTAATGATTACAAAAACGAAATACTAAAACCACTTTTATTTATTCAAAATTAATTAAAGAATAATTTTCTTTTAAAACTCCATTTCTTTTTAATTTCTTTCTTTGGTGTTACGTGAATACAATTCACTTATGACCAAAGTAAGAACTGCAATTTGGTATTCCATTTCAGATGCCAATATTCAAACTAATAATATAGTGTATTAAATTACAATTTTAGTCTGAAACGGTAAATATTATTTATATTATTAATATTATATTTCTATCTGAATTTACCCACATTTGTAGTGATTCAACGTTGTAATAATATTAATAATAATAATAATAGTTGTGTTTGTTTGATCTATCTCGTACCATTAATAGTCTTGAAGTTGATTATGCGCTGTATCCATTATTGCAATGTAAAAAATCGCTTTCGACCACCAATATAGGCAGTAAGGGCAAATAATGTAGGAGAACCACAAGGATCTATTTCGGGCCCTTTACTATTTTTCTATTCATAAATGACCTGTCGAATTATATAAAACACGGTCTTGTGATGATGTATGCTGATGAGACATCGTTTGCGCTTTCTGCAAATAGTCAGGGATATTTACAAAATCCAACATTACCAGTGACTAATTAATATAAATTGCGATGCGGCGGAACATATCAATGGTGCATAGTGACAACACCGTGTTCACAGATCTGGCTAATATTGTTTCCAATGGTGGTTTTGGAAATGATAGTTGATTCTGGCCTCACTTTTAAAAGTCATTTTGATTCCGTGCGTAGATAATTATACTTAAATAATAGCACGCAGTACTAAAACCTATTAAAAATGTACTATGTTGCTCCTGTTCATTCCTCACTATCATATAGCGTTTTCACCTGGAATCATTTAGTAGGATGGAAACGTGTATTAATAGCACAAAAACGGATTATACGATTAATATTTGATTTAGCTTCAACTTACACTTGCAGAGACACGTGTTACATTGTAAAATTATTATTATTATTTTTAAAGCGTTATTTATTATCCTTTGTTTTTGAAAAATTTAAACTTTATATGATATCTTTGGTTGCCTGGATTGCTGTCTTTTACATTTTTAAGCTGACTTATGCGATTTCTAGTTTGTTTGTTATTTGATAGTAACTTATTTATTGTTATGTTTTATCAATAGCGTGCATGACCTTGTATGGTATTTTATTTGCTTCATGTTATATTGTGCATTGTCCACCATGTCACGTGACTTGTGTTTTTAATATTTTACGTATAATTTTATCTAAAAATTTTTATCTATAATCATCCTATTTTAATATGAAAACCACCTATCAAGTATTTTTGAAAGATCCTGTTAAATCCATAGTTGTATCTGCATACATTAACTTATGATAAGAGATAATTTGAAAAACATTTGACTGTGAGTATCATACACGTGTAATTTTTGCATTTGATATTTTTATACATACCTATTCGTGGTAAAATTTTTGTAACGGTTAATTTTTGTTTAGATTCTCGGCTGAAGATGACACAATGTCGAAACTAGTACCGTAGAGTAAATTAAAACTTTTGTAAAGAATAAAGAGGATCCATCATTGTTTTTTGTTTTGCTTCATTTATATGATAGATTTAATTAGAATCCTTTTTAGAGTTAAGAGCCTTTTATTGCTCTATCTGATTTATTTTTTATTGCCTGATCCTATTGTCCCCCTTCTATTGAAATGTGTGTTAAAAGGAATTGCTACTGTCATTAAAGCAAAAAAAGATAACACTAAACACTAATCAAATGTCTAATTTTTTTATATTTCAATCATTTTGAATAAAATCATTTATATAAATTCGCCTTTGTATTGTAGTTTGACGTTAAAATTGAAAGTATTTTCAATAGTCCTAACGTAAAGGTACAATCATCTTATTATACTAATCTTTTCGGGGATGTTTTTCGAAAATCGAAAATACTTTGCAATAAGTTAGAACAAACCTAAGAGAACTGTCAGAAGTTCGACTTTCGAAAAAAGGAAAACTACCGAAAAATTCTTTTTCGTCAATTTCTTGGATGATTATTATATTTTGTTCGAAATAGTTTAAAACAGTATAACAAAAAAACTAGGACAACCAGGTCCAGCCGTCAGCTTTTCGATTTTCGAAAAGAGGGGGGCTAATTTCACACTTTTGAAAATTTTTTTTCAATATTCTTTGATCTAGAAGATTTTGATGTTTTAGAACAATATTTAAAACAAACCTAAAAGAACCTAGCTAGAACATCTGTTATTTTTCAATAAAATGAGGCTTTGTAAAAACTCGTTTTATCCTATTTTCTCGGCCGAATATGATTTCTTTGAAATACTTTAGAACAATTTAGACAAACCTAGAACAATATGAAAAAACCGTTAGAATTTAGATGTTTGAAAAAAAGGCCTACCTTCACACATCCCATCTTTCTCTATAATATTTACATAAGCGTTCAAAATAATCAGCGTCTGCTTGCCGTCATTAGACTCTGGAATTCCGACTTTAAGGGGTTATCCCTCTGTTTATCACATACTCTCAAATACAGACGTAGACATGTGATTACAGTAAGCCACACATAATATATATGTGTACTGTGTTCCGAGAAATATTTGCGATTCTCCAATAATTATAAAGAAATAGCTATTTTTACCGATTTCTACTTTGACTTGCATGCGCCGTATCACTGCGAACGTGCATAGATTTTAACATGTCATTTAAATAATGTGGTCATCAGACGTAAATCTTTGGATTATTCGGTCTAGAATACAGCTCCGGGTTTAATCATTGATGAAGGATTTCGCCAATTTGTCGGAGATTCAGACTCTCCACTTTCATATATGCATGAGTACTTCTTATATGTAATTGGGAATTATGGAATAACTGATTGTTGTATTTAGGATGTAATGAGCGTTTATAGAACATACAGTTTCATTTATCTGTGTTTATCTGCGAACACTTTACTAATATAATGCTTTACAATATTGGCTCGAATTATCAAGAGTTTTCAATAGCAGTAATAGGAACATAACACTATGAGTATGCAATAAATTCTATACATTATTGTATTGTAATGTATAGTTGCTCTATATTATGTATGAATAGAGTAGAGTAAAAATGTTAGGCTTATAGTATATAGAATGCAAATAAATATTTCAACAAAAAATTAAACTAAAATTCTAAATGGTGATAAGAATGAATTTTCTTCGTACTTTGCAGTATGCAAATAAATAGGTTTGCAAATTACAGAGAATCTCCCAATAATAAAGAACGCACCAGTTTATCATTCGAAAAACCTTATTGGTTGCATAATCTTTTTCACGTTAATTATAATTGATAATTAAAAATAAAGAGGAGGAAAAAGGTGTTTGGTCCAGTAATATATGTTGCTCCCTTAATTTTGAGACAGCATGAAGTAAAAAGCCTAACAATGTTCCTTTGCCAAGATTTCTTAGCAAAGAGAAGGCACTATCGGATAATTACGACTTAGTGACTCCTGTCCTAGCCCTTAGGTGCATCAGTTCATTAAAAAAAACTATATCGCAGGTCTTTTAGGGGTTTCCGGATGTTTTCAAGAAATAGTTATATATATCAATAGATAATACGATGTATCCTTTCTTTAATTAGTGGAATGACATATTCAACCTACAACACAACTTGAACATCAGTATTTCGTGGTGCTCTAAATAAAACTTTCTTTTAATTCCAATATATGCTATTTTATTTTTGTTATAAAACATGGGGTCGGCTTTCTTATAATAAAACTTTCGAAAAAAGGTCATTTAGAAGTTGTTCTAAATTATCTTTAAAATAATTGTAACTACAATTGTAAGAATGTATTTTGTAATTAGACTAAAGATTCCCAGATAAGGGTAGCCCCTAAATACAAGTATTCGTAAAATTTTTATTTCTTTATTTCAAACTAACTTTTGTATACTTTCAAAAATTGTTGCAGAATTTAATAAAAGTACACTGGACTAGATAATTGCAAACTATGATTTTCACGTTGAAGTAAAATTATTTCCAGTTTTGGATAATCAGTTCTTCCGACTGTGGTTACAAACTTAAATTTTCTACATTCCGAAAATTTATGTCATTATATACTAAATGTAATTCTATGACTGAACGTGAACTCACATAGTTTGAAACTGGCGATTGAAATATCTGTTACACAAACTTTATATTTTTGGTTGCAGACTATATTTAATAGCTGTAGAATATGAATGTCAGACTTTTTTCTTGGTATTTTCCACTAGAATATACTAAAATTATATAAAAATTGTGGCATACAAAAACATCATAAACAATATACTATTTTTTTATAGTAATTCCGAATAATTATTAACAATTGTATAAATAATCGAAGATCTTTGCTGATTCTGGAGTGAAATTACGAGCACCTGGTGTTGCAGACAAGTAATCTTCTAATTTTCATCCCATATTTTTCATACGTTTAATAAAGAGTTAAATAGTTTCAACATTTAGTCCTACCTCGCTTCTATGTTTCCAAGTCGGTCTTAGAATAACAGTTTTTTTTAAAACCAGTATTCTTTTTTATGTTGCAAAATTTAAGTTACTAGATCTTGCCCCAAGCAGTGCAGTTAATTACTGGACAGGATAATTTTGAAGCATATCTTCATCGTATTGGTGAGTGCTTGAGGCACCGAACTGCCAATGCGGGGTAATAGGCACAGCAGCTCGTGTATTTTTTGAATGCCCAGGTACAGAAGTCTTGAAAGAGAATACATATAGAAAGGCATTAATGGCAGAAGAAGATATAAGGGGCGACAGCCCGGTGAATTGGTGGTGCTTGTTTAGTTTAGCTGGCTTCTATGTTTTCACTTAATTACCACCAGAGGCCACCAAAAATTTGAATGTGCACGTCATTATAGCAACCACAAGAAGGTAGAAAACTAATTTTAATGGCTGTGTTGTTATTTTGAATTATTTTCAATTATTTTCAATCATTCTAGAATATAATATAACATAGTAGTATCTTTAGTTACACAATTAGGTACGGTGAATTTTTGTGAACATTTTTGTAGTAGCGAATGAGCTTTGAAGTTATTGTTTAGCCGACATAGTAATAACTTTAATATACCATACCCTGTCTTACCATAATATTCTACCCCTACTTCTGCGGCAGAACCGTATTTTGCAAGATTTTTTTCACGTTATTGCTTTGAATAATACTTTAGTGTTTCTATTAGCAGTATTTAAAATCAAAAATTAAATAAATCAATATTTTATGAGTTTTATAGCTCTGTCGCCTATATGTTATTCTTGTAAGTTTGCCGTCCGTATTGTTATCTATCACTCTATCTGTGAAAATCAACAGGTTATTTTTATGTCAGAGGGTGATGCATCAAATTCTTATATACTTAAACTGTACGTCAAGTAGGTGTCCATCTACTTGGCAAAATTATAAAATTTGGCAAGATTAAGAGGGTATTCTTGTAATTCAGAAAATTCTATTTTTTTTTATGCTCTCTACGGGTTTTATTTTCACGTGTATGTTCATGAGTATAAAAGAATTGTAACATCGAAATATTTCCATATTTGAAATATTTTCCATTTTTGCGTATTATCATGCATTAACCTAATGCATTTATCGAGTAAATTCCTTGTTTACAGCACATTCATTAAAAATTTAAGAGTCGGGTTATTACCGGTGAATGTATGTATGTATGCATGTTCAAATTATAGCGCGTTTGGGCTTTGCGGGTCATAATGTGCGATAATTTTAATCTGCAGAAATCTAAATTAGAGGAAACCCGCTACTATTCCTCTAATTACTTTCACACAGAGTAGTGAATTCAGTTTAAATTCAGATGAAAGGGAACACACTATTGAAAGAAATTAGTTTTGTTTAAACGACTTCTAGTATAAGTGCGCATATATTCACCCAATGACAGTAGTTAACTACTTTGTTAAATAAATTGTAGTAACAACATTTTATTGGCCTGGGGAGAGGTGCGGTGGATTTGTTGAGTAATTATATATCCTTCAGGAAACAATCGGTAAGGATGAATAATAGTTTCTCTGCCTACAAAAATGTTCGGTCTGGTGTACCGCAGGGTTCGGTTTTGGGTCCTCTGCTGTTCTCTATCTAATCTTCTCAGCTGCATACTTCTCTGCGTCATGCCCAGTTCCACTGTTATGCTGATGATACGCAGGTCTATATATCTTGTCGGCCAGATGAGATTGTGCAGACCTGCGAAGTACTGTGTGCTGACCTCGATAGGCTTGCAGATCTGTCCGAAAGTCATTCCTTATATCTGAATCCTTCGAAGTCTACTGCTATGCTTTTTGTAGGTAGGAATGTTAGGATTAATATTAATGATGTTACAGTTAGGATTCGTGGTGTTGATGTTGGGTTAGTGGATGAGTCAAAAAACTTGGGGTTGATAGTGGATCACAGGCTGAACTTTAATGCGCATGTCTCCAAGTGCATTCAACGAGGATACAATGGTTTAAGGTTGATTTATCCACATCGGAAGGTCCTTAATAAAACAATAAAAACAATGCTATGTGAATCTCTGGTTTTAGCACAGGTAAATTATGGGGATGTTATATATGGTCCTTGTTTACGTCAGAGAGATGTTTATCGTGTGCAAAAGCTGCAAAACTCGTGTTTGCGCTTTATTTTTGGCATTAGGAAATATGACCGCATTACTCATAAGTTGAAAGAGGTCCGCTGGCTTAATATGGAACAACGCAGATATTTGCATAGTGCTTGTTTATTTCACAATATTATTATAACTCGCTCCCCTACATATCTTTATAACAAAATTACATTCAGAACTGATGTTCATAATTTAAATTTGAGATTTAGGGGCCTGCTGACGCCGCCAATTCATAAACTTACCCTTTACAGTAAGTCGTTCAGCTGCAATATTGTAAAAATTTACAACTCCCTACCCAGTTCTTTAAAAAGTATGTCGCCTGCTTCATTTAAAGTTAACTTGAAGCGACACCTGCTCCAATTGTTGTGACCTGCGCGTTTGTGTGTCCACTTATCTTTATTCTGTCATTTATTCAGATTTGTATTTATTAGGTTATAAATATTATTAATACATTTATTATTTTGTTGTTATGCTTTGAGTTGCTATTTCTAATGCATGACTATACTTGTATCTAGTTTAGTGTTTTTGTGTGTATGCCTGTGTTATAATTAGTATTTATTCTATGATTTGTTAGGTTAGGTTTATGGTTAAGTTGAACAGCAATAGCTGAACTTCGCCATTTGGCACATATGTATGTATATATGTTTTGTGTCAATAAAGTTTATTATTATTATTATTATTATTATTATATCTAAAATAGTCACGGAGGAGGTAATAAATCGACTTACAAAAAATAATAAAAAAAATAACAAAACCAAAAGAGAGAGATATCAAATCCGTACAAAAGATTAAAGAAAAGCAATTTGCTCAAGTAGCGAATGAATTCGTGTCTTCGTGCCTTATGAGGATTTCCATTCGAAGACATGTGGCAGGTTGCAAAACATGAAAATGGTAATGATTACCAAATTGTAATTTAATTAATTATTATTCTTGAGTGTTAGTTAGATACTGCATCAAGAGTAAAGTTAGAATACTAATGTTAAAGTCATATTCACAAAACTTTTAAAACACATTTGTATGATCTACGACGAAGACGCAGATACTGCAGACCAAAGTAATGTTGTTATGGTTTTGCCTGAGCCGACCACCAACCTGATGCCGTTCTTCTATATTTCCAATATCATTTGAAAGCTTTAATGTATCAGATAATGCAGGAAAGCATATTTTATACTTGAATTTTTTATAGAATATTGATATTTATGTTATATACAGGGTATAACAAAATAAGTGTAAAACATTTCAGGGGGTGATTCCTTAGCGAAAAAGAGATAGGGTCTTTCATATAAAAAAAACCATAAAGGGGGTACATAAAATTTGTTTTACAATTTTTCTCACAAACACTAAAAATGTAATTTATTTCCAATGTAACTTTTTGTCTGATTATTTGTTTACCATTTAAAAATTTATTCCCAATAGCTTGTTTCATTCGAAACAAAAAATGTCTCTTGAATTTTTTGCCCAAAAGTAATCAGTTCGCAGCAAAAAATTATTTTACGAACAACTACAGAGATACATCGTCATAAAACGAAAATGTAAAACTAATTTATTTAGTAGGCCGCTAGTAGTGGTATCACGCTGCCAGTTTGTAAATTTTTGAAATTGAATTAATAAATTGTATGTCGTTGTTTCGTTCGTAATTTGTTAGTTTTATAATTCACTTGTTATTAAAATGGCATACACAAATGAGGAAATGGCTGATATGCGTTACGTTTACGGTCTGTCGCAGGGGAATGGGTTAGAAGCTTCTAGAAGATATGCTGAAATGTATCCTCAACGGCAGCTTCCTTCGCATAGAATATTTGCCCGACTTCATCAACGATTACGAGAATATGGTTCATTCGACAAAAGAACGCAGGATTGTGGTCGCCATCGAGAATTTAGAACAACACATCTTGAAGAAGCAGTACTTAATTTGGTTGAAGAACAACCTACTAGCAGTACTAGAAAGATTGCTTTCGAGTTAAATGTTGATCATATGACGGTATTTCGAATTTTAAAGGAACAACTCTTATACCCTTACCATCTGCAACGAGTACAGGCACTGTTACAGCGAGATTTTCCGAACCGTCTTGAATTTTCCAATTGGATGCTGGAAATGATTAGAAGAAATCCTGACTTTCTGAAGACGATCGAATTCACAGACGAATGTACTTTTTCTCAGGACAAGATAATTAATTTTCATAATAACCACATATAGGCTGATGAAAACCCTCACGCTATTGTACAAGCTAACCATCAAGAACACTTTTCTCTTAACGTGTGGCTCGGAGTTATTGGGGATTATTTAATTGGCCCTCATTTTCTACCTCCTCGATTAAATGGTGAGGCATATACTCAATTTTTAAGAGAAGTGCATCCAGTACTGCTGGAGGAAGTTCCTTTGGGTGTCAGAAGGGATATGTTTTTTATGCATGATGGGGCTCCCGCCCATTTTAGTCAAGCAGCACGTCAGCATTTAACCCAAACATATCCAAATCATTGGATAGGTCGAGGAGGACCACAGAATTGGCCCGCTCGATCCCCGGATCTCAATCCTCTCGATTTCTCTACTTGGGGCCATTTACAGACTTTGGTTTATCCTACTCCTGTTCGCGATGTAGAGGACTTAAGAAACCGCATCATCGATGCGTGCAGGGTAATTAGAGAGAATCCAGGAATATTTGAGCGAATACGTGGCTCAATGCGCCGACGTCTAGACGCATGTGTAATGACTGAAGGTGGACATATTGAACATTTACTATGATTTCTACATGTTTTATGTTTTGTTATTAATAAATTAGTTTTGTTTATTCATCTTTAATCATATGTATTTTGATGCAGGTAGTAACTACAAAATAACAATACTAATCCCGTTCGCATTTATGACGATGTATCTCTGTAGTTGTTCGTAAAATAATTTTTTGCTGCGAACTGATTACTTTTGGGCAAAAAAAATTCATTTTTTGTTTCGAATGAAACAAGGTATTGGAAATAGATTTTTAAATGGTAAACAAATAATCAGACAAAAAGTTACATTGGAAATAAATTACATTTTTAGTGTTTGTGAGAAAAATTGTAAAACAAATTTTATGTACCCCATTTATGGGGCCGTATCTTAACAAGGGATGCTCCATTGAAGTTTTTTTATATGAAATACCCTATCTCTTTTTCGCTAAGGAATCACCCCCTGAAATGTTTTACACTTATTTTGTTACACCCTGTATATTCAATTCGCTAAATTCAATTTCTACTATTTAAATTTTATTTTATATATGTTCGGAAATCTATTTTGTATATACTACTTTCTTGGAATTAAAAGAAAAAACTATTTTATTGTAAAATATAATATTTATATCAATTAATAGATACATACAAATTTATAACATGATAAAAAAGATTTATAGAATGTAACAATATCATAAAAACAGGAATATTATTTGATGCCGTGCCTACCTTGCTCTTAATAACCCTACACTATTTGCTTCCACAATGTTGGGAAAAGTTCAGAAGAAACCTATCACACATTGTCTTGGCAAAATCCAAAATGAATATTATCTTTATACTGTACCATCTGCAAGTTGTTTTAAACTAAAACA
The DNA here is from genome assembly GCA_963170755.1 of Amphimallon solstitiale. NCBI lineage: Eukaryota > Metazoa > Arthropoda > Insecta > Coleoptera > Scarabaeidae > Amphimallon > Amphimallon solstitiale. The sequence goes on along the minus strand of OY720681.1, from coordinate 87,147,043 downwards.
TATTTTATTGTAAATTTAAATATAAAATACATTCTATATGTGCTTGATTTCAATACAATTTAGTGACAGAAATTACTATATATATTTAGCAAAGTACAAATTAAAAAAAAAACACTTCACAATCTTATAAATAATGTGTTCATCCTTCAAGTTATTTTCACAACCAGTAATGCATCCTAGCATAAATTCCAATAACCGGTCCAATCCCTTTTTAAAATACCCAATCTCGGCATATTATTATATCATATGGGATCTGTGGTGGACATGTCAAAATTCTTCAGCTTTCTATGAACATATTGCCGTGATCTATATAGTTTGAGTATTTTGAAAATTATTAAAATAATTAAGCTTTAGGATAAGAAAATAAATTTTTAGTTGTAAATATAGTTTTTAAGATAATAATGAATTGCATTCTAATGAATAGAGGTAGAATTTAAAATTATGCAATGATTTTTCTCTCTAGAAGAATTTATGATTATGATAAAATATAATAAATACCTGATACTTATATTTAAAAGCATTTTAAAAAGGATATAAAAAAAAGTGTTCTTTATCCGAGTCCATATACTAAATGTATAGATAGAAACACATCCTTGAAATGTAATATAAAGTAAGGGCATCAAAATTAGTAGGATATATCTTGTATGGTTTGAATAATCTACAAAGAAGAAATATCGTTAACATTATTGACAGTTATATGCAGATCAACCTACATGAGGTCTGTGTTCCAGATGGTGCGGTCATAGAAAGAAGAATCCCATCTGTGTTCAATATATTTCCAATCATATCCAACAAAAATATCTACAAGAAGAGAATAAGGATCGTTTTAAATAATGGAAGAAGAAAATACATAAACAATAATGAAAATGGTAATAAGTTCATTTACAAATATGATGAGGGATGGCGTTAATGAAAGAAAGTTATATCTACTGAAGACGAAGAATTGCAAATGTACATGGACTTTATAAATAAACAATTTATGTGTGTAAACATTCAGTGCATTCTTGAATTGCAAAAGTAAGATAGGTATATATGTAACCAGGGAAAGTTTGTAGAAAACTTATACGAATTAGATGGTGCCAACATAAACATTAGTGTGCGAGTTGTGGCACTGCAGATGGATAGTCGTGTTTTGTTTGAAAACCGAGGTTATAAAAAGGCGCGAATAGCGACAGAAGAGGAGAAGCTGCCGATCTTTTAAATTTACTAAACGTAAAAATTTTGTTAGCGTATGCGAATGATTGTAGGGGTTTCCATACACTACGCTGAATCATGTTAGTTAAAATGTATTAAGTTTATTTTGGATCTCAATAGAGTTTTAGTTTTCTTATTATCATTAATTATTTGTTCTATTTGATTATTTCATATTTAAATATTTATCAAAATGGTTGACATTAATTAACAGGAATTTGATGATCTATATGAAGAATATAAGTAAGTTTTACTTGAAATAAATTTACATTTTGAATTATTGATGGTGCACGACGTACGCTAACGATGCTATGTGTGAATATTCATTTCTGGCAAAACGTTTAAGCATCATCAATATTTGAATAAAATATTATTTTGCTAAAGTAAATTAATTTCTTCATAAATTGGGGAAGATTGTTAATGATGTTAGGGGCATTGGAAGTACTATGTGTGAACATTTGATTCCGGCGTATCACTGGGCATTATTAACAATTTATAGTAGAGAATTATAAAATTTCAAGCATTTTTGAAAACGTAAAGATACGAATATTCTTGATGGACAAAAGTCAAATTGTGGAATGTACTACATGTGAATATTTGCATTCGGCAATTGATAAAGGTCATTTTCAAGGTATTTTCTACTTTGCGAGATTTTAGATCTTCGAAGGCATCACGTGCGAATGTATGTCTTTGTGGAAATAAAATTTAGCTTCGTAAAAGAAAAAAATAATTTATATTTTGAATTTATAAATACGATATAAATGGATTAAAAATATCGGAAGACCATCAGGTCTGTCACCTGATGGTCTTCCGTTTAGCTTACATCTCCAAGGTTATCCCACCTTATTCCTTGGCTACACCGTACTGATGACGACCAATTAGTCAGAAACACGTGTTTACGGTTGCTCTACAGCGGATTATACCCAATATTTTTCTTTTTCTGATATTTTATGTATCCGCGATAATTCCTTATTTTGTTGTAGTTTTATATATATGCCGAAAACTTTCGTTACACCCGTTATTTAGGGCACATTCACAATTACTTCCAATACATTAGAAATATTGAGGTATTTAATTTTTCTTTCATACTGACTTCTATGTCAAATGTAATTAAGTAGAGCATAGGGCTTCACTGAAAATTACATTAATATCACAATTGTAAAGTAAATACACTTAAGTAAATAAAAATTAACATTTCTTTCTTGGCCGTATAGACCAAGGATTCAATTTATTTTTCATTGTAACTTGAAATACGCAGTCGTAACTCCGTAATAACATCGGTTAATTACATTAAGAGGAAGAAGTTTTCTCAAACAAAAGTATAATCTTCACGCAATGGGGTTCTGTTTAACACCAGTGGAGGTCTAATTGATGAAAGTAAAATACAGGAAGAACGGCTGACGATCCGACCCGACCAAATGCTATTCACCATCTTATTTACATTCATTCGACGACATTTTACACATTTTCGTCACTCAATGTAGCGTGATTAATGACTGGCAATTAAATGGGAATTGATTATGTACCTTTTGAGTTAGTTTCTGTTGTTAGTTAGATAGAAGATTTGGTATGTATTTGTCACTTTTTGTGTGTATATGTCTTCCGAAGCTGGTTTCATTTCTAGGTGGACACATTAAGTGATTGATGAGACCTGATTCTTTTATATAAGGGAAAAGTTTCGGGGCTATATATAGAAAAGATAAAAATAAAATACAATGAACAGGCAGAGCATTAATGTGAAACATATATTTCTACATCTTAATATAGCAGATATAGATTTTTGGGTATTTTTATCATTATATTTGGGTTTAGCTTACTTCATATTTATTCCCCGTATAATTAAGTCTTGATTGTCGCAGCTTCAATTATCAAGGACAATATTTTCCCTTTCAAATTATGAATTATTTTTGCCTATAATTTTTAGGAGAAGGCGATTATTCTATCATCAATATTGTGTTTATTTACCTTAGTATTGAATGGATGGGATGCAGATTATATTTGTATTATAAAATGCGTCTTTTTCAGTCATATATAAAAGCCGTCTCTTTTTGGCTTAGTTTTGTTGACTTCCTTAAATAATCTTGCTTTTTTTATAATAGATTTAGATTGTAGGTACATATTCGTTATGCAGTGTCTTTAATATACAGTTTAACTGAAATTGATTTTTCTTGGAATAAATTAAACGTAGCTTCATTTTTTGGTCACGGCATACTAACATTAAATTTGCTACGTGTAAGTTGTCGTTAGTTTTGGATTTCTGGTTATTATTGATTTTATTAAAGCATTTTTAAAGTGTCAATTTTGTTTTATAATAATACGATACTTTATGATTTATATTTCATGAACGATTTTAGGCACACATGTTCATTTTCTTTCTTGAGTATTACAGTGTTTGGTTGCCCACCTAATGCCGCTAATAATCTAGCTAATTTTAGAATATTCAATAAATCGTAGTTTTTCTAGATTACAGTAAATATCAAGAATGTAATTATTTTTTTCTAGCAGGTGTAAAATTGAAGTAATTAATGGTTTGATATTTATTATGAAGTATCTATTCCTCCTCCTTTTTTTATAACACATGTAATATGGTGGTCCTGAAAAGGACCGATTGTGAAAGTGAAGCAGGTGGATATTTAGTCCAGGGTCGGCGTAAGGCCAATTGAATTTTTTATTATTTTTTTTTTTAAATGCATAGAGACGACCCAAAACCGATTTTGGAGTCCATTGTCACAGGGAATGAAACAATGGTTCTCTTTTACGATCCTCTATCGAAAAGGGAGTCCATGGAATTGTGGCGAGGGAGTACATGGAATGGCGGTGACCTGATGAACCTTCTCCCAGAAAGGCGAAACTCGTTGAATCCACGAAAAAGGTGATGGCCACAATATTCTGTGATTGTGAGGGCATTTTGCTAATTGACTTTAAAGAGCGTAATACAAGCGTCGGATATAACATTAATATTGTGTCATTAATTTTTTTTAAGTTGGTCATAAATATAAATACCTATGCAATTTTTCACAATGAAAACATTTGAAATTATGAAATACATAATATTTTATTTTTAGTTTATAGTGGTTTATAGGAAACCTAGTATTACTGAATGTTGGAAAACAATTATTAAACATATCAAAGTATTTAAGTTCATGTAAGTTTCTAATTAGTAAAAATATTCAAATAATTATATTTTCATAGAAAGAGATCCGTTGAAGAAGGGGCCAAAAATTGAGAAACAATCCAGCCTTATATGATTGTCGAAGGACCAAGTCTACATAGAATAACAATTTTTATCTTGTAATTGATACCTTTGTATATAATCGTTCAAGTGGTTTACAGTGTTTAGATTTAATATTTAAATCTCTTCATGTTTTGAACGCAGAATATCCCGCAGCATCAGAACACATTTGATATTTAATACAAATAATAATATATTTTTTTAGCTGTTGTACATTCTGAAGATTTATTTTTCATTTTGTATTAAAATTAAATGTTAATAAAATACATGAACTTTATGGATGATGTGCATCCCTATAACACGTCTTGCACAACCAATAGTTGCACTTTAGTTTCGTTTGAAAATATTTATATTAATATGGGTGTACACATTTTATTTTAATAAAACTGAAACATAAATTTATGTTGCTTACTTTCATTCAGCACCCAGTCAATACTGATAAAAATATGCTATTGAGCTGCGTACGAAGGTTTTAAAGACATCCTTTTTATCTAGATATAAACGATGTATGGAAATTATTGAAATGTTAAAATTTAAAGGAACGTTTTAAGAATTGCTATAGAAAAAATTATAATACTGTCCGAAAAATCTATTTTTTCATTAAATTTAAGAATGTCAACCTAATAGTTTGAGATGAATCTATGGCAATTCTTAGTGTTTTTCAACTTTTTAGAATGTTAACGTAACAGTTCGAGAAGTGTGTTTGGCAATTATTAAAATGTTATTTTACCGTTTAAGTTAACACTTTTTAGCTGGTTATGCCAACCATTTAATCTACTGCTCACTGGTAAAAGTTTAAAATTGTTCACTTCACCTATTATTGGTTAACTGAACCCTTTTTTTCTCGGTGTATATCGTAGGCAGCAGTAGACGCATTTGGGACTTCAGCTAAGTGTCATTGTTTATTTGTTCCAGAGACCAGCATATGGTAAAAATGAAGTACAAGTAAATCAATATTTGTAAAATCCTCTTTGTGCAATATTTACTTACTTTTCTTTTATTTATTTATTGCCATTAGAATAAACTTAAAAATCATACAAGTAATGGAAGTTGCACATGTATTTGCATATAATCCAAACCAAAAATTGTTTTCTATAACTGGTTTTTCTGAATTTTATCTGTCAATCAAAAAGAAAAAAGAAGGAAATCAGCTAAATTAAAGAGCAAGAAAACATTTGCTATACATATGCCGTCTATAAGACACAATGGTGAGTCGTAGATGGCAAAAGTGTATATACGTATGGTACGCAGGAACGGCATTACAATTTTTCATCCATTCTTGTTTCGAGCATATACGAGGTAGGCGCCATAAATTCTCGGCCTGATATAGAAAAAAGAAACTTGGAACAATATGATAATATTTATTTTTCAATGTAATCTCCCCTAACATCTATACATTTATTACAACGATTAATTAGTAATTCGATACCCTTGTAAAATTAATCTGAAGTTTTTCAGTCAAAATGTTCTATAACAGCTGCTTGCAACTCACTGTCGTCCTTAAAACTACGTCGTCACCTAAGGTCCTTTTTTAAATTAGAACACAAAAAAAAATCACAAGGAGCCATATCCGGACTATACGGTGGATGTTCCAATTCTTGAACGCCACATTCGCGGATGGCAGATTGTGAAATGGCGGCAGTATGGACGGAAGCATTGTCGTACAATAATCGCACACCTTTTGTCAATTTTCCACGACGTTTTACACGAATACTGTCCCTTAATTTACTAGGCTTCGAACCGTCATATTTATAGTGTACACTTCGCGTATGTGCATCCATGACGTAACGGAGATTGAACAGGTTTGAATTCGTATAAGCCTGTCAGGCCGAGAATTTATGACACCTACCTCGTATATCTACTGCTGCTGTAAAAGGTGAAACAGACTATTCTAATTATTCGAATTTGTGCATTTGTCGTTGAAAAGTCATATGAAGACATAAATATTTGTGGATAGGATTAATGTTTTTAATAAGAATACGTTGTTTAATCTACGATAAATTCTTACAAAAGGAAACTCTAAGAAGTAAATTTACAATTGATTATAAAAGTCAATATTGTATTTATATTGTCATTTATGGAATTTTGACAAAAGTATTGTCAATATTCAAAATGGATTGTGTAAGTGACAATAATTATCTAAAATACATTCTAGAGATATGTATACAATCCATAAATAAAGCTCGAAGTCAAATAAAGGAAAACAACGAGACAGATTTATTTCGGACGGTGGTGGTTTAATTACAAAAATATCAAACATTTATTTATAAACGTACACGATCTTATAACAGCCGAAGGAGTAATACTGAATATTAAGTAGAGGAACGAAGATAAGTGCTTTAAATTTATAAAGAGATAGTAAAAGCGAATTTTGAAATTGAGTTTGCGTAAGTAAGATGCATTGGAATTTGAACATATATATTATTCCATTTGGTAATTTAGACGTACTCAAGATTTAAATAATTCAAATTTTATATATTTTAATAATACAAAGTATAAAATTAAATCCTCTTTGAACCTTATAATAGTTTATTATATACTCTAGTATATGTTTCGCCTTGAAGGCATCTTCAGCTAAAATAGTCACATCTGTTATGTCGATGTAAATATGTTGTACTAATGTAATAATTGTAAATATATAAAACTTGTGATAGATTTAATGTAATTATAATTAGGATGTAAATGAAATGGAAACTGGATGGTTATACTTGGATTTTAAGTTATACAAAAGGGAAAAGTGTTTAAAAAGGTAATACGTATTACCTGGTTGGAAGCTGTGAAACGACAGCGTTTCACAGCTGAAATAATATCTGGATACAAACTATAATAACAGTAACGTTGAAACGATTACAACATAGTTTTATTTTGAGGCTGCAATTCATCAAGCTCTTCAAGCAGTTTTAAATTCAAGTAAATTAAGTGGATGTCTTTTCCATTTAAAGCAATCATGGTATAGAAATTACTATTTTCAAACACCGAAGAAGTAACACATTTTGTTTTAATTTAATGGCGGAGAAACCGAATAATAATCAATTGACACTCTTTTGTAATTATTTATTTAATACTTATATAGTGGAAGATGCATTTCCTCCACACTTATGGGCGCTGAAGTGTTGTCTCATACGACTCGCGCAACAAATGCTTGCGAGTCGTTTCAATCACATTTTTGCAGTTGTTTTAATTTGGCACATCCAAATATTTATCAGTTTGTGGATGAATTAGTTACATTTAAAACGCCTACTTACGTAAAAATTGCGAGCGCTAATAGAAATTGTAGAAAAAAACACGTATAAATTTAGAATCTATATGTACCTATGTATAATTATTAAAAATAAACTTTTATTTTCTGTTTTTTAACTTTTTTAAAACTTTCATTTGTATCTGACATATTTTGTGAACAAGTTCTTTGATCAAGCAATTTAATTCATATGAAAATTATGTGTTCCATATCCACTACGGAATTTACATTATTGTTATTATAGTTTATCTCGAGAAATTATTTTTTCTTAAGCCCTTCGCCGTTACTACCTAACAGAGTCATTACTATTTCTTGACCCTGTGTGGAATTTACATGCGTCCAATGTTGGTTCCACTATTTTATAATATCTTTGTATAAGAAATAAATGCATCGTTCCTTCCTAGATTTAAAATATTTATAGCTATTCTTAAAACTAGGGTTATTAAAAAATTCCTAATGCATTTTGTTATACAAAGTATTGTTCTATACTCACGTATTTGCTTTTAATTATTACATTTTAGTTCAGTACCTTTAATTCTATTTATTTTTGAAAGTCATTATTTTTAAACTACACAAATAACAGATAAGTCATGTTGTATTATGAATCCCAATTATTCAAATCAGTTCGTTACTTGTCGAACTCATGCTGCTTTGGAACATCAGTCAAGATAATGTCAGCTAACAAAATAATTAGGTACCACTATTATATAATTATGCACTATTTGGGGAATTCTGCACGATATTGACAGAGATGTGTGGGGCGACGGATATAAGATAGTCATGAAAAGAATGATTGGCTGCCCACCCAAACCACGAATGTCTATGATGATGATGCAGGAGGTGGTAAGACACCTGTTTCCTATTCACAAGCCGGTTGTTTTCCACCGCAATAGAGAGGCCATCTTTTCAAAGTTTACCGTGGAAGAATTGAAACTAGCAGTAACTAGAATCAAAACCAACAAAGCACCTGGAACAGGAAATATACCTTCAGAGATAGTAAAGCAGTTGGCCTTGGTAAAACCAGAGTACGTGCTTGCAACGATCAACCAGCTGGCAATGCGGGGAGAATTTCCAAGTAAATGGAAGGTAGCAAGACTAGTCCTACTAAAGAAAGGTAATAAAGTAATGCAAGAGGCTAGCTCGTACAGACCGATCTGCCTACTTGACGCTGAAGGCAAACTCTACGAACAACTGATAGCCACTGGGCTAAAGAAGGAGATTGAAAGAACCGGGGGCCTGGCTGAGAACCAGTACGGATTCAGGGAAGGCCGACAGACGGTGGATGCCGTAAAGGCAGTAATAAGTATAGCGAAAGCAGCAGCCAAATATGGCAGCCGGCACAGAAGATTATGTGCCGCTGTAACCCTAGACGTCAAAAACGCTTTCAACAGCGCTTCGTGGCAGGTGATTCTTGACGAAATGCGGGGCCGACATATAGACGAAAGCTTAACCACTATCATAGCGGATTATTTGTCTGATCGGGAAATTACTTTAGAAACTGAAGGTGATGTAAGAAACATTAAAGTGAGTAGCGGAGTACCACAAGGGTCTGTACTAGGACCAACCTTATGGAATATTATGTACGACAAATTGCTAAGGATGGAACAGCCTCAAGGGGTTCAATTAATAGGTTTCGAGGATGACGTAATCGTAGTGGCAGAGGCGAAGACTGAGGAGGCGCTGGTGAATATAGTGAACACCGCACTACTAAGACTAACAAGGTGGTTAAGAGAGAAGGGACTACAGCTAGCACCAGCCAAAACAGAAGCAGTTCTCCTAACAACAAAGAGGAAACTGGGACAGGTGGAATTCAATGTACAAGGATTGAAAGTGATACCAAGCAGAGCTGTGAAGTATCTGGGGGTGTGGCTGGACAAAAAGCTTACCTTCGCTGAACATGTAGACAAGACAGTGGAAAAGGTAGAAAAGACAACAACAGCGCTTCTTAGCTTAATGCCAAACGTCGGTGGGCCAAGAGCATCCAAAAGGAAAATCCTAGCTAGTGTGGTCCACTCACAGATGTTATATGCTGCGCCTATATGGTGCAAGGTTGCAAGGAATGTCAAGTTAATTGGTAGACTAAGAAGAGTACAGAGAACTCTAAACATTAGGATTTGTAGTGGATACCGAACCATCTCCGCAGAAGGGGCAGGAGTCATTGCAAGTATGCCTCCAATAGAATTATTAATTAGCGAAAGATATGAAAAGTACAACGGAAAATCAAAAAAGGAAGCTGCAGAAAGTCTGAAACAGAAATGGCAAGAGAAGTGGACCACGGGGACCTACGGACGATGGACGTACAAACTTATACCTGATATAAGGAAGTGGGTGGAACGACCCTTCGGAGAAGAGGATTACCACCTGACCCAGGCCCTTTCGGGACACGGCTGTTTCCGCCGATACCTTTACCAGCGTGGACGGGTTGATGCTGAAGGTTGCCCTCACTGTGGTGAAAGCGATGACGCTGAACACACACTATTTCTGTATGACAAGTGGAATGACGAACGTTATAGCTACCAACGCAAAACTGGTAAAACTTTTACGCCAGAAAATGCGATGCAGACACTGCTTGAATCTCAAGAGGGATGGGAAAATACGTATCGCACCATCAGGAGCATAATAGAAGGTAAAGAAAGACTAATGAGGTCCTAGACCAAAAACACCACCCACGCTGAAGTAATGCTAACGCGGTTCCAGTGTGAGGTGTAAGATGGAACACAGGGGGGTTTTTAGTTGGTATGAATCCAACACTACCTGCATACGACAACTTTGCAGGTGTCTTTTCGAAGATTTTCCCGTCTTAAAAAAAAAAACTATTTGGGGATGTGGTGAGAATAAGTTTTTCTTTCAGAAGAACTAGAATGAAAAAAATAGTGAACAAAGAACCAGATGATACAACAGTTTGAACAGAGCAACTAAGTCAAGTTATTTCTGTCTTCAATTACAATTCGCACAAGAGTATATTTTAATATAGGTAGTCTGTTTAAGGATTATTTTCAATAAAACAGCGTATTCATTCTGTTCCAATCTACATATCGTCAATTGGTCCTTCGAGAAAACTAGTGTTGAAGCAACTTAGAGTTTTTTTTGTTACACTTGATTAGTACAATCAACGCAACACAATTAATGTGACGTTTTGTAAAAAAATAATTGTAGAATGCTTTGATTATTATTATGTGCGTTCATTTAACTAATATCTGAAAGCGTGAATTATAGTACTGTGGTTGTATCCAAAATATATGAAGCCCCGTTTTTAATTAACTTGTTTTTCAAAAATGGCATATTTTCTATAGTGAATACAATCTTTATAAGGATTAAATAGAATGATTCATTATTACAATAAATAAGTTAATCAAAGTAGGGGCTCAATATCTTTTGACTAGTGTTCAAAAATTATAATCTTCAGAGTTAATCATCTTCGTAGCTTAGTTGCAAGAGTGTTAATATTATTAGTGACAACTGGAACACATTAGTTTTTAAATAATTCCTTCAGATTGAAAAAAAATATATATTATTTCATCTGTTACCTACACTACTGAAGTTTAATTCCTGGCGTGTTAGTTGCATGTAACTTTTTTATATTATTATTTCGGTGTTTATAATATATATCTAATTCTTATAGATACATATTTATTCCCCATAAATATGTTGAATATTGAAAGCATTTTTCATGAATATATATATTCGACAATCTTCCAGTGAACTTTCGTTATAACGACAAAATTGCTTGCGTATTTCTGATAAAAGGATTCGTATATATGTACTGTACATTATTCCTATCTGGTTACTTATATATAAAATGTTCATTTTGGAGTTTCTGTGTCGAATCAATGTTCAGGGTATGAGCAAATCAGCCATGTTCATCTCGATTTCCTTTGATAGTTCATCCACTCGTCATTGTTTATCTCGGATTGCGGCAAATAAAATGTGTAGTCCTTGTTGATTTATTGTAAAAAGCAGCAAATAAAAAATATCTCGTCCTTCGAACAAATAAATTTCTGTGTGGCTTCGTTCTTTAGACGGATACAGGCGGTATGTATGCGAATAAAAAGAGAAGAAATTTATTATGGTCGGAGGCATGACTTTTTAGAATCAAGAATTCCCTATCCATCTGTCTTTTATTAGTTTCTGATTTTATTTTACCTATATTTCTATTTGGGATATATGTAACGAATCAGCAAATAATATTTTCGTAATTTTTCAAATGATTGCTTTACGCTAAGTTTCTCGAGCGATTTAGTATAATTGATGATTCAAAGTTCCGTGAAATATAAAACAAAATTTAGTTGTCGTAGTTAACAGATTATTACTATTAGGTAGTAATAATAAGTTATCATAATTGTATTGAGACTTGTGAATGATCAAAAATTCTTAAAAAGAGATACTTTATCTTATATTCGTGTGGGGGGCACTTACAAAACATATGAAAACCTGAACATTTTGCTAGAAAAATAAAGAACGAATATTTGGCGGATTTTAAACTTGTTGGGGTATGCAATCAAGTTACAGCAAGTAATGCTGGTTTTTAATATCTTTGGAACAATCGTGACACAAAAAACCTTTACATTAAGTAAAAGCGGCCATTTCGACAGAAAACATAATACAACCTGCATGTAAAACTAGAGCTTAAGATTTATAAAGGCGATGGATCAAAAAGGTGATGATTTTAAAAACCTACATGTATCTTAAAGAGGGCATATTTCTTGGACTTTAGATACCAGAAATAGTATATGTGTTAAAAAATATTAAACCAAATTAAGAGAGCGGAAAAAGTTGTGCGTTCATGGTAAAAGCTTTTGACAGTTTTTTGGAAAAAAAATGTTTCCTACAATGAAATATTGTAGGGAACCATAATAATATGCAGATTGAAACATATGAATTAAGTATATGTTTAATTATTATAATTAAATAAATGTTTATTTTTAATTTTAAGTACCTATATTTATTAAATTATAAAGTACTTATTTCTTATATGTTCATATGATAAACTACACATGTCATATATATAGAAAATAAACACAAATGTTTGGTATTACATCGCAAAAATCACGGTACAATTTATTTTTAAGTTCTGCAGTTTTACAAATTAACGACTATTCATGTAAGTTTTACGATTAACCAACGCCAATTTCATTCATGTAAATTCACGTATCAAAGGACATCTCAAGTCGCTTAAAATGTTGTTTCAAGGAAGTTGGCGATGTTTAATCGGTGGATGTCGTCATCTTTCTATTAGAAGAAAACATGATAAACTAATTCACACATACATATATCAACAAGGAATAACACGAAATACAATGCATCTATTTTTCTTCAATGCTAGATTCGCGATTGTGATAAGAGCAGAACAAAATGGATATACTAAATTTATCAAGAATAAATATACGTAAATTGATATTTAAATAACAAGGGAACTCTGAATTCCCTACATATTGTGTCGTAGATAAACCTATTGGAAGTATTGACACAGCTTCATAGTTAAAGTCTAATTTTATATATTCAATATACTTGAAGTCGTTTGACAAAAACAGATGTATTAAGGTTTCATCTTCCACTCTATTGTCATTTTTCTTAGTAATACACTCTCAGTCCTATCTATATCGAAAGCATGTGAATCATAAATATTAGAGTTAATGGTTTACGCTATAGGCTGACAACCAGAATCTAATTAAATTGGATAATCCGCTTAAATTAGAATTCAAAATAATTATTTTAATTAAAATTGCATGCAATTGCTAGTGGTCATGAATTATAAATGTTCAGTTGATGTCTACCGCAAGTGGATAATGAATGCAAAACTAAACCATCATAATATACTTTTTTAACTTTACTATTTGAGTAGTTTATTTAATTAAAGCATATTATACAGTTTCAGTCAGAAAATGTATGAAATTTATTGTATCGATTTCATTCAGATAATCATATTGTGAATCCCATTATCCTCTATCAGCGATCTGTAAAACTCGCTTTGATATTTTAATCCTTTTGTTGTCAGTAATATATACTCTACAGTTTTATATTCGTAATAATTACATTGGTTGACTTCGCAGATATTTCTTGGTGAAACATTTTGTAATAACTTAATTAATTATTCGAAAATAAATGCTTGGCTCAGTTTCACAACTTCTTTATTAGATATACTAACAATTGTTTCGGCTATGAGGCCATTATCAAAGAGTTATCTAGAACTAAACTTATTCTACTTAAGGGTTAACTTATATACCTGTGTTCATTATGGGTGGGAGGATATGGATAATTGATATTTAAAATTACATCGATATAGGGGGTATTTACAAATTCTAATTGTGTGTTTGTGATAACTCGATTTTGTTTTTGGGCTTTTTTAATTTCAAAAATCTCTAATATATTTAACTTTTTACTTTTTACTACATTATGAATGAGGTTACAGCTATTTACATCTGGTACGTGGTTGTTCTCTATACAATGTTCTGCAAATCCAGTGTGTTTAACACTATATTTTACATCTCTAATATGTTCTGTTACACGTGTATTAATACATCTGCCACTTTGTCCAATCTAAATAGCTTCACAATCCTGGCATTTTATGGAATATACTCCTGATTTATCTAAGTTATTCATTTTATCTTTAGCATTATTCAACAATGTACCTAAATTTACTTTATTTATCCACACTATGTTAATATTTAGTTTCTTTAGTAATTTGTTTATTTTCTGTGTTATGGGAGGGATATAAGTGATTACATGCCACCTAGGTTTATCTACATCTTTTATTTCCGGGTATAACAATTTTTGGAGTGATTTTCTTTCTTTATGTTTTAGTAAATTATCAATGATATTTGGGCTGTAAACATTATTTTTTGCTATTACTTTAATTGTGTTGATTTCATTGTTAAAGGCTTCCTTATTCAGTGGTATGTTCATTGCTCTGTGTATGTAGCTATGGAAAGTTGACATTTTAATTTTTTGTGATTGATTTGCGTTAGCGTGTAATATGTTGTCTGAAAATGTTGGTTTTCTATATATTGTAAATAATAACTTGTTGTCTTTTTTGTGTATTGTAATATCTAGAAAATTTAATGTATTATTGTGTTCCTTTTCTATAGTAAACTGTATTTTGGGGTTTAGAGTATTAAGCAGTTTTAGGAATTCTGTTAATTGTCTATCTGTACCCTTCCAAATACAGAAGGGCTCTAGGTATGTTGATGACATTTTCTGCGTTAGCGTGTAATATGTTGTCTGAAAATGTTGGTTTTCTATATATTGTAAATAATAACTTGTTGTCTTTTTTGTGTATTGTAATATCCAGAAAATTTAATGTATTATTGTGTTCCTTTTCTATAGTAAACTGTATTTTGGGGTTTAGAGTATTAAGCAGTTTTAGGAATTCTGTTAATTGTCTATCTGTACCCTTCCAAATACAGAAGGGCTAGGTATGTTGATGACATTTTCTGTATTTGGAAGGGTACAGATAGACAATTAACAGAATTCCTAAAACTACTTAATACTCTAAACCCCAAAATACAGTTTACTATAGAAAAGGAACACAATAATACATTAAATTTTCTAGATATTACAATACACAAAAAAGACAACAAGTTATTATTTACAATATATAGAAAACCAACATTTTCAGACAACATATTACACGCTAACGCAAATCAATCACAAAAAATTAAAATGTCAACTTTCCATAGCTACATACACAGAGCAATGAACATACCACTGAATAAGGAAGCTTTAACAATGAAATCAACACAATTAAAGTAATAGCAAAAAATAATGGTTACAGCCCAAATATCATTGATAATTTACTAAAACATAAAGAAAGAAAATCACTCCAAAAATTGTTATACCCGGAAATAAAAGATGTAGATAAACCTAGGTGGCATGTAATCACTTATATCCCTCCCATAACACAGAAAATAAACAAATTACTAAAGAAACTAAATATTAACATAGTGTGGATAAATAAAGTAAATTTAGGTACATTGTTGAATAATGCTAAAGATAAAATGAATAACTTAGATAAATCAGGAGTATATTCCATAAAATGCCAGGATTGTGAAGCTATTTAGATTGGACAAAGTGGCAGATGTATTAATACACGTGTAACAGAACATATTAGAGATGTAAAATATAGTGTTAAACACACTGGATTTGCAGAACATTGTATAGAGAACAACCACGTACCAGATGTAAATAGCTGTAACCTCATTCATAATGTAGTAAAAAGTAAAAAGTTAAATATATTAGAGATTTTTGAAATTAAAAAAGCCCAAAAACAAAATCGAGTTATCACAAACACACAATTAGAATTTGTAAATACCCCCTATATCGATGTAATTTTAAATATCAATTATCCATATCCTCCCACCCATAATGAACACAGGTATATAAGTTAACCCTTAAGTAGAATAAGTTTAGTTCTAGATAACTCTTTGATAATGGCCTCATAGCCGAAACAATTGTTAGTATATCTAATAAAGAAGTTGTGAAACTGAGCCAAGCATTTATTTTCGAATAATTAATTAAGTTCGTAATAATTAACTATACAATAATATCGTCATATATTGTAAATTACTTAAGAATATTAAAAATAAGAAATGTGCTAAAGAAGTGGACTCGGTGTGATAAACACGTACAGCGATATCTAGTTACATATCGCATGTATGCTGCTTCTTCCAGACGTAATATAGACGTTCTCGATGGCCCAAGAGGATATAAAAAAACTGGAAGTTTGGATGGAAATTTAGACAACATTGGTAAGTGTGCAAACCGATCAGATACTATACTGTAGATATTTATTTAGGTGAAAATCCAATGGATGTTCTGAGTTCAGACTACTACAGAACTCCTTTGTAAGCATGAACAGCCGTTGAAAATAAAATAATGAAACTTACTTGTCTGAACAACTAAAAGTTTTAATTGTACTTTTGGTAAATAAGAGAATTAAGAATAAGATTCATTCCAATGAATTTTTCTCACTCAGTTAATTATAAATTTTATTTTTGTATTTTCTTTATTATCTATAACTTGAACATAAATACGGAAGTATTTAACGCAGTGTCTGAAGAACAAAGGTAAATCATAGGGGTATCTACTGATCATATGAATAGTAACATTTATTTGGAGTTCTAAATTTTTTCATATATTGATTTCTTTATGAAAATTATCAATACTCGATGATAATAATTATAGTTAATATTTGATGCTTTTAACATCTTAATTTTTAGAAATAAAATGCAAAAGGAAAAATCTCTTTCTACAAAAAAATATATAAAAAATCTATTTACGTATTTCGGCAACAAAGTTTCCATCTTCAGTAGAAATCTGTATAAAACAAAAAAGAGTGTTAAACGTAGTATTTTTGGCTAAGGTTTAACCTTAGAAAATATGCTCTTCACAAAATCACCAGTGGGATAACACTAGTGTTATCCCACTGGGGAGTTTTTCCTTTTGGATTTTATTTCAGATCTTTAGCCACAGTCTCCACCCATTATTGGATCTTAATTGTTTCTTTAAATAATAGAGAAATTAAGTTTCTTTCATTATTGCAACTTGAGCGCATCTTTCCTCATTTGTTCTATTGCTACCATCGTGCCAGAATAATCAATTTACAAAACAAACATCACTGACAATAGCATTAAGAACATGGAATTTATAATTCATATTGTAATAAAGTAGATTAATTTATGTCGATAATTTACAAACTCACAGCTGAAAAAACCTTTAAACTGCATTTATGGGATTCTAATGTCAAATTTGACAATTACGTAATTTGAATTCACGCAGGGTTGGAAACTGTAAAACGTAATAATCGAAAAATGCAAATGGCGGCGAAACATTGTAATTACTATTACTCTATAAATATATATTGCATATCTACAGTTGCCCGATTAGTAGTTGTACTGCGGAGGGTTCAACATTACCCTCCGTTGTTGCGCTTGTGTCACAGATGCCGCTGGAAATCTCTCATAGGCATTTGGTACATAAGTCGACAGGTAGTCTAAGTTTGTAAGGCATTGCTCGTACACTGATGAGCTCTATGTAAGATCGAAAGAGCTGTCTGTATATTGTTGTTCGCCATTCCAACTTGGTGTAGATGTGCATTCATACATTTATTCATATACGAATTAATTCGTGTATGTATATTTGAGTGAATACATAATTATTTATTTACGTTTATCGAACGTTTATTAACTTTAATCTCATTATATGTATTTGTAGTCAAAAATTCCTTCTCCATTTTTTTCAACGTTTTTTGTGCGTATCGATACAAACAAGTTTCATAAAGCAGCCTACTTCCCATGTATAACAAGTATAGGCTATTTTTTTTTTGAGTATCATATTTGTTACGAAAGACAGAATTACAGTTCTGAAGTGCTATATCCATTAACATTTTCAGTAATTGCTGATATCTATTTTGGGGGGGTGGTTCTTTTCTAAAGAGATTATCGTGTCAAAATTTACGTAAACTTCCATGAGAATTTTGTTTCAATTTGAATTATTAGCAATAAATTTCGTAATTTTATCATTGACTGAAAAAAGGTTGGTGACTGGTGGTTGTTTTTCAATTGGTGTTCGTGCTCGGTTTTCTTCTATCAGATTCTTGATATTTTTGAATCTCTGGCGAAAGGACTATATTTTGTAAAATTTCAAATTATTTGGTATACATCTCATTATATCTGGTATTAGCTGACTGAGCTGGAGAGAAATTTTTTGGCGTCTTCTTCAGCTCGTTCAATCTTGTAGAAGAATTGAAAGTTGGAGGATTTACATTTAAATGTTTTTTAAGTGTTTATCTATGTTACCATAAACACACAGTCGTGTGCAGTTTGATTTTTTTGAATATTTCGTTATTTTAATTTTCATACCACACAGACACTTTACCATACAAAATAATTCGTTTTTCTTGCCTACTTTTGTTTCAAACAGAAAGTCATCGTACTTTTTTTTATTAAGTTCCAATTATCTTCACTATGAAATTGAAACTGCAACCATGCGTTAATCGTCCTCTAGTTTCTTCTGTCAAGTTATCACTGACGATAGAATTGTTTCCATTTATGCTTAAAATGTTTTTAATACACTTGGGAACACTTATCTTTTTTCCGTTTCGAATTCAGCAAAACAATCTTCTTTATCCATACACGGAGTAGCTATCATTAAAAAATATTAAAAGTCCGGTTCTAAATAAAATATCTATATTGTAGACTTAACTAAATTACTTATACTTATCTAGTTTAAATTCGGTTTGATTCTCCAATTTATTTCTAAATTGTTTAACCAACCAGTCACCACATATACACGAGGTCGACGCGAGGTTAGGAAACTCATGGTTTCTCGTGTCAGATAACATAAAGCGCGCTTGTGCATGCGCATGCGTCGTGATATGAATTGAGCGTGTACATCCGCGGACATTCCCGGACATCCCCGGACATCCTCGGACATCTTTTTGTGTGTACACTAAACATCCCCAGTGGTTAACCCCTCTTATTTACACGTCATATCAAATTGTTTACTGTATTATAAGATATGTGTTCTGGGTTTTGGTGGAATACTTGCATCATTCCTATTTATTTTGAAGCAAGGTATATTATGAAAATATATTCTTTCTAATATGCACTTACATGCAGGACATTATCCTTGCAACTGAGAAAATAATAATTTTCATTTACCTGAAATATACTTGAATAAGATATAACAAAAAATACAGAAAACTAAGCTAACCCAGCATTCTGATGTTCCTAATTGCTTAATATGCAATACACAAAAATTAACTTGATAGAATAGAAGTCAAAATGAGTTTAGTGACATTGGGTTAGATGGAATAACATTCAAAAGACATGCTTTATTATAATTAAATAAATTAATATTTTGTACTAGTCCGTTGTTTTTTGGAGTGAACGTAATACGAATGTAGTAAGAGATATTGCTGCCTATCATAATAATTTCAGCACTTCTCGTGAGTAAAAATAAATCTAACATTTACTCGAAAGTTCTTGTACGAATAAACACAGCGATTCTAAATGTTTAAGTAATATTAATTACTTCTTAATATTAAATTTTGCTAATAAGTATCGTGTAAGTAATTTACATTTTAGTAGTATTACGATGTATAAAATTATATTTAATATGGTATCTATTAAGGACAACGCTGTATATATATGGACGTAATCCCTTAGAAAGTTCCGAGTATTATACTTTAAATACATATTAATCTTTGTGTCACATTGCTCGATTAAACAGAATCTCAACGCATTGATTTGAGAACAATAGAAACGAGCTTGATATTAAACGGCAGACAATAATGCTCTCTTCAATGTTAATGACAAAGTTGGAGCGCCGGTTCGATTTAGGTCTACATTCACTCCAAAACGGCAGGAATTCCAAGCGTTGACCAATGCCTACGAACAGAATGGGTGTGATGAATTTAAGACATGATGAGCGTTCGTCCAGGGGTGACCATTAATCAAGAGACCTTCAAAAACAAGTGTTTGACGGGCCAGATGAGGAATAGAGATGGCGATGCCAGGATTTCAGGCGTTGTTACTTGGCAAATGACCTACCAACTTTAGCAGACGGAACGCAACGCACGGAATAGAGCGAGAGAGAAATAGAATTTTCACTTGACTACGGACGTGTTCCAATACTTAGGAAATCACTTCGTATTAAAAGAAAACTTTTACTGGCGCGACACTCTTTCGTTCGCAGTATGTACGAAAAAAGCATCTGTTGGTGTTAGGTTGACAGGAGTCGTTGTTTTTTTCTTTGACCGCCAACTATCCAGTAATTTTTCATTTAATTAGAATGACAGGTCCATATTTCTTATTTTCAGAAGCAAATTGGTAATCTCTTAATGAAATAAGCTAAACATAAATCGTATTTTTATTTTTATCATATGAGTAAGATGAGTATAAAATATCTGGTAAATATATAAAATATAATTAGAATTTATATATTTTGAGAAACAGTAAATCATCTCTGCGGTGTATGAATCTCTTGTAATTGGTATTACAAAATATGCCTTAAGAAAATGGTTCATCACCGGATATAATTAAATTTGAGCAGTATATATTATTTTTTCAATAAAATCCCCTCTTATTTTTAAAACCAACTTACTGTTGTCATATCACATTTCGACAATGTTTTTGACTTCGACTTATATTATATACATAGCTGTATATCAAATATCACTTTAAAAGATAGGAAACATACCAGTGGATTTCATAACAAACATGAATGTCAGCAAAAATATATTAAAAAGGAAATGGCAATGGACAGAATATGTGGCCTAAATCAGTGCTGATATGTGTTCATGAATAATAACAAAGTGGAAGCCAAGGAGACTAACCGAAAGCTTGGGGGGGGGGAGCCTTTGAAGAGATGGTGTAATGAAATATGAGAAACTGCTAAAAAGAGATGGATAATAAGGGTCGAAACACTAATTGAAAACGAAACTTTATAATAACATATCTGTGTGTGTATCTCTCCGTCTGTGTGTAACAACGTTAGCAGCCAAACGGCCAAAGCTCTTTGTGGTACCCTCAATAGAATCCTCATTCTCGTTTAAGGAAACTTTGAGTACTCTCGATGTCTCCAAAGTGCTTATGCTCGAGTTGTCTTATTTTCTAACAAGTTCATATTACGTGTAGACTGGTTTCATCTTGTAATTCGCTCTGCTTCACCTGACTGTGTTAACAATGCCCATGTTGTACACACATAAATGCTCACGAGGGGCAGTGTAACTGGGCACTGCCGATTATAATCGGAATTTATATTTTCGATTCGTCTAATTATGTTAGCTGAGAACTCAACATTTAGCTACTCTAACAGTGTTTCAGTAGAGTATTCACCCTCAGTAAACTTATGCTTCTTAGCAACATTCTCATTTCAGTCATGAGCAGATCTCCCAGTTTCCTATTGAACCATTCCGTGATTAGGTTGCCCGCTTGGCAAGTTCTCTTTATTATCATCATGCTTTAGCTTCTAAATAATAGTTAAATATTTCGATATGGCAATGGAGTTCGTAATGGTTCTTATGGTTACCTAACTGGCAGTGATTATGCTAATTCGTCTATTTGTCACTTCTTCAGCACAGGTCGCAACTACGAATAGCTGTCTGGATAACCATCGCGTTCTTACTCAAGAATGAAATAGTTGACATACAAATACTCTTACGAATTATCACAAGTGCAGACCAGGAAAGGCTGTATTACAAGTGTTGGTTATATTTAATGGAATAAATAAATAAACACTGCCTTATAGTCTAGTATATGCTCGTTAAGCCTTTGCTATTAGTTTCTCCTGAGCAGTCATGGAGAAGCACTAACTTAACTTAAGTCAAAAGACATCGTCAATGATAATATATAATCTTCTTGATGCCAATTATATATTAACTGGTGTAATATGAAAACAGATATAAAGGCGTGAAATAATTATGGTATGTATTGAAGGAAAAAGAAAACGATGAAATACAAGTAGTAGATGTAATTTCTTTTGGGTAATAATAGTTATTTATTATACAAGGGAAAAAAGTATTAGATTTTAGCTCGTGGTAATTTTGTGTTTGGTTTTAAAAATTTGCGAACTTAAGTTGATTTTTAGTTATTTTGAATGAAGGTGAAAAAGAAATGCAGTTCTTTCTCGGAGATGGTTTTATTGGCTTATATAAGTAAATGCAACTTTTTGTATAATAAATTATATTAAAATTAAATGTCCGTGTTCTTGCTTATGTGTACATATCCTGGAAAAAAGTGACATTTTGTTACCTGTTAATAAAGATAAAATGTCAAACTTTTTTCCTGTCACAGAAAAAACGTTATTATTATTATGGCAACAATAGTATTTGTTGTTCTGTAGCTATTATTTCATATGTGATGAGATAGAGATATCAATTTATGCAATGTTATTTGAAAAAAAAGACAAAAAAGAGGTCCTTAATTCAAACTGTATGCGCGTTACTCGGGATCGTGTGGAACAAAAAAAAATATAGAACGGCAAATGTATTCATGGAATTTTTTTCTTTTCGGGGTCCTTTTCGACAGGTAATTCGCTCCGGTCACTAAATCCTTCGGTCCGAAGAAAATACAGTGAATTAGTGAGATGAATAGCGTACCTCTTAAATTATAGTAGTAGTAATGCCTCCCTGAGAGACTCGTTAACCTTTCTCTAGGGTGGCTCCCGGAAATATTGAAGCCAACGATGGAGTATTCACACTAAAACTCCGGCACTACAATTAAGCAAGCGAGTTCCTTAAATCTAATTTAAGCGCTATAATAACAGTAAATCTTTTAATTATGTACCGTGTCTTCTTCAGACGCTAGAACATCGTCCAGTAAATAACAAGTCAAATGTGTGTCACTGCGGAAGACAGTACGTCTAAACGGGGCTCCCTATACATATAAATCTACTGCTTGATTTCAGTAGGTTGAATTTCTAATATTTCTCGTGCAAAGGAATTAACTGTGGGATTTCCGTTTTCGGCAGACAAATTAGATAATATAGTTTCCTCTTTTGTATATTTATTTAGAGTATGTAGCGTATTTAAGTTTAAGGTATAATAAAAACATCTTTATTATATCTAAAATTTCTTAAAACTTGTTGCGGTAGTATAATTATCGTCTAGAAAGTAAATTATATAAGAAGTATCACAATACAATCTGTATCGGGTGTAAATTTAAACTATGGTTAGATATTTACTAATGCTATAAATGATATTTATTGATTTCATCAATAATTGAGTTAAATTTATATGTACGAAGTGTGGGAATGGAACGCAATGGACAAATACTGACGAGTTCGTTATGAATGAGTGCGAAAATTCCTCATTATTTCCACATGTCTGCAATAGTGGTGTTGCAAATGTAACTACCCATTACTATAGTATTCGTTAATCGATACGATACGGAGTAACGAATACTGGTTTCAAATAATTGTTACTTTTTCAAACAGTTAACCTCATAATATATAACTTTTTTCTTGACTGAAATATTCTATTAAAAAATATAGTTCAGAGTAAATAACTTTGTACAAAATATTTTTGAGTTTAACCAATTATTAGTATTACTTTTGTTTGTGTAGGTTGATTTCATTACAAAAGTTTTGTTTTGATTGCAAAATAAATGTTGTGCCATGTACTACATTCTACAGTTATTTGTGTGATATAATATAGGAGTTGGAGATTTTTATGGTTTTATGATAGAATCTCTCGCCTATCGTAAATAAAATGGGGACTTAAAATAGTATATTACATACCAAGGTTGAGAAGATGACTATTATTGCCCGAGTGGCGAGATTAAATTCCGAGGCGCAAAGCACCGAGGAATTTAAGCCACAAGGGCAATAATAGTCTTCTCAACCGTAGTATGTATACTATTTTTTGTACCAGTAGTCTAATTGGACCTTAAAACCTTAATAATTATGAATAAATTTACTCATATATGTAAGAATGCCCTTGTAATAAAACTTCATGTAAACAAATAAGTAGGCTATATTTTGATGTTGACAAATAAGTTTTGACGTAAATGCTGAAACTAAAAGTCAAGTATTTTTTAGATTATTTTACATTCCATTTATAATGTCTGAAGAGTTTAGATGTACACCACCTGAAATGCGCGAGATTGCAGAACAGGCAGCTGAGAACTTGCTTCCGCATAAATCTAATCACAATCACTTATACATGAAAACATTTACAGAATTTAAAAAATGGTATAATTCCAAATATACAGTAGTAACTTCTGAAAACGTACTTCTGGCTTATTTTCATGAATATTCAAAAAATAAAAAGGCCTCGACTTTATGGGCGCAATATTCAATGTTGAAAGCTACACTTGGCCTAAAAGAGAATTCTAACATATCAAAATATTTTAAATTAGTTGCCTTTTTAAAAAGAAAAACTTAAAATTATAAGCCCAAAAAATCATTAGTATTTACTCGAGGAAATTATAAAATTCTTTACTGAGGTACCCGACACATGTTACATTGCAACTAAGATAGTATGTTTATATATTAATACTTTGAAATTATTGATAATTTATATCTCTGTAGACTGGTCTTGTAATTGGTGTTGCTGGTGCATGCCGAAGGATGATTTGTGTAATTTATTAATTTCTGATGTCATCATGAGAGATAATTTAATTGTTATTCACATCCACAATAGCAAAAATGGTACGTCTCAAAAGTTTGTAATAATGGAACCACTTTGTAGCTAAAGGTTATATCGAAGATTCCCTAGTAAATAAAAAAAATATAGAATGTATGTTACAAGATCTACCTACATCTACTTACGCAACCACACCTGCAATATATACAGGAATTTTCAATATGAATTAAATAATTATTTGCATCTGTAATAGTTAGGTGATATATTGATTCCATATTATACTATCATACATATTTTATGTATTAATAGACAAAAATGCTTTTTTTTTTCATGTAAACGACAAAGTATTGTTAGAAAATATAAAATTAATAGCAATTGCTAAATAAACGTATATTATAATTCTGGTATTGTTAACCTAAAATTGTGCCTAAAATAGAGTTATTTATTTTGACGGTTCACAACTTGACATACTACTACTACTACAAGCATGAGTGCATGGTTGCGGCATTCGTTTTATTTGTTTTCATTATTTCCCTAGGTCAATAATGGCCTCATTATTTACCTCTTATTAGTTCCAGGTCGTGAAATGTCATTTCGTGGCGCTTTGTTACGTGTAAAAATGCTATGATTTTTTACTACTGGTACAAAAAATACTTTAGGCTTCGGCATTTTACTTTTAATTTTGATTTGGAATGTTTTGTGTGATACCAATGTTATTTATTTAACGGAATGTATATCAAAATTAGTATATAAGTGAACATTTTATTTGTACCATAAATTAAGTATAGATATTCCCGCACCGCACATTTGAACGAGTACTTGGTAACGAATAAAAAGTAGCGAATATTGAATTCGAAAATAACGAATAGTTACAAGTACTGAAAAGTAACCGAATCCTACATCACTAGTCTGCAACAGTGCATAGGATGTGATACTTTTTCTGCTCTTCTGACGTACTCAAACATTATATATGTAAACTGAATTGAACAAAGTTATTATTTTATAAGTAAAAATTGAAATAAATTCAAATTGAGTTCAAAACAGTTTTATTCAATTTACTACAATTGTTTCACCCTAGTAAATTGAATAAAACTGTTTTGAACTCAATTTGAATTTATTTCAATTTTTACTTGTAAATTATGGAGTTTCAACACGTATCTCCGTCTTCAATCAATTATTTATTATTTTATAATAAGGGAGTGAGTCGGCACACGTCGAGAAAGTGTTTATTCTGCAGAAGAGGGCTGAGGATAGCAATTGTGTGTTTCGTAAACCACCCACTGCAAACCCCTTTTAAGAGAGTTTAAGATAATGGCACTAACCTCGGCATATATTCTGCAACAACTAATGAGGGCTTGGAAAGAACCGCCAAGCATGACCACCAGAAGTGAGATTATGGAAGTTTTCACCCGTTAGCTGCTTGGTGCACATCCCCTTTCATAGTCCGAAAACTACTTCAGTGCAATATCATCACGGGCAACTATTTAACAAAATCCCAACCGCCTGGAGATATTTTCTACCTTCGTATTGAAAAAGAAATAGGACAGCCATCTTAGAGAAGCATTTTATAATGTCAATGACATTCTAGATTGCTTCTTTAATTAGCTGTGCTCACATTATCGCCACATTTTTCTTCTTGACGATACAATTATTTATGTTACTATAAGTGACTGCAAACTGCGTTTCGAAATGATTCAAATAACCGGGTAAAATTTTTGAATTCGTCAGGTACTTCCCGACAGGTTCATATTAATGCCATACATTTTCCATTTTCCGTAAACGCCTTATGTGTGCGCTTTGTAATTACATTGATATGTTTATTAACTTTTAACTAAACCATGCGTATCATATAACAGAATTTAAATAACAAGTACACAAATGTGTAGACTATATATTATTACTAATAGTTATTATTTACCAGATATGAGTAATGGTACATAATGATCGTCGTTAGATTAAAGGAGTGCCCGATAAATCTTGTATTGATTGTAATCTGTAGGCTAATAGGAAAGCGTATTTGATACAACGATGTCCTTTTGAGATGAGGATCTTCTCTTTCTATTCGTTATAATTACTAAAGTTCGTCACACCACCTATCCCAAATTGAGCCTTATCTGTCCATCAGATAGATAGGAGGGTATAAAGGACCCTTTTCGCTACCGGTTGCGAGAAGATGAATTGAATTCTGGTAATAGTTGCGTATCAGTGTGTAACAACTCCTATATAGAAGCCAAAATGTATATATTTACGCTAACGCTTAATTCCATAACAACTCAATCTGTATATTTATGTATTTACATACATATATGTATGTAAATACCTACGTTTGAGGTCGTATTATTCGTTCGTGTGTATCAAAGTTATATTGAACAATCCTTGCGGGAATGTCATTGTATGGATGGAGAGTTTCATATATTATGTAAACGCCCGAGAAAATATTTTATGAATTTCTTGTAAATGTATGTAGAACATCGTCTCTGATATAGTCACACCCAACCAAATTTGACTAAATCACAGTATGGCAAACATGCTATGCAAGTTCTATCGAATAAGATTTTACTAATCTGTCGATCTTTAATCACGGGCATCCAAGATTTATTGATTGGTTAAGAAACTGCTACAGCGATGTCCAAATACGAGTAATACTCTTACAATTCTTCATTTATTGTTTTTAGTTGAGCGAATTGGGCCGAATATGCAATATATACAAAATATTCATATATTAAATGCACTTTAGCAATATTTGAAATAAACTTAAATTGTCAGCAGTCAGGATTCGATAATTTTTTAATAATCAATTTTTACTTTCTTTTACGCACTACAAGGAAGTATTGATGACGAAAATTTTCGACCGCAAAATTTTTCCAGACGTCCACTTACCCTGATACCGGAGAAGTGGTCTAGTAATATAAATAATATTAGCTCATTGCGCATTACAAATGGTGAACTTGTATGAAAATATAAATAAAAAAATATGTTTTTAAGTTTTAAGCAACAATAATTGTTTTAAAATATTTAGCACGCAAAAATACTTTCATCAATATGTAAGGTAGATATGCATTGTTTATAATAAAAATATGTATTATAATTGTCCATATTTTGATAAAATTCTGTCATATTTAGCAAAACTTTCTTATATGGCATAAACACGATGTGTTATAAACTAAACGTTGTTATTTCTCGTTCTTAAACTTTACACTGCCACTAAATAGTATTCCAGTATGTATTGTCTATTTTAGATAAGTGATAAGAAAACGCCGGAAGTATTCTTTTCTGTCAGTACTATTGATTTGCTAGTCCACTAACTCCACTAAAGTCATTGTTCATCGATTACTGTCCTGTTTTTGGATTGAATTCGGATATATTAAATTTAATAGCGGTATATTCATCAGTACAAGTACCATTTATAGTTACTGAGTTATGAAATATGATGTCTGAAAAATAATGATAAATGTTTAACCTCGTAAAGTTATGTGATATTTGTTTTAGATGCTCTACGTAAAGAAACATCTCTAGGAACGATGATGATATACAGATAGGTTTTGTATGTAAGAATTTATTATATTTATTAAAAAGAAATTAAAACACTATTTCATTTCAGTTTTGGTGATGATCATCACACCACATCTTATGTCACAGGATATATTCATTTATATATAGGTATCACATGTGACATTAGTGTATATTTAATTAAGAGAAAATTTACACTAACAGGTATTTTTAGTAAGTAAATAAGATTAAAATATCAAGAAAAGTCATTTAGATGAATATTGCAATGGACTTTGCATATCTATATTGTTAAAGTTCATAGCAATATGTACGTCGATACTATACTATTCAATAATTTAATAATGCCCCATTTCTTATTTTCATTTTGTTTTCCTCTTTGAAATAAATATGAGCGCAATAAAATTGAAATTATATTTTATTACGACAGATATAACTTTTCGCGCTCGTGAAATTTACAGGTTAAAATCCATTGAAGTAAATATATAGTAAAATACATAGCGATAATGAAATTTTTGTTATAGATTGATAAGCAGGTATTTGTAAGAATCTTGGCGTTAGTTATAAGATTAGTGACGTTGTACTTGTTATCGCGAGTAAAACCTGACATTACGTGTGAGAATTACAACGAGGATACATGGACGTTCTCGAAAAAAGGGAAACCCCAAGACTTGAACGACGAGATTCCATTTAATGAGGGAGTCGACGGAGTTCCTTCGATGAGATCGGTCACCGATGTAGATATCTCGGTTTTACCTAAAAGCAATAAGGTCCTCAAATTAAAAATTAAGTCGACTCACACATAGTGGTCGGTAAAGTATAACATAATTGTTAGAATCTTAACAGTAAATAAATAGGTTCTTTGTTTACAAAAAATCGACCGCCAACAAAGTGTTAAAGTGTTCAGTTTATCATATCATCCAATAAAAAGTTATTGTTGTGCAAATAGCTATTAAAGAAGCTGCAGATATATCTTCTATCGTCGAGGGAGGACACCCATATGGCACATCGACAAAAGAAGATTCTCTTCATTTTTAGAAGGAAGAAAAATCTAGGAAGGTATTTAGAAATTGTTATTATATATATTACTAGCTGTCCATCAATCTCTTCGAGCTTGAATCGCCTTTCGCGTCCGCTTACAGTTTTATTATAGTTCGCTGTAAAACGCAAAAAAAAATCATTTTTGATTTTCTAAACTTTTGGCACACCTTGTATAGACGTATATTTTTGTCCACGAAGTACTATCACGGTGACAGGTGGAACGACAATTTAAAGCATCTTAACGTCAGTCTGACTTTTCGTTGTTGGAGTTTGAAATTTAGATGCTATTTAGCGTAATACTAAGACTTGACACTAAAAGATTCATAGTTTTATTAGTTTTACACAATGAAAGGACTAAATCATTATTGAAAATGTAATATCAGATTTATTTTAATTTTGCATAATTTAACCTGCCAATTATCATGGCCCGCAAACATACTTTTGACATACCTTTTGTTATAATGCAAATTTGTGAACAATGCATGCCCATTACACAGAAGAATCAAGTTTTAAATAAAATGTTGGTATAGAATAAGTATGACTTATTACTTTTATTTATAATAGTGAATTTATAACTGGCTTCCATATTAATAATTAGTTTCATTTGTCTGCTCTGAAATTGTTCCTGTCAAAGTGAGTTTGCAGTGGCATTGAGTCGTCGCCTGTAGATCGTGCTCTGGCTATGTCGGTTGCTGAGACGATCCTATTATAATTTAAATATTTAGTAGTGACGCTGGTAGTTGAACTAAAAACAATAACCAAAAATAATACTGACCGACGTTGGAATATCTGTGTAAACATTTTGCTTACACACACTGTAAAAAGAATATAATTTGTAATTGTTGGATCATTTTGTGATTTTTATTAAGTATTTAAGGAAAAATAACACAAAAAGGTAGTTCATGATTACAACCAATCCATCGAAATAAGAGCCACCAGCCTGGGACACGATCATCATCAACCATCATCAGAATGTTTGATTAACAATTTGATTTAATGGTGTATTTTCAAACATATCGCATTAAATGATTGAACGCTGCCCATACTTCAAACTTTCTACTGACAATCAAACTATTTAGTAGAAGTAATTGTTGAATTAGACTGGAATATTTACTTTAGTAAATTGAATAGTTACAAAACAATTGTCATTACATTGGAATTTGATTCGTCTGTCACCTAGTAATAATAATATAAATCATATTTTAAGGTAATTGTCTAATACCGTGCCGTCAAATACTTTTCGCATTAGAGTAGGCTGTTTTTGAAGTTTTTAATCAATGTTGGTGTACATGCTAATTTTTTGAAAACTTCAAATTCTGACAGTTGTCATACTTAAATTCAAATTATAGACGCCTATTATTATTTATATGACATAACCAAACTATTAAAATTATGCACTGTCACCAACCATTAAAAAAAAAGCATGGCCGTCTCTAATGCGGAAAGTAGGTATTTGAAGGCACGGTATATAGGCAAAACTAAAATGGATCTGATAGCACTTTTCTCATTAATATTTTAGTCATTTCGCTGTATAAAATTTGTAATTTCATATCTTTTTGTGTCAAGGTCTAAAATAAATATCGATGAAGCTTAAAAACATGAACCATGAAATATCAGACAGATGTCAGGGTGTTTAACCTTTTTTTTTTTAAATAATTCAAATAAATCATGAAAGCAGTTCAGATTTCATCACGAACTGAAATCGATTGATCGTTTTGACGTTTTATAACCTGCAATTAAATTTTTGTGAAATTGCCAACATTAATCAAAAGTCAGATGGACTTTTTCTGACAATTCTGACGTTTCCTGTAACATTTAAGCCACCTAACGTGAATGTTGAGCTGACCAACATTTCGCGTATGCTCTAGTTAAATATATCGGTGTTAAAATAATAATAGATGAGTAAAGATGGCTACACCCTTTAACTGTTACTTAATTTTAGTTTAATAATATACTATGTTCACCAATTTTGATCAGCATGATGTATTCGTTTCTTTGAATTACAATTAACGTAGGGCTTCCGGGACAATAGTCAATAGAAATAAATTTATATGACGTTGGTTGCAAATAATCAAGCTCATCAGTGCTCCATAATGCTTGTCATAAAATGTCGATATAAGTCATCAAGTGCTGATCATTCAATTTACTCTTTCCACCTTTTTTTTATTTAGGACACATTAATTTAATAGAATACTTGCTCTTTTTGTTATTCCATGAAACTCTTCGAGTTTGAATTGCTTCTTTGGAACGTGACTACTGCCAGTCGCAGAGGCACTTGAATTTTAACGGTTATAAATTTTCTTTTAATTAGTTTATGAATGAAGATGCAAATTAAATGAAATATCTCTAGAAATTAATTATACATTATTGTGGCATCTATAATTATAGACAAATGGATTTATTAACTAAAAAATTTCCCATAAAATGTTTAACATTTCTATAGAATTTACTGAAAGCTGATTACTTGGAACATTTCGTTGACATTCAAGTTTGATATAATGCGTGTGCACCTAGTCTAAGTTGAATGTAAGTAGGCCGAACAGGTAAACCTAAGATGGTTGTATGATCAAGATTTGTTGTATCATATATAAATTTCTTTGTTTTTTAAATTTGGTAGTACTCTAACTTTATTTGTCTCAAGTTTTATGATAAACGTTGCCCATACGTTAAATTATCTTGCAAACTGTCATGGTGGTGACAGTTCGATCTATTGCGAGAATGAATTGTCAAATTGAATGTCACTGTAGACATACCGTGCCTTCAATTAATTTTTTTTGGAATAACCTACGATTTCAATATTAATTTGAAAACACTGTGGAACTTTTCAATAAATTGACTTAACTATGACAGTAGGTAGTCAAAATGAAAAACATTACTATAGCACAGTATTCCCAAATTAATATTGATATCATAAGCTACTCTAAATTTAAATTAAAGACGCAGTAAGTATATTTGTATGTAGAAAGATGACAGAGATGTGTCCAAGACATTAAAGATACGATAAATGACCGATACAATAGTAATAATAATAATAATTGATGATAATTGATGAGCAAGTGCTCTTTTAAGATTTTGATTTGAGTGGTTTTCCATCTGGTTATAGAAACTGAGCGCTCTTTCCTTGATGTAGTCAATAATGGTTGGGGTATTTGTTTCATTCATTATTTGATTATTTCTCATATACCATGGAGCATTTAGTATCATTCTAAGACTGGTGTTTTTTGATGTTGGTCTTGCACATATGCACCCATGCATATGTGAATATTGGACCTAATACTTGTTTGTAAAGTAGAATTTTGTTGTTCGTGTTCAGCTGGCTTTTTCTGCCTATAAGAGGCCATAGTTGACATCTTGTTTGTTTGGTTTTGGTTATCGTTTTTGCTATGTGTGTGTTATAATTGAGCTTTATATCCAGGTATATTCCCAGGTATTTAATTTCTCTACTCCATGGTATAGTGTTGTTGTTGATGGTTATTTCGTTGCCTGTTGTTTTCAGATTCCTTTGAAAGATTATTGCTTGGGATTTGTCTTCGTTTATTGTTGTCCTCCATTGTTTGAACCATTTTATCGTGTTGTCTAGGTGCGTTTGGAGTTCCTGTACCGCGTTCGTCGGACATCTTGATGTTGAGAGCAGTGCCGAATCATCTGCAAAGGTGGCCGTATTTAAGTATCTTGTAGGATTTGATTCTGGTATGTCTGCTGTAAATATTGTATATAGGTGAGGTGACAGGCATGAGCCCTGGGGGACTCCCGCTGTTGGATGTTTTATTGAGGAAAGTGTGTTCTGGATGCTAACTTGAAAGCAGCGTCCTTAGAGAAAACTGTTCGTGATTTTTATGACGTGTGTTGGGTAATTGTGTATTATCATTTTATATATGAGTCCCTGCCTCCAGACTTTATCAAATACCTTTGCTATGTCGAGAAATACAGCTGCTGTCACTTGATTTTTGTTGAATCCGTTTTGGATAATCTCAGTGACTCTTGAAAGTTGTGTTATCGTTGAATGTTCTTCTCTAAAAACCCATGTTGATCTTCTGGTATTATGTCTTGATTGTCAGAGTGGTACTTTATCTTCTGCAGGATTATTTTTTCTATCACTTTGCTAATGGATGGTAACAGGCTTATGGGCCTGTAGCTGCTATTACTTTGGCATGTTTCCATATCTTTGGGAATGTTTGGAGTCTGATAACGGAGTTTGCTATTGCTAGAATTGACATTATTGCTTTTGGGGGGAGGTTTTGTAGTGATCTGTTGGTGATGTTGTCTATACCAGGAGCTTTTTTGGGATTTCATGCTTTAAGGATTGCTTTTAGGTTCTCGGCTGTGACTGGGTCGTTGCTAGGGGGCCTAATGGGGTTCACCACGTATTTCTCTGCTTACTACTTTGTGAATGTGCACTACGTGTTGCATGTCTACTTTATCCAAGTTCGGAGTGAATTGCTCTTCTAGTGATTCCGCTAGAGCTTCTGCTTTTTCTTCTGCTGTGACTTGTGTGGAGTTATTGAATTGAAGTGGTGGGATTTGTATTTGTTCTCTTTTGATTGCCTTGATTATTTTCCATGTCTTAGACGGGTCTGCACCTATTTCTTCGAGTGTTCTTTGCCATTCTACATTTTTCAGTTCCAGTAATTCCTTATGTACTTGATGTTGAAGGTTGTTTAGTATAGTTTTGTCTTCTCCTAGCTCTGTTCTTTTCCTTTATTAGTTCTTTAATATGATGTGGTAGACTACCTGATTTATATATCCTTTCTATTTTGATGGTGTTATTTTCAACAGCGTTTGTTATTTTATCTTGTAGTGATTTTATGTTCTGTTCTAATTCTGCAGTGTTTTGTATTTTAGGAACTGCAGTGATGGTTTGTTCTAGTTCTGTTTTGTAGCCGGCCCAGTCTGTCTTGAAGGTGTGATATGTTCTTTGGGTTATGTCTTCGTTCCAAGTTATTATAATTGGAATGTGATCAGAGCTCATGACACTTTCAGTTTCTATGTTTATGGTTTTGTTACTGTTTTTACTGATTGCTATGTCTAATTGTCTAATTGTGTGCATCTAGCCCAAGGTGAACGTCGACAGACCAAAAAAAAAAAAAAACCAAGACAGTTCGGCAATTAAATGTTGTTTCATGTTATTTGTTCTATAAAATTGGTAGTACCATGCCTTGTGTCAAGCTTACGATAAAAATAGTGTATACTTCAAATTTTTTGACAGACTGTCATCGAGACACTTATACGACAATGAAAAGTTGATGTTTAACCAAATTGTCGTTCCACCTGTCATCGTGACAATACTTCGTTGTAGTGTATTCGTTCACACATAAACTTGTGAGAACGAAATGTCAGACTGATAGTGCTTAACCAAGTTGTCTTTCCAATTGTCAAATGAAATTAACAACATAACATGATGAACTTTAACAAAACATGTTTTAAACTTACAGGTCATTGAGAGAATTAATTAATTTTCATATTACGCTTTAATAGTATATATATGTACTTTGTAAAACCCAATCAAAAATCTTGCTGGCTCCTAATACCATTTAACCGAAAATGTACTTCTGATTAGTTTGTGCCAACCCGCATAGTCGCATACTTTAAATGCTTGCTTTTATAACTGAATTGATAAACGAAATTACATAAATGCTTATGGGAATTTTACATATTTGATGTATTTATGTTATTTCGAAGTGTTTCGGACACATCTGACAAATAAAGAAAACTCAGATGATTCTTTATTTAGGCTTGCTTCGGTACTTCTTTCGCGAGAAGTGACGACATTTCGATGACATATATAATTTGTGTATAATATATCTTAATAAAATATAGAAAGATCGTTATATTTGTCACTGTACTTACGTGCGATAATACACTTAAGTTTATTTTATCATATCCGTCGGCATTGTTAATATATTCATAAATAGAAAAGAAATAGTAACAATTGATAATAATAATACTAATACGTATCTGAAAGGTACCACTTTCTCTTCATAATCCCTTTATTTGTCGGCCTTCTGACATTTAAACTTGACAACCGATCGATAAACGTGAATAGATAGTCATTATGTGTTGTGTATTACACGACTGGTGCTTTCCGCCAATTTTGACGTTTCCCGGCAAATGCCATATCGCGAACTCAAACTGATTTGACGGTTTTGATAATTTATAACCTGAAATTGAATTTTTCGTGCGTTTAACTTAACCTTATCCGAAGTTTGATGTGTCACGGTCATCTGTATCGATCCACCGCCATTTTAAAATCGAACCTAGTCCATATTTTTTATTTTACACGTAGGCCTTATGGCAAAATACTATGATTCATACTCTTTTTCTGCACGTTCTAAAATTTTCAAAAACTCCTTTCGGGCCCTCGTTCTCTCTTCGGAGACGTGAAAAATGGCCTAAGGCACGTGGGACCGTGGTCCCCGTCGCGTGACACTTTCGTTCCCACCGTAGATGCGCCAGGTTCTCAGAAAACTGTCTCCCCAATTCGTCAATTTTGGGGTATAGCTTTGCCGTTTTAATCGTTCGTGTTAAAAAGAGCGAGACAATTGGCTTTTAGTATATATAACTAGCTCTAACGTCCGCTTACAGCGGGTCCTCCGCTTACAACGGGTCCTCCGCTTACAGCGGGTCCTCCGCTTACAGCGGGTCCGTCAATCTCTTTTAGTTGGAATCGCTTTTTTCGCGTCCGCTTACAGCTTTTTCATTGTTTCCTGTAAAAAGCAATCACTGTCATGACGCCTTTTAGAATGTCCGGTTTTATTAACTTTTGACGCACCCCTGTATATACATATATTTCGTGAAGGCAATTGTATATTTTATTTAAAATTCTTCTCGAACTGTTTTTAACATAAACCGGTACACACTGAAGAGCGAGAAAAGTAATTTAATTTTAAACATAAGTCATATTAAGGATCCAAAAGCACAATGAGATCAAAAAGCACAACATGTTCATTAAGACAGTTTACAATACTATTTTGATATGAAAGTGTAAAGCCTGTCAACCTTTTCAAAATCCATTATCGTTAATAAAGGAGCACGAAATAATAATAAAAGTAAAAAGCCCAAGTTTTAAATTTAAGCCCTATTGAAGCGCCTTTCCTGTAAAAAGGCTTTTTAGAATGTCTACTTTTATAAACTTTTGAAGCACCCCTGTATATACATATATTTTGTTAAGCCAATAGGATATTTTATTTAAAATTCTTCTCGAACTGTTTTTGACATAAACCGGTACACACTCAAGAGCGAGAAAGGTAATTCAATGTTAAACATAAATCATGTTAAAGTATCCAAAGACACAATGAGATCAAAAAGCGTAACATTTTTATTAAGACAGTGTACAATACTATTTTGATGTGATAGTCTAAAAGCCTGTCAATCTGTTTAAAATCCACTATCGTTAATAATGGAGCACAAAATAATAATAAAAGTAAAAAGCCCAAGTATTAAATTGAAGTGCCTGTCCTGTAAAAAGCGATCACTGGCATGACGCTTGTTAGAATGCCCACTTTTATACACCTTTGAAGTACCCCTGTATATTCATATATTTTGTTAAGCCAATAGGACGTTTTATTTAAAATTCTTCTCGAACTGTTTTTAACACAAACCGGTACACACTCAAGAGCGAGAAAAGTAATTTAATTTTAAACATAAGTTATGTTAAGGTATCCAAAGACACAATGAGATCAAAAAGCCCAACATGTTCATTAAGACAGTTTACTATACTATTTTGATGTGAAAGTATAAAAGCCTGTCAACCTTTTCAAAATCCACTATCGTTAATAAAGAAGCACAAAATAATAATGAAAGTATAAAGCCCAAGTTTTAAATGTAAGCCCTATTGAAGCGCCTTTCCTGTAAAAGGCGATCACTGGCATGACGCTTTTTAGAATGTCCACTTCTATAAAGTTTTAAACACACACTCAAGAGCGAGAAAGGTAATTTAATGTTAAAGTATCCAAAGACACAATGAACACAAAAAGCGCAACATTTTCATCAAGACAGTTTACAATACTATTTTGATGCGAAAGTGTAAAAGTCTGTCAACCTTTTCGAAATCAACTATCGTTAATAAAAGAGCACAAAATAATAATAAAAGTAAAAAGCAATGGCGGCCCGTGATTTTTTGGGACGGGAGGGCACCGGGGGTCTGAGTGTTTAATATCAAAAATTAAGTATAGACAAAAAATAAACTCAATATGCTATTTAATTAACTTGTTTGAAAATAAAATCCATCCGCCGTTCCTTACGATCAGCAAAATGAGTAATAACTCATTCTTTGAAATTTGGTGTTGATGTCAGTAATTGTTTTTCAATTGAACACATTGCTAAGGCACATAGTCTGCTTTCCCGCATGGCATTTCTAGAAAACGTTTTTATTCTCTTCAAAGTAGAAAAACACCGTTCACTTGATTTTTCTATTTTGCACGCCCCTAGAGATTCGCAAAATAGCAGAAAACAATTTACAAAATCTTTCGCCAACATAGTCTCGACATATTATCAAAAACAAACTTTTATAACAGTTGTACTATTCAACCTTGGAAGTAAATTACAATAGTATCATCAGAAAACTTATCATCCAACTCTGCTTAACAATTTATATTGTTAATTAGTAAATAAAATGTTAGCATGTGTGCTTTTTATTCTTTGTACAACTTCTATTGCACATGTTTGTTACATTAAAGGCTTACATTTTGACATTTAAATATAATTTGGTTCCATTTCTTTTTTGTTACCAACGTCAAAACAACAAAATTAGCGTGCGATAAAGAAATACTTTTGCAACCAAAACGGATGTCGTAAAGTGAACTTTATAGCACCGAATTAGAAAAAAGCATTTCGCACATTACACCCACACAACCAGTCTGATAAACTGTAAGAGCTTCTGTTGATTTCAAATTGTGATCTTCTAGTTTAATCAATAAATCTGGTCTAGGGAGACCTAGATTTTTTAATTCTGTCTTAATGTTATTAACGCAATTCATAGTTGCATTTGCACCGATAGAAATTATAACATACACTCACCGCTGTAAATGACATACTGGACCGCCACCCGGACCCGGCACCATAGAGTAGTGCCCCGCCGCCTATATATTATACGCGTGCTACCTGCGCCAGTTTCATCGCTCGATTTCTAATACAGACGTGGTAGTCGCGCGAAATGCCCCGGAGCCTACGCCAGACTGCGATTTTTAAACGCGCTGAAATGACGGACTGTTACTTTCAAAAACATCGAGACAGTTTACAATACTATTTTGATGTGATAGTGGAAAAGCATGTCAACCTTTTCGAAGTCTACTGTCGTTAAGAAAGAACACAAAATAATAATAAAAGTAAGAATCCCAAGTTTTAAATTTAAGCCCTATTGAAGCGCCTTTCCTGTAAAAAACGATTTTTAGAATGTCCACTTATATAAACTTTTGAAGCACCCCTGTATATACATATATTTTGTTAAGCCAATAGGATATTTTATTTAAAATTCTTCTCGAACTGTTTTTGACACAAATCGGTACACACTCAAGAGCGAGAAAGGTAATTTAATGTTAAACATGAGTCATGTTAAAGTATCCAGAGACACATTGAGATCAAAAAGCGCAACATCTTTATTAAGACAGTGTACAATACTATTTTGATGTGAAAGTGTGAAAGCCTGTCAACCTTTTTGAAATCCACTATCGTTAATAAAGGAGCACAAAATAATAATAAAAGTAAAAAGCCCAAGTTTTAAATTTAAGCCCTATTGAAGCACTTTCCTGTAAAGAGAGGCTTTTTAGAATGTCTATTTCTATAAACTTTTGAAGCACCTCTATATATACATATATTTTGTTAAGCCAATAGGATATTTAATTTAAAATTCTTCTCGAACTGTTTTTGACATAAACTGGTACACACTCAAGAGCGAGAATGGTAATTTAATGTTAAACATAAGTCATGTTAAAGTATCCAAAGACACAATGAGATCAAAAGGCATAACATTTTTATTAAGACAGTGTACAATACTATTTTGATGTGATAGTCTAAAAGCCTGTCAATCTGTTTGAAATCCACTATCGTTAATAAAGGAGTACAAAATAATAATAAAAGTAAAAAGCCCAAGTATTAAATTGAAGCGCCTGTCCTGTAAAAAGCCATCACTGGCATGATTCTTGTTAGAATGTCCACTTTTATACACCTTTGAAGTACCTCTGTATATTCATATATTTTGTTAAGCCAATAGGACGTTTTATTTAAAATTCTTCTCGAACTGTTTTTAACACAAACCGGTACACACTCAAGAGCGAGAAAAGTAATTTAATGTTAAACATAAGCCATGTTAGGGTATCCAAAGACACAATGAGATTAAAAAGCCTAACATGTTCATTAAGACAGTTTACAATACTATTTTGATGTGAAAATATAAATGCCTGTCAACCTTTTCAAAATCCACTATCGTTAATAAAGGAGCACAAAATAATAATGAAGGTAAAAAGCCCAAGTTTTAAATGTAAGCCCTATTGAACCGCCTTTCCTGTAAAAGGCGATCACTGGCATGACGCTTTTTAGAATGTCCACTTTTATAAACTTTTGAAACACCGCTGTATACACATATATTTTGTTAAACCAATAGGATATTTTACTTAAAATTCTTCTCGAACTGTTTTCGACACAAACCGGTACACACTCAAGAGCGAGAAAGGTAATTTAATGTTAAAGTATCCAAAGACACAATGAGCACAAAAAGCGCAACATTTTCATCAAGATAGTTTGCAATACTATTTTGATGCGAAAGTGTAAAAGTCTGTCAACCTTTTCGAAATCCACTATAGTTAATAAAAGAGCACAACACAATAATAAAAGTAGAAAGCCCTAGTTTTAAATTTGAAGCCCTATTGAAGCGTCTTTCCTGTAAAAAGCGATCACTGGCATGACGATTTTTAGAATGTCCACTTTTATAAACTTTTGAAACACCCCTGTATATACATATATTTTGTTAAGCCAATAGGATATTTTGTTTAAAATTTTCCTCGAACTGTTTTTGACACAAACCGGTACACACTCAAGAGCGAGAAAGGTAATTTTATGTTACAACGACACAATAAGATAAAAAAAAGCCCAAAATTTGTATTAAGATAGTTTACAATACTATTTTGATCCGAAAGTGTAAAATCCTGTCAACGTTTTCGAAATCCACTATCGTTAATAAAAGAGCACAAAACAATAATGAAAGTAGAAAGCCCAAGTTGTAAATTTGAAGCACTATTGAAGCGCCTTTCCTGTAAAAAGCGATCACTGACATGACGATTTTTAGAATGTCCACTTTTATAAACTTTTGAAGCACCCCTGAGCATACATTAGTTTTGTGAAGCCAATTGTATAATTTATTTAAAATTCTTCTCGAACTGATTTTTACACAAACCGGTACACACTCAAGAGCGAGAAAGTTAGTTTATGTTAAAATATCCAAAGACACAATAAGATCAAAAAGCGCAACATTTTTATTAAGACAGTTTACAATACCATTTTGATGTGAAAGTGTAAAAGCCTCACAACCTTTTCAAAATCCACTATCGTTAATACAAGAGCACAAAACAAAAAGAGAAAAAGCGATCACTGGCATGACGATCTTTAGAATGTCCATTTTTATAAACTTTTGAAGCACTCCTGTACATAGATAAATTTTGTGAAGCCAATTGTATATTTTTTTAAAATTCTTCTCGAATTGCTTTTTACACAAACCGGTACACACTCAAGAGCGAGAAAGGTAGATTAATGTTAAAATATCCAAAGACACAATAAGATCAAAAAGCGTAACATTTTTATTAAGACAGTTTACAATACTATTGTGATGCGAAAGTGTAAAAGCTTTTCAACGTTTTCGAAATCCACT
Source organism: Amphimallon solstitiale (assembly GCA_963170755.1). Lineage (NCBI taxonomy): Eukaryota > Metazoa > Arthropoda > Insecta > Coleoptera > Scarabaeidae > Amphimallon > Amphimallon solstitiale. Next base: position 87,105,894 of record OY720681.1, on the reverse strand, counting down.
ATCGTCAATAAAAGAGCACAAAATAATAATAAAAGTAAAAAGCCCAAGTTTTAAATGTAAAGCCCTATTGAAGTGCCTTTCCTGTAAAAAGCAATCACTGGCATGACGCTTTTTAGAATGTTCACTTTTATAAACTTTTGAAGCACCCCTATACATACATAAATTATGTGAAGCCAATTGTATATTTTATTTAAAAATTTTCTCGAATTGCCTTTTACACAATGCGGTACACACTCAAGAGCGAGAAAGATAATTTAATATTAAATATAAGAATAAGTATCCGAAGAAACAATATGCTTAATAAACACATCATTTAATCGAGACAATCGGGATAATACGCTCTTGAAATAACAGTGGAAACATTAGTATATTAGCAAAAAGTATGTCAATTGCTCAGAAACAATTTAAAATAGGCACGCACAATATTAATAAAAAATAACCTAAAAATCAGTTTGAGATATTTTTCACCCCAATTATTTGAAGTGGAACAGCGCTTTCATTATGAAATGTTGGTCAGCAAATTTGAAATATTCGTCTGTCACATACTCAAAATTAGTTCGCAAGTCAATTAAAAATGAAGGACTTGTATTGCAGAACATTTTAAATTTTCACCGAATTACTTTATTACTCATTTTAATGGACATGCTCAAATATATATAGTATCTGTGTAGTGTTTAAAATGTTTATAACAAATTTTGTTTGATAAATGGGCGTCGCTTTCAAACATTCTTATAGAATGCTAATGAATGCTGATGAACTTCAAACATATAGTTCGCAAACATATAAATGATTAGTTTTAATAAGATGCTGTTAAAAGCAATTACAAAGAAGAAAAGACCAAGCGCAGGCATAAATTTTCACAAATATTTAGGATTTTTAGCAACTGAGATAAAGTCCCAGAAATGTAACAGAATTAAAAAGCTTCCAAAACACAAATATTTCCCTAGCAAGCTAAAAGTTACACATATTCAATATTATGTTATATTTTTAATTATACTGTAAATTTCATGTATAGAAGAAGCAATACAATTACTAAAACACTAATAAAAATAATTATTAATTACAAATGGATAAGAAAACATAATCGCAGTCAATACTAATAAAAATCCAAATCTCCTAGGTTATGCGCATGTGTAAGTAATCGTAATTACTGTTTAATATTTTATCAGGTTTGGTAAAACAGCGGTTAAAACATTTTCATTTAATAACGTTCTTAATCAATGATTAGCGCTAACCGGTGTTGGAAAAACATACCAACCGGTATTTTAATCAATGATTAGCGCCAACCGGTTTTTGCAAAAACGTACTATCCCGTACTATATCTAATGAATACACTGATCGGCATTTTAATCGGAATTGGGAAAACCGACCCTGTATTGAACTTAATCAACTAATACAATGCAATAATGTAAATGACTAAAAATACGTTTAAATTTGCCATTGTAGGTGTTAGGGCGTTTTAATGTTGAAGGTTACATTCAAATATTATGTCAACATTAATGAAACATGCGCCAATAATTTAAGGACATTAAATTTGAGATATTGCAAAATTTTACCTATCAAGTATTCTACCTACACAAGCTGTTTCAAGAGAGAGAGAGAGAGAGAGAGAATGTCGATTTTATGAACTTTTGACGCATCCCTGTACACATATAAATTTTCTTATGCCAATCGTATACCGGGTGTCCCGTAAAAAACGCCAACAATAATAACTCCGTTATTTATTGTCCGATTTTATTGAAACAAAAAGTCAGTTAATTAGCATCAAAAATACTACAAGAAAGTAGTGTTTTAGTTGTTTTCACTTGTTTTCATTAATGTCAAACGATAGTCAACTTTTTTATTTTAAATGGAAACAGATATATTTTTGGCAATATTCGGATTGGATTTTATTTTCTGAATTCATCGATGTATAACGTCTATTTTTTTATAAACGATTATTGAAAGAAAACCATTTATTAAAATTGACCATGTTTTTAATAAATTATGTATAACATTTCGAATGTGCTATGAAACATTGAAAACGTAAGTATTATAAGTATTATTCTAAAAAACAAAACAAAACACTTCACAATAATTGTTCAAATTGCCCGCCACCTTGTTCAATACATAACGCACATCTCCTAATTACTCCACGAGTCGCATTTAAAACACAAACGGCAGGTATTTCTTGACAAGTGTTAATAATTCTTTGTCTTAAAATGTCAACATTTTCTGGAGGTGTCAAATAAACTCGATCTTGTAGGTAAGCCCACAACCAAAAATCTAGGGGCGAAAGATCGGGTGAACACGCAGGCCACTCGATAGGACGGGATGTTCCTATCTACCTATTTCCAAAGTGGGTGTTCAACCAATCAGTATTTACTCTGGCGTTGTGAGCGGGGGCCCCATCTTGTTGATAAAATATTCTATTTAAATTTGCCAAAGGTAATTCATCTAAAAAGTTTTGGAGATTTTCGTTTAATAAAGTGTGATACTTTTCTTGATTTAAGCAACCATCTATGAAAAACGGCCCAATTAATTGATCGCCTAAAATACCACACCAAACATTTACGCTAAAACGTCTTTGAAAATTATTTTCAATGACAAATCTCGGATTGTCTTGGCTCCATTGTCGATGTATGTTTCTATTAAAAATACCCCATTGTTGCCAAAAGTGCATTCATCAGACCAAATTATCATTCTGTAAAAACTCCGGTCTTGTTCTAATGCATTTTAAAAAAGTCGACAAAACTGTATTCTTCGGCGTTGATCATTTTGTTCTAATGCATTAACTTTTCGAGCTATGTACGGTTTAAATTTGTGTTTTCTTAAAATACTATGGACTGTAGTTTTTGATACCCCAATATTATGTGCAATTTCGCGAGTCGAAGTTCGTGAATTTTCTTGTAGTACAAGAAGAACATCATATCCCGTATCTTCGGCGAATCTACGTCGCTGTGTTTTAGGTTTTTGAAATGATCCATAATTCCTCAAATTCGTTTCAATTCTCTGAAATATTTTCGAATCTGGAATTTCTCTGTCCGGAAAACGAAAGCTGTAACGCCGAACTGCTTGAAGACGATTTTTATTACATTCAAAAAACACTTGCAACATGTCTGTTGTCTCATTGTTATTCATTTTTACGAATATACTTTTTTTTGTGGCAAAACGTTCAAGCAGAACAATAAATAAGGCTTAATAGACACTCACACTGACGTTTATTGACGTTTATCGCATTTTTGTTTTTTCATGGCACATTCCAAAATTTATAAATAATGGAATACAAAGATGAAATTTATTAAGTGTTTTATATTTTTTTTCAATAATTGTTTATCAAAAATAGACATTTTATACATTGTTGAATTCCGAAAAAAAAATCCAATCCGAATATAGCCAAAAATATATGTTTCCATTTAAAATAAAAAAGTTGACTATCGTTTGACATTAATAAAAACAACTGAAAACAAACAAAACACTGCTTTTTTGTAGCATTTTTTACGGGACACCCGGTATATTATTTAGAACTTTTCTTTCCCTTTTACACAAACCGTTACACTGAACACTGAAGAGCGAGAAGGATAATTAAATGTTAAACATAAATCATGTTAAAGTTTACGAAGGAAGTATGTACTCAGATCCAAGCACATTTCGAAGAACCTTTCTGCCACATTGTTTTTTAAAACTTTTATTTCGAATTCGTGGTCAGCGACCTCAAAAACCGACATTTGCTAGATGTCACCAAGATTAAAGATATTTTGAAGAAACTTTCCGCCATATTATATCCGCCTTTTTGTTTTTTTTTGACATTTTGACTATAGATTCGTGATCGGTGACCTAAGAGACCCCCGTATCTAAAATTTCACATTCATACGTCAATTTTCAATAAATTCTTCCGCCATTTTGTTTTTTTTTGACATTTTGACTTTGGATTTGTGATCGGCGTTCGCACACACCCCCGTATCTAAAATTTCACATTCATACGTCAATTTTCAAAAAAACTTCCGCCAATTTTTTTTTTTTGACATTTTGACTTTGGATTCGTGATCGGCGACCTGAGACACCCCCGTATCTAAAATTTCACATTCATACGTCAATTTTCAAAAAAACTTCCGCCATTTTGTTTTTTTTTGACATTTTGACTTTGGATTCGTAATCGGCGACCTGAGACACCCCCGTATCTAAAATTTCACATTCATACGCCAATTTTCAAAAAAACTTCCTCCATTTTGTTTTTTTTTGACATTTTGACTTTGGATTCTTGATCGGCTGCCTAACACACCCCCGTATCTAAAATTTCACATTCGTACTTCAATTTTCAAAAAATCTTCCGCCATTTTGTTTTTTTTTGACATTTTGACTTTGGATTTGTGATCGGCGTCCGCACACACCCCCGTATCTAAAATTTTGCATTCATACGTCAATTTTCAAAAAACTCTTCGGCCATTTAATTTCCTTTGTCATTTTGACTTTGGATTTGTGATCGGCGTCCGTATACACACCCCCGTATCTAAAATTTCACATTCGTACGTCAGTTTAGAATTAGTGACGGGCGACCGTAACAACTCTCGAGTGCCTAATTTTGCTTTTAATCAGAATAGAGAGAAATTGATTTCACCCAGCTCCGTCCACCGTGCGCGTTTGCGTAATCGTTAACATAAAATTATTTCGTAGGGGCACATAAATGTCGAAAGCAACCCTCTTCTTTTCCCCTTTGAGGAAATACGCGTTCCGAAATTATCGTATTTTAATTCAAATCATTATTAAAATATCAATCGACAACGCCTGTATAGATGAAAATATTAAATCAAGCGAGACCGTTACATATTATGTGGACATGCCCAACATTCGCCGGACCGTAATGTATTGACCGGCAGTGCACATCATAATCTGATTATATTTTTCGCCCGTCCGGAATGCATTGGTATCAGTGCAGATTGAATCGGCCATTTTTCTGACCAAATACCTCTGCAAACGGACCTGAAATTACTCGTACCTTCGTCTAGGTACCTCTGTAAACTGGGAATGCGCAATTGAACGTTTCCGAAATGTCACTTCTTTAGGTTTCTGAATCTTGTTGTGTCCTCGAAACTTTCAAAATTTGGAATTTCAAGCTTAAAAGTGAAAATGTGAATGCGTATGAGACCGGCTGTCAGTTTGACGTTTGTCGGGATTTTTCATCCATTTCGCTAAACCGTATCCGTCTGCCGATGATCTTTAAAGTGTTCGTACCTTTGTATCTGCACCACTTTAAACTGGGAATATGCAACTAAAGGGTCCTGAAATGTCAGTACTTTAAAATTTTGAATCTTGTTGCGCCCCCGAAAGTTTTAAAATTTGGAATTTCAGGCTTAAAAGTGAATGTTTGGATACATTTCGAATCTCCTGTCACTTTGACGTTTGTCGGGATTTTCAGTATAAAAGGCTCCAGAGTAATTTTTGTTTCCCACGTCCTCCTTATGGGGAAAATGTCGCGATGCAGCGTGATTTTCTGCACGTGCCAAAAATTTCCAAAAATTCCTTTCGGGCCTTTGCTCTCTCATCGGAGACGTGAAAAATAGCCTTAGGGACGGCGGACAGTCGTCCCCGCAGCCTGACACCTTTGTTCCCACCGCGGACGGGCCACGTTCTCAGAAAAGTGTCTCCCCAATTTGCCATTTTCGCCCCGATCTTGCCTCCTCTACTAAATCCGTGAGAGCGGTAAAGGGTCCTGCTCGCTTTTAGTATATATAATAATTATATATATATCAGTTTCCTTTCGTGGTTTAGCGGCTGTAAAATGAACTCAAAAAAACACAATAAGAATTAAAACGTTTCGATAATATAAATATTATCTTTGTCAATTATTTAACACAAACTAACTAAATTAAACATTAAAACACCAATAACTATTAATAAAACTGTAACATATACTTGACAAATATTTTTTTGACAAATATATTGGCGGCAAATATATGGTACAGAATAAACAATATTGGTGTATCCTAGACGACCCAGAATATTTATTCTGTACCATATATTTGCCGCCAATATATTTGTCAAAAAAATATTTGTCAAGTATATGTTACAGTTTTATTAATAGTTATTGGTGTTTTAATGTTTAATTTAGTTAGTTTGTGTTAAATAATTGACAAAGATAATATTTATATTATCGAAACGTTTTAATTCTTATTGTGTTTTTTTGAGTTCATTTTACAGCCGCTAAACCACGAAAGGAAACTGTTTTATCAAACGGCTACGAAAAGAACGCATTATTATATATATTATATATAAAGTATAACATAATTGTTAGAATCTTAACAGTAAATAAATAGGTTCTTTGTTTACAAAAAATCGACCGCCAACAAAGTGTTAAAGTGTTCAGTTTATCATATCATCCAATAAAAAGTTATTGTTGTGCAAATAGCTATTAAAGAAGCTGCAGATATATCTTCTATCGTCGAGGGAGGACACCCATATGGCACATCGACAAAAGAAGATCCTCTTCATTTTTAGAAGGAAGAAAAATCTAGGAAGGTATTTAGAAATTGTTATTATGTGAGTGTTAAATAAACTTTAATAGTAACATTCGTCTTAATTTTAGACGAAATAATATAATAACCTAAGAATAAAAACATATTTACAATTTAATTTTTAAGTATAATAATGTCTCACCATCTTTAAATTGTTTGTTGATGCTATAATAAAACTATCATTTGCGTAGTAGGCGTGTATATATATATGAAACAATGGTTTCTCGGGTTCTTGGCCGCGTGTGAGATGTGTCCTGAGAAGGACTGTTGTCTCGACGTTTCGACGAGATCGCACTCGTCATTTTCTAGAGATAGTCTTCTGCTGGTTACAGTTGAAAGTTATCTGCTGTTCGCTTTGTTGTACGCCTGCTTTTATATTGCTGAGTTGGAGTGGGGTCGGGTGAGGGATGTTGTACTGTGGCGATCGCTCGCAAGCGGCTGCGTGTGATTGGTCCGTGTATTTGCGAATCCTGTGTATGGGTCTGCTCCGGTTGTGGAGTGTTGCGTTTATCGTGAGTTCTAATCTGTATGTCGGCCACGAGCGGTTTCCATGTATGCGGCAGTCGTAGGCCGTCGTCTCTTTTATTTAAACTTCTGGGCATCTTTTCTATCTCTATCGCTTCTCTAGTGATTCTAGTAGCTAGATTTTCGCTCTTTGCTAATAACTTTGTATTGTCGAAGTCGATATTATGCCCCGTTATCACACGATGTTGTGCTAAAGATGAAGTAGGTTCTTTCTTGAGCATTGCGTTTCTATGTTCTTCTTTTCTTACGTTTATTCGCCTGTTCGTCTGCCCTACATAGGATTGGTCGCACTCCAAGCATGGTATTTCGTACACGCCCTGATCTTCGAGTGGAATTTTATCTTTCGCGTTGATTAATTCATCAGCTATTTTTCTCTTTGTTGTAAAAACTGTGTTGATGTTGTGTTTTCTTAGTATTCGGCTGATTTTATCTGTGGTACCTTTTACATATGGGAGAAAAGAGACGACGGGCTACGCCTGCCGCATACATGGAAACCGCTCGTGGCCGACATACAGATTAGAACTCACGATAAACGCAACACTCCACAACCGGAGCAGACCCATACACAGGATTCGCAAATACACGGACCAATCACACGCAGCCGCTTGCGAGCGATCGCCACAGTACAACATCCCCCACCCGACCCCACTACAACTCAGCAATATAAAAGCAGGCGTACAACAAGGCGAACAGCAGATAACTTTCAACTGTAACCAGCAGAAGACTATTTCTAGAAAATGACGAGTGCGATCTCGTCGAAACGTCGAGACAACAATCCTTCTCAGGACACATCTCACACGCAGCCAAGAACCCGAGAAACCATTGTTTCATCATACGACCGCAAAAACATCAGGAATATTATATATACATATATATGTGTGTGTGAGTGTGTGATAAATATCAAGCGTAAGTTGTTTGTTTATTAAAGCCTACGTAGTGATATCATTTCGTAGAATTGTTGGTATTAATAAATCAGATTAAATATTTCAGTATTGAAGATGCTATGATGTTATTTTATTAGTGTATTTGTTCTTATTAAAATTGATGTTATTTTGTAAATGTTGTCTCTTGTGTTTGTATTAAAATATGAATGAACTCTTTCTTTTAGTTTTTAATACAAATATTATTTAAATTTATACAATAGTGTTTTATTGAATTGTGCCAAATAATGCCCTAAGAATATTTATTGTTGACATCTCTTACTTGGATCGACCTGAGGAAAAATAAATGAGCTAGTCAAGTAAATGTATTTTTAAAGGGATTCTTTTACACAGATTACCTATGGTATACGCGCTTATAGAAAGGAAATATCCTTCTCTAACGATATTATCATAGATAAAGTGATTTATAAAAAAAAAAACATGGAATAGCAAATTTATGGAGTGCGTTTTTCCAGTAACGTTTTATTATAAAGTTAAAGCGGACGTGGTTTCTATTGTATATGTAAATCGGAATACATAATTATCCCGAAATTACATCTGGAAGACATTAGAAAATAGAATCACAAATAACGAACAAATGGCAAGTCTAATCGCAAAGCGCCGAAACAAATAACGTAGTCTTGCTGATAATTCTGCCAGTTCTATCAAGAGAGCAGCCGAGGAAAAAAATATTCCCATAAAATCGTTTCGGAAAAGAAAGTGATTTATTTATGAATACAGTTTTTAGGTGTCCCAGATTTGTAAAATATGTTCCCAGGCGTAGCCAAACAACGACGCTGAGTGTTCTAAAGCTAACTGCTTTATTTTCGCCGCTTCTTTCCGCAATTATACAACAACAAATTAAAGTGGGGAAATACAGTTGACTAGAACAGAAGGAGCAGGAGGAAAATATAAATTTTAGACGTGATAGATTTTTTTCTCGTGCAAGTTATTGCCATTCAAACCCAATAATCTGCCATTTGAAGTTATTCAGAGACGGGCGTTGCATGATTAATGTTTTTCTTTTATATCCTCCACTCCGAAACGAGTCATGCATGCTCCGGATTTTCCTGGAATTTATGTAAATATGATCTCGCGCATGTACAAGTTCATAAAAAATCATTTATTATCGTGTCCATTTTTCATTATTAAATGTGAAATTCTGTGCGAGCGTGTGTACGATAAAGAATGCGCTGAAAGTTGATTAATTAAAGAATTTGTTGGAAATTTATATATGTTTATACATATCCATACATACAACTTTTTTAATTAAGGACTAAAGAAAATTAATTGAATTTTCGTGTAAAACTTAGAATTTTTTAAAATCTTTCACAATGTCTGTTTAATCAACGCTTGGCGTATTGATTACTTTCTTCGAATAACACAATGTTTATCTTCTATATCAAGGATAGTGATTTATAACTATAGGCATTTGAGACCTTTCATTGCCCTGACATCAGCGTTGATGTTGGAAATTTAGCAAGTTCCAAGAGTTCTGCTTTTTGCTGACTACATTTGACAGAAGAATATTAAAAAGGTATTTGGAGGCACGGCTTAATTACATGTAATATTGGAAAAAGTTTCTCGAACAAGAAGGAAATATTAAACAAAAGTGTGTTCTTTATTTCAGTTTTAAGAAAATGCAGTGCGTCAGCAACAATCCCAAATTGCTACCGTGAAAATACCAAGTCCTAAATGAGAATATAAGGAACATCCAAGACATGCTATTCTAGTATACAGAGAGAACAGAATACAAATTTTTAGAATAGATAAACAAAGAAAGTTAAAAATATATGTATAGCACGTATCTCTTAAGTTTTTGGGATATTTTGATGTTTACTGACCAAATTTGGTTCAAATCTAAAGACTATTATTGTTTTTTGTAGTTTGAACTAACAAAAAATGAGTAAAATTCAGCTACAATATAGAACTGTTCCGTCGTACGACGGTGTCGTCATATATTATTAATCATATATTCTTATTATTATTAATTTAATTATTATTAAGTTTCTATTTGTCACACTGTATATCATATATTCGTGTTCTTGGTTGATCTAATTGACCATACCTATACCTGCGCGAGAAGGTACATTTGCGGTGATTTCATGCCGGCTATTCATGATCGCACGTAAACGTAATTATAACTAAGTATTTTGGAAAAAACATTACCTTAAGTTTACGATCCTTTGTCAAAAGAAGCAGATATTTGTCTATTATTTACTTAGTACAAAGGGTCTTTCCCCTTCATAAAACATTGCCTGTAATTTGCTTTCTTTGACAAAGAGACAGCATCTTTCACTTTTATTGCACATAATTTAAGATAAATTACAAAGGCAGACGGGCATCAGGAATTTCCGTCAGAACCTTGCAAATCGGTATATTATCATTTAATAAAGGAAATGTTTAGGTTGACGTCAACAAATAGGTTGATCTACCAATAGCATTTCGTTTGGTGGGAGTAACTAATATTTTCAAGTTATTCTTGCTCTTAAGAAATAACAGTACAACTCAAGATGTAACATCAAACAGTCGCTTCAAGACTTAAATCAACATTTCATTTCAAGATTTCATGTCAAAACAGTGTGTGTTCAAAGCAAAAATTAAGTAGTTCAATTCCTGATTGTAAAACAATACAATTCGTATCAATATACGAATAAATCGTCACAAGCAATTCGAATAAATTAACAAACGCGTCAATTTAAGGTGTAGTTAAAATAAATAGTTAGTGCTACAGTGCTGCAGTTTTATTTAATCAACGAAGCCTTTGGTCCTTCGATTAACATTTGAGAAAACTAGCGTGGAGTCGCTTCTACAGTCCATCATCAAAATACGTTGGCTTCACGCAAACCCAACATTTTGGTCATTCGAGCCGGATTTCAGCGCCACAGGAAAAGATCAACATCAGGAAATCAGCAAGGAAAACAATTAGACAACAATCCGCGGAAAAAGGTGAGTCTCCAATTTTGTTACTTTCCCGCATTTCCTAATCCATTCATATCATCATGTCTCTTGAACCGGAAAAAGAGAAATTACTATCAGGACTCGACTACAAAACACGCGCAATCAAATCATCAATCACAAAATTCAGTACATATCTTGAAACAATCGATGAAACAAATTTCAGTGTCTTTCAAATAAATACACGAATATCAAAAGCAAAAGAATTGTGGACAGAATATTATCAGGTTCAAATGCAAATCGAACAGCTCAACATTGGGGAAGGTACAAGGAGTAATGATTCGGTATTTGAGGATCAATATTTTAACGTAATATCACGCGCCGAAGAAATATTAGCCATGTATTCAAAATCTAAGACACAGATCAATTTTGATTTACACAACCAACGGGCCACATTACCACACGAGAATCAAGACATTCAAGGTCGCATACGATTGCCGCAGATTTCATTACCATCCTTTTCGGGAGCCTTTGAAGAATGGACTGCATTTAATGAAACATTTGAATCATTAATAAATTCCAACGAATCACTTTCTAGCGTACAGAAATTCCATTACCTTAAGTCATGTTTAAAAGGGGAAGCTGCCAATTGCATTCAAGAATTGCAAGTTTCCGCAATCAACTACGAAATTGCATGGAAAGCACTAAAGGGTAGGTTTGATAATAAACGATTAATAATAAAAAAACATCTTGTCGCAATTCTTGAACTGCCAAATTGCATGCATGAGAATTACATAACATTAAGGCAAATTCTTGATGGTGTGCAAACTCACACGAGAGCGTTAAAATCATTAGGTCGCCCGGTGGACAATTGGGACGACTGGTTAATACTCTCAATCACAAATAAAATAGATAGAACAACTAATAAGGAATGGGAGTCAAGTATAAAAGAAAATACTATACCAACATTCAAAGAATTTTTAGATTTCTTATCACATAAATGCAAGACACTGGAAGCTATTTCAAAAAATCTGTCTCAAGAAAAGTCACATAAATTTCAGAAATCAGCATTAGCGCACTTTTCACGACAAGACAGTCAATGCGTTATATGCAAGGCTAATCATTTTATATATCAATGTCAAAGTTTTTTAAACATGTCAGTAGTGGAAAGATCAAAGCAAGTCAAATCTGCCAAGCTCTGTTCTAACTGCCTCAGGTCAGGTCATCAAATAAACAAATGCAATTCGACCAATTGCAGGAAATGTGGTAACAAACACAATACATTACTTCATTTCGAAAAAGCAAGAGTGTCGGAAACTCAAGACGGACCATTAACAACAAATAATACAGATCAAGCAATATCAAATGCAGTGTCAGCACACTCTTCAGAATTATATTACTCTGGGCAAGTTCTGTTGTCTACAGCTATTATTAAAGTCGCAGATTGTAATAATGCATGGCACTCATGTAGGGCATTATTAGACTCAGGCTCGCAATCTAATTTCATATCAACCTCGCTAGCGCAAAGGCTTAATTTAAAGGAAAAGCGTGTGAATATCCCTGTGAGTGGTATCAATCAAACAAGTACACAGATAAGCAAGTCAGTTCTAGTTAATATCAAGTCAAACCATAATGAGTATGGCACAGAGTTAAATTGTCTAATTCTAAACAATATTACAAGCGATATTCCATCAAATTTCATTGAAAGGAGTTGCCTTAATATTCCACAAAACTTAAAATTGGCTGACCCTGAATTTAATCGACCCAATAAGATCGATATGTTAATAGGAGCGGAGTTGTTCTGGCATCTTCTATGCGTAGGTCAAATAAAATTAGCAAATACTAACCTAATCATGCAAAAGACACAGTTGGGGTGGATAACATCCGGGGCACTGAACGATAAACGGGCGCAACAAACAAGCAAAATATGTAATTTAGCCCTAGATGACAGTATAGCAAGGTTTTGGGAGATCGAACATGTCAGTAACAGGAGTAATTACACCGCGGAAGAAGTAGCTTGCGAACAACACTTTATTAACAACTATACTCGAAACAGTGAAGGTAGATATATTGTTAAGTTACCTCTTATAAACGATGCAGAAATAAGTTTAGGAAATTCGAAAGATTTAGCAACAAAAAGGTTTTACTCACTAGAAAGAAAGATGCAGAAGCAATCGAAACTGAAAGAACAATACGTACAGTTCATAAACGAATATTTACAATTAGGACACATGCAAGCAGTAGAAGTGGATGAATCGCTACTGGATGAGAGCAGCACATATTACCTACCACATCACGCGGTAGTAAAAGAGGATAGTATCACTACGAAATTGCGTGTAGTATTTGACGCATCGGCAAAAACCACGTCAGGACACTCACTCAATGATATGCTAATGGTAGGACCGTCAATACAAGAAGACTTGTTCTCCATCATTTGCAGATTTCGCACACATAAAATCGTATTAACCGCAGATATCACAAAAATGTATAGACAAGTGTTAGTCGATCAGTCACAATTATCATTACAGCGAATTCTTTGGCGCCCAGATTCGTCACACGATTTACTCACTTACGAACTCAATACACTCTCATATGGCACCGGTTGTGCGGCGTTTTTAGCGACTAGGGTTTTAAAACAACTTGCCCTCGATGAATTTAGCACGTTTCCATTAGGTGCGAAAATCGTACAAAGAGATTTCTATGTAGATGACTTGTTAACCGGGGCAGATGACGTAAACAGTATTAAGATCATCTTTGAAGAGGTTAATTCCTTATTGCAAAGGGGAGGCTTCGAACTTAGAAAATGGGCCTCAAGTGATAGCGAATCTCTATCAAAATTACTTCCAAATGCTGTCGAACCGATCATATTAAAACTTGATAAAAATGGCACAACAAAAACATTAGGTGTACAATGGAATTCATCAGAGGACACTCTACACTATGTTATACCACCAGTAAACCTTGAAAGGCGCAGCACTAAACGTATAATTCTATCGCAAATTTCACAAATTTTTGACCCCCTTGGGCTAATCGGCCCCGTAACTGTTAAGGCAAAAATCCTTATGCAATCGTTATGGCAGTTAAAGGTATCATGGGATGAGACACTACCAATGCACATACACACAGAGTGGTTACAATATCAAGGCGATTTAACACGGTTGAGCCTGTTGAAGATAAAGCGCAACTCGATTCCCTACAAGGAATACGTGGAACTGCACGGATTCTGCGATGCCAGCGAAAAGGCCTACGGTGCTTGCATTTATATACGATGTTTAAATCAACACCGACAAATAGAGTGCGAATTGCTGTGTTCAAAATCAAAGGTGGCACCTCTAAAATCCACAACCATTCCGAGGCTTGAACTATGTGCCGCCGTGTTATTGGCGCGACTAATGGACAAAGTAAATCAGGCTCTTGATGTGGATATTAATCGCACCTTCTACTGGTCGGACTCTACTATAGTATTAGCGTGGATTAATACTACTTCCAGGCACTTGAAAACCTTCGTTGCCAACAGAGTTAGCGAAATTCAAGATATAAGTGATGTCACTAATTGGAATCACATCAGCACAAATGAGAATCCCTCAGACCTGCTATCTCGAGGTTCGTCATCGGAACAATTATTGCACAACCAGATCTGGTGGAAAGGACCTACCTGGATGGCGAATCATCATACACTGTGGCCGCGATCAAGAGAGAACTTCAAAGAAATAGAAATACCAGAGAGGCGAATTATGGCTGCAATTAGTAACATAAGCTGTTCATCATTCGATTTATTTCAACGATTCTCCAAATTCTCAAAACTACAGCGAGTAGTATGTTATTGTCGCCGCTTCATATGTAATGTGAAATCGCGCGTAAGGGGGAATCACGCAGATATTATCATTGGCCCGCTAACCGTTGCCGAATTGAATGCAACAACAAAGATGTTGGCGGCCGTAGCTCAAGCAGAATCCTTCCCAGAAGAATTTAAATGTTTACAAACCAATAGAAATGTAAAAGCTGAAAGTAAGTTAAGGTGCTTGAACCCATTTATTGACGCACAAAATCTTATTAGATTAGGCGGCAGATTACAAAACGCTCAGTGTCATTACGAAGAAAAACACCCAATTGTACTACCTAGCAAGCACATTTTTACTAAATTACTGATAGAGCATACACATCGCTTAGAACTTCATGCAGGAACACAAGGCACCTTAGCGGCAATTCGCACAAGATACTGGCCTATAGCTGGGCGGAATACCGTCCGTCATATTATAAGAAATTGCGTACGATGTTTTAAATCTAAGCCGGTACCCCATCAGCCTATCATGGGAAACCTACCTGCTGTACGAACTGAACCTGGGCGACCCTTTATCAATGTAGGAGTAGACTACTGTGGCCCGTTCTTAATCCGTAATAATACGAAGAGGAAGTCGGCGTTATTGAAGGCATATATTGCTATATTCGTCTGTATGGCAACAAAGGCGGTGCATATAGAATTAGTTAGTAGTCTCGACACTGATTCTTTTATGAACGCCTTAAAACGATTTATATCAAGACGAGGAATGGTGTCAAATATTTATTCAGATAATGGCACTAATTTTGTCAAGGCGAACAAGGAATTAAAGGAGCTTCACAAAATGTTCACAACAAACGAACATGAAAAAATAATAAATTACTTATCGAACGAAGGAATTTCATGGCACTTTATACCACCTAGAGCTCCACATTTCGGCGGTATCTGGGAGGCGGCAGTCAAATCCTTCAAATATCATTTTAAACGTATAATTGGAAATGCACACTTCACGTTCGAAGAATTCTCCACCATTTCCATCCAAATTGAGGCCATTCTAAATTCCCGGCCTATTATTCCTCTATCCGAAGACCCGACAGACCTATCAGTCCTAACTCCGGGTCATTTTCTTATTGGAGACTCACTTAGAGGTGTTTTAGAGCCTAATTTATTACCGTTACATGTAAATAAGTTGTCTCGATTGCAATTAATAGAGCGCAGCAAACAGCACTTTTGGCAGAGATGGTCGAAGGAATACCTTCAACAGATGCAAGGAAGAAGTAAATGGACAAGGCATTCGGACAAGGCATTGCAAGTAGGGCAACTAGTTCTCATAAAGGAAGACAACATACCACCAATGTCCTGGCCCGCAGGAAGAGTGTTAACCATCATCCAGGGAGTGATGGTGTTGTACGTGCAGTGGCATTAAAAACAATACGAGGCGAAATGAAGAGACCCGCCAACAGATTATGCATTCTACCTATGTCAAATGAGTGAAGTGCTATGTAACTATTAAGTTTCGAAAGCCGATGCTTTCAACGCGGGCGGCATGTTCCGTCGTACGACGGTGTCGTCATATATTATTAATCATATATTCTTATTATTATTAATTTAATTATTATTAAGTTTCTATTTGTCACACTGTATATCATATATTCGTGTTCTTGGTTGATCTAATTGACCATACCTATACCTGCGCGAGAAGGTACATTTGCGGTGATTTCATGCCGGCTATTCATGATCGCACGTAAACGTAATTATAACTAAGTATTTTGGAAAAAACATTACCTTAAGTTTACGATCCTTTGTCAAAAGAAGCAGATATTTGTCTATTATTTACTTAGTACAAAGGGTCTTTCCCCTTCATAAAACATTGCCTGTAATTTGCTTTCTTTGACAAAGAGACAGCATCTTTCACTTTTATTGCACATAATTTAAGATAAATTACAAAGGCAGACGGGCATCAGGAATTTCCGTCAGAACCTTGCAAATCGGTATATTATCATTTAATAAAGGAAATGTTTAGGTTGACGTCAACAAATAGGTTGATCTACCAATAGCATTTCGTTTGGTGGGAGTAACTAATATTTTCAAGTTATTCTTGCTCTTAAGAAATAACAGTACAACTCAAGATGTAACATCAAACAGTCGCTTCAAGACTTAAATCAACATTTCATTTCAAGATTTCATGTCAAAACAGTGTGTGTTCAAAGCAAAAATTAAGTAGTTCAATTCCTGATTGTAAAACAATACAATTCGTATCAATATACGAATAAATCGTCACAAGCAATTCGAATAAATTAACAAACGCGTCAATTTAAGGTGTAGTTAAAATAAATAGTTAGTGCTACAGTGCTGCAGTTTTATTTAATCAACGAAGCCTTTGGTCCTTCGATTAACATTTGAGAAAACTAGCGTGGAGTCGCTTCTACAGTCCATCATCAAAATACGTTGGCTTCACGCAAACCCAACAAGAACTGTTACCCATTTTTGACTATGAAAGAAAATTGATTCAAGAATATTTATCACAGCATGATTAATTTGCATGGGGAAGAAGAAAAATTATGATGGGGGCAGGGAATCAATTGAATATGAAACAAGAAGCGGAATTCCTCCACTTGAAACAAGAACCAACGAAAACGTCAAAAGATTTAACGTTTTGGCCTTAGCAGTCAAATAATAAGAGTTTCGTTAATAGTCGATGATGGAAGCTAGTTTTAAAATTGCTGTGAAAAGATTTAGAAATGAATAAGACTTCAGCACGCTGGATTCGAAATTGCTTTCTTTCGAACAAAAACTGTGTCGACGGAAAATTTGCGAAAAAACTTCGGAAAACTATTAAAAATGCCAAAAAAAGGCTAGATCACTGCAGATATATATGTGCATCCAAGTATCTCGCCAACAGGTGACGTACCGATAACCAATTATAAAAGAGTACGCGGAAAAATCTCCAATAGATAAGAAAATAAATACATGCATATATAAATTAAAATTCATATATGCATGCATAAAATTGATGCACACTGTGCCCTGGAGTTCGGCATTCCAGTTACCAACGCACGGACACGTGTTTCGATCTTTTTAGATCTCGTCAGCGTGCGAACGTGGTTTGCTGGAGAACGCCATATCATAGGAAAGACAAAATGCATTTTCAACATAAAATCTTTTTGATGTGGGTATACTGTCGGAATTTGCATTCTATTCTTGTTGAGGGTTTATAATATAAGCGATTATGAGTGTCCATCACAAATGAGGTGCTTAACATTTTTTAAAAATAAATGAGAATGCTGCTGCAAAAAGGCAGATTCAATTAATTCCGAGAAATACAAACGATTGCTAGCGATGAGTGTTCTTTTCAAATAATTATTATTTTCAGCAGCACCATTTCTCAATGCTATTTAAATTTGTGCGTACTTTATTGCTTTAGTCAAAAGTAATCTTTCAGTTTTATTTACACCGGTCGACATCCGAATTTTTATTTTCCCGGTTTTCCGTACAAATAAACATCCGTTCCTCTATAAATAAATACTCCGCAAACGCCCAGTGCAGAACATATTTAAAGAAATGAAAAAAAAAAACTTTGCCCAGAAATTTATTTGACAGCTTATATTTCCAATTCGTCGGTAAGAATTTTGTTACCGTCCAAATTTTCCGCGTTTACCTTTTTATATATTCCATTTAAAAGTACATCTGCGAGGGAGAAGTAAGGAAAAAACTTTTCAAGCTTAACAAGGAAACTTTTACTCAAAGTTTAGCACTTATCTTGACGTCAGTTTTTACTATAGAAGTCAAGCGGAAAAGAGGCAATTACAATTGAATTGTATTAATATAGAAAGTTTGGTGAGTACGTCCTTTTGATAAGATATAATAGTGTGAAAAATTTCCAAACAAAATAAATTGTCTTTCACAAGAATATCGACGTGAGAGGTAATAAATACTGCGCAGATACTGCAGCGGGTTATTAGTACAACAGGAAGTGTGTGGGTACAAACATATTGTAAGTATCCACGCAGGTGTTAATTAGTATTAGCCAGCATTCATCATTGGATTTTAGTTAAAAAAAAGAGCAAAACGTTATAACATCTGTCTGATTTATAGTAATCTTGGTTTATGTCATCTTGAGTTAGTATGCTATGAATTAAATGGAAGTTATTAATATTTCTTGATAAATTGCAAATTGATTTTGGATAAATTTGATAAACTATAATACCATGAATGTAACAACTAAACAAAGAAATGCTTTTTGGACGAACGTTTATTATATTACATTACGTAAGAAGGAATTCCAAAGGCGTATGCATTATCACATGTCTTGTACCATTTTATAATCCTCCTTCCTCCCAAATAATGCAAGAAGCAGGTGCAGTTGTATAATATCCAGTGTTTTGACTAAGCTGTCATCTTCAAACATATGACGGAAAATATCATTTGATAATCCATTAGAAATCATTAAAAATATAATACTGTAATATTGTACGAGGTCAGCAATGAGACTAACTTGTTCATTCAAATAGAACTACAATTCAATATTTTCTCCATCAAAATAACTTCACTTCGTATTCATATAGCGCTGGAGATGGTTCTTCTAATCCCCAATGCACTGCCGGGACTCGGATACTGAAATAGCCTTCAGCAGTCGGTTATAGCCGTTTGGAATTTTTGATCTCCTTGAGGTGAGTTTTCAATCTCGAGAGAGGGAAAAATTCACAAATCAAGCGAATAAGTTGGTCGAGGAGGCACGGGAGTGTTTTTACTGGCCAAAACTCGTTTATTCAAATTTCCACTTGACAAGGCATATTGTCGTGATGCAACATCTAGTTTTTCTTGATGTCTAGTCTCGCACGCAAGATCTATTTTCGAAGTTTTTCAAGAACTTCTCGGTAAAAGTGTTGTTTAACCGTTTGTCTTTGAAGTACGAACTCTTTGTGGACGATTCATGCATTTGATTTCTGACTCGCTCATTTTTGCGTTTTTGGGTCTTGGAGTGGATGAAATGAGCTACTTAATGCTCTAGTGCTTAATTGCAGGATCGTACTGAAACGACATGTTCTAGAAAACGTGGATCATTTGCAATTGATTCCAAAATGTCGAGGCACCTTCCCCTCCTGGTGTGCTTTTGGACCTAAGAAAGTTTTTTTGGAACCATTTTTGTGCAGGTTTGTTATCGTCAATTAATTGATCAAAATCTGATGAAAGATGTTGTGAAACAAATTCAACACTTCCCCGATCATTCTGGCTGTCAACCGATGATCTAAACGTACAAGATCCCAGAGTGCTAGTCCAATCGTAGGATGTTGAAGATGAAAGCTTTCAGTTACGTCGTTCACCTTCAATCGACTCCTTTTCTTCTAAAAATGCCTTAAAACACCGAAAAAACTGGATCCTTGAAGAACGTTGACTCCGTAGGCATGCTGATGTTTTGCTGATGATAGCACACTGTTGCTCAAAAGTGATGTCACACATTTTTTGAATGTATTAGAAACAACTATTTAACGAGAAAACCAAATGACTAGGAAATAAATAGTATTGCTGCTACGATTAATCAACTTGGAGTAGCCACTCTTCCGAAAACGTTTATTCTGCCTTTCCACCGCAGAGGCATTACTTTTTCAGAAGAATATACGATGACAAGGGACGGCGATATATATTAATACACTTAGTACTTATATTCGTTATACTACTATGTGATAACAGAATTTAAAAGCAATTACGTTTTGGAATTATAAGTTACATAGTAATAGTTTTTCGGTTAATGCACTTTTTGGGCAATTTTCCGGTACTATATATTTAAAAGATTTTTCATCAAGTTTTTATCTGGGGCAAAGTATTGAAGATTAATATTGCATCCAGGCAATATTCCTAATGACCAGACAGATATAAAACACTAAGATGTATATTGGTTCATTTTTGAAAATTGTGCGATAAAATGACAATTTTTAGAACTTTACTTATAGTTTCAGTTGAACTCTTGATGATGCCGCAAGGTGAAATGTTCACAGGGTCTTGATAAAGAATTTGTGAAATAATACCAAGTGTTTTATTTATGCTATTTGCAATTTATTTTTCCTGACTATTAAATGTTATTAATCTAATAAAATCATTTTATATACTTGCAATCTCATATACTGCTAATCAATCCATAAAACCTCTAAGTTTAAGGTAATTCTTTTATAATTAAATGTCGATAATAAAGGATTTAATCATTGTACTAATGATCATATAAATCTTCACCACAATACATTATATTCTACTTCCGAATGTATAGTTTTTTTTTCGAAGTATGCATGAAATATACACATTCATTTGTAAACATTTATATATTGTACATATATATGTATTTTCCAGAAAAATACTTGCTTTGTTCAAAATCTGCTCTACCTAAGCATTACGGACACAAGTCAGTAATTAATGGACCTGTTCCGCAACTACTAATTTATAACTTTGGCTTTTCAAATATTGACCTGATTCTGATCAAATATTGAATTACGTGATAGGATTGGAGAAGTTTTGTGCTGCGTGATACACCCTCGAGTTTTATTTGCCTAATTTGGAAGAATGCTCGTTTCTGACGCAATAGCAAAAAGAGAAAAATGGGTCTGAAGAGAGGGGGACGCATTCCTTTTAAAAATTTTGTTGGAATGGAATAAGTGAGTAATTTATTCGATGTACTGCCTTAATTGTTCCCAATCGATATTACTTTTCTTTGGAAAGAACAGGAGCCCATTGTACTTGTTTCTTTCGAGAGAATTAATTTTTAATCGTGAATGAGTTTCAATTTCCAGGAGAAATTACTTTCTTCAAATACATACGTCTTCGTTCTTAATATAAATAATTCTATACACTTAACAACTTGGAACTTGGGGAACATTGAATACACGTTTCGCTAAATTATTTCAATATTATTTTGAGAGGATGAAGTGAAAGGAAGGTAAAAAGTTTAATTATTAAGTTAAATATCATAAATGATAAAAAAAATTCGCATGTAACAGTGAAAACTAATTATGTGTTATATATTGTTTTTATGTTAAAAGCACACATAATCATATAAGCAAGCTTCCTATACATAAAACTGAGTCAAGTATAACCTATAATAGTTCATTTTGAATTGCTGGATTTAAATATTTTTTAGTGTTTTATTATGACAAGCACGTCATTCTAGCTTTTTTGATGTTCTTGGAAATGAAAATTACATGCAGCTAAATTCTGTAAATCTTAGTATATAACAGCGTTTGTTGATGTCTTTCTTGTATTGCACACGAAATCGACAGTTTATTAGTATGAGTGACTACTTTGTATGTCAATTACAGACTTATTGCAGAAAGTAAGCAATATCTAATTGTGGCAAGCAGCAATACAATGTCTATTTGATCTGTTATCCTGAAATGTTTTTATTCCTTGCATCCTTTTCTGAAATGTATATAAAATGCTAAATTGCTAAGAATTGTCACTACTTTCATTACCTTTTATTTTTTTTTATTGTCTAAAAAGCATGCCCTGCGAAATATTTGCAAAAAACTGATTTTTGATAAGAGTAAAAGACCTACTTTCGATATCAATTTCGAAAAACTTTCCTAATAAAATTCTTCTCAAATTCAATTTTGACTACATATGAATTATTTAAAAATTTGTTTAAACTTAGTAGTTGACGAAATATTGGCAAAATTAGATTTTTTCACAGAAGTAAACTACTACTTCCGGTCTGCCGATTTTACTGACAATCTAATCAAATCTCAAGAGAGACATTGTACTCGTAAATATAAAATTTGGAATTAATACCTATAACGGTTTGGCCGCTATCGTGGTCACACACACATATAGAGAGAGACATTTTTTAAAAACCACTTTTTGGGCATCAGGGGACTTCAAAACGCAAAAATCTCGAGGTGGAAAATGTTCATCATCACAATACTTCCTTATACTACGTATAGTAAAGTAAAAAGTGTCACAATTTAATATAGAATGCCTAATTGGAATATATTTCCAAGAAAATGCTGTACAATAAGAGTAAAATTGTTACTTAGGTTCGGAATTCTGAAATTTCTTTTATAACAAAATTATTCCAGATCAAACTCCAAATACTATATAGTAATGTTCTCAATAAATTTGTATAGAAGTTCTAATTTGTGAGATTGCAAGAAATTATTTCTCGATCTCGAGTGCATCTGAAATATTTTTTTCTATAATCGGTCTCAAATTCACTTTTGAGTATTAGTATACACTTTATAAATTTGTCTAGCCTTAGTTGTTGACGAGATATTAGTATAAAATGTTTTTTTTTTTATGAAGTAAACTACTACTTTCGGTCTATGGATTTGATTGAACTTCTAATCATCTAATCAGATATTGAATACATGATTTGATGTGATAGCTGTTACCGTTTGACCGCTATCGTTGTAATACACGTAGAGATACAAACTAGACATGTGTTCAAAAACCGCCTCTTTGTTATCAGGCGATGTCAAAATGTAAATATAAGATAAGAAAGTAAGAATGAATATAACAGTTAATTAAGAAATTTGAGTAAATCAATCATTCAAAATGACATTACTTTCAAATATATGACAAATGATATACAAATACTGAAATATTAAACACCGACACAGGAAAATATTTTTGCAGTAATTCTCCTAGAATAGCATTAAATAATATACATAAAAACAAAAAATAAAGTATTATAATAGTATTACTAAAAAAATATTTTTGGGCAGCATACGACTTTCTTATAATATGTATCTGCTGTACGTACGGATTTTTAATATGAAAGCTTTTCCAAATTAAGTTTTAAATACTTTCATTCTAACAATAAATCTGTATGGAATTAGTAATTTTCGAGATACAGTAAGACCTCGCTTAACGCGGTTTCGTTTAGCGCTGTTTCGGTTTAGCGCTCTTTTATTTCAACCCGGGGATTTCCCAAAATTGCTAGCAACGCTACGGGGATTCCCCGAAATTGTGCGCAGCGCTAGGTTTCCAAATGTGTACATAACATATCCGAAACAGTGTAGTTGTGTTTCTTGTTTGGTGCGGTGCTGTACGGACGCATTTTTATTATTTGAAACAATTGTTGACATTATTGTAAGTATAAATTTATATAATACTATAACGATTAATACAGTGACAAATATTAAGATCTTTAGTTTTTATCATGGGTGATAATGAAAAACAAGAAAAGAAAGCAACCAGAAGAAGCATTTCACTGGAAACTAAAATGTAAGTGATTAGAAGATTAGATTCTGGTGAACGACAATCTCAAATTAGTGCTGCATTGAATTTGGCAACTTCAACAATAAGGACAATTCTTAAGAATAAAGAAAAAATACTGTCATCGGCAACTGCAACTACGTCAAGCTCTGCTACTAGAATTACTCGTTCTAGAAATAACATTATAGAGAAAATGGAAAAACGATTGTCTATATGGATTGACGACGAAATTGAACGCAATATGCCATTAAGCAATCTATCATAATGGAAAAAGCTAGAAGAATTTTTAATTACATTTAGGCTGAGGTAAGTGACATAAGTGAAACTTTCGTTGCTAGTCGAGGATGGTTTAATAGATTTAAACATCGAAATAATCTTCACAACATAAAGATTACAGGAGAAGCAGCAAGTGGTGATACGAAAGCAGCGACTGAATTCCCAGCGACATTAAAAACAATAATTGAAGAAGGAAACTATCCTCCAAAATTGGTTTTTAATGTTGATGAAACAAGCCTGTTTTGGAAAAGAATGCCAAAACGAACATTTCTATCCCGTGAAGAGGAACGAGCACCAGAATTTAAAGCTGCAAAAATCCCTTAACACTTCTACTGGTTGGTCACGCAAGCGGAGATTTCAAATTAAAACCACTACTAGTTTACCACTCCAAAATCCCAAGAGCGATGAAAGGCATATCTACGAGTAAATCAACTTTACCTGTAATTTGGGAGTCTAATAAAAATCATGGATAACTATGAAAATTTTCCAGGATTGGTTCAATGAACATTTCTGCCCGTCTGTTAAACGTTATTGCGAAATTAAAAAACTTGAACAAAGAGCACTACTATTAATTGATAATGTTCCAAGCCACCCAACAAATATATCAGACTTAACAACATGCATTCAAGTCGAAGTGGTTTTCTTGTCGCCTAACACAACTGCCTTAATCCAACCAATGGACCAAGGCGTTATATCCAATTTTAAGGCTTATTACTTGCGGCGAACATTTAAGCAGATGTTTGAAAAAACAGACGGAGAAGAGAAGCAATCAATAAAAGAATTTTAGAAAAACTACAATATCATGAATGCGAGTTCAAAAGCAAGACAGGGTGTTATAGATGCTTTATCCATTTATCAACAACTTCTAACAGAGCGCAAAAGGAAAACGCAAACTACATTAGATGCCTTCTTGACAAAAAGACAGAAAATTGGAAACACAAAATAGACTGAATGATCTGCTTGACTTAGAATTTTATTTGTTTTATATGTATATATTCGTTTATATTGTTTTTATTTTTGTAAGAAATAAATATTTGGTTTTATTTTAATTAAAAAAAACATAATTATTAAATTTAATACCTAACCTAATTTTCTATCCATCTTCGCCTAACCCCATTATTTACATGTTAAGATAGCCTCGTTTAGCGCTGTTTCGCATTACGCTCTACTTTGATGGAACGTATCCTACGCGTTAAGCGGGGTTTTACTGTATTTGCATAAACTTGCTATTCGATAAGAGTAAATTTGTGACTTCCAATCCTATTTTAATTATTCAAAATCAAGAGCTAAATTTGTGCATTTTCGGTAGGAATTTTGAATAACTTTTTCAAAAAAAAAAAATACAAAGAAAGTACTTCAAGTATACAAATTTCTTAAAAAATCTAATCATATCCTGGAAAAACATTATATTTCTAAATATAAAATGTTGTATTATTTTTTACCATATGGTTGCTATTGTGTCACAGAGGGAAAGGAAGAAATTTATTAAAAAACACTTTTTCGGATGAGGGAACTTTAAAATGTCAAATATCTTCATCATTTACTTATTTATACTACGTACTTATACTACATAATAATTGTTAATTTACTGATTGATTAGATACATTAAGTGTACTACATACTAACATAAATGTTAGACAAAAGTAAGGTCGTCACGTTTTCAAAATATACTTTTCATAATAATTTGAAACGTTATTCTGCAATTCCTTTTGCTAGTGAGAAGAAAATTGTAGAAGTTTTGGTCAACTTTATAATAGAAAAATAAATTCATTTTTACGTTTTCACAATTACTATTGTCAAGACATATGCCAATTTTAATATACCGAACCCTCTTCTTCGAAATACTTTGTTTTTAACTGAGTGAAAGTATTTTAGATATTTTTAATAAAACATTCAAACTATGTACTTTTATAGCAAAAAATATGAAATCTTTTATTTTAAACATTGACAAAACACGGTTCATACTAATAATGTTTGTAGTTTGATCTGATAATGTAATTCTAATTTTGTAATCTAAAGAACGCTATAAAATAAAACAAAACAGTTAACGGTAAACAGACGTGTTTTGGAAAAAAAGAAAAAGTGGAAAAGCAAACTAATTTATTACCGCATGACAAGATTTATGTGCCTGTATGTATCGTAACGTGACAAAATAATATTTAATAGTTTGATGGATGTGGAGGACCGGAATTTTAAATAGTGAATATAAAATTGCAAGTATTGATTTTCACTTAAAACAGCGTTGTGTGAAGAACAAACGATTTTCACTCTTTTTACCTTCACTCTGATAAATAGCATCGATAGATAAAGAAAACATTTCGTTACACGTAGGTACTTGAATCTATATCTTGTTCAAACAGTTATAACAGCGAAATTATTTTAAACTAAATTTAGTATCAGATGAAGTTTTGAGAAGTTAATCGATACCCAGTTTCATAGTTTACCACGTTAATTATTTTCCCTTTTATAATACCAAGGCTTTTCAGGTTCTACCTGTCATCAAAATACTTCATTATACTCCATATAAGAAAGTATTATGATAACAAAAAATTTCAACCTCGTGATTCTCCATTCTACTTTTTGAAATCCCCCGGTACCGAAAAATTGGTTTTTAAAAATGCCTCTGTGTGTCTGTATATTTGTCTGTCTGTCTGGTATGGTCTGTCAGTGATGGCAATAGCGGCCAAACTGCTAGAGCTATCAATGCTAAATATGTTTAAAAGTATAATCTCCCTCTTGAGATCTCTCTAGATTTTCAATAAAATCGGTGGAACGGAAGTAGTAGTTTACTTTTACCAATATTTCGTCAACTACTAAGTTTAAACAAATTTATAAAGGATTCACTTGTACTCAAAACTGAATTTGAAAATAATTTTATGAAAAAAGCTTTTCGAAATTCCTACCTGCAGTAGGTCTTACCGAACAAGTTTTTTTGCAAATATCTGGAAAATTATGTGTTTTACATAAATTTATAAACAGTACTTAGAGCTTTTAGGACAATTTTCGCAAAAAAAAAAAAAATTGGAAGCTGAAGTAACAATTTTACTCTTATTGATTAGCAGTTTTTTTTACTAATATCTCGCGTATTATGCATTCTAGACAGATTTATTATAAACCATAAAAGTAAAGTATTTAAAGCTACTTTTGGAATAATTTTTGTAAACAAAATAATTTAAAATTTGAGCCGGAAGTAACACTATTACTCACACATTTATTAATAAGATAACAATATTTGAAGTTTAGTTTGGAACAATTTTTATATAAAAAAAAATGGGTGTGTTTAAGACCACACGGCAGAAGTGAAAACTCCATCAAGGTGGGGTTAATAATACGAAATACACCTTTTTACGTTAACTATATCTCTCTCGCTTCCTTAGTCGATTCGAGCCGACTTTACCCGAACGAGAGTTACATGGCCGAGCGTGACGGCTCAGTTTCGTTCAGTGCCCACAATCAACTCGCCCATAGAAGTTTTCACTTCAAAAATTCGGAAAAGACATACGTATAAGAAAGTCGTGGGGTGCGCGTAACTCAAACACTTTTTTAAGGATATTTACTCGCCGCTTTATATTTTCAAAATGCATAACATTACTATGACTATGTGACTACGTGATGCAATTTTTCACCATTATGTTGCAAACAAAGCAAGTTAAAAACTAGAATAAATTTTATACATCTTACCATTGTAATACACCCTCATATTTTTACGAGATGTAACTGCATTTCATGTAGTTCATATGGATGAGTGCTGGTCAGGTTTGGTAATTTAAAGAAGTCGCCTATTCTTTAATTTTAAACTATGCTTCGCTCAGAATATAAATGTATTAAATGATACAAAAGTAAAATTTTCGTTGAAGTAATTACAATATTCTATTGATATTGACATATCTCAAATGAGTAAAATGTGGATCTTTCTATAATAAAATATTAATGACAAAGTAATTCTGAAGATTTGGTTAGTTAGTTAGTTTGTAGGGGGTTAGGATGATCAACTTCTACAAGACTGCATGTTTCTCAAAAAACGGTCTGTGATGCCGTAAAATCCAAATTATATCGTGTTGTCAGGATATTCTTGAAGACAATCCTACAAATTATTTCCATTATCTTTGTTCATTTCATTGGCAGTAGCGAACATGGCTGTATGGATTTCTTTGAAATATACATAATCATTTATAATCACACTTATCGTGACGACAATGATATTAAAAATAATAAATATGATAGAACTAAATAATATAGACATAGTAGCAAACGCCAATGATAAATTTGAATTGGAAATAAGAAAAATTGAGGGATGTCGACTTTTCGCCGACCTTGAACATCTGGGCGGGGTACAGGTACCTTTGACAGCATAGTTATTGCTTATTCTTGCATTATATGGGCTACTGATTTCCAGTGTTTTTCTAGTGAGTAGTATTTTTGTTTTTTAAATTATGTATTGACGTAATTATACAATGTGTTTTGGCCAATCAATAAAAATGTTTTATTGTTTACATTTTTATTATTATTGTTTTTGTTATTGCTATTGATGTCGGAGATCAATAAATTTAGAAAAACTCCAATAATGCATAAAAGCAGCTTTATTTGAGTGCTTAAATCAAAAAACAAAATGTACTGAACACAACTTAGATCTTATTTGATCTAATGAATCTGAATTTGGCTACGTTGGTCTTCCAATGAGTAGCAGAGGGAGACTAGCCAGTAAAAATAGATCTAAATTGATAGACGGTGAAGGACAAAATTAAATGGTAGAACAGATATCCGACCATTTCTGCAATGCGCAAGTGATTACAGCAAACCAATAAGAATGTGATTGCATCCAACAGGAGATCCACAATGCCAACGCAATTATTCTTGATTCGGATGGAAATTGGGCAAAAGTATGTAATGAAATCAAAAAATAAATTGCTTATTCGAAAATTACGTGGTATAGAACACTAGACAATAAAGTTAGAACATCTGAAGAGATTCTAGAGTTTGCTGCTTCTAAAAATTTGATAGAAATCAGAAAATAAAATATAATCATAAGAGATCGTAATGTCTTTCTTCTTAATAATACTCAGTTTTGCTGAGTGATAAGATGATTTAGACGGTATTTCTGTGATGATTTGTGTGACGCAGTTAAATAAAACATAAAGAATTTATACACGAAAAACTGTTGCAATTGTTAATGTATAGTAATCTCTTCTAAAGTTTGTTCAACTGGATATTGATGCAAGTTTGTCTATATCTTATTTATAAATTCTATATGAACAGAGAACATCTCGGCGATGTGATATCTTATTTAACAAATATAATTTTATATTTTAAGAAGTGATGCAAATATTTGACAAAATACAGGTGTCCGAAAAGTGCCATTGAGATTTCACTAATTTCACTAATTTAATTTTCACTATTTTTTTTCTTATTGTTTCAGGACTGAAACATGTTGAATACTGAAGAGCGGATAGAAATTCTTCTTCTCTGTGAAAGAGAAGGAATCTCTAACAGAGAAGCTGCAGATGAATTCAATAGGAGGCATCCTAAAACAACACAACGGTTGGCATATTGCTAGCGAAGTTCTAAGGTACAGGTAGTGTAGCTGATGCTAAAAGAAGTGGTCGTCCAAGCACTTCAGAAGCGGTTGTGGTAGGAGTTTTGGCAAAGGTTATTGAGAGTCCCAAAAAATCAATCCGGCGTACCAGCTTGGAACTAGGCGTTCCTCGAAGCAGTATGGGATATTTTGCAAAAGAACAACTTTCATCCGTATAAGTTACAATTGTTACACCACTTGTCAGAGGACGATCCTGATCGCCGTATGGAAATGTGCTATAGGTTTCTGACAAAGTTGGAGGAAGACCCACAGTTTTTGTCTAAGGTTATGTTTTCGGACGAAGCTAATTTTTACCTAAATGGAGAGGTCAACCAACTAACCTGCGTTATTGGTCTGACAATAACCCTCACTGGTACATATACAGTGAGGAGCAAGGAGCTGATCGCATCGTGGTTGGGTGTGGTTTGTGGAAATACCGGATCATAAGCCCCCTTTTTTTTGACGTCACAGTTACAGTAGAAATTACTTTGCAATGCTCGGAGAAGAACTGCTCCTTGATTTGGATTTCCAGGGTATGGGAGAACCAGAATGGTTCATGCAGGACGGTGCACCCCTATTCTATGGAACACAAGTTCGTGATTGGCTAGATGAAACTTTTCCTCAGTGGATTGGTCATAGAGGACGAGTGGACTGGGCGCCACGATCTTCGGACTTAAACCCGATGGATAGTGCTGTGTGGGGTTATGTAAAATCCAAAGTGTACACAGCTAAGATTAGAGACAAGGGCCATTTGAGAGAGCGCATTTCACCTGTGTGCCCTTCAATTACGCATGAATTAATGGCGGATATTCTCCGGAACGCCGGAGATCGGTTTCAATTATGTTCTGACTTTAAAGGAAGTCATATTGAACGAATATTGTGAAATATATTGTAAATAAATGTGTATTGCGGAATTTTTTACACAGCCTGTATTTTATATTATTATTAAATCCTCCATGCAATGCGTATTAATTAAATGCAAAAATTGCCGATTAGCGAATTAATATTTTAGGATTCTACAGTGTATTTATATCAAATAAATAAATGGGAATATTTACTTTCCCATTAAGCTTTTATTGTTCTTAAAGAAGAACACAACCACAAATATTATTCATCATCAATTCTTTTTATGAAGGCAGAAATTTAATTATTCTTTAGAAGCACATGATGTAGCGAACTCATTTTTCGCATTAAAGCGAACTTTTTAAACAGAATAGTAAATTTTGCTGTTATGCTACATTATGAAATAATAATAAAGACACAAATTAACAGAAGAGCAAGGGAAATTATTACACCAATATGTTTTACTTTATATTTGAGAGAGCGGATTATATGGTTAACATCACGACAACGACCAATGCCAACGGTTTTGGAAGCCAGCCCGCTAACACTACATAAATTAGAATTTACCAAAATGTATGAGTGTGCACATATCGTTTATGTTTGGGAAAATGTAGTAACATAAAAACAAAATTATTTGAAATTCAAATACGAATAATTTTCATTTTCTTTTCTACGAGGTAGGCGCCATAAATTCTCGGCCTGATATACAAAAAAGAAATTTGGAACAATATAAGAATTTTTATTTTTCAATGTAATATTCCCTAACATCTATACATTCTATTAATTTTCCAAGAGTATGTCTGTTTTTACTGACGTTTTTATTGTGCTGTATTATATTTAATCTACATAAGGAAAAAAACATTTTGCACATTACACCCACACAACCAGTCTGATAAACTGTAAGAGCTTCTGTTGATTTTTCTCGTCAGTGTTATTAGTTTTCGAATTGTGATCTTCTAGTTTAATCAATAAATCTGATCTAGGGGGGGGGGGCTTTTTAATTCCATCTTAAAGTCATAGCTCAGTGTGTTATTTTCTATCAATTCGATTATGTTACTAACGCAATTCATAGTTGTATTTGCACCGATAGAAATTACAACATACACTCACCGCTGTATATTACATACTGGAGTTGCGTCACCGGAACCGCAGAGAAGTGCCCTCTCACTGACATATACCCGCTCTCTACTCACCCCACTTTTATCGTTCGATTCCTAATACAGTCGAGCGAGATTTCCCGGAGCCCATGTCAGACTGCGATTTTTAAACTGAGCGCTGAGAAGACGGATTGTTACTTCCGAAAACATATTATTTGTTATCAAACAAATCAGAAAAATTACATTCAAATTAGGTATTTGTAATTAATTTATCTGTTAAAAGGAATTTGTCACGGGAGGGGGAAGGCACTGCCCCGTTGCTGTCCCTGCAGCAGCCGCCACTGCTAAAATATGTGTATACTACAGCGAAAATCCATAATTGTAACCGCCCTATCTACAAGAAAATATAACTTTACTAAGCCGTATTTTACACAATATAATTTTAACTTAACTAAATCAAGGTGTAAAAATTGTTGCCAACCATTACTGAGGCACATAAAAATATAAGGGAAGCATGTGTGAATCTGAAACACGTAATACTTTTATTTACAAAATTGCTATTTAACTTTCAATTATTTTGGAAATATTCTATATCTTTAAATATAATAGAATTATAGGTATTTCCTAATTATTCTTTAAATTAAAGGAAAATTGGTCGAGAAGCACGAAATATTAACTAACGCCATGGTCCTACAGGATAAGGGATCCGAATTGACTTGAACTTGCTTACTCATTCTTGAAGTTTGATAAAGTTATTAATATTTTGGAATTTAATGGGAAAGAAGTCATGGAAATAATTTTACTTTTCCGTAAAAGTTTTCTCTTACCGAAATACCTGAATATACAAGAATATTAAAACAACTTTTAAAATACTGTGTCGTAGATGTTCTGCTTAGTATACGATCGTAAATAAGACTTTACTTAATTATTTGATATAAAATATGACGTAAATTAATATTCTCAATTTACATGTTTCATACTTTCTTGTTTGATACAGTCTATAAAGTTCTAAACACAGTCGATATTTTTTTTGATGTGCGCTCTACTAAATAAATTTACAACAATCTTAAAAGTGATTTGAAAACTTGTAGTCAGTATATACAGTGTATATACATCCGAAATATAAGGAACACTTAACCTTTTTGTAATTTAATATGTTGAAGATAGAACGCAGTAAATTCTCATGCTCTTATATTATATTAATTAATGGTATATGCTTTATCTCTCATATTTTTTTTGTGCTTATATGCACCAATAATTGTTAATTATTATTATTATAATTAGTATCTTTTCCATACCTTCCAAAATATTTGAACGCTTGATTGCAGTGCCTACTCAATCAAAACTTATTGCATAAGAGTCAACATAATACTTTCTCCTGTAAAAGTACTGACGTAGAACTACTTAGCTAAGTATCCATAAAAAACGTTTCTCTGTGCATTTCCCTAATAAATAAATGCATATAAAATTTATCTTCCTGCGTTTTCCTAATAAACAAGTTCATAAAAAACGATTCTACATATTTTTTCCTAATAACTTCCAATTTAAAAACCAAAACAAAGAAATTTCCTGTCAAATCTAAAGCATACTAAAATAATTATGAAAATTCCAACAAATCCTGTACCACCTAGAGTCTAGGACAACATGTATTACCTAGCTAAGTATTCATAAATGGTTTTCCTTGGTTGTTCCTAATAACCTCAAATTTAAATTCCAAAAGAAGGAAACTTCAGACCAAAACTAAAGCATACGTAAATAATTATGGAAAACTCCAACAAGACCTGTACCACGTATGACCAAACAGAATTCAAATTATAAAATCAAATTTACCTAGTCATTTCCCTGATTCCTACAAGTAAACATAATTAATTTATCCCTCTGACACAAACGTCAGTAGAGGTATTATATCAACAATTATATGTATAATACTAATATAATTTAGTTTAAAAATATTATCACTTAAATATTCATTTATCATGCTAAAATTTTAATATAAAATGTAGTAACATAATTTATTTTTATTAATATATACTCATTAATAAATAATAATTAAGCCTTCATGTATTATTTTAAATTCTTTAAAATACCTATTTAATGAGAAATTTATAGTTACTATATATATTAATTACAAAGAGGAGAGAGACTATCGGGTTATTCCACTGTAGTGCAACCGCAGACATGTGTGTCAGACTCGTCCGTCATCGTCAGTACGGTGTAGCCAAGGAACAAGATGGGATATCCTTGGACGTAGAAACAAAAGGAAGACCATCAGGAAGACAGACCACCAACTGCAGCTTCGATGAGAAACAAGTCCGAAACACGTGTCTGCGGTTGCACTACAGCGGAATAACATGATAGACTTTCTCCTCTTTTTATTATGTGTTCGCGATATTTCCTTTATTGATATATTAATTACTACACTATAGTAATTTAATTTCTATATTATCAAATACCATCTATAAAATGTTAATATGACAAAATGTCTTACGTAAATATGACCTTGAACGGTTGTAATCTGGTGTTGAGCATACTTCTTGACCTGCTCAAAGCACGTGATTGTATCAAACATATGAATATTCCACATATACTGTATCGTATGGAACAGTGGTTTGAAACCTATTATATGTATAATAAACATCAGAAAGTACGTTTTATGCAGTAAGACTAAAATAGGGATAGAACATTACAAAGCGTAAAACTTTATGTCTTATTTACATTAACGATTTTGTCAGCTGCACTTGAACATTGTCCTTGTGAACTTGTTTCTTTCAAAATCCATTTACCATACTCTACTAAACACTACCTATTTAAAAAACGCCCGCTTAAAATTGTAACGACGAAAGGAGAAACTAAAAATAGTCTCTACCATAAATAATAAAGCTCCAACAATCACAGTCAACGCAAAAGCCAAGGACATACAAAATCTAATAACTAATCAATTTTTACTACTACGAGTAGTAATACAAACCTTAGAGTTGTCCAATAAGTACATGATTGAAAAAGTCCAAGAGCACAGAACAGAAAAATATTTATTTATAAGAAATATATACAACCTGGACTACGAAAAGTATCACGAAATACATTAAGCTGCACAAAAGTATAAAGAAATATTCATATGTGATTTAATACAAAAATAATGAAAATGCTTTGAAACAAACCGGTAACATAACAAAGAATATGACTTAGACAACAGCGGATACACGAAACGAATAGTCAAGGATGGAAGTTTTCGCGATGTCTTCATCCTATTTTCTTTTATTGTATATACAATTATATATTATAAATACATTTACCCGGAGTGTAAATGTATTTATACACTAGCTAATTGAGAAAATGCCCCGAATGGGACAGAAAAGAGTAAATATACTTAAACAAAAGGCCCCGAGTATGGAAAAAGAAGTGTACAAGCACGAAAAAGTGTGTACAAGTGTCATTTTCATCAGCACATTAAGAAGTGGATTTAACTACTGAATTGTGCTATAATCTCATAACTTGGAAAAAATAATTTCACCAAACAATGTATATTCCGCGGCCTCGCTTTTGCCTCTAACCATTTCCTACTTTATGTATGTGATTTTGTAATCTTTAAACAATCAACAAACCAGTCACGGAAGATTGCGATTTCCTCCATTACAGCTAGCGATGTTCAACAGATAAATAAGAATGCCAAGAGAGTTTGAAAAGTACGTATTTTGCTTAAGTCTATTCACATTTTTTCGGCCCCCTTTAAAGGCATTTTCTCATTAGGTAGTACATACCTTTTCAGTTGCAATTAAAGCCTTACATCAAATGACATCCAATATAATGCAAATGCGGCACCATCGAAATAAATAATCTAAATGCAGTAATTAATATAACAACAATTACTATACACATTAAATATTCAAATAATTAATATCAAATTAGTGATATTAATATTAATAAGAATATACATAACCATCTATTGTGTTTATGATTGAAATCATTAACAAAACTTTCACACGTATATATAATGAATGATATTTTTATAGCAGTAAAGATTTTGAAAAGTTATTCAATATCACCACGTCTTATAAATTCGCAGCTATTTTAAATTAAAAACAAAATAAACTACGCCAGTCCGTATCTCGAATTTCTGAAAATTTTCTGAACCTTAAAGTTTAAATAAAATCTGATCTAGACAAGATTTTTAAAAACGGAAAAAAATTATGATAGAGCGTGAATCGTAGAATAATTTAGTACCATGACTTCAACTTTCTGTCAAAAATAGACGATGCTTTATTACATCAAAGGCGATTTTACACTACTGACGTTCGGAAAAATTTGAATAAAATTGCTTCTAAGGCAGATTTTTCGAAACGGAAAAGTTGTCATTTGTAGCACATATTGTAATACAACTCTGCAAAATTTCAGCCTTTTACCGTAGAAATTGACGATTTGTTCAAGAAGGTTATCTTCATTTTATGCAAATTTTGGAGTTCTTGGCACTTTGCTAAGCCCCGCATTGGCTTTGTGAACCCTAATGACTCGCCATTCAACGGTAATTCAAAAAAAGTTCAAGTAAACCGGCCCAGCAGTTCCTCAGAAACATATTGTTAGACACTTCCTCTAATGTTAAACGAGGGTGTCAAGTATATGAGAGCTACCGCGCTACCTCTGATATTGTACCTAACCTGTATAAACAATAATAATAATATTCTCTATTGTCCAAAAGAAATAATTTCCACGTATAGGAGAAATAATGTAAATTTGTATAACACACAACGTATAACAAATAAAAATAAGAGATATGTAAGAAAATTACACCATTAAAAACAAAGAAACAAACCTACATAAAATTGTAGGTTTGAATTTTCTGTATTGTTTCTGTCATCATTATTAAGAGCCCTTAGATTATTGTATCATGTTTAACGTTGTCTTCTGTTTATGATGCCGACTTTCTCTCATTTATTTCAATTATACTTAATTGGCTTCTTTTTCTTTCGGGAGCGAATATAATCCTCTTTTCTTTACTTTCGTAGGGAAGAGCGCCCTTTTAAGAGCAATATAACCAATAAACTTATATACACTACCGTCCACAAGTTTTGCCAAACCGTGCAAAAAGGTAATCGCACAACTTAATACAGCAGAAGACTTAAACTTATAAGGAATTGAACAAACAGATGACGATAATAATTCAAAAATCCTAAAACAAATGATAGGTATATTAATCAATAACAACTTTCCTTAACATGTTTTAAATTCTGTTATCAAGAAGAGACAAAACAAATTTTATAAAAATAATATTTTTATTACTGTAAAGTTTTTTTTTATACTCTCATTATTTTAATACGAAATCAAAACAATGAAGAACATAAAAATGTTAAACAAGTCAAGTATTCGCCCTCGGAATATAAAAGGTGCCCATCAAAATCTTAATAATTTATGATTTTTATTCACCAATATTAATGATAAAGATCCTTTTAGTAAAGAAATTTATGTAGTATAGAAATGTTTATGTGGAGATTATAATAGGTTAAATTATGCAATATTTATCAGATAAGCTAAATGGCTACAAATATACTAAAGAGGCGATTGATTTTAAAGAAACCTATGAGTAATACAAAACATAACTTTAAATTTTATGAAATCAACATGGTATGTAAAGAACAAAATAACAAAATTGGAAATATTCAGTAGTTTAAATAATTTTATAAGATATATCTACTTACATTTTTATAATTGAGGGGTTGTCATTCCGCCAATTTTAATCTTATGTACAATGTATATATATTTATTAACTATATTTTAGAGTTCTACTAATAGTATTTCAAAATGTTAATGTTTTAATTAGTTAATGTTTATTAATTAGCAAAGATGATATCAATATTATTGAAACGTTAAAACGTTTATACTGTTTCAGTCAAAACAAAGTAGATTTTTTTTTTGATTATATACGTGCCAATAATTTTGTAAACATAAGTGTGATACCCACTACCTAGTTTACTGCATGATACCAGTGGATCGTGTTTCTTTGTGAGTTAAAAGCCGATTGAAATACGACTACGTTGACATAACAACACGGAAATTTATGTTAATCTAATAAAGAAGATACCCATTTGATGCATTATTGCTACAGCAATTGCCGAGCTCAAATGGATGTCTTTACGAATACAAGCGTGGAATAAAAGTGAACCACTATACATTATAGTTAGAGGTTCACAAAAAAGGAACTATGTGGGGAATTTCAAAAGCTAGATACGCAATGTCTAACACCAACTTAGTGTAACATATTATACCCCTATGACATTATTAAAACTTTACAAACCTGGTCAGATCCGTAAACTTCGTGACCAATCCACGCTGGTCAATGAGAATGGATATAAAAATAAAGCAGTTAAAATTGGACAATGTAATGTATCTTATAAAGCACGTTGTATCATTATATCCTTTGCTCAAACATCTATGAAAATAGAGGTTGTAGAATCTGACAAAATGATAATATTGACGAGATTCATTAGATGCAAGATGCCGAAGCTGCTTATGCAGCTTCGGCATCTTGCATAATCATGTTATAATTCTTCTTGCAAGCATTCTTTATAATTAATACTATCTTTAAGTAGTTTTAAGTTTTGTTCAAATGTTGTGTATTTCTTACTGTAGCGTTACATAAAAAATGTCAATTGAATATAAACATTTATTAAATTTTCGATTTTAAAAATATCATCACATAGAGTGTCCAAGTCCAACATTAATACATATAATATTTTACGTATTAAAAAAAAGTTATTATTTATATTTAAACATGAAAGTAAAAGCGAATTTCCACAAAAAATATTGTAAGTACCTACAAACACATTTTAATCAGAATCGAAGAAATCTTTCATAATCAAACATAAACTTTCTAACTGTAATATCTCTTACACTTATATGTGATTAGGGGACTTCTTACACCGACCCCTTCCTTCAGTTATACTTAATCTTATATTTAATTCAAGACTTTGGACTTTCAGGAGTATCGTTATTTTATTTCTTAACACATTGTTATACTACATTTATCAAAATGTAGTACAATAGGGCAAATATGTGCATATCTAGTGTGTTTTGGGATTCGTATTTTCAATTATTGTGAAACCATCGTCTGTTTTTATGGATATACATATACATACGTCATAAACGAACCTAAAGAAAGAATGCTATAAACAGAAGGGTAATAAAAGTAACCTCAAGATCTTACGCGTTTTCGGTAGTATCTATCGATTCCTATCGCAAAAGACTGAGCGCTTTCCAGGCAGGAACTTCATATCCTCCAGGCTTTGAATTTGTAGCAGTGGCGGATCGCATCGATATGAAAATATCCCGCAGCATAAAAGTAAGTGCAAATGGAACCATTGCCAAGATTAAAGGTAAAAATAAAACAAAGGATCCGAATGGAATTAATGTAGGTAGTTCCAATCTACTTCTTATATATATATAACATAATACTTAACATAAATTGCTTTCGCGTAATGATAGTTACCAAAAGGTATGGTGGAAAATAAAAAATATACACCCTAGTACAGAGTGAAACGGCAAGTTGTGGGATTAGTTTTAAAATAATATACCGGGTGCGGCAATAGTGTGTCGGCGGAGCTTAGCATGAAAACTAATACCATTATTAGCAATGAGACTTTAGGCACGTATGTAGTAGACTACTGTGCATTTTTTTATTTTTATTTACAAATATACAGGCTGTTCCAAATTTTTGCAACCACCTTCAACTTTTTTTTATTGTGAATATATTGCTATACTTTCTAGATATTATAATGATAGCCCCCCAAATTATCCTTGCTATGATATATGGATATGTCCACTTACGACTGTTAGTTTTGGTTTTATTGATACTTTTGTTAAAATCTTGACAGTTGCAGCATCTAATATTTTAGGCGTTAGTCTGAGAATGGGTAGAATGCCTGACGTAACTCTTGTGTTTTTCATGTTTGACGTAATGCACTGAACCCGTGTTATGAAACCTAATCAACAAATTTTCAAACGTTTTACTATCTGGTGCTCTTCGGTCGGGATATTCCATGGCATATGTTCTTGGTGTTAAAAATGGATTTCTATTGCTAGCTCCAAGAGCAAATACCATGTCTATGAGCACTTCCTTCAAAAAATACATTTTAAAACAAAAACTTCTAAAGGGAACAATAAACTATTATGGTATGTAAATACCATAATAGTTTCAAATAATTTCAACAAAACGATATAACTGACAACAAGGTAAATGCAACACGTAACAACTACTAACAAACAAACAGACATTGATAATTAACTAGCCGAACTTAAATTATAACAATAAAATATGGAATTTTGAAGTAGAGATTTGACGTTTGGTTGCACAGTATTTTTTTTTAAACCAAGGTCAACTAACTATTAGATGCAGAAGCAGGCAGAGGACTTAGCAAGAGATAGAAGGGATTGGATGAGACTGGTGAAACAAAGCTGAAAAGAAAAATGAAGAACTTATAGTACTTTCTATACTTAACAATAGAACAAGGACAGATTATATGATAATATATTTTTTTAACCGAAACTAAAGTTTTAGCAATTGTTTCCGCATCAACTGTATTTATAACTTTAGATGCTATTCCATATGCGTTACTTGGAATAGTTGGATGTAGTACAACAGCTACAACATTTACCAGACAGCGTCCTAATATATCGACACTTATCCATAGGTACTGATTTGAAAGATGTCTTCTAATGCATTCTACTGGTTTCGTGAAGCACTTGGAAACATAATATTTGCGTAAGATGGATTCATCTGAAACATTTCGACCAGTATATTTTTGAAGAAATGTTTTGAAAGTGGGATTGTCAAGTTTATTTAATGGGATATTAGCCACTATTAAAGCTTCACAGAGTTCTTCGTTAAAATTGTCAGCTTCCAACGGGTCCAATTTCTGTGTATATTTTAGCGATGCTAAGTGACGTTGTACGCGCGATTTTTGGGCATTCTGTAACGATATTTGACAGACTTTACAATAAATTTCACTGACAATGGACATACAATTAGTATGACCCTTCCAACTCGCCATTGTTTCACGACGCCATTCTTGACGTTCTTCCATATCATAGTAACATAAACAATGTTCTAGATCTAAATAAATGATAACTAAAAATGTATGCGTATGTTATTGAAACTTAACAAAATCCAGTTCACACTTACGTCATGGTAAATGGGAGAACTACGTTCAATAAAACGGTATTAAACAGGAACTATTACAAAAATTACGAAGTATGTAATTAACAATCAAAGCAATGAAAAAACGAAACTAACATAAGTATGAATAGGTATATACATATATAACTCTATTTATCTTACGAAATATAAGGTAAATATAATAAATTTTAAAAACTTGTCACCCTTCTACCTACGCCGATGAAGAAAGTAAATTTACCAGTTAAATGGACTTGTTTTGTTGTCCTTTTCGCGTCAACAACAGATGTTGCAGTTCACCATATGAATAGGTGCTATTCAGTAACTGCGTGTTGCTTACATTATTTCTTTGCTCCGTCGTAATTTAAACCTGGCACGTCCGGTGTATAGTCATGATATAGGGGTAGTATGTTAGAAATCAGTAACAGCTTTTGCATTAGTGGAAAGATATTTTGATCGTTTGATCTCTCTACTAGGTAATAGAGCAATAGATTGCTTGGATATATATTTCAACCATTTCGGGAGCCATTCCAATTGCAAAAAATCCTTAAATATCCGAAGGAGGATTCGCTACCATTGGCTTTAGTACAGCAACCTGACTCTTCTTCTAGGGTATATGTAGTATGTTTGTTTTACTATTACAGCATACCTACTATATAGATGTTAACATTCTTTCAATATTTATCTCAACAAAGCTCTGGAGCTAATAAAGGAAGAAGCAAGCCAAAAAGTAGGAGGGATTTACAGTAGTTGTAATAATTACAACTGTAAAAGTTTACTGAACGTCATTTTTACATATCCATTATTCTTTGAAACTTCACAATAATACTTTGTAACCGAAAATAGTAATGCAAGGCCGGAAGCGCGTAAATTTTCTGTATAGCTTTACAAAAACTCATCCAATTTGAACACGTTGCAATATGGTTCCTTCTTTTTATTTTCACATGTAATTTTTCATTATACTGGTTATAGCTTGAATTAGATGACTGTAAAATTTTCCGTTCTATTCATTCTCTGTTATGCTATATCTCTATTGTTATTTCGTATGTACTTTTTGTTAAAAAAAGTTACATTATATAATCAACTTACAAAAGAATATTTGTACGTCACTGTAAAATATTTTATGAATAAAACCGTTGTAAGGTTTGCGGTATCTACACTTACTTCACGTGGGATTTCAACGCCCTAGGTCAACGAGGGTTGGAAGAAAAGCAAAAAGGGTTGCAGTAAATACATCGATGGAATTTTTATGATACGGATGCTATATAGCGAATGCGTACACAAACACATACACACACGACTGCACACGCATCTGGAATGCGGTCATTTTTGTGTGTATATGTGCGTGAATATGTGCGCACTTCCACAGTGAGAATGAATGTAAAAAAAGTTTCGCGAAATTGCCTTTGGGATTTGTCTGTGCCCCTTTTGCGGAATCTTCTGATGTGAGAAACATCAGAGTTGCAATATAATTCATTTCGTGCCGCCCTATTCACGGTTTCCGGACAGTATTACATATGTATATATATCCATACCTGCCATGGAAATATGAGGCTTTTGAAATTCTATTTTATGATTTGCCGAAATCAAATTGAAGAAAGATTCAGACTTGCTTAATAACATATATTTATTTATTTATTTCCCGTATAGTGTTAGTTATTACAACTGTAACATGAATCCCGG
This sequence comes from Amphimallon solstitiale, assembly GCA_963170755.1. NCBI lineage: Eukaryota > Metazoa > Arthropoda > Insecta > Coleoptera > Scarabaeidae > Amphimallon > Amphimallon solstitiale. Next base: position 87,063,453 of record OY720681.1, on the reverse strand, counting down.
CTTACCTCGCTGCTAGAAGACAACAGCGAGGTCGACCTTGTAAACGTAAATCTATATCGTCTCCGTAGCATCCGGTCTGGCCCCTAGATGAGATGGCGGAATTTGATCGAACGGGCAGAATTCGCAAATGCAGCAAAGTAAAGAGGAAATCGGCGTTACTGAGGTAATAACGGAAGCGAATGCCAAAAAGGAATTACAATTATAAATGATCTTCCTTAGGAGTATTATAAGGTAATCTTCCACTTTGTCATTATTGTGTAATAAATATATACGTGTTAACAAGTAGTAATTAATTGAGACGACTGGATCTCCTTGTGATAGTAAAAGCCGTGTACCATAAGCAAGGTGCAAGTCACTCCAGCTCCTACGGAAAAGTATAGAAGGTGGTTCCAATTTTATTCTAATATAGTGAGTGCTCCACTAAAGCAAAACAGTCGCTGCGGGGTTAGCGGCCTGTGACATATATTAAACTTAAAGATTGCAAGTGACATTATGGTGGAGGTGCCGGGCAGTCTTTAACTCTAATGTGTGAAAAGTTCCTAAAAGTGCACTAGTATAAGTAACAAAAGTATGAAGAGGTCCTAGAAATGCAATGGTATACGCAACAAACGCGCGAAAAGGTGCTAAGAGTGTGATAGCATAAGAAATAAAAGTATGATGAGGTCCTATGGGTGAAGACACGGAATAATGAAGCAACCCACCTTTACCAAGTTGCAACATAAGTAAAAGCGGAAGCGAATATTTATTGTCCGATGATCCTGAATGGTGTCAAAAACCGGAGAAAGCAGAAACGCAACAATTCGGTACTGTTTCATCAAGAAGGTAGAAGTTGAAGATATTCTTAACAACAAACAGCTAAATGAAACTAGTCGTGCTAGGAACAATAACGATGCTCTGATGAAAGAACCAGTGTAGATCGAAATAGTGACTCCCATGATGAAAAGGTGAAAATGAATAATTAGGGACAATTAAGAATGTAGGAATTAAGGTAGAATTATAATCTAGTATAAGTTTAGTTGTACGACAAAGAGTTAATTTGCGACCCTTAAAGTTTTGATATATAAAGTGTTATTGGTTATGTATATGCCGGTGGCATATAAACTGGAAGAGGGGAAGATGTCGCGAATCAATACTCTGTATACTGTTAGAATTATTACAGAGATAACATGAATTCTGGTTTACCACGCTGTTAGAAGACAACACCAAGATCGACCGTGGCATCCGGTCTACCCGTTCGATGAGTTGAAGGGAATTTGATCAAACGGGCAGAATTTGCAAATGCAGGGAGGTAAAGAAAGAATCGGCACTTACCGAGGTAATAAAGGAAGCAGATTCCAAAAAGGAATTACAATTATAAGTGATCTTCCGACAGTTTCAAAATTAGTTTAAGCTATTTTTTGCAATAAGTTGTTGAATGTTAATATTAAATTAGTACGACGACAAACTACTTTTATCACTATAAGATTAATAAAATCTTTGCTTGTAAAATTATGCCCATTAATTAGAGCTTTATTACTAAAAAATGAACAGCATATGAATCAAATTATGTAATTTTTTCCAAAGTAAGGTGTTGCATGAAGAGGTATTTTCTAAAACATCAAAACGCTTAATTTTAAATTTGCAAATTAATTACTCTATCCTACTAAAATAAATACTTTACTATATTTTAATGCAATATCATAACCTTACATATGGGTATACGACAACCTACAAAATTGTTATATCTCACACGTTACTTCAAATTTCAAGGATTCCTTTGACTTCGAATTTTTCTTACCACCCGTTGTTTCAATCTGTATACCTAACCCCATCCTTCGTTTTTGTTTACAGCTAATACATTACGCTTAATGTCTGCGTAATGTATTAGCTTAGGTATAGAGCGCGCGAGTTAGTCATTCACACAATATGAATTGATACATTTCTTTTTATGTATATATGAAAACTGTAGAAGTCATTTATCTCTCGCAGGGTAGATGGTTGAAGAATTGCTGAGAAAGACAATTCTTTCATATGCTTTTTCATGTTGATCACCTAAATCCATTTGTAAAATGAAGGATGTTTTGCCGGAATTCACTATATATCGGATACGTTTCTTACTGTTGCATTAAACACTAAGTTTCGTTGTCAGAGTCAACGCCAGATTTTCGCGATGATTAAAGACTGCCATAAATCAAGGCTCCTAGCGAGTTCATTACATTAATAACGTCATATTTCTTTTATCTGATGCTGGTAAATTGAAGTGACGTATAGTATAAACGCAAGCGAATCGACTTCAAGTCGATATACCAAGCGATAAATTTATGTTAAAATTAATAACACCTACACTGAACCGCCAAAGTTAGTCTAATTTGATATATCGATTAGCTCACCTTTAGATGGGTAGAACTGCCGACACTTTCTTATTTAGATCATTCCGCAGCAACCTGGAACAAAAAAAAACATAAGTAAAAAATTGCTTTCGAAATGTACCTTAAATATTTCTAATGTTCAGTTTTAGTCCCCATTATGGAGGCCATGGTATAAAGCGAGTTTAAAATTACTACTACTTAAACATAACTGTAAACTTTTCTTTATGTTCAGAACCCTGGGCATAAAAATATATTTGTATCTATACAGGGTGAGTCAACTACGCGGGTAAGGCCGATTGTGCCTTTACGAGTAAAGATATTTCGAAGCGGTTTTTTTCTTGTGGCAGCTGTTCATTAGGGGCACATTTTAAAAATATTTTGTATTATACAGAGTGTTCTATAACTTGGTGGCTAACCATTGTTATAGTTTTTTAAATGGAACACCCTATATATTATTACATGTTGAATTCCCCGTATAATTTTTAGTCAAAAACTTATAAGATAGTATAGGCCTAAAGTGTAAAGTTTTTGACTTGTTCCCATTTTCCTGAAAAATTCAATGTGTGTATAAAATTATATTTCTCGAAAACGACGTATTAGATGGATAAATTTTTTTGCAGTTTTGTTTACAATAAGAGGTCCTAATAGAAGCATGTTTTACTTTTTTACAGTTGCTAACTGCATGTGCTGGAAACTGGTTTAAAATTAGATGACACGTTTTTGTATAAAAGTCAATTTTTCTAAATGGAACACCCTGTATATCAGTTCATTTTTGAATTGTTTATTAAATTTCATATCAGAAATATGTAAATCGTTAATACTTTAAAAATGACTATTACAGAGTTATTGTCGCTTTTTTATATGCTTTTGTTAGTTTTTGCAAAAAAGTCAATTTTTTCAAATGGAACAGCCTGTATATTATTTAATTTTTGAATTTCCTATTAAATTTTACATCAAAAACATGTAAGGCGTTAATACTTTAAAAGTGACTATTACTGAGCTATTGTCTCTTTTTGATATAAATTTGTCAGTTTTGAGGTTTTAATTAATATAGTATAGTACTGACAAAATTGTATCAAAAAGAGACAATAGCTCAGTAATAGTCACTTTTAAAGTATTAGCGTTTTACATGTTTTTGATGTGAAATTTAATAAGAAATTCAAAAATTAAATAATATACAGGCTGTTCCATTTGAAAAAATTGACTTTTTTGCAAAAGTTAACAAAAGCATATCAAAAAACGACAATAACTCTGTAATAGTCACTTTTAAATTATTAACGTTTTACATGTTTCTGACATAAAATTTAATAAACAATTCAAAAATGAACTGATATACAGGCTGTTCCATTTAAAAAATTGACTTTTATACAAAAACGTGTCATCTAATTTTAAACCAGTTTCCTGCACATGCAGTTAGTAACTGTAAAAAAATAAAACATGCTTCTATTAGGACCTCTTATTGTAAACAAAACTGCAAAAAATTTTGTCCATCTAATACGTCGTTTTCGAGAAATATAATTTAATATAAACATTGAATTTTTCAGAAAAATGGGAATAAGTCAAAAACTTTACACTTTAGGCCTATACTATCTTATAACTTTTTGACTAAAAATTAGACGGGGAATTCAAAAAAAATGCAATAATATATAGGGTGTTCCATTTAAAAAACTATAACTATGATTAGCCACCAAGTTATGGAACACTCTGTATAATACAAAATATTTTTAAAATGTGCCCCTAATGAACAGCTTCCACAAGAAAAAAACCGCTTCGAAATATCTTTACTCGTAAAGGCACAATCGACCTTACCCGCGTAGTTGACTCACCCTGTATATACATGATCGAAATTAGGTAGAGTAATAGTGATGATATTCAATCAATCGTAATGAGTGATATTACTGCGCAAAATTTTAAATTACATTATTCAATTTAGTCCAGTCCTGCAATGTACCCTGACTGCCGATCCCTACTTTTAATACTATGCATATTTGTATACCTTGAAACGGGGTAAAAGTATATCTTGTTTTGCCTCTCTTCTAAATATTTTGAAGTAATATAATGAAATGGCCGTTGGCCAATGCACATAAACATTTGGGCGTATCATAACTTACCACGAAATAATACGTAGAATCTTTTGTAGGTATTAATGATAAGCTAACCAAGTACCAACCGGGGAACTCATCATCAGAGAGATACAGGCCAAATGATAACCAACATAAATTTGATAACTCTGAAGGATATGTATCACTTGGAATAGCACTTAATTAAAATTTATCCACTTATTTTGCATGAAATTTCTACTCAGAATAGTATATTATGCAATGAGTATTTAATGATAGCTATTAAGACACGAGTAAGAAAATTACAATACGAGGCGAATCCGAGTATTGTAATGAATATGAGTGTCTTAATAGCCATTAAATGCGAGTTGCATACACTATTTTTTCTACTACCCCATAATAAAACATTATTTTTTGAACATTCCATTTCATAAATTGAGGTTAAAATTTTTCATGCACCTTTGCGAATTTAGCTGGTAATAAATTGTTCGTGGTTACTAAGGCTTGTTCCATAATTTCTGGTGGACTCAAATTTTACATTTCACTGTCATTATCCCTCATTTTTACCGTTTATATTTTCAAAAAAGCACAAATTTTAAGTACTTACTTGTAAATTGCAGATAATTGTCACATTTATTTAATTTGTATATCTATCAGATATGCAGTCGCCATATTGAATATTGTTTGAATATTGGAATGTCGCATTCCTATTGGATATAAACTTGTATCGTAATGAAAAATCTGTATTCCTATTGGATATAAACTTGTATCATAATGAAAATCTGTATCGTAATGGACATCGTTAAAGTACAGGTTCGGCATATCTAATAATACAATTAAAGTATGGGAGTAGAAAAATGTAAATAAGCAAGAATTGCTAGAAACATTTTTTTAATGCTAAACCTATTTACATTTTATTGTTAATTATTATTTTTAAGCAGATTAGTTTGCTTTGAAATTTTATATCTTTTATACAAGTTCCACAAATCATTACCCAATATTGATTGTTCCCTCTCTTTTGCAGACACAACTTTCGTTACATAAATTTAGCTTCCGAAGTTAATAGAATTAAAAGATGATCTCTTAATAAACTAAATATAATAATAAAAATTATCACCAACAGTTTTATACCTAATAACATGACTTTTAGCATTCTACTACATAATTATAAAATAAACTTACCCTAAATCACAATATAAAACAGCTCAAATAGGAAAAACTATGAAAAAATAAAGTTAAGAAAATATTAATAAGATAATTGAAAATAACAATAACATAATTATAATACATAATTTGACAATATTTCGAGATTGCATGTGTAGAGAATAGGTATTAAAATAAAACACAGTATACTTGAATATGTGTGTATTCAATATTAACGTGTCTGTAGAACTAACTCAAGAGAAAAATAACATCGCACATATATCGTATTTCTCCAGCTCAGCTGTATATTATAAACAAATATACTCATACATAATGCCTGGCATTCTAATGAATATAAGAAATACACACAATTCTCGAGCGGTAAACACTACACATATAATAATTGTGATGTATATTTTTGTATAGGAAATGCTCATGATGCATTTCTAATTGCATTTTTACATATACAGGGCCCGGAAAAGTAGTGGGTACACAGATTTCCACGTCTATTTAAAAGATAAAAACATTAAAACGGAATGTTGTTCCACATCATCGAAAGAACATTTAAAAAAAATTATTTTATGAAGGGTGTTTCAGAAGGTAATACAACAACAAACATGTTCTTTAAATGGTACATCCTGTATATTCAGAGTTAAAAAAACTTATACCTCTAAACTTAATAGTTTCTGTCAAAATAATTCTTTTCTTTGATAAATTGATTGGAAAATAAGGTATTCACTCAGCAGTGAATATGAACATTAAATTAATACATATTTTCAATATATACAGGGTGAGTCATTAGTAGGCGCTTCTTCGATTGCTCTTTTGTTTTGTTTTGTTTTAAGTTCCGTGGTGGCACGGAACTTAATTTTTTTAAATGACTCACCCTATATATTTTTGGATTTTCTTGAACTGCTTTAAATTGCCTGTTCAACTGTTTTCTCTTTTTCAAAATTGAGCCAATAGTTTTTGAGTTATTAATTTTTTTTGAAAATATTTGACCAAAAAACGTGTTCAGAAAAAAATCATTTTCACATTGTTTTTAAAAGTAAAAACATTGACTTTGGTGATGCTTGTAGCCACCAAAAATTCTGCATCATTTGGTAAAGTTGCACTCGACAATACCACAAGAAACTTTGTTTTTTTCAAAGCCTACTTCCTGAAATTTTCACATACCAAAAACTTATTTTTTTTAAATGGAACACCCAGTATTTTATTGAGTCATTTTGTTCGCTTTTTTATTCTCTTTCATTTTTGTTAACAGATAGGTATAGGACACTATACCTATCTTTTCTAATTTTTGAGATAATCACTATACGAGCAATTAGTGGTCAATTAAAGAACTACGGGCGCTGTTCTCTGCACCCAAATATTGGTCCAATAAAGGCTGGAATGTGGCTGACTGCCTGAGTCAACTGTTAAAGAAAGTCGGTATACATTTATGTCAAACTTATAAAAGCATCGCTATTAGTTATCATCCAAATGAATTATTCTTATGAAGAGTTAATAGATATGATTGACATTTTGGGTGAATCTGAAAGAAACTCATTGCTAGCATCCAGACTTTATGCAGAGCGATCCCTGGTAGAAGTCTACCGAAGCCAGAAACCTTCGAAAATATAAAGTGGACGGTTTGAGTGAACAGAAAGCTTATGAATATGAAAGAAAAAGCGGAAAAAGCAATAACTGGTGAGGATAAGACGTTTATGGTACTTGCGAGTGTAGTTGAACACCCCCAAACTAGTACTACGAAAATTAGTCGACAGTTAGATGTAAATCAAATTTGAGAATCCAGAATAATTAGAAAATACGAAATTCACCAGTAGCATATTCATATACAGGATTAGATGAAAGAAATGTTCAGAATCGCTTACATTTTTTTCAATTGGCAGCAGATAAATTATCCTGGCTTTCTCAATTTTTTGTTGTTTACCAACGAAACCTTCTATTCAAGTGAATACGTTCATCGTCACAATTTCCGTTATTATAACACATAAAATCCCCCACTTTATCACACCTGTAAACTTTCAAAATCGTTGGTCATTAAAACTGTGGGGAAGAATAGTGGGTAGTTACATAAATGGACCTTATTTCTGTGATGAAAATGTTAATGGAGGAGAGTATCTTCGCTATCTACGAACGGATTTTCAAAACTTTTTGAAGACATCTTCAAATATGTCAGTAAACATAACCTTTATTTTATTTCGATGTTAACCAACATTGTTAAAAATGGAATACTGCAACTGAACATTGCCGGAATAAAAAAATTGAAATGCGATGCTCTTCATTCTATAAAATTATTACTTAGTTGGATATAACATTTACTTTGTTTGACAGTTGACTAAGGAAGTCGGGCGCCATCTCTACCTTCCATAGGTTGAACGAATATTTTGGTGCATAGAACAACAGCGCTCGTAGTTCTTTAATTGACCGCTAATTGTTCTTGTAGTGATTATCTCAGAAATTACAAAAGATAGGTATACGATATTGTTAACAAAAATGAAGGAGAATAAAAAAAGGAACTAAATGCTTCAATAAAATACTGGGTGTTCCATTTAAAAAAAATAAGTTTTTGGTATGTAAAAATTTCAGAAAGTAGGCTTTGAAAAAACAAAGTCTATTGAGGTATTGTGGAGTGCAACTTTACCAAATGATGCAGAATTTTCTTGGCTACAAGCACCACCAAAGTTAATGTTTTTGCTTTTAAAAACAATGTGAAAATGATTTTTTTCTGAACACGTGTTTTGGTCAAATATTTTTGCCTCTGTAATTTTACAAGTTGCAATAAATATTTATTATTAAAAGAAACGTTAAATATATTAATGCAATGTATGGAACAATATTAAATAATGAAAATATGTGACATGAGCTACTTCTCTTTGATAAACAAGTGTCAGTCAGTATTGTCCATATATTCAAAAAAAACATGACTGAAATCAAATCATTTAAGAAATACGTATATAAATATTACAAACTATGATTCAATATTACAATAGCTGGTCGTATTTTATAGGGTTTTATTTAGGAAATCGGTTTTTCTATTATCTATCGATCACATGCTTGGAACACATACATATACACACGACTGACACTCTTCAACACACTTGAATAACTTCATGCATACATTTCCGTGTTTCTATATGTTTTCAATATACCTACACTCTGATATATGCATATATATTTCTCTGTACACAATATTCATAAATATTCGTATGTATTTCTGCTTAACATATAAATAACAAGGAAAGGAGAACATAAATATATATATATATCTTGTTTTCTTTCAAGTACAACAGGATATTTCTAAAACAAATATTTCGTTTTCATTTTCCCTTAATGCAATGCTTTTACATCTAAATACTGTTTGTTTGACTTCCGAACCCATTATTCATTTTTATTTAAATAGTAAGTTATCCCAGACAAATGTGAATTGGTAAATATAAGCACAAATACAAAAGTACGATAGTAGCATATTTCATAATTTTGAGATTATTGAAAAATTGTTTTCTAGCAATTGTAATACCAAAAACAGCATTTTTTTGGACTATGAAGATATGCGCTTTATTAACCAGAAAAGTTCTAGCTCCGTTTTACAACACAAAACAATTGGTTAAGCAACTTATGCGCACTTAGTAGCAAAGCTGCATACTTTAGCAATAGGCGATTTAGCGACTGAAATACGCATATTTTCGAAGCTAAATGAAGAAATTCTTCGACACCACAGTTCGTGCAATCAACATTACTTATCATGAAGGTAACTTAAGAAATAATTAGAGTCAAGTAAATGTCATGGATAGAAAATAAATACCTAATATTATGATAAAAGTTGTATTGATAGTGGAGCTTGCAGGTATCTGTAGTACTGAATTGACAAATCCGCACCTACAAAATGGTAAAGATGGAGTACATTGCATTGACATTAATATTCCCTTACGAAAACAAAGATACGACGAGATTTTTTTATCACAAAAGAGAATGTTGAAAGAAAAAATATAGTGGAAATTGTTCGAAGATAAATAGCGTCACGGCTAAGCAATACAGATCATACTCGATTTTTGTGGTGTACAGAAATGGAAAATGCAATAAGCAACTAGTTGGCATTAATACTTTGGGGAAAATAACGTATAATATAGCATCGTTCCCAAGTCTTCCAAATCCTCAGGAAAATGCTGGACATTGTTTCCGCATATCGCCAGGGTCGTTGCTTGCAGATTCAGGAGTCGATCTATTAACTCTAAAGAAAATAAGAAGAAAGTGTCCTCCAATACTTAGAGTAACATTTCAGACACTTCAACAAGTTCAAGCACTCGGGAAATAAACATAGTATCCAAAAATTAAGCCCACCTTTCACCTGCTGGAATTAATTTATCCAATTTTTCAGAATTAGTAAGTAATATAATCAATAAATGTAAACAACTTTTTTATAATTAATAATAAAAGGTAAAAATGTTGACTAACTTTTTTTGTACTTATTTTTTATTTTCAAATTTATGTGTTACATATCATATTGTTAATAATATGTAGTAGTACATGTATGATGCTGATCCACATGTTTTGTCTGGTAATTAGTTTATTAACAATTGTTAAATAAATATGTGGAATATTCTGATTTATAAAAAATATATGATAATATTACTTACTAAAAAAATCAAATCGATCAATTTGCATGTTCTATTTCGGAGAAAAACATTATACTTTTATTATATACAAATCGCAATGATGGGATTTGACATTATAAATATGCTTTTACAGCCTCTGCGGGATGCTAAAACAAAGCCATTAAGCGGCAGTAGAAAATTAGAGACCATTCGCTACAATTTGAATTTTAAGCAGCGGAATCATTTGTGTCTTTTATCATTTTTTTGTCATTTATCTGCTACATGAAATACACACAGAGTACAGGCAGAAAATTTGCATTGCAGATACTTGGATTCATATCACAGTCATGCATAAATTATAGAAGAAACTTAGATTACTTTTACATATGTAACACATTTTCAAGCCTTCTCTGTTCGATATTTTTAATCCTTCCACATTATAACATACCAATATTTAATAACAATTTAATAACATAAATTCACCTTCTTTCTGTCAGTACTGCAACACGTAAATGCGGTCCGAATTTTTATACAAAAGTTGATCCAAAATGAGTTAAATACTTTTATCTTCTGTACAGAAGCCATAATTTTCGAGACATTTGCAAACGCTACTAAACAACAAGAATAGAAGTATTTCTTGTTCGCTTTTTGAAATTTTTTGGTGCCACCTATAATTCGGGGTATCGAATTACAGATATATCTTAAATCCCTTTCATTCTCTTTTGGTTGTGACTTTCCCTTAACTAATGTTGTGTTTAATTAAGTTGATAGTTTTATATTTGGTTCACTTTCTAGCCCTTGTTTTACTTTTGTACATTGTAATTCATGTATTCGTTTAATTCCGTTTATTTTTATTTTACAATGCCACGCTTAGTGGTGGGGATATCATTGTTGCTAGCATGCGATACAATTTCTTCACCCCTTTGATTAACAACAGTCGTTGTGATGTATCTGGAATACACGTTGTTGTTAGCCGCCCTTCTCCGATCATGATTGGATAGCAGAAATTGTATCGTACAAATGCTTATTTGGTAGAAATTTCTTTGCCATACTGAGGACAACGTATATCGCTAGCTCACTAGTTCAGTTCAGCTGTATAATGCTGCAATGTTGGTTCTTCGTTGCTTAAAAACGCATTATATCGCGAAGTTTATTCAGTCAGTATTGTAGTTCGAAAAAATGTTACCGTAAATACAAAGTTCCAAGAAAAATATAACAAAACAAGGAGGGAAGGGTAGGGTTTTCAATTTGTAAACAACAGTCGAGGTTGCCGGATATAATATACTCGTAGATGACTTCACAATAAGTAAGTCATCTATTGAACGTATTCTTTCAAAAAACAAAATCCAAATATGTGCGCCAAAGCGATTTCAGCTGATTTTTAAGGTAACATTTCAGACATTGTTATTCACTACTGGAAAGATATCTTTACAGATTTTCTTGTTTTGAAGTCTGCTGATAGTCTCTCTTTTTCTCTCTCCGTCACTCTTCCCCCTCCCACCTTCTCCCCTCTCTCCCCTCTCCCGTCCTTCTCTCTTCCTCGCTCCCTTTCTCCCCCTTCCTTGTACTCTTGAAATCGAAAACAAGTTTTTTCGCAATTGTTGAATTCTATGCATATTTATTGGTATAAAAGTATTTACAGCGTGATTTGGAATAATTTTTGTATAACTTTAAAATCAAATTCGCACCTGAAGTAATACGTCAGGTGCTCCAAGTTTTTAAGGCATTATGAACAACATGTTCGTGCACTGATGAGACCAATGTAAGGTCGAAATAGCTGTCTGCACGTTGTTGTTTGGAATGCAGGTTAGGGTACATGTTCATTCATATATTTAGTCATATACGAAATTCTTCGTGCATGTGTACTTGAGTGATGTAATACGTTTTCTTGAAGAAATTTTGTGGAAAATTTTTCGTAAATTATGCCTGTTTAGACCTTAAATTGGAACAAGTTTTGTACATGAACATTTTCAAAATTCGGACTGTAAGTACCCCCTTCATTCTTATTAAAAAGCAGTTATTTTTGCAAATATCTAGCAAATCATGCATTCCAAAACTTATTTTGGACGAACTTTTGTTATTTGTATTAAAAAAAAAAAAAACTGTATTATTATTTGAATTGATAAAGAGTACACTTTAGTCGAAAATGTTGACAATCAATGATCATAAATTTCAGTAGCCACTTTCTATCGTTTATCTACCTTCAAATTAATTAGTCGAGTCATTAATTAGGGGCAAAAAAGCCTCATCGTAAATTATTAACGGTTAATAGAAACACTAGGGGGATAATAATGAATAGGACTATTCAGTAAATTTACTCTCGGCTTTTTTTTTTAAAAAGATTTGCAATATGTTCCATATTTACAATACTCACAGTACAAAACAAGGGAACAATTGACATTATTTTTCTTAAATATGTGAAGTAATAACGTACAAAAGTATTTTTATAGCAGCCATAACGAAATTCTATTGGATAAACTCTGGTGAATTAACACCAGCCAGCAATTTCTAACATCGCATATCACATTTACGTGCGCAGTGAGAAAATATTTCCTTTTTGAGTAACGACATTTAATCTCTAGCTAGAACCGACTGACAATGTAGCATATAGCTTATAAAAATTTTAAACTAAAATTCCCTTGAGTTGTTGCTGGCATTGTAGAATTATTATGCAGATAATATTCTAAACTCACTTCTTTATTTCTAGAATATACTGCCGTTTTTATTTTACGTAGTTAAACGGGTGCTTTAGTGCCTCGATAGTGCATTATATTAAATTGTTGCAATAATATTAGAGATATATTAAATATATGATACAGTATTTTGTAGCATGCAAGAACCAAATTCGATATTACAATACGTGCATAAACAACTATAATATTGAAAACCAATCGATTTAAACTTAAGTGTTATGGTTAGCAGTGAGGCTATGGAAGTCCATTTCAAATGAAATCGCTTGCTTGCTGCAGTATTACTCCTTTGTCTTTTGAAGCTAGAACTATGTGTACTTTGCAATGATGGTGTGACTGCTTACAAAGAAAACCTTTAAGTGCGCTGCTTTATTTTAGTGTGCGATGCAATTTCACAAGAGATTTTACATTTATTTTACAAAGCATAAAATCAAACAGTGTAGATTAATTACTTTCTGTGCTGTTTAGCCGAATTAGTTATTAATAAAATATTTAAAAATTAAATATATAACTTATGGGAATCTGATATCGAAACTCAAGGATGTAACCAACACCAATAAAAAAAAACCTTATTAGTCCAAGATTAACGTATGAAGATTTTTAAGATGTAGCGGCAATGATTAGAATAAATTTATTCAAAGTAATAAAAATATTTCAGTCAGCCTGTATTTTGAATTTAGGGGCAAAACAGCTATTGATGAAGAAAGTTTTAGATATATACGAGAGAACCCCTGAACCCCTATAAATTTTTTACATTTTGGAAAGGAACTTTTCAATACTCAGTTAAAAATACCTTTTTCCCATAGCGGAAAAACTTGTATTTATTGCTGTCTTGGGCTCTTCATCGTCGAAAAACCGTTTTCCACGAACAATTCTTTTTTAAACTTAGAAACAGATAATAATCACGCATTCTCGCACAGCAGCCTTTAAAATACGCGCCGCATGAATTGGAGCATTGTCGTGAAGAAGCAATAAGCCAGCGCTCAGTTTACCTGGCCTATTTTTTTAATTTATTCCTTTGAATAACACAAAGTAGTTACGTAAGATGCTGCGTTTATGGTTTTACCTATTTTCATGTACACGACCAGCCAAATTCTTTTAGAATCTCAGTACATTGTGGCCATGACTTAATCCATAGATGTAGTTAGTTAAATTTCTTAGGATGGTCTACACCCTTCCTATGCCATCCCATAGACGTCTGCTTACTTTCAGGGTGATAGTGATTAACCCATGCTTCATCTCCAGTAAAAATGCTGCCGTAAATACACGTAGAACCATCTCCACAGAGCTCCAAAATCTCTCTGCAGCAGTCAACTTGTACTGGAGGATGCCCTTTATTCGGGCATCCTCCAGTACAAGTTTCTCAACTTTTTACTTTCTTATACATAGTATAAGGAAGTATTGTGATGACGAAAATTTTCGACCTCGAGATTCTTGCAGATGTCCACGTTTTGAAGGCCCCTGATACCAAAAAAGTGGTTTTTAAAAAATGTCTGTCTGTCTGTCTCTCTCTCTGTGTGTGTGACCACGATAGCGGTCAAACCGCTGTAGATATAAATTCCAAATTTTGTATTTACGAGTATAATATCCCTCTTGAGATCTGATTAGATTTTCTGTAAAATCGCCCGACCGGAAGTAGAAGTTTACTTCTGTGAAAAAATCGAATTTTGCCAATACCTCGTCAACTACTAAGTTTAAACAAATTTATAAAGAATCCATATGTAGGTACTCAAAATTAAATTTGAGGAAAAAAGATTTTTGAAATTCCTACCGGAAGTGGGTCTTGTACTCTTATCGAAGATCAGTTTTTTGCAAATATTTTGCAAGTCATGCTTTTTAGACGGATACATTACGAGTATAAAAGTATTTATAACTTAATTTTCAATATGTTTTATATAAAAAAAAATTTCAAAAATCGGACCGGAAGTAACACTTGTACTCTTACCGAATAGCGATTTTTCAGCATATATTTAACAAGAGTACAAAAGTATTTAGAGCGAGATTTGCAATGTTTTTTGTATAAATGAGATTTCAAAATTCAAACCGAAAGTACCAAATTTACTCTTATCGAATAGCGATTTTTGCAAATAATTCGTAAATTATGCATTCTATATATATTTATCAAGAGTACAAAAGTATTCAGTGCTAGATTTGCAATATTTTTTGTATATATGAAATTTCAAAATTCGGACCGGACACTTTTACTCTTAGGGAGTAGCACTTTTTTTCGAATATCTTTCAAAGTATGTATTCTATACCGATTTATTAAGAGAATAGAAGTACTTAGCATAGGATTAATAATAATATTTGAGTAAAAAAATTCTTAAAATTGTATAGTTTGAAACGCTCATACGTATAAGAAAGTCGTGTGGTGGCCACACCTAATTTTTTCATATTTATTTCTGTAGCGGCAGTAACGGGGCGCCCGAGGGAGGATCATCTTCAATGCTTCCCTTGCCCCTTGTGAATTCACATAACCACTTTTGAACTGTAGATAATGAAGGTAGTTTGAATCTGTAAAGTTTTCGATAATGACCTAGAGGTCGAAACACGTGTCAGAGAAATATAAATCTGTCGAAGTGAAACAAATATAACCCAGTGTTTATTATTTTTTTTATTTTCTAGTACTTCTTTCATGTATGTAATAATAACCAATACTCATTTCATAAGGTATATTGCATTATCATTTATACCATAATAAAGTTTTTCGTATAAATATTAATAAGAAATATGTAAATTATAAAATAAATTATACTTACAACAACATAATTGCATTTATTACATATATTTCAAGTGTTCCAATATCAGTTTATTTGACCGACTTAAAAACTCATGAGTTTTATGAGATTTTAAAATATATTAACTAAAAAGTCAATAATTGTTAATTTTCTATTAAGAGATAAATGAGAACACATTCATCGATAAATAAAGATCTAGGAATTGAAATTTAACGAATAAAGAGTTTGACTGATAATTCAGATTTCTGAAGGTGTGGGAAACTAATATCCAACATTTACTAAAATTTCAAATGTTATTTATTAAACTACATTTTTTGACTTATACAATCGTGGTGTAATCATTCAATACTACTAAAGCATGTTGTATATGTATGTATGGTACATATATGTGTATTGTAAGTGAACAGCACATGCTTAATAGGAGCAGGTAGGTATTGCATTTTAATTAAGTAATGCACTATTTGCTCGTTAACAAGCTTTAGAACATGTGCTGTGTCTTTTAATTTGATACAGTTAATATGTGAAAGTGTAAAATTCACGGTCTCTCAACACAAACAGGAACGGGTAACAGGGACACTAGCTGATATTCAAGCTTGGTTTATTTAATCAACACTGCGGGAAGCTATACCACACCATGCAGACATAATATATAATTTTATGATGCCCTATGTTCCCACAGCGATGTATTAATTAGCATATCCTGCGTTTTGTTGTTCGACTGAGTACTTGCAAATATCTCATTAGATAAGAACGAGTCGTCGATGCCAGGCTATGTGAGAATATCCTGCAATACTCGATGGGAATTTATTATTTCAGTACTAAATTAAATAAAAATTGTATACATAATAACAACAGTGTCCCTAATTGATTTGAGCTTCGCGATTTACAAATTTTTAGTCGTGCCTATATATCTAATTTATAAAATACACGTCGTTTTATTGTCTATGAATTGATGAAATAACCTATAATTTTAAATTCCTATCATGTTAAAGTTTTTTAGTTTATGTCTATAAGCTTCAAAATAATTTCTAAAAAATTATGGGCGTACGCGAATATAAGTCAAATTTGACAGTTATGTTGAATTTAAACAGGGGCAAAAATTGTAAGAAGAAACTGAAATTATACGATTTAATATTCAAGATTGACATACATCTGCCTAAAAGAAACTTTATTTACTTCGTAATAATCATTATTAAAGCATTGTTGCGTATCTAACTTAGTGATTGCTAATAAATTTACTTCATGTAAACGGAACTTATATATCACCTCGAATAACGTATTAGTTCGAGGTAGAAAAAGGTCTTGTTGTTTAAGAATCCATTCAAAAGACGGAGGCATTTAACAGAGCACATTGGAATCTGTTTTCTTTAGTGGGACAATACTATCTATCTCTGGAGAATGCCCATTTCTTCCTTTACTTGTTGAGATAAGGAATATACTTATTAATATACCATAAAATAATAAAGTGGTGAAGTGGAATAACAAAAAATTATAGATTTGTGGAAATAAATCTATGGATTTATTTCTAATAATTTACTTCACCAATATTTATTACCCATTGTACTGAAATGCACGCGAAAAGTGGCTAATTGTGTTTTTTCTTGAAATAAAATATTTATATTGGTTACACAACAAGAAGGAAAAAGATTATAGCCGTCAATATGATGAATGTTCAATCGATCATGCTTCCTAATTTCTTCTGAAAATAATATCTAACAAAGTGAAGTGCAAGATACATACAAGTCAAAGTCAAGGCTATTGTTGGCGCGACAATTGTTTATCATTGCCAAGTCCATAGTTATTTTGAATATTTCAATTATTCTCAGACTATCTACTATAACAAACTGGAAACGTTCCATCTGGAATACTATATGATAAATATCAAAATCACACTAAAAGAATACGAAGATTAGAAATATTCTCTTCCTCTGTGAGCATATCAGCATCATCATTGCCTAATACAAATGACATCAATGAAGGAAAGCATATGATGATGAAAATGAGGTAAATACAAAGCACATACATATATTAATATACAGCAAGAGCGCGCGAGGTATGATCACCCGATGGTATACGTAAACTCGCATCTAAACGTGGTCCGATAATACATATTAGAGTTACGGCACAACATACTAGCATTGCCTGCTCATATTCGAACTCATAGTGATCTGATTTTTTTTTCGCAGATTGACAAAAAGAACAAATTAAATTTTCTCTTTAAGTGATGACGGTTGCTTAGATAACTAAGTCGATAATAACGCGAAGATTGTAATACTTATAACGTAATTATGATTATCCTTATGAAATTAAATAATAATGTAGTTGTGTAAAAAGTTATAGCAGTACAACTGGGTTTTAGAATGAAATAAAAACAACCCGCCTGAAACATCTGCAGAATAAACTAAGATGTCTAGAGAAAAATAAATAAATAGAAATTTCATGGTAAAAAAAAAACTATAAATAAGTATAACAGAAATACCATAAAATAACATAAAAACGACCCTTGAAATAGAAATTAAAATTAGAGATTCTCTCCAGAAAATATAACGAAATAACTACTCTGGAAAAATAAGTTGAATACATTTATAGCAGAATTATGCATTCAAAAATAAAATAATTACTCTAGTTAATAAAAAAACGAAAACTAAATAAATGAATCTCATGGAGAAAAAGAAATAAAAGAAACTCCTAAATAAAAGAATAATTGATCCGTTAGTGAACTAGATGTTCGAAACGACCTCCTAACTCGAAAGCACAATATCCCAATCTATTAACAAAGTCTTTACGAACATTTCTCATTATTTGTGGTGATATGTTTCGCATACAATGATTAATTTTTACACGAAGTTCGTCGGTTGTCTGAGCTCTGTTATGTTGGAAACCGTAAATAGAAGATTTTACATAGCCCCACAGGAAAAAGTCGTTCGGGGATAAATCGGGGGACCTAGCGGGCCAACGAATAGCACTCCAGCCAGCTATTAATTTATTATTAAAAATATTAGTTAAATATTCTCTCACTGGTGCAGCGTTATGCGCAGGACACCCATCCTGCTGAAACCAAATATCATTTAGGTTAATGCCTTGTATGTTTTGAACACAAGGTATAACACTATTTTGCAAAAGAGCTAAATACTTTTGAGAGTTTAAATTCCCATCAATAAAAAAGGGCCCAATTATATGGTCCCCTAAAAGGCCTGCCCAAACATTTAACTTTTGTGGATATTGCGTTCCAGCGTCGTAAATTATATGTTTATTGTTCTTCGACCAATATCGGGTAACAGACGGGTTGTGTTTCCCATGTATGGGGAAAGAGGATTCGTCAGTAAATAATACATGATTAACAAAATGTTCATTATTGTTGCAAAGTTCTAGTAGGACCTCACAAAAATCAAACCTTTCGTATTTATTGTTTGGAAATATTTCGTTAGATTTTTTTAATTTATACGTTGTTTTTTCTTAAAACTTTACGAACAGTGGTATGTGCTATATTAAGTTGGTGAGCAAGTGTTCTACTCGACAACTGTGGTTCCCTCTCCACAGCAGCGCAAATTAAAACATCTCGTTCTTCATTTTGTGTGGCTTTTTTTCTATGCTTTATAGGGTATAAACAACCGTGCGTTTCAAAATTGTTAATTATATGACGCACTGTCCCGTAAGCAATAGTTTTTTCAAACTGCGTTTGAAAAGAAAGCATGTTTTGTCGAATAGATTGACCACGATAATAACATTTTACAACAAACTTTCGTTCTTCGATGGATAAAATGTCCATACTTAAATTTATAAAATGAGCAACCACTAAGAAAAATAATATTATGAAATATTATATGCAAACAGTGCCAAGTATAAACCTACGTACATTCCTCTTTGCAGCCAGCACACAACTGATGTAAATATCTGGCGAACACAGCTGGCGGAGATCATTTTTCGGAATATACGTCCGAAGAATATCGACTAGCATCGGGTGATCATACCCCGCGCGCTCAAGCTGTATATGACTTTTGAAATAACTGCATTGGTAAACTGATTTCATGCAGAGCAATGACAACAAGTTGCGGTTAAAATTAAATAGCAGTCCTTGGAATGATGTACAAAAAAAGTGGCAGAGCATATTTGAATTACGAAGAACATAAATTTTGGATAAAAATAATAATATCGCAAATATTGTTGAATTATGGTCTTTATATAGACACTCTGACGGATTTAGTTTGGTAAAGAATAAGAACTTTTTTTTTATTATTAAAAACCATTAAAGATATTCTTTTGTAGATTGATTTGAACTTTTCTCACTTGCATAAAGAAAAATCATATAACCTATTAAGAAATTGGGACAGCTTCAAAACTAAAATTATTCCTATTCAAAATGAGAAGGTCAAAGATAAACAAAATGTCAATCCTCCTAAATCGATCAACACTGTAAATTCGGAAGGTATAATATATAAATGAAATAATTATGAAATTCGGATTGATTTAACTTTTTAGTTGAATTTACCTATCATTTTCGTTGAGTGTATATTTTTTAGTCAAGCTTAATAAGAATGTCATAAAGAGGCAAAAAGCAGAATACAAGATGATTTTTTCTTTTATTAGAATGAATTTACATTATCTTTACATATACAAAGAAACCCAGTTCGTTGGATGCCAATAAATATCTTCATAATTACAAATTTTTCGTTTATGAAAATATAATTTCAAATCACCCAGTTTGCTATATTAAAAAAATATCTCCAAGGCAACAGTGTGAAAGTTACAAATTAAAAATGCAATATTATAAAGGATAAAAAACATCGACAGCCTTTCATATTAGAACCTTATTATGTAGCTAAAGAATCCGTCCTCTCTTAGTGAATACTTGAACTTGTGTTCTTCCTAAATATATAGCATATGCCCTGATAATAAAAATAATGTTGAAAAAAAATTCCAATATTATCAGTTTAGTAAATTTCTTGTATTTTATATGATGACGACGTAATAATTACTGTCTTTCCTGATAGAGCATCATAATCAAGTTTTTTTGTTTTTATTCAATTTGTTTTATTTTTTCCTCTTCACATCCGTAAAATATTAAACTGTTTCAAGCTTAACACAGGCGAGGTTAATTACAAAAAACACACATTAAACTTAGCGGTATATTTCTTGTAGAATATTCAGAATGAAAAATTTAAAATTCCGTGCAAAGATATTACCTCCATTATTTTAAAATTAAATACTGTTTCATAATCCATCCGGAGAAAATGGTTTATGAATAAGTACGCAAAAGAGAATTGGACTTCTTTATGTAAATCCTCCGGTTTTCCTAAAATTGTTGGCGTAAAGATTCAAACAAATGAATAAAATGTAGAGCTTCTTCAACTTTCATTTTATTGTTTTTCCTCCATCGTACTCTGTTTTGCATGTCTCTTCTTTAACAAGCGTATTTAATGAAGGGGACTTATCATTAATAAGAATAATCCTCTTATTTATTTAGCAGAGGACTATAAATTCTATGTAGGTACTTGAAATTCTATGGGTTTCTCGTTGCTTTTGTTCAAAGGTCTCCATATTATTATATTTGAGAAATCAAAGAAATGAGATAAAACGAATGCAGGTTTGATACAATTTTAATTATTGTGACTGAATTGGTATTCTTGACAATGTTGTTTTTGTAATTTGTTATAGAGTTAGTTTGATTTGTGTAGTACTTAACTATTAAATTAATTTCTGAAATTTTCAATTTTAATATACACCCTGTCCAATGGTATGTAAGTATTCAGCGATTCTAACGTTCCTATTATTGGAACTATGATGTTACTTAAAGTTGGTATCACTTCTGATTTTGATTGCTGTAGTAAGATATGTAGTCAATAGAAAATTCTGTATATTTCAAAATATTTTATAAG